>CM024532.1:13659040-14259040 GCA_014182385.1 Eucalyptus viminalis
CACTAGGTGTGGCTGTGCGTTAAGCCTCATCGTGCCATAATTTTCTCCATAAAATTCTATTTCAAGGCCGGAGAGTTCTTAGAAAGCTCTTTTGATGTATTACAATAATTCAACTCAACTTCTCAAGAACTTACCAAAAATAGCTAAAATTCAAGCCCAAAATTACTGTTCAATATTATGTCCAGAAAGCACGCCAAACTTAACCAACGAGTGAATCGATTTAGGTATTAGGCGTAAAAACTCTTTCCGAGACTTGTCAATGATCAAATAATTAATTAACCTTGATGGGGTCTAAGTGGTCTTGCTTTGCATGCCGAGCTAAAGAAGGGAATCGGGCAGAAGTACAGGCCAAGTGCCATAACTTGGCACCGATGGATATTTAGGGCGCGTTTGTTTGCGTTTTGTTTAAAAAATTGTTCCAGGAAACGAGAAATAGAAAAAGTGTTTTCTGTTCACGAGGGAGCAATTTCGAACAAAAAACGCGTTTGGTAGCTGTATAAAATTTCTGTTTCGGAATAGAAAAAGAACAGAAACACGTTTGGTAACTGTAAAAAAAAATTTTTACGGAATAGAAAAAAACGAAATACGTTTGGTTATGTACAAAATTTCTGTTCCAATTTTTTTTCGAATTGTTTTTTTAATAAAATGTGAACTTGGTATTAAATTATCATTCTCATGAAATGCTTATCAATTTAATTTTGTTCATATTAAGTGAAAACAAACATTCTAAACTTGATCATATTTGCTTTGAACGGAATAAATATTTTAAGTTCGTACCAAAATTTTCCAGTTTGTTTTTTTTTAAAATAAAGTGTAAACTTGACTTTGAATTCTCATTATCATAAAATGTTCATCAAATTAATTTTGTTCATGGTGAGTAAAGTCAAACATTCTGAACATAGTTATAAGTGCATACTCTGAAGAAAAGTTTATAAATAAACTTTGTTCCAAATTGTTCTCACGTGCCTTTTTTTCTTCAATAAAGTGTAAATTTGGTATTGCATTATAACTCTAATGAAATGCTCATCAATTAAATTTTGTTCATAGTTGTTGAAGACAAACATTTTGAACATGATCATGTGCATACTTGGAACAAAATTTCATAAGTAAAAATCCCACCATAAGAGCTACCTAAAGAAGAATACTTCATAGATCTCTACGTAGACCCTTTCATACATAACATCATAATAATGAAGTAATATAGTTCATTGTTCAACTTCATCACATTGGATTTGATAAGTGAATACTTAAAAACAAAATTACAAAAAGTCAGAAACACAAAGTCATGAAATTTCAGGCATATTATGATCCCTCGCCATTTTATTTGCAATCCTTGTCCTAAGCATGTTTATTCCAGGTGCATCATGCAATGTATCTCTGCAACCTCCAATTCTGCAGGTCCGCATGGATATTCCGGATCTCCATATATGGAAAAGTTTCTATCCATCGCATCTTAATCACGAATATAATTGTGGAAAGCACAACAAGCAATTACAACAAATGCTTGCTTCAATTGTAAATGGAGGCATCTGTCTCAAAAAAATGGTGAATCGATTCTTTAATGCCCCAAATGACCTCTCAATTACATTTCTCAATGAAGAGTGCTTTTTGTTGAACAATTCTCTTGCTGTCCTTGGTTGTCCCCATTCCCTCTATACTCGCTTAGATGATACCGCTCGCCTTTAAATGGATTTAAAAATCCTGGAAGTGCTGCATAACCTGAATCTACCACGTAATATTTCCCTGTAACATGCTTATCAATTTAATTTTGTTGTGATATTGAACCATAATATATAATCATAAAATTGTCTTCATAAACAAAGTAAATACCAGGTGGTGGTCGGGAAATTGCAGTTGCGGATTTTCGAGTCTTTGCTGAAAGCACTCGACAATGGTTAGCGAGATCCTTCCCATCCAGCATACACGAAAGTAAATTTCATATCAAAAAGAGCAAATACACAGCACATTCTGGGTTGTTCTCCACTCCTACCTCTAAATGGAATCTGCTGAGACACGAACGGTAGCATCTATATGGGTGCCATCCATAGCACCCTCGCAGCCTGTTAATATATTAACAATCAATATCATATAAGATTATCAAAATGCGTGTATTTGACCCTATAAAATTAATATAAAAATCATACCTTGAAATAGCGTTTATGACTAGGATCAATAAGAATTTCTTGTGGAATGACGTCAAAGGACGGTGGTTTGATTATCTCCTTTGAAAATTTGATCATTGCTTTCAACACTCTATTGAAATACTTGCTAATCGTTTGTCTGAATGTTGGAATCTCTCACATAAATCTCTATTTGAGTTATTGTGAGTAACCACACATAAAAATATCCCAACTTGTTCATCTATGTGAACAAATCGACTATCTTTCAACCACCCCTTACCCTCATTAAGTCACATAAATTCAGAAAAACATGTCTCTCCATCCTAAATGCTTCATATATCCTATCTGAATGTCCATGAACAATCTCCCTTATCCATTCTCTTCCTGATAATTGACTATCCCTAATAGGTTCTCGTATGGAGGATGTCTCCATCGCAGCTAAGCACATCCACGCTACCAATATGTTAATGTCATCCCGAAATTGTTCAACTGGTTGTATTTGCTCATTAGACACACTATTTGATCCCTCTTCCATAGTACCTATACAATCACAAAAATGACCAAAACATCAATATAGATTTTGAAAACACATCATAATAATAATTAATAACATAAGTCATAAAATCTCAATAAGATATTACAAAGAGTCTCAACACTAATCATATTTGAATAAACTAAAGATTAATAGATAATATACGTCATACGGTCTAATGAAACTCCATGCAATTCATAATATATTTCCAAATATCAACTAAAGAAATTGAAGAAGGCCAATCCTCCTTGCAGGTATGCATGTAATGAAAGCCTCCCTCCATTCACGATTGACGCATGCTCGTTCCCACTTTGTGTAAACATCTTGCTCTAGGTCGGGCATATTGTTTAGAATCGGACCGCAGTACATACGGAGAAAGGGTCAACAGGTGGTTGTGAAGTCCACGAGCTCGCGAGCCATCACCAGATGGACTTGGTGACTTAATTTTTAGATAATCTTGTATGGCTCTACAAGTTTCATCAAAACTGGATTGGTTGCTCTTTCTTCTCCGCTTACTATTTGGAGTTCTATTCAATTTGTGCTTCCCACGAGCTGAAGTTCCAATATCGTCTGTTGTAAAAAGTCTGTCATCACTATGGTATCAATGAAATCATTTGCATTGCTACCATCATAGTCACCACCTCCACCTGCATTGACACCATCTGCACCGCCACCACTATTGTCACCGTACATTGTCATCATCATTGTCATCATCATCCGACAGATTGTCTTCTTGAGCACATCCTACGGCATAATTCCCAGTAGCATATGTACCACCAAAAATAATACAAAGCTCGGGATGTTTGAGGAAGTCCATTCTTCCTGAATCTTGCCCACTCGACATTATCCTACAATTTTTACAATAATGACATTTCAGCAATATAATCATACATTTCATAATTGACATTTGTAATAATATCAAAATGACCACAAAGTTAAGAAATACCTTGATATGAGATTCCCATACACTTGGATCGTCGACAGTAACTCTTTTGTTGACATTATCCCAACCAAATCCGGACTGAGATATGAGTTTGTGAAAACTGCCATACTGTTGTTTCGGTTTGTTTACCTTGTTCCTCAGCTGAACCATGGTAAATTGGAATCTGTCTTTGCGAGTTCGGACTGTACATTCCTCCACCCGACTTTGTTGAAAGTGGAAGAGGTGCGGTTTCCCTTTTTGACCTCATCCACCAATAAGCCGATAAGTATATTGGTTATAGACTCCGTCCACTTTGCATTGAATGCATGTCTCTCGGATGCCATTGAATCTTCGACCGGTTGAGCATCACATGAGTTATGAATTAAATCATTAACATAAAACCGTAAGAACTACACGCCATATACAAAATTAGCATGGTAATATGGATCCGTATACCCCATCCTATTTTGTGAATGGTCCAACTAAATTATAAGATCTCTAAGATTAAGAAAATGAAAAAAAAAAAAGAACCGAGAGGCCAACCTTAGCGTGCGGATGATTGTTTCCAAATTCAGCAAATTGCGATTTATGTGGCGGGCGGCAAATTCGGAACGAGCAAGGGAAAAAGAGTATGTCTTCGTGGATTGCACCGGCAAGGCGGAACTTTGGATGGATCCACCGAAGTTCTCAAAGCATCAGCGTTCACTTGAGAATGAATCAACCAATTGAGGATGTACCTTAAGTAAAGAAAAATTCAAGTAAAATGAGCAATAAGGCAACAACGAAACAGCACCCTCCATTCTCTGCAAATCCATAACTTAAAGAGAAAAAAATCGAAGCATTATAGTCATAAGATATCAAGGATCTCGCATAATGTATAATCCCCAACATTCCTACAAAAAAAGTCGAACAACGTTGTTCTTATAGATTCACAAAGAATGTACTAAATGAACAAGTCGACAACATTGTTCTTCTCACGTGCCTTTTTATTTTTTATTTTTTTCTGTTCTTTTCTTTTCTTTCACTTTTATTTTTCTCCTCCCCTTTAGTCTACCCCTCTACAACGTTGTTCTTCTCACGTGCCTTTTATTTTTAATTTTTTTCTGTTCTTTTCTTTTCTTTCACTTTTATTTTTCTCCTCCCTTTAGTCTACCCCTCTACACGTTCTCTTCTTCGGGCATCATCTTCTTCCTTTTGTCTTTCTCCCTTGAGTCGCAAGGGTTCATAGAACACACAGAAAATACTAATATTCGACCAAATCCAAGCAATACGGGACAAAACGCAAATTGAGAACAACAGGAGATATTTGCCATAGAACAATAGGATCGCGGGACAACAGGATCGTGGGACAAAGATCAACATAACAGCAACTCGTCATGGTGTCGAGGAACGCCAGCAAAGGCCAGTTCTAACAACACCCATCAATACATCATATTCACGTATACGTTGGAATATTCCTCCTTGTTCTTAGTGAACTGCTAGTTTTGTCATTTCAAAAAACAAGTAAATGCATAGGCGCCAGAACCAATCAATTGATAAACATCCTTTGATAGACGAATGAAGAAACCAAGGAAAACCAATCAACACAAGCACAAAAGAAAGAGTATTTACCTCTGTATTGACAGCCCAATGGTTAGTTCTTGGAAGACCCGGAAAGAGAATGAACCGGGATGAATATGCTACTGCTCATACATGGCAAACGAGCAAGAGAAGGGTTTGGTCAGATTTGAAGAGAGCAACTAGTGACGGTTAATTGTATATTTATTCCATGAATGTATCTCTCGTGCTCTCTCTCAATACGTGATGAACTGGCGGTGGACTATTTTGGTATTGTAGTGATGGACGGAGAGAAGAGTTCCGAAATTGAGATTTGAGAGCGAGATTTAATAATTATTTCTTGCAGATTGAGAAAAATTATAAGTGCTTAAGTGCTCGGGGAGAAACCGAAAGATCCAACCTTTGCCCGCCCAACCACCCTTCAACACGGCCGCTGCAAACCCCACACACTCACTCACAGTCAAACCGAACTCGCTCGCCGGTTGAGTTACCTCTGTTGAAACCAGGCCATCTATTCTTTTTCAAGCGAAACACGGGAAAATGATGAATTTTGGGACTGATTCCGGACGACCCGAAGCAAAACAACCACAAGAAATTCAAGAATTCATCAAAGAGGGAGGATCAAATTTGAAATACTGTTGCAGAAGTTGATGAAAGATGGTGGTGGTGAGCGAGCTGGCCGGCAGCGGCGACGCCGCTGGGTCAGTCGCTCGAGCCGAGCCGAGCAGCAGCGATGCTATTTTGCTCGCTTTCGCTCGAGCCGAGCTTGAGCAGAGCGGCGACGCTCGCTGCCCGGTCGCTCGAGCCGAGCCCGAGCTGAGCAGCGGGGACACTCGCTGCTCTGCTCGCTCGAGCCGAGCCGAGCAGCGGCGACGCTCACGCTCGCTCGCTCGAGCCGAGCTTGAGCGGCAGCGACGCTTCGCTGCTCTGCTCGCTCGAGCCGAGCCCGAGCCCGAGCAGCCGCGACGCTCGCTGCTCTGCTCGCTCGAGCCCGAGCCGAGCAGCGTGGCTTCATTTTGCTCGCTTTCGCTCGCCCAGATCTCGAGCGAGCAGGACGAGCTGCTGTCGCGAGATCCAGGGAGCAACGCGCCGAGATCTGCGAGACTTGCTCGAGCAAGCGGGTCGCGAGATCTGGGCAAGCGATTCCTCGGCGAGCCCTAACACTCGAGCTCGCCGAAGTGAAGACAATCAGTGAAGGAGGAGCGTGGCGACGTTTACACTGGTGAAGGAGCGGCGGCTGTCGAGACGAGGCACCGGAGAAGACGATGGAATTCTCCGCTCGCGGGGAGGAGACGCTCGTCGCGGCAGTCGGAGGAGAAGCTCGTCGCTCGTCGCAGTCGCCGGAGGAGAAGCTCTTCGCCCGTCGCTGGGTCGCTTGTCGCAGGTCGCGAGGAGGAAGCTCGTCGCGGGGGAGAGGAGGCCCTGTTCGAGCACTATCCAAGAAATAAGAAAGGAACACAATTTTGTTTCTTTTTTGTTTCTGATTTGTGTTTAAACAAGAAACAAGTTTTTGTGTTTCTTTTTTGTTTTTTTTGTTGCGGGAACAAAAGAACAAAAAAACAGAAATTTCTGTTCCAACGAAACAAATTGAACCATCGCAGCCGCCCAAGTCATGCTTTAAAAACATTATGACTTGAGTGCCGGTTTTGAGATTAAATGGGACACTTAAGTACCACTCTGGCGAAGATCCGGCCAAATGGCTTACATGGCGACTTTCTAGCGAGCTTGGTCCAAAACGGCGTCTTTTTGCATGCTGACTTGGCGGAAAAAATGCAAAACCAACGTTGTTTCGTGTCTACGTGTAAATAATAATATAAAAATTAATTATATTAAATTTAAAATATTCAAAAAAATTTAAAAAATAAGAAAAAAATTAAAAATTTTTAAAAATTAAGAAAAATTTAAAAAATTTAGAAAACTTTAAAAATTAAGAAAATTTTAATTTTTTTTTTAAATTAAGAAAAATTAAAAAATTTAAAAATTAAGAAAAAGCGGGGGTCGAACGGGGCGGCTCCTTCGCCGCGCCGCCTCCCCGCCGTCACGGAAGGGCTAATGACGGAGGGGGAGGGTTGGCCGGGGTCGCCGACCCCAGAGCCGACCAATGGCGAGGGCTGCGAGCCCTCGTTGGATCGCGGCGAGGGCCGCGACCCTCGCCCAGATGCGGGCGAGGGCTCACGGGCCCTCGCCACCGGTCGGCCGGGCTCGCGGCCCTTGGCCAGGGCCGGCGACCCCTGGCCGACCCTCCCCACTCCGTCGCCGGCCCTCGCCGTCGGTCGACCGGGGGCCGGCGACCGGCCGACCCTCCCCACTCTGTTGCCGGTCCTTCCCGGCGACGGCGGGAGGCGGCGGCGGCGAGGAGCTGCCTCGTTTGACCTCCCCCTCCCCCTTTTCTTAATTTTTTTAATTTTTTTGAATATTTTAAATTTAATTTTTATATTATTATTTACACGTAGACACGAAACGACGTCGTATTTGCGTTTTCTCCGCCACGTCAGCGTGCAAAACGACGCCGTTTTGGACTAAACTCGCCGGAAAATTGTCACGTCAGCCATTTGGCCGGATTTTCGCCGGAGTGGCACTTAAGTGTCCCATTTTACTCCGATATTGGCACTTAAGGCTGCGCATGACAAAATTTCTGAAACATAAATTGATTTCGGCCAGAAATCAATTTCTTAATTTCTATTCCCGGACAAGTTTACGACGAAAGAAAAACCCGTTTGATATCGACTTAAAATTTTTATTTCTGAAACATAAATCCGTTTGATAACATAACAAAATTTCTATTTCTAGGAATATAAATTAATTAGATAACAACATAGGAAATTCTCAATACAAAATAATAATCGAAATAATACTAAAGCAACATAGAAAATCCTCAAATACAAAATAATAGTTGAAATAATACTAATCCATTACAAGAGTTGAAAATACAATTTCATGAAATTTCCGGCATATTATTTTCCCTTGTCATTTTATTAGCAATTATTTTCCTAAGCGTATTTATTTGGTTTCCTTCTTCGGTCAATGTATCGTTTGCAAGCTCATCCTGCGTAGGTTCAGATAAGTACTGCGGAAGCACGAATATGGGTGCCATCAATGGCGCCTATGTAGCCTTGTCATTTTATTAAAAACTAGTATTATACAAGATTATCAAAAAAATAAAATTAATGGTGTAAAGGAATAGATGAGAATTCTACCTTAAAGTAACGTTTATAGTTAGGAACCAATCGAGGGAAGGCCGGTTTATTTTTTATTCATCTATTACGTAAGAACTTTTTCTTCAACTGGCCATGCGCGTGCCTTTTTTAGGAGGAAAGAACCCCATTGTTTTTAAGTAAGCATTTAAGAACTTTAGTCGTTTTTGAAAATTGGGGACCCATTCGATTGCCTTTCATCCTAAAGAGGAAATTATTAAAAAAAAAATGAAAAAAAAACACGAGCAAAATAAGAAAAAGAAAATTAGCAATAATTTGTGAAGTTGTGGTTATGAGTAAATTAAGTTAGCAAAAAAGTGCAATGTTATTTTATATGATTTGATTTCAGTTTCTGATTTCTATTTCAGAAACTGAAAAGTTAAAAATTTCAGCTTCTGATTTCTTCAATTTCTTTATTTTTGAAATAGAAATCTGTTTCGTAAAATAGAGAAATCAAATTGCGTTACTAAACATATTATTGCTGGGAACGTCTTATTAGTAATTACTATAAATAAGAAATGGAAATTAGATATTGGGTATTTGCTACAAAATGAAGAACTTTCACCTTCGGAAATTCCTTAGCTGTGAGTCCGCATTTTTATGGTGATTATATTTACTTTTCTTTTTTTTCTGATAAAAAAATATTTAATTTTCTTCAGCTAATATATAGGTAACATTCATGATTCTTTTGTTCTAACTGGCATTCACTGAACACGCAAACGAGAACACAAGTTTACAGCCAAGAAGATAACCCGCACACGTCCACAGCCGAGACGCGAATCATAGAAATATGAACGCCAGCCGAATGAACCAAAGACGAATGTTATATATATATATATACTCAAACGACTATCTCAGTGTTTCTATTCAAAACGTTTACCTCGAACGAGAACACAAGTTATATTAAGACATTATCACAAACACGACAGTTCGGATACGCAGCACAGAGACAAGTTCAAGCGAGCTTGATCGAAGCATTTCGTCAAGCATACACGTGACTCATACTCAGACCGAAATCCGCGTACAATAAGCAAACGAAATCAGTACGAGCATGAAAACCACCAAGTCTCAGCCATTAACGAAGGACATTAACGCGCGTCTAACTTGGGTATTTCATGGAACACTTGGTACACGCTACCGAAATGGAAGCAAAGCCGGGCTGATTGGAGCTCGGCTACATACCAACCAAAACAACACGGATGGGCAGATGGGCGTTAAGGCAACTGGGGAAGGCAGGGCAAACAAGTTACTAAAAGAAGCGTCGGCCGCGGGTCCCTACACGGATGGACGACGGCGACCAAAAGGCTAGCCCGAAACGAGCCGGGCCATGGCCTGCTGCCTTTGTGTTGTCGAGCCAGGGTCCTCGGGAAAGGCAGACTTAGACCAAGGCAAAAATCGGAAACCCACCGGAGGCTTCGCGCCGGGGGAAACGGAAGCCGCGAGATTGAGGGCACCGGCCAAGACTCGTCACTCTCAGATCTCGCTCTCTCGGATCTCCTCCCCCCGTTTCTCTCTGACCTAGCTCCCCCTATTTATAGGTCGAGGAGGCCGGTCAACGGAGAGCTTCGGCCGCCGGTCCGTGGCGCGCCGACCGGCCTCCCTCCCTCTTGGCCGAACCGGCGTCCCATCCCGTCTTCTCCACGCAGAACTCTCTACGCTGGCCAGGCCTACCGCGTCGAGCTCCTCAGCACATTTAAGTCGCGTCCCATCCGTCCGGGTTTCCGGGAGGGCTCCGCGCTGCTCCTGTCCTTCGCTCGTGCGTGAGTTGCAGAGGAGGGAGGAAGGAAGGAGGAGAAGAGAGAGGACCGGGCCGCGGAGGGGGCAGCAGGCTAGGGGAAGATGGGCCCTATGCCCACGCGAGGGGGAAGCAAAGAGAAGGGGGCTGGGGCGAAAGCCCAGCCGAGCGCCCCTCTCTTCTCCTCCTTCTTCTTCTTTTAATTAATTTTATATACTTTTTTTTTATTTATCAGAAATGCAGTAAACAATATTACTGCTCATGTGATGTGAAAATCCTTTTTGTTAGAGCCAAATTAGTCTCTAATTTTTTATGCAATTTAATCCTAAATATTTAGCTAACATTTAGGTGTCGACAGGTCCTTTATTGATTTTGGATAAGAAATAATTGACAAGAAATTTAAAGATACAAGACTAGAGGGAATAATTAAATTAGCCATGTAAGTGTAAGGAAATATAAATTGTAGGAAAGTAAAGATTAAAAAAAAACGTTGAGTTTTATGATTGATTAAGGGGAGTTTACAATAATTACATTTATGGTATTTATAACTATCTACAAACATTTACATACAATGATTATTAAATTTGAATAAACAAATCTTATATACAGTTAAGGAAATTATATTGCAATCTCCTAGATTAAGCAACAATTATCTATAAAAAGTTGTAAAATAACCATCCGGGGATTATGTTCTAGTGTCAATTCATCATATGCCTTTGAGTTCCAACACCTAGTAAAATCTGCAATGACTATTGATGATTTCATCGACTAGTGAAAGTCTCATAGACAATTGATATTTGGTGGTGATGATTATATTGTATAGTCGTCAATTGTTTTGACCAAACTGTTTATTGACGTAGTTTGTTATTTGTCGATGATAATCAAAACTTAATCATTTTCTAATGTCAACAAATGCCCATTTGTAAAAGAATTGAATGATTAATCTATTATTAAACTTGAGATGTATTGCCATCAAAAAGGGGGGAAAAACTTAATGGACTGTGTGTAAATGATACAATAGACAATTTTGCAACACTCAATTAACAAATATATAAGTATTCACTGATTTTGCAAGTTTCTTTCGATAGCAGTGACTTTGATATATATTTGATGTCAAATGCTCTTATGATCTTAGACTAGTCTATCCAAAGCAACAATTGCAAAATGTAGTCTTGGTTGCACCAATTAGACTTGACAATAATGTATTTTAAAGTGTATGCTTGTGCAAACATTATCATCATCAAGAACTTCCATTTTGGGCAAGATGAATTTACTATCTTTGACTTTGAGAATGATTTTCCACCACTGGCATTTAGCAACAGGTATTCTATCTCGGATGCGCCTTTGTAAAGTATGAGTACATGAAAAACGAGTTGCCTTCATATTTAAAGACTAAAAAGTGGCCATCACAAATGACGTAATGCTCCACGAATTTGCTCCAGCCCTTTGGTAACCAAACCATGTCATCCCACACTTCCAATCCCACACTGGCCAAATCCCACCATCTGGAACCCTTAGAAGCACCCTTTTTGCTAGATTCTTCCCATACTTCCTCAAGAACCTTTTTTGGCATTCCCTATGGATAAAGAACAAAAAAACGATACTTAAGGATTTGTTTCGCTGGGGCAACAACGTTCAGTGAAATCCATAATAGGTTTCAAAAACAAGAGTGCTTTGGGACTGTGTAGGAGTGTGTCACACAGGATGATCTTGATGAAGCGGTTCCTGCAGAAAGCTACTCCTGTGACGTCGATCTTCTTTCCAACAATGGCGAGTCATCTTTGAACCAATAATTGGAAGAAGAGAAGTTGGTGAAAGCAATTAGATATATCGATGGACTCAATCTTGGGTGGAGACCAAGCTGCCTTAAAGTGAACCATAGGGGTGAGCATGGTCCGGGTTGGGCCGGTCCGCCCCCTAACCCTAGGACCATCCCGCACAGTATTGATCCTCCATTTTTGAAATCGAGGACCGACCCTATTGAGCTTGGGATCAAGGACCGGACCGATCCAATGGGTTTGGTCTAATTCCAGGGTCAACCCGAGATCAATCGATAATTTTTTATTTCATTTTTTGTACTATTTAAAAAAACGATTGAGAATTGAACTAATCCATTGGGTTCGGTCTAATTTCAAGTTCAACCTAAGACCAACCAATAATTTTTTATTTCATTTTTTGTACTCCTTAAAAAAGCGATTGAGGACTAAACTGACTTAATGAGTTCAATTCGGTTTCAAAGTCAACCTACGACCAACCACTAATTTTTTATTTCATTTTTTGTACTTCTTAAAAGGGTAACCGAGGACCATACTGACCTAATGGGTTCGATGATGAGCGAGGTCAGCTAAAAAAGGCAAGCGATGAGGGTCAAGTGGGGTGAGCATTGAATGGAATGAGCATTGAATATCGAGCGGGAAGCACAAGCCAAGTGAGCATCGAGCGGCAAGCGGCACAAGTGATCCAAAGCGAGTGAGGTGAGTGTCAAGTGGTGAGCGGAGAAGTTGTTTCTTTTGATTTTGGCAAATTGAAAACTAAGAGAATAAATAAGACAGAAGAGAACGAATACTAGAGGATAATGCCATGAGAAGCTGTTTATGCCTTTTAGGACGCCGTGAGGACTCCTCACAAAAACATTTTCCTCATTGGTAAATTATGACTCTTTTTTTTGTGACTTGGGAACCACCGTATAGCCGGTAACCAGCGACGTAAACCCTAGGCGAACTGAGCCACCTCTATAGACCCAACCGCGGGTGAGTCGCACAATGGGGCGGGGTTTCGAACCCCTCCCCCCCGGATGGGGGAGTAAAGTTCTAGCCATTATGGCCACCGCAGGCGGTGGTGTAAATTTTGACTATTGACACCATAAAAGACATTAAAAATCTAAGTTATTAAAGAATAATGTAAATTACTTGAACTCCTCACTAAATAACTATTAATATTGTACACGCTGTTTATTTTAAGATTTTATCTATATAAAAATATTATAAGTAACATATTATATATATAGTCAGGGTTGGTTCGGGTTGGACCGACCAAAAACTCTTAAGATCGAGGATTAATCCACACAATGCTGGTCCAGGAATTCTAGGACTAAGGACTGACTCAATCTCCCTGGGAACTGGACTAGGACCGGTAGGGTTGGGCCGGTCTAGGGTTGACCCTAGACCGATGCTCACCCCTAGTGAAGCATTTGCCTTTTGCTCTCTTTTCTTCAATCTTGTGTGGTGATTTGGTGGGAACAATGCAATTAAGAACATGCGGTTAGTTGGGGGGATAAAACAATTATTGTAAGCTTTTTAGATTCTGAGATGGATCTAATTATGGTTCTCAAGGCTGAATAGATGGCGATATTAACCAGCGAGACAATGAACAGTGCCCCAAAACATGGATGATTCTTGTGCTTGGTATGCTAAACAAAAGCTTCTCAGTTTTATCTTTACCAAAAAAAAAAGAGCTTCTCAGTTTATGCAACCAGATTGCACTTTGCGCTGTAACAGATATAAGCGGCTAGTAGGGGCATGCTGGTGCACCTCTGAAGGCACGAAGGAAGAGGCATAGGTTTGGGGCACAAGCTACGTGCTTATGACCTGCAGGACGATGGATGTGACACCGTGGATCCAAATGTGGAGCTTGGATTTCCCATTGACCATAGAGAGTACAGAATTGGTGCGCAAGTTTTTCTTCCTTGAGTCAAAACTATACCAATATAGAAGATCCTACATATTTTAGATTCTGACCGTAGAGAGTACAGAATTGGTGTGCCGGTATTTCTTCCTTAAGTGAAACTATATTGATGTAGAAGATCCTGCATAATTTAGATTCTGAATGAGTTTGATTCATGGTCATTGTCAAGGATTAAGAAACTACTATGTTAATATGAAATTAAAGGTAGTTGAATTTGAGTGACTGTTTCAGAGAATGTACTCATTTGCAGGACTAGAGGAAACTGGTAACTCTAGCAGAGCCTCAAGTTCTCATCTTCTGTGGAGGAGGTCTAATCAGCATAAAGAATCACTCCATAATCAAGATTTTTGTAGAATTTGAGGCATTCGCACTAGTGCTTAATGTATTGACTTATAATGCAGATGCTGCATGACCTGGGAGTCAGAACAATGAAACTAATGAGGAACAACCCATTGAAGTATGTGGGGCTTAAAGGTTATGGCTCGGTTATTGCTAGGAGAGTCCCTCTAGTAATTCCCATAACAAAGGAGAACAAGAGATACTTGGAGACGAATGCTCCAAGATGGGCCACATCGATGGAGCAGAAGTCAATGGCCGCTTCAACAATCTCATCAAAAAAAAAAACAGCAAGCCGAGCAGTGCCATTTCTTCTGATCTGGCAGTGTCTGACTCATAAAAGCCGCTGGGATAGTTCGATTGCTAATGGTTTATTTTGGGGGATACAAGCAAGTTCATTGACAGATGGTGTTATTACTTTATCTTTAAAGCCCCAAGGTCTAGAACATTGGGATACTTGCTGATCATGAGTTCTGGAAATTTTATGGCCATGCAGTTCTATAATTATTTTAATTTTCATTATAACTCTTCTGAGGTCATTGATCCATTTTGTGCAGCGAAAAGGTAAAAGACTAGCCCTCTTATTGATGGGTTGCAAGATTTATCCTCAATACAACCTCCCTTAGAATCTGGAGACCACCGCAGATTTCATGAAAACAGAGTTGGTGCAGGACATTTTCCCTTTCTGTGACCACCTCAATGGTGTCATAGATCAACTCTCCACATGGGCAATAGATAAGGATTGCCCTTGACCTTTTATTTTATCAATCCGATGCTCCGCATGAGTTCGATTTATACTTTGCCGAACAAAGGACGCAACATACAGGTGCAACGTCCACTACTCTCCAAAACAATAAGGAAATACATCACCATTCAATTACTTGCAGCAGAAAGTCTTGCTTTATTTGATTTGATTTACTAAACAAAACATAGTGAGGCAGTGATTTTTTCTGTGGGCATGCTAAAGTCTACACCTTAGTCTTGAAATTCCTCCTGAAAATGGAGACTTCAAGTTCCATATTATCAATTCTAACAGGCCCAAACACACAGACATCTCCTTCCTTTAGAGAGAGTATGATCTTGAAAAAATGAGTTGTCTCCAGGAGCAGATTGCCAGCCGCTGTTCATCTTCTCTCTGACGACAAGTCTTCCCCTGAGCACAATTTGTGTAGTAAGCTTTAACGTCTCAAACAAAACAATTTTTGTGAATGAAGCATTTAATTAGAGAAGCCAATCATTTCTGGTACGAAAAAATTGAAAAGCAAATGAATGCTGGTGGAAGCTCAATAAGAAGAACATATAGGGAATCAAATGGATGAAAAGATTGGCAACCTATTATTTGATCAAAATTGTATCAAGAATAATGCCAGAGGTACTGAGGCTAAAATCGATAGAATTGATCTACAAAGTGATGTGTAATATGCATGACCATAGCCATTAGACATTCAGCCCACTAGTTAGAAGGCTTGACCAATGAGCCGGTCTGAGAAGGTCTAACTCTACGCACCGAGCTAAAGAAGAAAATTGTCTATCTTGGCCCCTTCATTTGCACCTGCGGCTTGGCTGACCTCGGCAGACTATGCCGTGAGGCCAAACACCTCCTCTAAATGTTAGAGATAATTAGGGCAAAAGAAAAGATAATTCAATCAAACTCAATTGGTTGTATCTATCATGTTTATGCTATACAATCTTCATTTTGATTTTTGAGTCCAGATTAGCATTTAATTTATATTGTTGCTGGGAGAGTCAAACTAGCAATTCCTGTAACTAAGAATTGAAGGTAAAACATTAGGTGCCAAATACAAACCAAGGATCTTTAGCCTTTAGAAATTCCTCAGCCGTGAGTCATGTATTTTTAAGGCAATTAAGTTCAAGTTTTTCCAACTAATATTTAGGTAAGGTTCATGCTTATTTGGTTCAGTTTTATTCATTTTTCTAAGTTGAAAAGGTGAAAGACTAATCCTTTTGTGGAACTTCCTCCTTCAATGTCAAAGCTGGCTTTTAACATTCATCCTTGATTATTTCAGTGAGTGATTAATAGACTTTTATCTGAACCTACTTGTGTATTGATCACGAGAGATCAATGCCTATTAGAAAATTGAGGTTGGATTCCGACATGCGACGTTAGCAAAACTGGTTGAGTGGTCATCGGGAAGGGCTTCACTATGTCTTATTCAAAATATTTATGACTTAATAGAACTTTTTTAAAATTTAAAACTTGATAGTACGTTAAGCAAAACGTTTAAGACTTTTTTATGCAAGTTCCTAAAAAATAAGAAGAAAAGAACAAATCAATATGTTCATTCGCTTGAATGAGAAGAGAGTTGAAGGAAAAAAAGAAAAAGAAATGGGATGCTTTGTTTAGTTATGAAAAATGAGAAGTGTGTGATCCAGGCAGTTATGTTGGCATGGCAAATTGTTAGAAAATAATGTCGTTACCTATTTATCCATCCCCAGTAGCTACCCCCCTTTTGCAAACTTGTGATTTTTATTAGTGAGAAAGAAAGGAAATTGGAAATAGAATCACTACCTTAACAGAAATTTCCATCATCTCAACTTTTGACTGTGCCTCAGTAACTTCCAGATCTCTGTACCACTTGCAGCATCTACCCTTCCCTTCATCAGTGTGAAAAGTTTAGAACTTGTGGTGCTTCGGGTGTCGGACAATTTGAGAAGCAGAGGCAAGAGAAAAAAAAAAGGATAAGAATGACATTAATTGGATCTTACCAATTTTATGTGTTATTTATGTTGTTAACTTTTGTATGGTTGTGTTGAGATCACCCTCCCAGTCCCTCGCCACTTGTATCTAAACGGTGTCACCCAATGCAGTGTTGGTGTGCTTAGAGTACCCTCACTAAAGATCTTCATTTTTGGGCACTCTTCCACTTCTATTGAAAACATGGATGGAAACTTGAATATGCAACTTGTGATGGAAGAGAAGCATTCTAGGCTTGGTAGATTTTGGAGTGTCAATCTTCCTAGCTTCCCAAGAGAAATCACGTTTCCTTCTCCTTTTCCATCGTTTGCTACTACTTCTTTCATTCTTTCACATCCTATCATAATCATGTCAAAGAGATGCACCAAATTTGTGATCGCTGAAATTGTCAATAGATGCATCAATCCAGAGGAATTTTCTTCACCACTAACTTTGTCATATTCTGGAAGGATGTCATGGCTGGAAATAATGTTGTCAAACTAGGACAATTGGAAACCTCAAATTGCCCAATACGCTGAAGAATTTTGCCACCAAATAGCCTTCTCTCCAGACATGCTTTAGGTTGGGTAGTTGTCTTAACTTAAGTTCTTTCGAATTTTCAAGCACCAGATGTTTTCCTTGTCAACAAACCCTCATCAGGAAATATATCTTCAAAAGAACTACAAAATATCTCAAGGCTTTGTAGGTTATGAAATCTTTGTAGGAGGAATATGGGAGAAAATACGACATTTTCATCATGAAAGCATGCCAATGTTAGTGCTTTTGGCTTGCCAAAGAAGTCGTCAGAAAATTTTCCATCGTGTATCCTCTGAATATCCTTGTCGACTAATAGAAGTCTCTAAGGTGGGAATGCCCTACAAAATTGCCAATACAATGAGAGAAATAAATTCAACAAAGCTTGACAATAAATCATGGGCTCTTAGAGGTGAACTTAAATCAGTTAATTCCCATGGAAAGGGTCTTTGTTCTTACATTTCATTAATTTCTAGAGCCCTAGATACGACTCTCAAGCTTCTAAAGTCGAGCTACAAAATTCAAACTGCAAACAAATGCTCCATTGTGCCCATCTGCCAACCAAGGCAAGCTGTGCATCCATATTATAATGATTATATAGAAAGGGAAAGAATTGTTTTGGCATTTGAATGATCAAACAAATGAATAAATATTCATTTTACCCAGAAAGAGGAAATTCACATTTTTTTATTTAAATCAAGAATTTTCAAGAGAATTTCTAAGTAGAGGTCAGTATGGTAATCACCTTAACCAAAATCATCTTCTATTAGGAATATCTTATCTTGTCATAAAAAATATGTAGTTCCTTGAAATTTCAGGTGACAAGATGTGCTTATAATGTTACTAAAAACATTATGGGTGTCCAAGGATGAAAAGTGCGCTTAAAAATGTTAGAAATATCTTATGTTGTCTATGAACTGACATGTAAGGGGTTCATGTTTACTATATTATCATAATATGACATGACTATGGTTTGCACATGAGTTGTATGGGTGAATAAAAGAATGAAGAAGAAATAGCAATTGCAATCGTACCCTCTCAAGCGAGAAGTCTGCTTCATGGTCTGAAATGTCATGTTGATCATCTCTTTAAGCCCACCTGTTTATGGATGCCACAAAGGACATGTCTAATTTGTCATAGAGGGTCACTCGCAATTCCATCAAGAGTGGCCAGTTCAAAGTAAGCAAGTTAGGGCAAAAGCTCTTGAGTTGTGACATATCATGGAACACCAGAGAAGTTAGTTGCGGGAAAAGAAATTGAGCAATAGTAGAGTGGGAAGTGTCATCTCCACTTGTGACTATTTCCTTGAGCCCACATGACTCCACTTGAAGTTCCATAAGTTGGGTTAGACTTGTAGCCACCCAATGTGGAAACAAATTTTCAATGCTCTTACAATTATCAATCTTCACTTCTTGTAAATATTCAAAAGTAAGAGTATCTTTAGGATCGTCAGTCCATATTTTGCCTAAATCATCCATGTGGACATGACCATCAACTCAAGCTGAGGAAATTGTACCTGCCATATTGAAAACAATGATAAATAAATTTGATTTCATTGAGTGATGATCTCGAAGAAAGAATTTCCAAACTTCTAGTCCTCTCACAAATCATAGCATTTTAGAACTTATTAGTGACACAATCAAGGAGGGGTTGCTTGATGCTTTCATTTCAATTGACTGGTAACTAAGGCCGAGTATATTGCATTGGAACAAGCCTGAAATGCAATGCGACAAAATAAATTACCTGTGGTCCATACCACTTGTTCATACTCATGTATAAAGATAGGAAAACATTTTTCATTGGGTTACCACCCAAAGAACACAATGACGACCTCAAATACCACATGAATACTTATGCAATTTCCTAAAAATTTCACGTGCCATGAAATTTAAGGCAAGTTTCTTGCACAAACAAGGATTCCTAAGCAAATGCAATTAGTCTTCATGAACAAATCAAACATGTTATGCCTAAATAGATTGTGATACAAAAAAATGAAACAATTGTACGGACTGCTTGAATTGTTCACTCAATAGCCTGTATGGAATTTTCATTTCATAATGATAAAACTAATTAGATTACGACATGCTATCATCTCAATTACCAAATGCATATTTACACAGTTCTCTAAGTCCACAAACCACAGAAAAAGACAAGTTTGTCATACAAATATCGAATGGTCCACTAGGATATCCACCTTAGCCAAATGGTCCCCATGAGCACATTATGTTTCTTTGCAGAAAATTAATGATGTTGTGAGCTCTTATGTCTTGTCCACTGAGAAGTGGGTGTTGACATTTTTTATTTGGTTTCAATAAAATTAACTCCATTATGACTTATCACTACCAAAAAATGGGGCTGACTATTTCCATACTTCCCTAAATCTATTAATATTCTAGATTGAGCATTATGATGAGTTTTTGAAATATTTTAAAAACTGTGGGGAATACCTTATATTTGACAAATTGTAACTTGTCACTACCAAAAAATCAGGCAACTAGTTTCATACTTCTTTTTCCATTAATATTCTAAAATGAGTATGATGATGGTCTTTTGAAGTTTGGACATATGACATTAGAAGTAAATGTATAACTAGTAGTAACTTTTATCGTTAAAGAGTAAAAAAATTCCGATGCTAGTTATGATGAAATGTTTTATTCACACATAACAATAAATAAATAAATAATTTAAAAAAATTATTAAAATTAAAAATAACTCAAGCATTTCCTCCATTAAAAGAAGCTAAGGGGTCACGCTTTTTCCACTCATTTTGCTTGGCAGAAGTACAGCGCAAGTGCCATAGCTTGCACGCCAGGACACTTAAGTGCCATAACTTCCAAACGGTACACTTAAGTGCCACTTTTTTTTTTTTTCGAGTGGGACACTTAAGTGCCACCTCCGGCGACCCTTGCCGGAAATCCTACGTGGCAATTTTTATTATTATTTTTTGCCTACGTGGCTCGCCGGAGCTCAAATCAGCATAAAAATTAAAAAAATTAAAAAAAAAAGAAAATTTTAAAAATTTTAAATTTACAAAATTTTAAATTTTTAAAAAATAAGAAAATTTAAAAAAAATTAAAAAAAAAAAAAGAAAAAGAAGGGGGGTGGGGGAGGTCGAACGGGCGGGCGAGGGCGAGCCCTCGCCGCCGCTGCCTCCCGCCGTCGCCGGGAAGGGTCGGCGACGGAGGGGAGGGTCGGCCGGGGTCGCCGGCCCCGACCGACCGACGACGAGGGCTCGTAGCCCTCGCCGGCCCGGCTGGCCAGGGCTCGGCGACCTCGGCCGACCCTCCCCACTCCGTCGCCGGCCCTTCTCGCAGCGGCGGGGAGGCGGCGGGGCCCGCGAGCCCTCGCCGGATCTGGGCGAGGGTCGCGGTAGGGCGCGGGCCGCGACCCTCGCCCAGATCCGGCGGGCTCGCGGGCCCTGCCGCCTCCCGCCGCCGCCGGGAAGGGCCGGCGACGGAGTGGGGAGGGTCGGCCGGGGTCGCCGGGCCTCGGCCGAGGGCCGGCGAGCCGGCGGACCGGCGGCCCTCGCTGCGATCCGGCGAGGGCTGCGAGCCCTCGCCGTCGGTCGGCCGGGGGCGGCGACCCCGGCCGACCCTCCCCCTCCGTCGCCGGCCCATCCCTGCGACGGCGGGGAGGGGCGGCGAGGGCTCAGCCCTCGGCCGCCCGTTCGACCCCCCTTTTTTATTATAAATTTTCTTAATTTTTGAAAACTTTTAAATTTTTCTTAATTTTTAAATTTTTAAATTTTTCTTATTTTTTTAAATTTTTGAAAACTTTATAATTTAATTAATTTTTATATTATTATTTACACGTAGACACGAAACGGCGTCGTTTTTGCGTTTTTCCGCCACGTCGGCGTGCAAAACGACGCCGTTTTGGACTAAACTTCGCCGGAAAATTGCCACGTCAGCCATTTGGCCGGATTTTCGCGGAGTGGCACTTAAGTGTCCCATTTTGCTCCGATGATGGCACTTAAGTGTGTACCATTTTAAAGTTATGGCGACTTAAGTGTCCCGGCGTCAAGATTATGGCTCAGGGTGTCTCACCTCCATTTTGCTTACACCCTCCATATTAAAGTGTTTTGACTGTATCGTCCCTTATGTGGCCCACCATTTGGCATTATTCTCTTTCTTCTTTATTTCTTTTCTTTTTCTTTCCTCATGGATCTCAATTTTCTTCTTCTCATCTTTCCCTTGCTATTCCCTCTTGTTCCATTTTTTGCTTCAAACAAGCCTTCTCAGTATGTGTAGACTCTAGAAGGAGGATTGATCAAAAAGAGATTAAGCCAAAAATCCCAGAATTTTAATTAAAAGACGAAGCACCGAGTAACGAATGCGTAGAACTCGAGCTAGCAATCGCATTCATAGAACCAAAAGAAAAAGGACCACCACACGACATTTATCATTTGCTAGCTCCTATAAACAGATAACTGACGAATCCCGTTGAAGTAGTTTGCAAACACTGGGTTTAATGACCACGAGGGAGATCGGAGTCGGAGGACATTGATACACGTCATCGAACAATACGAGGACGTCTACGATTCGGTCACCAGTTGTCCCCTTACTAGATCCTGGCTCAGGGACTCTACCCTCCTCCTCTCCAAGTGGCTTTCTATCGAAGCTCACTATCGCCCGTTCCCTCCCATCAGCAAGAACGTCATCGAGCTCAATTGGGCTCACAGCAGCTCGGCTCGGGGCCAGCCATGTCATCCTCACTTATGCCACGCTAATCCTCCCCGGTTGAGGAGGAACGTGGAAGTGAACGGCAAAGGGGAATGAGTGGAGATGAGGGGGATGGTGTGGGGATTGGAGGAGTTAGCAAGGGGAATTAGGGAGAGTTGGACGTCATGTTGATGAGCACATGTTCTTAGATGCGGAGGAGGGGATGGGGTTGGGAAGACACTGCCGGGTTGTGCAGAGAGAGTGTCCCTTTCTATTTTAAAATTGCTTAAATGTAGCTGATAATGAAGTTGCGAATGGTGAAGAGTAGACAATAACGCCAACAAGTTCAGTTGTCATTTTCCGTCATATTCTACTCTTCCTTTTGAGCTTTTGTTAGGGACTCACATAAAACATTTGAATGTTTTTTGAGAAAAAAAAAGGGAGAGAATGAGACACCAAAGGCATGTTTGAAGCAAAAAAAAAAAAAAAGGAATAGAAAGAAACGGAATTGTCGACAAAACACTAAAGGCATGGAAAGATAAGAAGGGGGAGGAAGGTGGGACCCGTGAAAAAAGAGAAGCAAATAATGCTAAAAGGTAGGCCATATAAGGGACAATATGGTCAAAATATTATGATAGAAAGTGTCTAAGCTAAATAAGGAGTGGAAAAATCACAACCCTAATTAAAACTTGTAAAGCATTTGTAATAAAAAAGGAGTGACGGGAAAAAAAAAAAACTAACCTGAACAGTTGGTATGTGTTTGTTGCCTTTTTAAGATATGATGGAAATCAAAATAAATTTGGTAAAGATATTAGCTTGTGTTCACTTCAATGAAAATAAATTTAAAAATTGACTTCTATTCTTCAAAAAATTAGATGGTGGCGTGTACATGTATTTTCTTATTATTATACTTTGACGACAACCTCTCCTAAGTTCAATTTATAATCAATATTATAGTGAACACTGACTTTTAATTGGCTTATTTGACATTAAATAAGCCTTTATGACTTTACAATAGGGATTTTTGGATTGCCATTTTCTTTTAGAGACAATATTAGGCTGCTTGTGTGTTTTTTATTCAAGTACACATGACTGGGCAAGAAGAAGCAAGGAGAGAACAAAAAGAAAAAAACAAAATAAATAAAAATCAAAAAATGAAATACTATTAAAAATTATCCACGTTAATGTCGACCGGACGGTCGGTATCCATGTTAGTGTTGGTTAGCCAAATTTGGTAATATGGACTGAATTAATATAATTGTAAAAAATTCACGAATGAATTGACAAAACAAAAATGTTTAGAATTAAATTGACAAAATTGCAAAATATTTTGACCTTTTTGATCACTTTTTCCTGATGATAGAACACAATTTATTAATTATGGTTTTTTTGCAATTAAGCCATGTACAAGGACAAATTAATTCAAATTCTGTAGATCAAATCAGATCTTAATGTTTTTAGGTTGTGTAATAAAATCATAAAATTTATGTAAAATATTATCAAGTACTTCACATTATCTCCTCTAATTTAAGCGACAAAGTCCAATGTAGTCTTTTCAAATATATATATTTTATGACAGCTGAAATTGATGGTGCACCTAACTATTTTTTTTTTTTTAAATGTAAGATCTTAAAGCTCTCATGTTGTAGTCTTTCCTCTAGCTCCCATGGGATAGTGGCACACTAATCAGCACGAGGACGTAGGACCAAAAGAAAATTGAATCCTTAAGGCGAACTAAATTATAGCTGATTAGTGTTGCTGATCATTAACAGAGACTTTAGCATATTTCTTGAAGTAATTTCTCCACCACCACTTCGCCTCCCTCCACCTCTGCATCCGGCAACCGCGCAAGCCTTCCACACGCCCCCTCACCATCGCAGCCTTGAAGAACCCGCCCCTCCCCGATCACAAGCTCCACGCTGCCGTCATTGGCGGCGGGCCGGCCGGGTCCTCCGCCATCGAGTCCCTCGCCTCCAGCGGCGTTGAGACCTTCCTATTCGAGCGCAGCCCCTCCTCCGCCAAGCCCTGCGGCGGCACCATCCCGCTCTGCATGCTGGACGAGTTCAACCTCCTGCCCAGCCTTGTCGACCGCCGCGTCACCGAGATGAGGGTCATCTCGCCATCGAACATCACCGTTGACTTTGGCAAGACCTTGAGGCCGCACGAGTTCATCGCCATGCTCCGCCGTGAGGTCCTCGACTCCTTCCTCTGCTCGCGCGCGGAGTCCAGCAACACGGAGCTCATCACCGGCCTGGTGACGTATCTGGAGCTCCCTCGCTCCTCCTCCTCCCCGTACGTCGTCCACTACACGAGCGGCGGTCGAAGCGGAGCCTAGCAGTGGACGTCGTGGTCGGGGCAAGTAAAGTGGATGCTGATTGGTGGAGGCGAACTAAATGATCAGCCCTCCATATTTACTAGATTGGTAACAACCTTGTTGCAGAGTTGCTTTTAACTCCCTAATCTAAGATTAGTCGACGTTAGGCCCCACAAAACACAAAATGCACCAGCAATCTAACTTTTTGTGCTGTGATTCTACGGATCTATGTGTACTTTTATTTTATTTTTAATAGAAACTTCAAACGACTTGTGCAATTTCTACATCGTTTGTTTTCTGAAATATAAATGATCTAAAAAGGGCATTTTCTTAAATATGATCCTTTATATCAATTGCATTAACGAATGAACGTGTGAAATTGTGAATGATTGAAAGTAAAAAAAATATACATATAATATCAGTTGCTTACATGACAGTCTTTAACCACTGGATATTTCTTTTGTACTCTTATACGCTCAGATCCCTATCTTTATCTCGAAGTACAGCTCACGCCCATGCATCTTTCACACAATTAGGCTCAAGTTGCAACTTGCAATCAATGCAGAACATCGAGACAAGGTACCCCAAAACTGTCTATAAATAGAAGAGCCTCGTACCAATTCAAATGCAAGCCAACTAAAACAACGCAACACACACGTATAAGAGAGAGAGAGAGAGAGAGAGAGAGAGAGAGAGAGAGAGAGAGATGGAACTCACGGGTGAGATGGAAGTCATGCAAGTACTGCACATGAATGGAGGAATGGGAGAAACAAGTTATGCTAACAACTCATTGCTTCAGGTACATCTCTCATTGCCCCTCGTGGGCTCTGAAAATCTTGGATTAATCTGCATTTAATGTTTGATTATTTCAATCTTATGTGCACCATAACATGATTTCTTCATTTATAGCAAACTAGGATTCTTTTTGTTTTACCAAGATTTGAAATTCTATATGCAGAAAGAAGCCAATTTACCATGCCCTTTGAGATTATGTGACTTATTATTCAATAATTGAAATTATGACCCTAATTCGTAGATACACTTTTCAATCAACAAGATTTCTCTTGAAAAAGAATGTACACCAGAGGCTATATGAAAGTACTAGATCTGGCAAAATCATTGCAATATTGGACAAGCCCTTTCCGATGATGTTCTAATTTGAATTTACAAAGAAATTGCATGGAATCTGCAATATTATTTCACTTTATTTGGACTGCCCGCGGATATATCGCTGGATATATTGGCTAGTTTTGGGATTTATTACTTTATATACGAAAAATTAAAGACACGACTTTTTTTCTTTATATTGAGTGAATGCTCTCCTTTTCTTTTTGTAGAGAAAAGTGATATCGATGACGAAACCCATAATGGAGGCAGCCATCACAGCTCTCTTCTCCACTGTTGCTGCCACCTTACCGACGAGCCTTGCCATTGCGGACTTGGGTTGTTCCACCGGTCCCAATGCTCTTTTCGCTGTGTCCGAGATCATCAACATCGTGATTGATCTCTGCAAGGCAATGAAGCATGAGCTGCCGGAGTTCCAAGTGTTCTTGAACGATCTCCCAAGGAACGACTTCAACTCCCTCTTCAGCAGCTTCTTGCCAAGATTCCAAGGGAAGCTGAGCGAGCAATTGAAGAGCAAGTATGGAGTGTCAGCAACGTTGCCGTGCTTCGTCAATGGCGTTCCTGGTTCATTCTATGGAAGATTGTTCGCTCGAGAGAGCCTGCACTTGATTCATTCTTCGTATAGCCTCATGTGGCTATCTCAGGTAATTTTTTGTCTCATAGTTTGTAAACCTAATGAAAAAATATGTCGAGAAACACTATTTTTATCATTGTTATTATTGTTGTTTTCTGGAAACTTTTGTCTAACTCTTTTCTAAGGGTAGAGTCAAGCAAATAATAGTCGAGACACCCAGAAAGTCTATTTTGGGGTTCTAGGAAATTTATACTCTTTTATGAAGAAACAAGGGGTGTGCTTGGAAATCAAACTCACTCACTTTTTTCTTCCCTCCCTCCTTAGGCCCCACGAGGACTAGAGGGAAACAAAGGCAACATATACATGGCGAGATTGAGCCCTCCAAAGGTGCTTAGGGCATACTACGAGCAATTTCAAAGGGACTTCTCGACGTTCTTGGAGTGTCGTGGGCAAGAGTTACTGGTGGGAGGACGTATGGTGTTGACCCTCCTAGGTCGAAGAAGTGACGATCCTTCAAGTAAAGAGTGTTGTTAGATTTGGGAGCTCTTAGCTATTGCTCTCAGTCAAATGGTCTCAGAGGTAACAAATATAAAAAATCAAAATAGTACTCGAATCATAGTGGACACATTAAGTTAAATTGGAGGTTAGTTTTGTTAGCCCTTTGTGAATAATTTTTATCACATAAAAAATTGTCACATCCTACCACGCCAGTGAAATTTGCCAGTCCCTTGGGAATAATTTTTGTTTCTGAACTCTGTAAAATCAAACATCATCCTTGATCATGTTTAGATAACATCAAGAATTTTCTTGAAAACCTATAGTTAAGATTTGCACATGAATTCTCTGATAAAGCAAAATTCCAATCTGAAAATCTTAAAAGAATAATCCCACTTCTCTTGCTTAGGAATGTATTTGAGAAAATCAAGGGAAAATTACAAAAAAAAAAAAAAGTTCCAAACTTATTACACTTGTGCCATTTAAGTTCTATACTTTTCAATTTAGTCAATTTAATCCTAAACATTTTAATTGTGTCAATTTAGTCATAAACCTTTTGCATATTTACAAATTTAATCCTAATTTTTAAAAAATGATTTGTCAATTTAATCCTTCCGACTAATTATGACTATAAATCGTTGACGTAGCAATCTATCAAACACCAACTATGCTAAATAACACTGCTAGCGTTAAAGTGAACATTTTTTTTTTTTTTTACAATTTTTTATAATTTTATAATTTTTTTTTTCCTTTTTCACTTCATTGGTCATTGTTAGTCTTCAGTGATGGCTAATGGAGGTTGCCAGCCCTAGGTGACGGTTACCCTAGCAAGGGTTCTCCCTCACTAGCCTCAAGCAAGGGTTCCCATCATTGACCCCTGGCAAGCGCGACCCTTACCTAGGCAAGGGTTGCCCTCATTTAGGCCTGTGGAGGGAAAAATGGGAAAAAGTAAAAAAGAAAAGGAAGGAAAAAGAAGAAGAAAAAAATTAAGAAAATTAATAAAACTGTCGACATTAAGATAGCTAGTGCTGATTAGATCGCCACGTTAGCAATTTCCGCCCAAAATAGCTAGAATGACTAAATTGATAAATTATCAAAAAGATTTAGGATTACACTAACAGGATTGAAAAATTTATTACTAAATTAGCTAATCATTAAAAAATTTATGTTTAAATTGGCAAAATTAAAAGATTTAGGACTAAATTGGAATAAGTATAATGGGTTTCAGACTTTTTGTTAATTTCCCAGAAAATCAGAGAATGAGAGATAAAATTATGAGGTGCTTCGAACGCACTCTTATTCCCTCTTAGATTAGTGTAGACTTTATTAAAATGGAATCAACATTTACATGATAAGAAACTTCTTGTATTATCACTGTGCAATAATAACATAGACAAGTAACTGTGAATTTTGTTATGATATTGCGGTAACAGCTAATGTTTTTGCAGTTGTCACTTCTTTGGTTGGAAAATCTAAAATTCTACATCTGCACTAATCCAGGGACTTGTAGAAGAACATAAACTAGACTCCTTCAACATCCCTCAGTACACACCCCACCAAAAGAAGTACAAGGAGAGGTCCAAAAGCAATGGTCATTCTCAATTGATTGTTTGGAAGCATCTGAAGTGAATTGGAGTATACTTGCCACCGATTCTAACTCTAATATTGTCTTGAAGGATGGGGGACACAATTTGGCCCGGTGCATGAGAGCCGTGGCCGAGCCCTTGCTCATTGATCACTTTGGTAAAGAGATTATTGATGAGGTCTTTAAGAGGTATGAGGCTCTACTTGCTGATCACATGTCCAAGGAGAAGAATGCATTTGTCAATGTTGTCATTTCGCTAAAGAAAATGACCTAGAAGAATTGCCCAGAAATTACAAATAATTACTTTGCAGATATATGTACTTTATGGTGAAGTTGGAATATCAATGTCACGGGTGCGTTCATAATTGTTCGAAGAAGACGTGCCTGTCTTACCTGTATTACTTCTTATGTATTATCTTGAGTAAAGAACAAGAGACTTGCAAGTTGAAGGGCTTGACATTTGGGATTTAGTTTGAAGGATTTTTCTTTCCCCCAATTTTCCATATCTCTTGAGATGTTGCATCTAATTTGGAGACTCTTCATATTTTCTTGGTTGACTCTATAGTTTTTATCTTCGCACAATCCCATTGATCCGCACGGTGCATGGATCGATCCCCTCACCATGCAAATCGATCGTGATCGAGGGCCTTGGTCATGTGGATCGATCATGAATTGTTCCTGGTCGGCGGAGATTGATCGTGGTCGAGGGCCTTGGACGTGTGGATCGATCCATGCATTGTGTGGATCGATCGTGGATCGATCCATGCACCGTCTGAATCGACCATGGTTGAGGGCCTTGGTCGTGTGGATCGATCCTGGCCAGCCGAGATTGATCGTGGTTGAGAGCCTTGGACATGTGGATCAATCCATGCACCGTGCAGATCGACCGTGGATCGATCCTTGCATCGTCCAGATCGATCCCGATCGATCCGTGCACCGTGTAGATCGACCATGCATCGATCCTTGCATTGCGCAGATCGATTGTGGATCGATCCCGGTTGAGGGACTCGGTCGTGTGGATCGACCTCATGCACGATGCGGATGGATCCAGGCTGAGCGAGATTGATCACTACACAATGCGGATCGATCCTTGCACCATGCGGGTGGATTGTGGATCGATCCTTGGTCGAGCAGGATCGATCATGGTCAAGGGTCTCAACCGTGTGGATTGATCCATGCACCATGCGGATTGATCTCAGTCGAGTGGGATCGGTTCCTACACCGTGCGGATCGATCGTGGTCAAGGGCCTTGGTCAGATGGATCGGTCCATACACCATGCGGATCGATCGTGGATCGATCTCGGTCGAGCGGAATTGGTCCTTGCACCGTACGGATCGGTCGTGGATCGGTCCATGCACCGTGCGAATCGATCGTGGATCGATCCATGCACCATGCATATTGATGTCTAGAGACCATTTCATATTTCAAGATAACAGAGTTGGAATAGTGGCACACTATCAAGCACTGATAATCACCTAAACAAAGTCGGAAGTTCGCCTCCAGGGTTTTGCTATAGCAGTCCAATCCTTAAGGCGAACTAAATGATCAGCCCTCCATATTTTTCCTTACGTGAACTTCCGACTTTGTTTAGGCGATCTCATTTTTGGAAATGATATTAAATTACCCTTCTCATCAAATCTCGTTTTTGTTTCGTTTTTTTTTCTATGTTCCACAACATTAATAATTGTTGAAATATCCTACATTACTTAACAATAGATCTTATATGCTCTTTATACATATAAGATTTTTCTACACCTTATAATTTAAGTGTTAGAAGTAAATTTTCTAACATAATACATGTCAAATTCCAGCCAAAGTATGACTAAAAAAAAAGTCTAGGCAAAGAAAATATACGACAAAAAAACAAACGAAAAAAGTGTTGGATAGAAAGGATGCCATTCGGAATCTATGACCCCTGACGACCCGGTTGACCCGAGCCCCCTTGGCAGGACTCCATACATCACGCTGGCATCACTCTTACGTCATAAGTCATTCTATTTCTTTTTTAATCGACAAAAAGGAAAAAATGAATCAGTGATGATAGAAATGGCAAAATTTGGGGCACGGAGCGAAAATAAATCAAGTTACTCGCAAGTTATTACTTGAATCCCTATTGTTTTTTTTTTTCGACGTATTTAATAGGCATAAAAATTGATCTGAAAATTGTTAAGAGTTGATATAATACTTGACCTTAATTAATACGAGTACACTGGATTTGCGTTCCGAGTTAGGTCTCTTCAATGATTTTGCGGTACACCGGATTGTGTTCCGAAAAAAGGTCCAATCACATAAAATTTGTAATTTCTCTTTTCGAAAAAGAAAAGGCCAAGGAGAGGCGATCCACGTTGGTTGTCCTTCTCGTTCACGATATACAGTTCATGTCGCAACTATTTGGAAGAAGTAGTTATTTGCTGTGAACTCAGTCCTACTCTCTCTAGTCTTCAAATTGGCTAGACATTAGGGGCGTGTATGATAAAATTTCTATTTTTTTATTTCTCTGTTTCTCTGTTTCTCGAAACAGGTTTGGAATAGAAATCCGTTTGGTAACGTAATTTGATTTTTTTTTCTGGAAGAGATTTATGTTCCAAAAATAGATTTGAAGAATAAATCAAAAGCTAAAATTTTTACTTCAGTTTTCTGGAATAGAAATTGAGAAATCAATTTCTATTCCAAAATTTTTGTCATGTGCACCCTAGGGTTCTATTTGTTAATTGGTCAAATAATACCTGATTATATTTTTTTTTAATTCTCCGAAACAAAATAAAAAAGAATAAAAATCTGTTTGGTAATTTTTTTATTTTTTTAGGACAAATTTGTTCCCGATGATAGATTTGGCATATAATCAAGAAGTAGAAAAAATGCGTTCCTTTATTGTTAGGAATAATTCCAAAATCAAGCCAATTTTTTTTTTTATCTTTCCTTTTTATCTTTTCCTTTTCTCTTCTTCTTCCTAATTGTCGGTCGCTAGCCATGGTGATGATCAACGATTGGCCAAGAGAGGTCTAGCGAACTCACTAGAGCCTTGCCGACGACCAAGTGAGTTTGTCCAACCATTGGCAAATCTCACTAATTGTCGGTCGCTAGCCATGGTGATGATCGACGATTGGCTAGGAGAGGTCTAGCGAACTCACTAGAGACTTGCCGACGACCAAGTGAGTTTGTCCAACCATTGGCTAGGAGAGGTCTAGCGAACTCACTAGAGCCTTGCCGACGACCAAGTGAGTTTGTCCAACCATTGGCAAATCTCAGCCGGAAAGGAATAAGATTTATGCAATTAAAAAGGGAAAGATTGAATCAAGCCACAACTAGACACAGCTTGATTCATGACCAGGATGAGGCCTACTATGTGATCCAGATGTGCCTTGTTTCGTTGCTAGCATACATGCGACTAGGCCTAACTTGATCCATAACCGGAACTTTCTTTTCTTGCCACTTCCCTCTCTCGATTCTTACCGTAGTTTTTCCATTCCTCATATTTTCATTTCCTTTTTTCACACCACTATGCAATTGGTCCATATTGCTATTCTTTGATATACTAAAATGCCCTTGCATGGGAGTAAAATTGAATGGTGGAGTGCTGTAATTTTGCAACTACATGTCAATCTAGGCTAATCTCATTTAATAAAATGCTAGCAGGATGTCGATGTTCAATTGAATTTATGCACATATTGAGTGGCCTTCAAAATGTAGACAATTTAACTGAAGTGCATGCTTAGTTTAAATTAATGATTGCATGTTTGTACAATTGTATGCCATCATAATATCTTTGAAGTACTAGCTTCATGAACTCTCGCCACCCTTTCAACAATGAAATGATGTCAGGACTACGCATTTTTAGGGCTATAGTCCAGGTTGGTCCACTTCGAACATTGAGAGGCGCAAAATTTAGAAGGCAAGAAATTCGTCAATTACTTGCGATCTTCTTAAATATATGCACAAGTCTTTCATGGAAGTTTCTTTGTAAAACTGTGAGGTTGAACAGGTCATTGATTTTTTATTTTATTTGATAGAGTAGATTAATATTCTTAAGCATATTTTTATTGCATCATCGAGTTCAAAGTATAGTTTGCATTGGTCTTCAAGTTTTATTTTAGCGAACCTTTATTTTAACTTCTAAAAGAATACCTTACATTATTTTTTAATTCCATACCAATTTTACTCATAGGGATGTTAAAGCATGAGGTCATCAATTTTTCTTTATCTTGACATGAATGTCTATATAACTGAGTAAATAGTAATGAAGTAAAAAATATATTAACTAATATCATGATACGACCATATTAAAATTCGAAAGGTTGAGTAAAATAATTAACTTGAAATAGAATAAAGGAAAAATAGAATTAAACTAACATTTAGAAAAATATGTGGAAACTATAGTCTTGGAGCCGTACAACAAACATGTATTTTGCTATTTCTGTGTAGACTTCATCTACAATTACTGCCAACTATTTTATTTTATGAGAAAATGACACAAATGGTCCTTGAACTTTCATCTAATGTTCAATTTCATCCCTGAACTTTTGATTTGCTCAATTTGGTCCCTGAACTTTCATCTAATGTTCAATTTCATCCTCGAGCTTTTGATTTGCTTAATTTGGTCCCTGAACTATTTGAAAATTGACCAATTTTGCCCTTTAGCTAGTTAAAGTTAACGAAATTGGCTTACATGACTTTTAGTCTCTTAAATATATAATAAAAAAGGACATGTGGAATATCCATATGGAAATTACCTTTAAAATAGGTCAAATTATGGCCACCATCCCAAAAAAAAAAAAAAAAAAAAAAAAAAAATACAGAACCACTTGTTCTCTCTACTTTTGTGATAAATGCTCTCATCTCTAGCTGACCCATAATTTATTTTCCTTTTTTAAGATATAAATTGACTAATAATTCTAGTAATCCAACTTAGTTCCACATCATCAATTAATGCTCAACGTCATCACTTAACGGTTTGAACAAACGGAAGGACTAGATGGAATATTTGTTAATAGTTCAGAGACCAAATTGAGCAAATCGAAAGCTCAGCGATAAAATTGAACATTAGATGAAAGTTCTTGGATCATTTGTGACGTTTTCCCTTATTTTATCTATAAAGGGGTAAGATGGCCACGTCACCAACATATGAATTCACCAGCCCATAAACATCTCACTCTGCAATTAGACTAATTAGGCATGTGCAAAGAAAGGAGAATTCTTGTAGACAATGGCAAGAACTTTCTATCATTCTACTTAGTTGAAATTAAAATGTTGCCTGTGTATCAAAATATATGATCTAAACTATAGATTAAGAAAGGCGTATCATGAAACAGTTATGAACTAGAAAAGAGATTACTGAAAAATTATCTCTCATAAAAACATGAGAAGCACTGACGTTGAGAGATTCTATTAAAAAAAAAAGGTTGATAAATTGCAACTAACTCGAAAAAGGAAGAAAATAAAAGCAGAAAGAGTACACTGTATCATCAATTCATCACAATTGCACAAAGGAGGCATAGTTAGGAATTCTAAATTCAAGTCAGCACTGCAAAAGGCCTAAAATGACATTTTCAGTGTTTTAACTCAATCAACTATTGGATTAGTGGTATTTGTTCCTTTGATGTTTCTTCTTCGGTTATGTTTCTTTACCAAGTGGAGTATATATATGTCCACCGATTCCGAACTTAACTTGTCCTTATCAATAAATCCTGGTTTAAGACATTGAACCATGAAAGCTCCGAAAAAAATGGCATATCACATTCTTCCTACACTACATCAAATCCACTTGGCAAAAGAAATTAGAATGCAAGGCAGCGTTAGGGCGATGTCTGTATTGGAATTTGAGATATACTAGTGATGAATTACGCTCTGGATCTAACACCCCCCACCCCTCGCGAGGGGGACGGGGGGCATCTCTTCATATGAGTTGGCTACATCACGAACTTGAAAAAACATATGCTCTAATTCGAATTGGACAGCTAATTGATGAGGATTGACGAGGGGGAGACACGTTGGACTTGGATTGACCCTACATCTAGGCTGTTTGATCTCATATGTATCTTAAAGAGGAGAAATGTAATGAACATTGTTAACACTCGAATTTTTGTAGATCATTCGGATATTCATTTTTGTCAAAATATAAAAATACCAAAAAAAAAAGGGTAAAAACAACAAAAATATAGTAATAAGAAAGAAAATAAAAACGACAAAAATATAGTAATAAGAAAGAAAACAAAAAAAAATAAATAAACATGAAAAATAGATAAATAAAATAAAATAAAATTCGGGTAGGCCATTTATGCCTGGCCCGGTTACTGAGAAAAATTTCCGGCCCACTCGGGCTTAGTTCCTGAATTGGCCCAATTTTCCTCTAACTTTTCCTATTTTGTTCCAGCCCAACCCTTTTCCTTTGGTTTTTCTTCGCCCTTTCTCAGCCCAATTTGTTTCCTCAAAAAGCCCGGCCCTTTGTCCTTATCCTCCTTTGCACGCACACCTTGGTGAGAACGGAGCGTATGTGACGCAGTGAGAAAATCCTGTTTTGGATAGGCGTCGGCCATTGAAGTGGGGAGAAGCTGCAGGGAGCTTGGCTGAAGAGAAGAGAAAGGATCGACAAAAGGTGGGGGGGAAGAAAAAATCTCGTTCGAAGAAGGAGAGACCACTGCTTCATCTCTCCTCTATTTTGTTCGGTTTTGCTAAAGTTTAGAGGACTAAACTTAGCCAATGAACTCACGAGCAAACCTCACTAAACTGCGATCGTTTTCGTTGCGATTTATGCTGATCTAGAGGTTGATGCACCGCCTTTAGACCGATTAGAGCATCAAATTTGGTCTCGGAACTTTTACACAGAAAAAGCACGCCACCTGTTTGATGATTTGCGCATTAGACGTTTCGAATCTGACTTTGCATTATCGGATGTTTGATATTGTTTAGATCGGTAATGGCTCGTGTCCAGTACGCTAACTGCTGCGCTCCTTTCCTTTTGGATGCATGTCATGCTCATGGTGCCGTTTGAACGTGGTCGGAGTCTAAAGCCATCCTTGTTTCTCTTGGCGACGATCGCGATTAGCTAAGGCCGTGTTAGATCCCTCTACCTCTGTTCGAAGCACTTGTGTTTCGTTCAGTTCTGGATTGTTGTGTGCGGCTGTCAAGTTAGAAAGGAATTCTGTTTCGGTGGAGGATGTGTGGGGGTTAACGTAGTGTAAGCCGTCAGCGGCGAAGGTTTGACGACGGTTGGAGATGATTGGCAGTGACGGTTTGGTGACGGTGGGCGAGGTTGGCCGCCGACGTTGGAACGGTTGAGATTTTGAAGTGCGTTTGTGTGGTGAGCTTTGAGTTTTTCCATAGAGAAGATTCCGCAAGTTGCAGGGGGAGAGATCGGCATCGGGAAGAAGACGACTTGAGAAGGGGATGAAGGAAATTAAAAAAAAGAAAAACTTTAAAAATTAAGGTTTAATCCGACGCGGGTTGGTTCCAGATAGACGGATCGGGTTAGCGGGTCGGCCCGGGTAAACCTGGCGCGAAATCCTTTTCCCAAATATAATAATAATTTTCTTTTCTGGTCGGACCAAATATAATAATGATGAAAATCATTAAAAGAAATCTTAAAAAGCAGAAAAAAATCATAAAAAAAAAAATTCATAGAATTCAGAAAAATCATTGAAAATTTTAAAAATCCAGAAAATTTATAAAACATTATAATTAATTAAATAATTAAATAAATCATAAAATCATAAAAATTTTAGAAAACCTTGAAAAATCAGAAAAATTCAGAAAATTGGAATTCCTTAGAAAATTTGCTAGCTCTTCAAATAGTTTTTTCTATCAAAGTTTGGAAAATCCTTAAAAAAAATTAAAATCCAAAATTAAACAAGCCTTTATGGCTTTACAATAGGGGTTTTTGGCTTGCCATTTTCTTTTAGAGACAATATTAGGCTGCTTGGGTGTTTTTTATTCAATTACACATGATTGGGCAGGAGGAAGAAAGGAAGGAAAATAAAAAAGAAAAATCAAAAATCAAAAAAATGAAATATTATTATTACTAATTATCCACATTAATGTCGATCGGACGATTGCCATCCACGTTAGTATCGATCAGCCAAATTTGGTCATATAGACTGAATTTGTATAATTGTAAAAGGTTTATGATTGAATTGACAAAACAAAAATATTTAGAATTAAATTGATAAAATTGCAAAATGTTTTGACCTTTTTGATAATTTTTCCTATGGTAGAACACGATTTATTAATTCTAGCATGAGCTATGGGACGGTGGGGTTTGGCAGGACAAGATTGTCATGCGAAATCCAAAGGTGGACATCAATTTATCTTTGATTACATAGTTGAGATGCTTTGTCATCCAACAGTTGACATCAATTTGTGATAAGTGAGCACATGACATTCGGGAAAGCATTACGCTACTTATCTAGGGCAAATAAAATCAATTCACCACTAGTCTTGTATTCCATCTACTACTTTACGCTTTCAATTGTTAGTTTAGTTGTCACATCATTCTTGTGTCATTAGCTATCACGTTAAATTTGGTAAAAGAAAAAGGACAATCAAATCCTTTATATCACTAACATATAATTTGTAAAAATTTCGCAATTAAGCCATGCATAAGAACAAATTAATTCAAATTCTGTAGATCCTGCATAATAAAATCCTAAAATTTGGTTAAAATATTATCAAGTACTTCACATTATCTCCTCTAATTTAAGTGACAAAGTCTGGTCTTTTCAAATATATATATATTTATGACAGCTAAAATTGATGGTGCACCTAACTATTTTTTTTTAATGTAAGATCTTAAAGCTCTCATGCTATGGTCTTTTCCTCTAGCTCCCATGGGACAGTGGCACACTAATCAGCATGAGGACCTAGGACAAAAGCATCACATGATTGATTCTTGTCGGGTGATGAGCAGTGTGCCACCATATTTTGCTAATATGGCTCTCATTTGCCAGTATATTTCCCGAACGTAGTTAAAAGTGGCGGCATTATTAGGTTATACTGATAATCATAATTTACAAAACTGACTAAACTACTTGGTTGCGCTTGTTAGATAAAATCTAGAATTTGATTACACTTTCGTTAAAAGTTTTCAAAGTTTACAGTTTATTTATCTTTGTTCTATTTAGAAGCATTCCCTATATGGACATAAAACTCATGGACGATAAATTTGCATATATGTGTGTATATCTATTTAAATATCACGTGTTTGAAAGATATATAATCCAATTTACTTAGTTGATTCTGCTAGACTTTTTTTAGTATTTTATCAATTAGTTAGATTTGTGTGTGCAATCTATCCAAATTTATGTTTAGTTAACATTTATTCCATAAATTTTCAACGATTAAGTTTATATGCATTGTTTAAGTATATGTATATCTAAATATGATTGATTTGTCTAATATAATAAATTAATTTATTAACCATCACAAAACTATTTTTTCAAATGTTCAAAAACTATATAATAGCTAAAATAGTAGAGGAATACGTAGTAGGAGAGCACATGAGTTGTTGTATATTATATTATGCTTTTTTTTCTTCTTTTTTTCATGCCACACGTCTTCTCAAAGCAGCGTCTCCAGGCAAGTGTATAGAGATGAGTGCAGCAAAGTGGGGACGGCGGGAGGACGGTTCAGTCGGGCCTAGTACGGCCCAGATCATTTCGTGCCACCTCCTTTTGTATTTTTTGGGGCCCAGTTGAAATTTTCTTTTAATCGTTAATCTTTGAAAAAATAAAAAAATTCTAAAGTGGAGACTCTCGTCGTCGAGGGAGAAGCGAAAGACTTCTTATTTGGTCCAAAGATGAAAGTGCTCAGGAGCTGAGCGGAAAATGCTCTTGTATTGTCTCGTCAGATTCTAATGTCCATCGGAGAAAGGCTCTCCAAAAGCGACGTCGATCCAACACTCGCAATTTCCGCCAAAAGATTCCCCATAAATTGACAATGCCAGTGAGCCTGATCGTTCCGAATTTAGGGCTTTTGTTGACGGCCCAAAAAGCCCCAAATCCAAACTCCAATCGGCATTCGACCTTCATGGCAAAGATCCGAGCGGCCTTGTTCCATGCCGGGGTCGCCGAAACTCGTAAATCCTCCAATTCTGCTGCTTCAACCCGACTTTTCTTCGCGAATTGGTGTTTCGTTGTGAAGCATGGCACTTTGGGATTGGTCGTGCGAGCATGAAAGAGGGAAGATTTGGAGCGCTTGCAACTTCCTCTGATGTGTGGAGAATGAAGACAAGCTTCAGACCGCATTCACCGTGCTTTTATCCCCCTAAATCTATTTTTCAATCCTTGAGTTTTGTTTCTCATCGCTTGTATTTATTGTTATTCTGCTTTGGTTTCTTAAACGTTCATGTACTTGAGGAATGGCCCTTTGGAGAGTGAGACGCTTCGATTTGTTACTTGTCCACAGTCGGTAGATAATCAATTTTCGAGAGCAATGATAGATAACTTGCACTTTCTTTCATCGTTCAGTAGGACAATATTGTTTTCTTGAACTCTTGATTTCCTAATAGCCTTCGATCAGCTTTGTTATTTTCTTTGATCATCTCTTCTCTTACCTTGTAATGGATGGTAATTAAAAGACATTGTTATGGGATGCAGAGCATGGGACGACTACAGGAGTATCAGTGCTTAACAGGGCAACGACAGCTTTGGCTCTTGCGTCTAGAGATTCCAAAACCTGAAGATTTGAACACGCCAGGACATATTTTCCCATTGGAGTACCGGGATGGTGGTGTCCTGGAATGACCTGAGCATACGGAGGCTTCTGTCGACCTTGCTGTGTTAGCTGGATTGGAACCTTTGGCAGTTCTTTGTGAGGCAGTGGATGATGATGGCTCCATGGCAAGATTACCCAAGCTCCGCGAGTTTGCGCAGCGGGAGAGCTTGAAAATTGTATCTATTGCTGATCTAATCAGGTAAGTATCTCTTCCTAGCAATCCAATGCAAATATATCTTAGGAGACGTAGTTCCCAATCGGGTCCAAATGTCGGCTTCAACTTTCAATTCTTATGTATTGGCTTTTTTTGCCAAGATGTTGTCCCAGCTGCATCTCCACTTTTTGGAGTGGATAAGCCCAGAGTTGAAACTTTGGACTCTTGGGTGGGGGTGGGAAGGAGAGTCTCTCATGGGGGCCTGATGGGCTGTTGTTTTACGTAGCAAAAAACGAGAGAAGCATAAGCTTTTTTGGTCGATTCATGTCTTAAGTTTAGTTTATGCTTTAAGTTTGAGGTTGTTATTCCGCTCGTCAACACCATGCAGATCAACAGTTTTGGGATCTCAAGAGTTGTTTCTCACAATTTTTTATGTGCATGTTGTTGTTAGATTAGTGTTTACAGTTCATCTATTACCCGATGTTTAACTTAGAAATTGGTTATGACCGGTCAGGATTCTTGTTTGAGTCATATCCATGAGCTCATGACTGCTGTTATCTCTGTGTACATTTTCTTGTATTTACCTTGTTTCAGAACCTATGTTTGAATGTTAGTTGACCATTAACTGGGGCGGAGTTTGAGGTGATTCTCAGCATTATCACCAGGAAATAAGGATATAATATCTTGATTGACAAAAGAGTGCTTAAAGTTGTCTGATGTATCCTGACTTATATGTTGAGAAGCTTCCGATAGTGTGTGATCGAGAAATGATTTCACAATTCATTAAATGCATAAATTTACAGGTACTACCGGAAAAGAGATTAATTTATTGAATGTGCTGCTGCTGCAAGATTTATCAAATGAAGCATTTAATTGGAGAAGACATTCGTTTCTGGCATAAAAGCTAGCTTTAGGAAGCTGTTCATCTTCTCTATAGATGTTGATGGGTGACAATTGCTAGCTTGGTTTAGAGTACGATGAAGAAAGGTTGATGAATAAGTGAATGCTTTAGGAAGCTCTTTAAGAAGAACACCTTGGGAATCATGGGACGATGTGGTGGTAGATGGAAATTATTTCAAGAATAATGTCAAAGATGCTAAGACTTGTATGATGCTTAGAGATACAAATTACAAAGACCGTAATTGATAGAATTAATTAACAAAGTGACGTGTAAAATTTTTATTGAATGTTTGAGTATAGCACACTTAGGGTGCGTTTGGTTCAGCATTCCTAATGGGCTTTTAGCCTCCAAAGCCTCTTGGTAAAATGCTAAACCGCTTGGTAGCTTTCAAGTGAAAGTTAGCATTGAGAATGCTGAAAGCTTAATACTAGTATAGACTAACTTTGAGCTTTCAGTATTTGGTCAAATGCTAAAACTTATTTATTTTTTCCAAAACTATAATTACTCATTCTTCAAATTTCTTATTTTTCCCTTGTTATTATATTTTAAATGCCAAAATAATGCTAAAAAAATCAAACTTACATAAATGCTAAAATAATTATTTATATATATATTTTTAGCATTATTGTCAAAATTTAATTTTTTTTTCTTGGTTAGATCAAAATTTAAATTTAAAAAAGTTGCATACATTATTATTTTTTTCAATTTTACACAAATAAAAATTAAGAAATTCCTACAAAGGGTTTGGTTTTTTTTTTTTTTAAAAATATATATATACGTATTTGATTTCTCATCATTTTTTTCAAATTTATATTTAAAAAGTCACATACATTATTTTTAAATTTTAAACAAATAAAAATTAAAAATTTCGACGAAGGATTTAGTCTTTATATATATGTATTTGGTTTTTAGCATTATTGTCAAAAATTATATTTAAAAAGTTGCATACATTATTTTTTTCAATTTTAAACAAATAAAAATTAAAAATTCCATTGAAAGGTTTGGTCTTTTTAAAAATATATATATTTGATTTTTTAGCATTATTTTCAAATTTATATTTAAAAAAGTTGCATACATGATTTTTTTTTTCAATTTTAAACAAATAAAAATTTAAAAATTTTGACGAAGGATTTGATCTTTTTTTAAAATTATATATATCTATTTGATTTTTTTAGCATTATTGTAAAAACTTGCACGCGCTTCGCTCCTCAAGAGCTCCAAGAGCTAAAGATATCTGCTTCATCGAGATGCAAAACTTTCCATCCTCTTCGTCTTCGTAGTTTCTCCATAAAGCTTCCACCTTCTCTTTCCAGTTTCCAGCTCCATGAAGATGAAAACCCTCCTCCACACTTTCCTCCGTGACCTCTCCAAAGCTTACCATCTCGAAGCCCTCGCTTCTTTAGATATTTCCAAGGAAAGGGGTTTATCTGAACGTCATGATGAAGATGCAAGCTTCACCCTCCAAAGCCTTGATCAATGTCAACACCGTCATGCACACTCGCATCTTCCCATACGTGTTAGGATCCTGCACAAGTAAAACACACCCATTAAAAAAAATGCGTGCACATTGTGGGTGTTTGAATGAAGGGAAAAAATGTTTGCAAATAAGGTGTTTTTGAGATCGAAATCAAAAGCGGGCGAAGAAAAGGGGAAAGAAAACAGAGTATTTGTACAGTGTCAAGAGAAATGAATTTCAACAGAGAATAAAAACACCAAGAGGATTTTGAGCTTAACAACAACAAAGGAACTTTTCAAATGGCGGTGTCGAAACAAGGATACAGGTTGGGCGAAAACAAGAAATGTCTCCAAGAAAAAGCAGAAAAAAAAAATGGGGAAGCTTCTTCTTCGTCGCTTGATTTCCCAAAATCCAGGCGAGAGAGAGGAGTGAAGCGCGTGCAAGGTTTACTCGAGCTCGTTGGAACCACCGATGGCGCTCCGAGAGGCAACGGCGGAGGCAAAGGCAGGAACCAGTTGCGACCAACGGAGCTCTTGGGGGAAGCAACGACCGGCGAGGCTTTCTGGAGAGGCGGAGGCAATGGATTCACTGGAGAAAGAAAGAGGAGAAGTGTCTGGGCTGTTCTTCTTCAAGAAAGAACGTAAAGAGCTCTGAAAATTGAAATTAAGAGAGAGAATTTTTTAAGCGGGAGTCCGAGCATTTATTGTCTCGTCCTTTTCTGACAGCCAGCTTGCGGAACGAGAAAAAGAAAACTCAACTTTTAGACTTTTCCATTTCGTGGCCGGTCTAGATCAGAGGTCACGTGTCGATCTTTCAATGGAGCCACTTCAGCTCACGCGCGCCACGTAGGATGGTGACCTGGTGGTTAGCAACCACTGAATATTTTCTCGTGTGTTGCGGAGGAGGCAGGAAGGAAGGGAGGAAGGAAGGAGGAAGGGGGAGGAGAGAGGGCCGGGCCGCGGGGGGGAGCAAAGAGAAGACGAAAGCCCAGCCCTCGAGCCCCCTCCTCCTCCTCCTCCTCCTCCTCCTCCTCCTCCTCTTCTTCTTCTATTAATTTTTTTATTTATCTCAAATGCAGAAAAACAAGGAAAAATGAAATAAAAAATAAAAATTAATTGATGCAAATAATATTAGTACCCATGTGATGTGAAAATCTTTTTTGTCAAGGTTACATTGGTCTCTAATTTTCTATGCAATTTAATCTTAAAGATAAAGATAAAAATGAAAAGAAAATGTTGATTACTGTGATTGATTGAGGGGGGTTTACAATAAATACATTTGTGGTATTTATAACTATCTACAGACATATAATACAACAATTATTGAATTTGAATAAACAAAGCTTATCTACAATTACAAGAAATTATACCGTAATCTCCTAGATTAAGCAACAATTATATATAAGAAGTTATAAACTAACCATGCGGTCATCATGTTCTATCTTGAATTCATCATTATTGCCTTCGAGTTCCAACATTAAGTAAAATCTGCAATGACTGTTGATGTCATCAACTGGTGAAGGTTCTCATAGACAACCGATGTTTGGTGTTGATAATTATATTATAGAGTTATCAATTGTTTTGACCAAACCGTTTATCAACTTGGTTTGTTATTCATTGATAATAATCAAAATTTAGCCATTTTTTTTATGTCAATATATGCCCCTTTTTAGAAGAATTGAGTGATTCATTGCTTATTCAACTTGAGATGTATTACCATCAAGAAGAAAAAATATAACGGAATGTGTGTAAATAATATGTTAGACATTTATGCGATGCTCAATAAGAAAAATGTAAGAATTCACTAGTTTTGCAAGTTTCTTTTGATAGCAGTGACTTTGGTATATATCTAATGTCAAATGCTCTTATGATCTTAGACTAATCTATCCAAGGAAACAATTGCAAAACAGAGTCTTGGTTGCACCAATTAAGCCTTGATGATAATGTATTTTAAAGTGTATGCTCGTGCAAACATGTTCATCATCGAGAACTTCCAATTTGGGCAAGATGAATTTACTTTGACTTTGAGGCTGATTTTCCATCACTGGCATTCGGCAGTGGATATTCTATCTCAGATGCGCTTTTGTAGAGTATGAGTACATAAAAACGAGTCGTCTTCATATCTGAAGACTAAAAAGTGGCCATCGCAAATGGAATAATGCTCCACAAATTAGCTCCAACCCTTTGACAACCAAACCTTGTCATCCCATACTTCCAATCCCACATTGGCCAAATCCCACCATCCGGAACCCTTGGAAGCACCCTTTTTGCTAGATTCTCCCCATAGTTTCTCAAGAACTTTTTTGGCATTCCCTGTGGATAAAGAACGAAACAACAATACTTAAGGATCGGTTTCGTTGGGGCAGCAACAACGTTCAGTGCAATCCACAATAGGTGCCAAAAATAGGAGTGCTTTGTGACTGTGTAGGAGTTTGTCACACAGGATGATCTTGATGAGCCGACTCCCGCAGAAAGCTACTCCTGTGACGTTGATCTTCTCTCTGGCGATGGCAAGTCATCCTTTGACCAATACTTGGAAGAAGAGAAGTTGGTGAAAGCAATTAGATAAATGGATGGACTCGATCTTGGGTGGAGACCAAGCTGCCTTAAACTGAAGCATTTGCCTATTGCTCTCTTTTCTTCAATCATGTGCAGCGATTCGGTGGGAACAGTGCAATTGAGAACATAATTTTGTGGTTAGCTAGGGGGATAAAACAATTATTGTCAACTTTTTAGATTCTGAGATGGATTTAATTCCGGTTCTCAAGGCTGAATAGATGGTGATATTAACCAGTGAGACAACGAACAATGCCCCAAAATAGGGATGATTCTTGCGCCTGGTATGCTAAACAAAAAGCTTCTCAGTGTTACGCAACTAGGTTGCACTTGCGCTGTAGCAGATAGAAGCAACTGGTAGGGGCATGCCGGTGTACCTCTGAGGGCACAAAGGAAGAGGCATAGGTTTGGGGTAGACACTACATGCCTATAACCTGCAGGACAATGAACGTGACACCATGGAATCAAATATGGAGCTTGGATTGCCCGTTGACCATAGAGAGTACCTAATTGGTGCGCCAGTATTTCTTCCATAAGTTAAACTATAATGACGTGGGAGATCCTGCATAATTCAGATTCTGAATGAGTTCGATTCATGGTCATTGTCAAGGATTAAGAAACTAATAAGTTAATATGAAATTAAAGGTAGTTGAATTTCAGTGAGTGTTTCAGAGAATGTACATCATTTGTAGGACTAGGGGAAACTGAAAACTATAGCAGAGCCTCAAGTTCTCATCTTCAGTGGAGGAGGTCTAATCAGTATAAAGAATCACTCCATAATCAAAATTTTTGTAGTATTTGAGGCATTCATATTAGTGCTTAACATATTGACTTACAGTACAGATGCTGCGTGACCTGGGAGTCAGAACAATGAAGCTAATGACGAATAACCCATTGAAGTATGTGGGGCTTAAAGGTTATGGCTTGGCTATTGCTAGGAGAGTCCCTCTAGTAATTCCCATAACAAAGGAGAACAAGAGATACTTCGAGACAATGCTCCAAGATGGGGCACATCTACGGAGCAGAAGTCAATGGCCGCTTCAAGTAAAAAAAAAAAGCAGCAAGCGAGCGAGGTGCCATTTCTTCGATAAGGCCGTGTCCGACTCATAAAAGCCGCTGGATAGTTCAACCTGCTAATGATTTATTTTGGGGGATACAAGCAAGTTCACCGACAGATGGTGTTATTACTGTATCATTAAAGCCCCAAGGTCAATAACATTAGGACACCTGCTGATCATGAGTTCTGGAAATTTTATGGCCATGCAATTCTATAATTATTTTAATTTTCATTGTAACTCTTCGAGGTCATTAATCCATTTTGTGCAGCGAAAGGTGAAAGACTAGCCCTCTAATTGAAACTTCCTTTTGTGCTATTGATGGCTTGCAAAATTTATCCTCAATACAACCTTCTATAGAATCTGGAGACTACTGCAGATTTCATGAAACAGAGTTGGTGCAGGACATTTTTCCAATCTGTGACCACCTCAATGGTGTCATAGATCAACTGTCCACATGGGCAATAGATAAGAATTGCCCTTGACCTTTTATTTTATCAATCCCATGCTCCGCATGAGTTCGATCTATACTTTGTTGACAAAGGACGCAACATACAAGTGCAATGTCCACTACTCTCCAAAAAAAATAAGGAAATACATCACCATTCAATTACTTGCAGAAGAAAGTTTTGCTTTCTTTGATCTGATTTACTAAACAAAACATAGTGAGGCAGTGATTTTTCTGTGGGCATGCTAAAGTCTACACCTTAGTCTTGAAATTCCTCCTGAAAATGGAGACTTCGATTATCAATTCTAACAGGCTCAAACACACAGACATCTCCTTCCTTTAAAGAGAGTATGATCTTGAAAAAATGAGTTGTCTCCAGTTGCAGATTGCCAGCCGCTGTTCATCTTCTCTCTGACGACAAATCTTCCCCTGAGCACAATTTGTGTAGTAAGCTGTAACGTCTGAAACAAAACAATTTTTGTGAATGAAGCATTTAATTAGAGAAGCCAATCATTTCTGGGACGAAAATTTGAAAAGCAAATGAATGCTGGAGGAAGCTCAACAAGAAGAACATATAGGGAATCAAATGGATGAAAAGATTGGCAACCTATTATTTGATCAAAATTGTATCAAGAATAACGCCAGAGGTACTAAGGCTAAAATCGATAGAATTGATCTACAAAGTGATGTGTAATAAGCATGACCATAACCATTAGATATTCAGTCCACTAGTTAGAAGGCTTGACCAGAGCTGGTCTGAGAGGGTCTAACTCTATGCACCGAGCTAAAGAAGAAAAATTCTGTCTTGGCCCCTTCATTTGCACCTGCGGCTTGGCTGACCTCTACAGACTATGCTGTGAGGCCAAACACCTCTAAATGTTAGAGATAATTCAATCAAACTCAACTGGTCGTATCTATCATGTTTAAGCGATACAATCTTTATTTCGGTTTTTGAGTTCAGATTAGCATTTAATTTATATTGTTGCCGGGAGAGTCAGGCTAGCAATTGCTGTAACTAAGAATTGAAGGTAAAACACTAGGTGCCTACTACAAACCAAAGATATTTATCCTTTAGAAATTCCTCAGCCGTGAGTCCTGTACTTTTAAGGCAATCAAGTTCAACTTTTTTCCAGCTAATATTTAGGTAAGGTTCATGCTTATTTTGTTCAGTTTTATTCAATTTAAAAGTTGAAAAGGTGAAAGACTAATCCTCTTGTGGAACTTCCTCCTTCAATGTCAACGCTGGCTTTTAACATTCATCCTTGATTATTTCAGCAAGTGATTAATAGACTTTTATCCGAACCTACTTGTGTATTGATCACTAGAGACCGATACCTATTAGAAAATTGAACTCAGATTCCGACATGCGACGTTAGCAAAACCGGTTGAGTGGTCATCGGGAAGAGCTTCACTATGTCTTATTCAAGACATATATGATTTAATTGCAACTTTTAAAATTTAAAACTTGATTGTACGTTAAGCAAAACATTTGAGATTTTTTTACACAAGTTCCTAAAAAGGAAGAAGAAAAAAAGGGACCAATATGTTCATTTGCTTGAATGAGAATAGAGTTGAAGGAAAAGAAAGGAAATAGGAGGCTTCATTTAGTTATGAAGAATGAGAAGGGAGTGATCTAGGCAGTTATGCTGGCGTGGCAAATGGTTAGAAAAAAATGTCGTTACCTATTTATCCATCCCCAGCAGCTACTCCCCTCTTTTGCAAAACTGTAATTTTTATTAGTGAGAAAGAGGGGAAATTGGAAATAGAATCACTACCTTAATAGAAATTTCCGTCATCTCAACTTTTGACTGTGCCTCAGTAACTTCAGATCTCTGTACCACTTGTAGCATCTACCCTTCTCTTCATCAATGTGAAAGGTTCAGAACTTGTGGTGCTTCAGGTTTCAGATAATTTGAGAAGCAAAGGCAAGAGAAAAAAAAATGGATAAGAATGACATTAATTGGATCTTACCAATTTTATGTGTTATTTATGTTGTTAACTTTTGTATGGTTGTGTTGAGATCACCCTCCCAATTCCCTTCCCACTTATATTTGAACAGTGTCGCCAATTGGAGTTTTGGTGTGCTTATCGTACTCTTACAAAAGATCTTCATTTTCGGGCACTCTTCCACTTCTATTGAAAACATGGATGGAAACTTGAATATGCAACTTGTGGTGAAGGAGAAGCATTCTAGGCTTGGCAAATTTTGGAGTGTCAATCTTCTTAGCTTCCCAAGAGAAATCACTTTTCTTTCTCTGTTTTCATCATTTGCCACTACTTCTTTCATTCTTTCACATCCAATTATAGTTATGTCAGTGAGATGCATCAAATTTGTGATTGCTGAAATTGTCACTAGATGTACCAATCCAGAAGAATTCTTCACCTCTAACTGCGTCAAATTCTGGAAGGATGTCACGACTGGAAATAATGTTGTCAAATTGGGACAATCCCACACCTTAAATATGCTAATACTCTGAAGAATTTTTGCCACCAAATAGCCTTCTCTCCATACACGCTTTAGATTGTGTAGCTTGCTTAACTTGAGTTCTTTCAAATTATCAAGCACCAAATGTTTTCCCTCGTCAACAAGCTCTTCATCAAGGAATATATCTTCAAAAGAACTACATAAGACCTCAAGACTTTGTAGGTTCTTAAATCTTTGTAAAAGGAATATGGGAGGAAAGACAGCATTTTCATCATGAAAGCATGCCAACGTTAGTGCTTTTGGCTTGCAAAAGAAGTCGTCAGAAAATTTTCCGCTCTGTATCGTATAAATATCCTTGTCAACTAATAAAAGTCTCTTTAAGGTGGGAATGCCCTACAAAATTTCCAATACAATGAGAGAAGTAAATTCAACAAGATTTGACAATAAATCATGGGCTCTTAGAAGTAAACTTAAGTCGGTTAACTCCCATAAAAGGAGGCCCTATTCTTACATTTCATTAATTTCTAGAGCCATGCATACGAGTCTCAAGTTTCTAAAGTCAAGCACCAAAATTCAAATCGTAAACAAATGCTCTAGTATGGCCATCCGCCAGCCAAGGTAGGCTATACGCCCACATTATAATGATAAGATAGAAGCGAAAGAATTGTATTGACATAGGAATGATCAAATAAACGAATGAGAATTCATTTTACCCAGAAAATATCAAAAGAAAGATGGTCATACCATTGCAATTTGAAAAAAAAAATTGCTAAATGCCAATGCTTGATTCTCAATTTAGCCCATAGGAAATTCAAAATTTTGATTTGCATCAAAAATTTTTAAGAGAATTTTTAAGTAGAGGCCGATATAGTAATCACCCTGACCAAATTCATCTTCTAGGAATATCTTATCTAGTCAAAAAAAAAAAAAAAAATTGTACCTCGTTGAAATTTCGGGTGACAAGATATTAAAAACATTTTGGGTGTCCACTGATGAAAAGCGTGCTTAAAGATGTTAGAAATATCTTATGTTGTCCATGAATTGATAGGTAAAGGGTTCATGTTCACTGTATTATCATAATGTGACATGACTATACTGTAGACATAAGATATATCGGATGAATAAAAGAATTAAGAAGAAAGAGAGGAAGAGCAGTTGCAATCATACCTTCTCGAATGAGAGGTGTGCTTCATGGTCTGAAAGGTCGTGTTGATTGTCTCTTTGAGCCCACTTATTCATGGATGCCAGAAAGGACAACATGTTTAGTTTGTCACAGTGGGTCACTTGCAATTTTTCCAAGAATTGCCATTTCAAAGTGTGCAAGTCAGGGCAAAAGCCCTTCAGTTGTGGCATGTCATGGAACACTAGAGAAGTTAGTTGCAGAAAAAGAAATTGAGTAGTAGTAAAGTGTGAAATGTCATCTCCACTCGCGACTATTTGCTCGATCTCACATGACTCCACTCGAAGTTTTTGAAGTTGGGTTAGACTTGTAGCCACCCAATGTGGAAATAGATTTTCGAGGCTCTTACAATTCTCAACATCTACTTTCCGTAAATGTTCAAAAGTGAGAGTATCTTGAGGACTATCGGTCCAAATTTTGATTAAATTGTCCATGTGGGAGAGAACCATTGAATTAAGCTGAGGAAATTGTACCTGCCATATTGGAAAAATGACACAATAAATTCGATTACATTGAGTGATGACCTCAAAGAAGGAATTTCCAAATTTCCCTTCCTCTCATGAATCAAAAAATTGTAGAACTTGCTAGTGACACAATCAAGGAGGGGTTGCCTCATGCTTTCATTTCAATTGATTGATGACTAAGGCTGAGTCTATTGCATTGGAACAAACATCAATGTGGGTGCGACAAATAAATTACATTCCAGTCCATACCACCTATTAACACTCATGCATAAAAAAAGATAGGAAAACATTTTCCGTTGTGTTACAACCCAAAGAATGCAATTATGCTCTCAAATACAACATGAATACTTCTACAATTTCCTAAAAATTTCATGTCATGTGATTTGAAATTTTAAGATGAGTTTCTTACGCAAACAAGGATGCTTGGGCAAATGCAATTAACCTTCATGAACAATTGAAACATGTTATGCCAAAATTGATTGTGATACGAAAAAATGAAACCATTGTACGAGCTGCTCTGAATTGTTCATTTTAATAGCCCGTATGGAATTTTCATTTCATCATGATAAAATTTATTAAATTACGACATGCTACAATCTCAATTACCAAATGCATATTTGCGTAGTTCCCTAAGTAGTTCCCTAAGTCCACAGACCACGGAAAAAGACAAGTTTGTCATACAAGTATTGAATGGTCCACCAAGACATCTGCCTTACTCAAATGACCCCTATGAGCACATCATGTTTATTTACAGAAAATCAACGATGTTATGAGCTCTTATAACTTGTCCAATAAGAAACGGGTATTGACATTTTTTATTTGGTTTAAATTAAATTAACACAATTACGACTTATTACTAGCAAAAATAGAATGACTATTTCCATACTTCCCCAAATCTATTAATATTCTAAGTTGAGGATTAGGATGAGTTTTTGAATTATTTAAAAAGATGTGATGGGTACCTTATATTTGACAAATAAATGAAATAACAAAAATATTAGGTGACTAGTTTCGTACTTCTTTATCTATTAATATTCTAAAATGAGTAATATGATGGCCTTTTGAAGTATTCTAACAATGTAACCACCGGGGTTTGCCCCAGTGGCCACCACTCCAACATGAAAGGAGGAGGTGAGGGGTTCGAATCTCCACATTCTCAGGAAATGTTGGGGTGGGGACAATTTAGTATGAGGAATGGGTTTCGACTCCCATTTCTTGCAAGGAGACAGGGCAAAAGTCTGAGAGTGAGAGTTAGAGTGGGAATAGGGTAGAACCGACAAAAAAGTATTCTAACAATGTGGGCATATGACAACTCATAAATGACATATTAATGGCATTAGAAGTAAATGCATAATTAGTATTAACTTCTATCGTTGAAGAGTAAAAAAAAAAGTGTGGGTGCTAAGTATGATGCAACGTCCTACTCACACATGACAATAAATAAATAAATAATTGGATAAAGTATTAAAATAAGAAAAAACTCAAGCATTTCCTCCATCGGAAAAGAAAGCAATAGTTAAATACTCCATATTACAACATGTTGACCATATTATCCATTATGTGGCCCACCTTTTGGTTATTTTCCTTCGTTTTTATTTCTTTTTCTTTTCCTTTTCCTTTTCTTTTCTTTCCTCATGGGTCTCAATTTTCTATTCTTCTTCTTATCTTTCCCTTGCTATTCGTCTTTTTTCCATTTTTCACTTTAGACAAGGCTTTTGAGCATGTGTAAACTCTAGAAGGAGGATTGCTGGATCATGTGTAAACTCTAGAAGGAGGATTGCTGGAAGAAAGATTGAGCCAAAAGTCCCAAAATTTTAATTAAAAGACGAAGCATTGAGTAGTGAATGCATAGAACTCAAGCTAGTAATCGCATTCACAGAACCAAAAGGAAAAGGACCCCCGCACACCATTTATTTTTCCCAGATAACTAATGAATCCCGTTGAAGCAGCTTGCAAACACTGGGCTTAATGACCACGAGGGAGATCAGAGTCGTAGGACACCGATACACGTCATCGAACAAGACGAGTACGTCTACGATTCGGTCACGAGTTGGCCCCTTACCAGATCCTAGTACTGGGACTCCACCCTCATCCTCTCCAAGTGGCTCTCTATCGAAGCTCACTTTCGCCTGTTCCCTCTCACCGACAAGAACGTCATCGAGCTCGGCAAGGCTCCTAGGCTTACTACAGCTTGGCTTGGGGCCAACCATGTCGTCCTCACTGATGTCGCGCTAATCCTCCTAGGTTGAGGAGAAACGTGGAAGCAAACGGTTGAGGGGAATGAGTGGAGGTGAGGGGGATGGTGTGGGGATCAAAGGAGTTAGAGAGGGGAATCAGTGAGAGTCGGACGTCATGTTGATGAGCACATGTTCTTAGATGCGGAGGAGGGGATGGGGTTGGGAAGATGCTGCGGGGTTGTGCAGAGAGAGTGTCCCTCTCTATTTCCAAATTGCTTAAATGTAGCGGATAATGAAGTTGCGAATGGTGAAGAGCAACAATAACGCCAACAAGTTCAGTTGACATTTTCCGTCATATTTTGCTCTTCCTTTTGAGCTTTTTTAAGGGACTCACATGAAGCATTTGAATGTTTTTTGAGGAAAAAAAAAAGGGAAGAGAACGAGACACCAAAGGCGTGTCTGAAACCAAAAACAAAAAAGAAATGGAAAAAAAAAGGGAATAGAGAGAAACAGTGGAGGAAAGTAGGACCCGCGAGGAAAGAGAAGTGGGAATAATAAATAAAAAACAAATGATGATGGTAGGCCATACAATGGACAACATGGTCAAAATATTATGATGGAGATTGTCTAAGCCAAATGAAGAGTAGAAATTAAAAAAAAAAATATTGATGAAAAAAAAAACTAACAGTTGGTATGTTTTTATTGTCTTTTTATGATGGAAATTAAAACAAATTTAGTAAGGATATTAGCTTGTGTTCATTGAAGTCAATGAAAATAAATTTGAAAACTGACTTTTATTCTTCAAAAAATTTGATGATGATGTGCATATGTATTTCAATATTATTCTACTTCGACGACAACCTCTCCTATATTCAATTTATAATCAATAGTACATTGAACATTGACTTTTAATTGGCTTAATTGACCTTTAATACTGGCAATAACTCCTCCCTCTAATTTTTGGAAAGTTGTCGTGATGACTTCTTGGAAAGTTCCCTCAATTTGATTTAAAAACCAAAAAGTTGCTTGCAATTGGTTTATAAGGTATCGACCCTTTCAATTATTTGCTTCAAGTTGAACATACAATTGGGTGTTTAGTTGACCTTCTCTGAGAAAACTAATTCTTGATTTGTGATTTCAATGATTGTGACTATTTCAGTTTAATTAATTTGTGAATGGGTATATTATTACGAAATTTTAGTTGGTGTTGATATCTAACTACTTTGTCATATAGCCTATAATAGGTAACCAAATGTTTATCATTGATTGATACTGTGTGTTGAGGAATTTGGAGGCAAAAACAAATGAAAAAAAAAAAAACAGATGTTACATTGCATTAGAACTAAAATTGTTTAATGTGACGCATGCAAAGCGCCATTCTACTATTAAATTTCAATCACTGGCATTTCATTGGTACTTCCATTTGACAAAATGAATAATCTAACAACCAAAAGCATTGGATTAATAGAAAGAAGACTGACCTGTGGAGTGAAAAGTGAAGGAGTTCGGTGGTCAATCTCCATCAAAGATTGCCAAATCAAACTTCTCATCTTGGGACAATGGGCAATGGTCAAAAGCATCATTTCGGGACAATCCAGTGTATGATTCTTCCCCGAGAGGAAACTAGTCAAATTGGGTAGGCATTCCAACTTCATAGAATAAAGACTCGGGAATGTAATCTTCTCTACTGTGCTTCCCTGTTGTTCTTCCTCTACAATTACTCCTTCCATCTGACCACACTCCTTTATTGTCATCTGCCATAGATTGGCAAGGCACCAAGCCATTGATGGAGTGAAAGCACACCTCAAGTTGTTGCAATTATAAAGGGTGAGATCACGTATAATATTGAAGCGTAGCATTCCTTGAAGATTGTTGTTCCAAAGTCGCCTCAATTTTGGTAGATTGACCAAGTATAGATATTTTAATCTAGGCAGCACCCGAGTGCTTTCCACAGCCTCCGACCCTTCAAGATCAAATATTTCTTCTAGCAACAGACAATCATGCACTTGCAATCTTTTCATATTATGTAGAACAGTCAACAATTTGGATGGAATAACATTAATAAATGATGGACATTTATCCACCATTAATGAATCTAATTGCCAAGATGACTTGATGGGATTAAGTTCGCTATGCCATTTCCCAATCAACTCGGGGAATTTAGACAGCCACAAAATCTTTACTCCAACAATTGTAGCCTGTTAGAAAAGCATCATTAAATGTGAACATTTTGTTAGCAAAAAAAAAAATACTCTATTGGTTATAAAGATCATCCAATTGCACAGAATTTGGTAAGCAATGCATACCATTTCTTCAAACATATTTTGGATGGTGATGTTGAGGTTTCCTTTCCAAAACCAAGCTTCCATTGATACTTGTACTCTCTCTAGCTTTGGTGCCTCTATTGATCCCCCAGAGAAGAACTCCATGTTGAGACATCCACTCACAATGACATTTTCCAAGAGAGGGAACTTCAAAGTGCATTTAATTGAACTAAAACATCTCAACCTTGTCAACCCATCAAGCTCCATATGCTCCAATTGATTAAAAGCCCCCTCAAGCCCCTCCTGACCTCCCTCGTCACAAATGACTTCAGTCAACAGTTTGCAATTACTTATCCTTAATTTTGTGAGTTCCACCAAATTTTTAGCTATTGTCGGTGTAAACATATTGAACAACTCATCACAACATGAGACATCTAGAGTCTTGAGGTGTTGAAATTTTTTTGAAAATGGTAATAATAGTTTTTGCTCATGACTTGGGCCTTCTATGGCTCCCATAATGATGCTCAGCTCTTCTAGATAAGATTTGCATATAACCAGCTTTTCCAAGTTGGTTAGACTCTGAACAAAATGACATGTGGCTATTGTAGATTCCTTCGAGAAATGATGAAGCTCGAGCACTCTAAGCTTGTAGAAGAATTCTCCATCATGAAAATGCCCTTGCCATATCTCCATTTGTTTGGATAAATCTAATTTTAACTCTTGTAGATTTGGGAATGCACCCTGACAAATTAGTCAAATCAGAATTTAAAACCAAATCAACTCAAAGAATATTCATGTATCATGGTATAAACTTGCATATCATTTATATTATGCACAATAGCTGCCTTTTAAGATGTAGAGTCTCATGTGAATCGACGAAAGGAAATGCAGCCTCATGGAATATTCATTATCACCAATCTTTTATATTTGACTTGTACCCATATTTGAGCTCAAGTAAATCCCTACGTTCCCATTTCTATAGATACGTACCTCATGAAAATAACTTCTCCATCAATTATAATTAGAATTGCATAAATTTCAGAGATTAATGTCAACAAAAACATCACATCTTTCCATTTTTAGCATAAAATCAGTCAACTTTACATAATCCAAATTAGATAACACACTTGCACCTTGGTGATATCACACCACATGACACGTATTTTAAATTTTCATGATACTTAAGAGATAGCTGAACCATCGGGATTAAATTAAACCTTTTTTCAAATTAATGGTTATGCATTACATTAGACATTGACAAGAATCTTCATTCAATATTTGAACACATGATGTTTTTATGTTGTAATACTTCTATTGATTCAAGGAGAGTCGTGAAGTTTGAACCTTAATATGTATAACTACTTGTATTGGATTTTGGTTTTGACCTTAATCATCATTCCAATCTTCACCATCAAAGCAAAACAAATAATCTTGAGCCGTACCTTTCCTATCAAGAATAAAGGTTGTTTATGAAGTGGCATCTCACTCTCAGGTTGCAAAGCAAGTATCTCCACTTTGTTACAGTCATGCACCTCCAAGGTCTTCAATGCTGGCCAACGTAAAGCATGTGTTCCTGTGTAGATGCACTTCAACTCTGTTAGATCCTCAAGGTACAGAGAGGTTAACTTTGGGAACACATCCCTGGGAACTTGTCCTTCCTTCTCGATGAGTTCCACAATGCCACATGCACGGATCTTCAACTTCTCAAGTTGGTTTAGATGTATTGCTACCGAGACTGGAAATAGAGAGGTGAGACTCTTGCATGTGGAAACTTCAATGGAATGGAGACATTGGAATTTGACTTGACTATGGAGTTCCTTATCCCATACACACTTTAGCTTTGGTAATCCATATAACTCCAGCTTTTTTAATGGAAAGGGAGCAACGGGATGTCCATCTAGAGGATTCAGTTGTTGAAGTTTGAAAATAACTTCAAGCGAACCACATGATCCTACCATCATACTTTCTAGGCTTTTGAACCATCCAAGAATGCAAGAGGGAACCATGTTCACTAGCTTATTGCATCCATGAATACTAAGTGATTTTAGTTTGTGGAAAGACTCTGCAGCAACTTGATCGTCCCATATTATCTCAATATTATCCATGTAGTCAATGTATAACATCTCCAAGCTAGGAAACGCAACCTGCAGATTTCAATCACGAAATTAGTGATTCTATTAGATTAAAAGTTGATGAAATTCCATTACATGTAGAAGAGCTTGCTTGAGGAAGAGTGTTAGCATTAGAAAGAAAATGACGGAGAGATTGAGACATCCATCAAAAGAGTGGTATAGAAGTAGCTACTCACACTAACCTTGAAATCAAAGTATGAGTTTCTTAATTGCGTAAAGAAAAAATACGAAATGCAAGGAAACATATGGAAGAAGTGGTGCTCCTAACAATCTTGGTCTATCGATTGTGGTCGTCTTATTAGATCAATGCATTGCAAAGGTCATACCATAGATTGGACAGACCACACAAAACAATAAGACAAACAGCTTTTCTGTTTATGTTTTGACAAATATTCAAAAGGCAATATGAAATGTTTGAAAATAAAAAGAACGATGATATTCCTTTAATTGGTGGGCCTTAATTGTGCCACAGTTGGTTGTGTTGTTTCTCCATGATTACTATGCTACTTCAATAATGTAATCGCGGTTGATTTGTCCATATTAGTAATTTTCCTTTTTTCATTTTACTAAAAGTAGTTTCATGTTTCATTTTGGACAAGTTTAGCTTCAATATTAGTGTATTATTCCCCATTTTGTCTTTCTTAGCCCATTAGGTTTCTATTAATTTAACTAATTTACTAAAGTTAAACATGTGTGATACAAATAATATTACAATCTATTAAGTTATAATCTTTAATATCTCTAAACTATTCGGGAAATATGTCAAGAAAATCATTACTTTAAATCAATTATTTTATTTGATATTATATCACTCTAAAGCAGTTAAAAATTTAGGCTAAAACAAAACAATGAAAAAGGGGATTGCTTGGGTCAAAATGAACAAATCTTCCTTATATCATTTTATACTTGAAAGAACTCAATATTGTAGTTCATACAAATAATTAAGTTCAATTGTCAAAAATTGTCCTAAATATCTAATTAAAGAAGATTAAAAATATCTAATAAAGTCATCATATCAATCCTACTGAAGGGCCCATTTAGTTAAGTCAAAGTGGATCTGCTTTTAAACCTTTCTATTTCATTTTCCATTGAAACATCCTTCCATTGTCTACTCAAGAAGTTAAATGAGTCGATTAAAATAGTTTTACGAAGAAAACTTAACGAACATCTGACGAAATTGAAAATTGTTATTATGGTTTTTGGGTTATCAACGAATCGCTCGTTTTCATTATCGATTGGCTCGATGATATGGAAGAAAACATTACCTCAAACGAGGGGCACTTTGCATGAATCAATGTTCATAGATGATCGAATTTGATGGATCATCATCTAGAACTCATACAAAGCTCTAGCACCACTGTCAATTTTATGTGTTGACGGATGAATAATTTAACCTAAGTTTCAAACTAATGTTTCGAGCCATCTAGCACCTCTCTCTCCGCTCTGTGGACCACCACATCAAGAAGAAAGACTTAGCCCCAACATGGCATGGAAAACATCCTTAGTCCCACGCATCAAGACTTTCTATAAAAAAAAAATACTAAATGCAACGCAAAGCCTTACTAGAGGCCCACCGCTCATTCTCCCTTTCCGCCAATGGTCTCCCACCACATCATAAAAAGCCCTTACTTTCAAAATAGTACCCCAAAGAGTTCCCCAACCTCCCCCACATTACGTGAGTGACAATCCCGTGCACCTAAGCATTCGCGACCAGTCGATCAGCGTCGTCAAGCGCGCTAGGACCCGCGTGGCGCAACGGCTGAGGTTGCGTCTAAGGCTCTTGAGTTACCCGGTGCCCGGGATTCGACCGCGGCGCACGCATGTGGCAGACCCAGACAGGCGCCATCACATATGCTCACGGAGCAGCAGAGCAGTACCCCAGGTTGCCTTAAATTCACATGCGTCAAACTCACGTGATCTTCACTCTCCTCATGATTTTCTTTCTTTTTTCTTTTATTACTTTCCCTTCCACACGCGTGCATTTGTGATAGAATTTCCCTTCTTCTTTTTTTTTTTTTTTTTTTTTTTTGTTGCTTTTTGTTCTTTTCATATGTTCTCTTAATGCAATTTTGTTTACTTGTCAGTTGTCTACTTCTTAATAAGGTATATGTTGTGATAAAACTGTCCGATATTTGCAATTTCTTTTTAGCTCGCTCCAATGATATATTGATTTTTGGAAACAACTCCAAAAGTGTTGACTCCAAAAGAGGATACTGGAAATGTGTATAATTTACCTTATGATGTAACAAACATTTCTATCGTATTAACAAGATGATGGTATGTTCTTTTTTGGTCACTTGAGTAATGCTATTTGTGTTTACTACAAAATTTATACATCCTCTGAGTTTCAAAGTACCCAAAAACTTGTACATGCCTATGAGAACTATTAGAATTTTATATATTATAAGAATTGAAAGGACTGACAATTTTTTTATATGAGTTAACATATCCGTAAATGATTATTTGATAAATTCGAAGATGATACAAATTGATATTAACTTTATATACGCAAATTTGTAGCAAAATTAACAAAATATAGTGTTGTCTGATGAACATAAATTGCCAGCTTGTCAATGTTTTATTTTTATTTTGATAGAAAGTACTTATATTTAGTTACGTTTGGAAGAAAGATGTTAACATGGAAGCTTCAGAATGCTCAAAATACTTCTCTCGATAACCTATATGCCTACCGAACAAGCAGAAGCTAAAACTTCTTTGCATGATTCCTCTTTCTTCAAGTACTAGGTAATTAGCAGCATTATCATGCATTTGTATGGGCGTGGAATCTCTCATTTATATAAAATTGGAATATGTTTTTAATAGAGGTAATTAATTAAATTGTATCTCATTTCATATGAATCTACCTTTTTTTTGAAGAAAAAAGGCTAAATTCTTGACTCGTGCTATGTAAAAGATGGGGGTTTGATAGCATTTAAAATTCCTAATTGTCATTGTTATATGACATAGTGTGATTTTATATATAAAATATAACATTACTGTAATATTTCAAGAAAATTACAAAACTCATCAAAAGAATATATAATAAAAAGAGTTACATTGCTAATTTGCAATGCTAAAACTCATTAAAACCAATGGCATCGAACGAGGCAACCACCTATAAGAATGAGGAATTATTGTTGGAAGCAAGATGAGTGGAACGTACAAGAAAAGGAGAACGATCATCTTGCAAATTAAAAGTTTAAGTGATGGTCATTAAGGATATTAATAAAGAGTACCCTGCATTATATATTAATATAGATATTCCAATGAGTTGCTGATTCGGTGATGAAGTGGAAACAATAGCACTTCTAGAAAATTAGCCGTGTGTTAGCCACATCAATAGTTCATTAGAAAATTTTGGATTTTTGTCGAAGTGCATAAATTTTAAAGAAATGAAAATTTATTGCCTTAGGTGATTAAATGAAAATTTAATGACTATATTACACAATCCTTTACTATATAGTTACGCCCTGTTTTTGAGAGTTAGTAAATGAGCTCATTGAAGATTAATTATCCAACTTTTGTTGATATAGTGACTCTACTTTAAATTCTTCATTTCAATTTAAAATCACAATTAGAATAGTAACTCTACTTTGACTTATCCTGATTTATGGTGCCGTGATAATGTGGAACACAATTAATTTTAACCATAGGGCGGCTTTGGCGATTAGGCCTCCAGTATAACTATTTATTTGTTAATTTTAATTAATTAGCTGGCTGGCATAATAATTATTTATATGCATATATTTTTTTTATTTATAATTCCTCAATAGTTTGATGTGATTGATCTAACTGTTATTGGCATGAATTAAAACTTGCCAGTTATTTGTAGTGTCATGTGGCAACTTGAAATGCACAGCATGTATATTTTTGAAGTGCTATAACACAAAAAATTGATGCCGAGCGTTTTACTCCATCAGATTTTTGTTATATATAAGATTTTGACATAGTGTTAACCACATACCTCTTGATTGAAGAGAGAACAGTAGAGTGCAATTTGATGCTATCTTCACCCTGGGCTTTTGGTGTACCTGTGATCAATTTTTAATTAGATGAAAAGAATGTCATCTTTTGCATTGCAGGGATGAAGTAATCTAAGATCTTCAATGATGAAACCAGAAAAATCAAACTTACACTTTTTCTGCGCCAGAAGCACGTCAAACTTTGCAAATTTGCTAACCATAATTTGGTTAACATTGGGAATACTAGAGTTTTTAATGTTTCTACTCTCAACCCTTCTTCCTCCATAATGATTGCCTTCATGTTCTTGCAATCCCATACATCTAGTTCTCTCAATTGTGCAAGAGACTGAACCATGGATGGGAAAAACATAAACCAAAGGTTGTTACAGCCATTCACACATAATTTCTTCAAATTTCCACAAGGATTCTTGTTCCATATGCGCCTCAAGCCTGGTAATTCATCTATATAGATGGTGTTTAGCTCAGAGATAGTCTCAATATTTGCATTGGCGCCTAGTCCGTCAAGGTCAAAAATTTCTTGCATCAAAATGCAAGCTTTTACCTTTAAAGTGTGTAACTTGTGTAGTTTTACCAGTGACCTAGAGTTGATAACTTTTGAGAGAGATTTGCATGAAGACACCTCAAGAAATTGGAGATTGCTCAGCCCCAATGGAGATTCATCGGTCCATAAATCTTCTAGATTGGGAAGTCCAACCATTATCAAGGACTCCAAGGATGGGATGGAAACCTGACAGATAGAACCATTAGCAATAAGTAGGCAAAAAATTTACGTGCTATATAGCAGGTTATTCAAATGGTTGTAGAAGAAGCTTCACAAACTTAAGGATAAATGTTTCATTTACAAAAATCAATGATAAACAAAGGCCGATTTACAATCTGGAAAGCTATTTTACGACGCCAAAATACAACTGAGAAACTTCATTTTTTATTTGCAATATACTCATGATGTTATTACAATTAGATTTTGTTTGCAATTTACTAGCGATAAGGGAAATTACAATCATCAAAATATAGCAATCATTCATTTTGCTAAGGACTACAAAAATTAGCGATTGATAAGCTACTCCCTCTTAGGTTATGTTATTATTGTGACGATATATTACTCATTTTATCAGATGATTGCTAGAAAGTATTGAACTATCTCACAATGGAGATTACTACAATTAAAAAATATAAAGAAACTATAGAATGATCGTGATTATGAAAGATATAGGCAATCTACTAAGAAAGTAAAATATCCCATCGCAATAATTGATCAACAAGGCAAGATTACAATCACCATAAATATATTATTATGCTATAAGACTTTAATTACTACCTACCTAAGGAAACTTAGCTCTGACAAAAAAAAAGTGAAAGTTGGCAATTTCAAAAAGAAAAAGTAATTTGTTACTACAAGAGAAGATTACTGTCATGAAAGTTTTGTTAGTACAAGTCACTTCCTTTCTATGCCTTAGCCCTCTTGGGCTCATCCAGACCCAATCAATTCATGCGTGAAATATTAATTTATCCAATAAGATCCAATAAAGTATCGTAGATGACATGAGGAGTTTGTCTTCTATAGTTGTCCTATAAATTATTATCTTCTCACAAAGGTTAGTACCTTCTCTCCTTAATATTAACTACCCGGGCGTGGATAGTCTACTGCAATCCTTACACCTACTGTCTACAACACAAGTAGTTAAACACATGGCTTATTATTTTCTCTTAGGTTTTTTTTTTTTTTTTTTTTTTCATTTTTTTCATTTTTTTTTTTCTTTCAGTTACCAAATTCTTGTTCACTCTCTTTACATCACTGAAGAATCAACCTCAGGAAAGCACTACCAAGGCTCATGCTAGCATCGAGCTTGTTGGTCACGCTGAGTTCGCGAGAGAAATAGATAGAGATAGAATTTGCGCTTGGTGCGCAAAGGAGATGACCGAGCGCAAGTGTAGAATTCGTGAGCTGTCGGTGGCGACGTTGACGGAGGTGAGTTGTGGCTAGTCATGGTGGTGGCGGGTGAGCGTGGCGACGGTGGGGGCAGGCAGATCTGGCTTTCAGCCCTTCAGCACGTGGTGAGAAGGAGCGAGAGAAGATGCAGACCCTCTCGCGATGCAGAACTTTTGGGGGGAGAGAGAGAGAGCCCAAACATAAAGAAAAGCCAGATGACACGTGTCGGCCAACCCCGCTTGTCGTAGACAATGGGTGCATAGCTGGCCGCAAACATCCATACTCACACTTTCTTTTATACTTCGTAATACGGCAACTTAAATATGCAGGAATCTTTATTACGTAATTATTATAGAGCAATCGTGTCTAATCAACTAGAAGGCTCTAAGCAATTTTTGTTGTACAAAACGGCCATGCGTTTTCCTTAATCGGACCACTGCTGGTCATTAATTTACTTACTTCTCTTACTAACAATAACCAATTTAATCAATTATACATAAACGGCCTCAATTTCAATTAAATTCCATTAGTTGTTGTTGTGATGATCTAAATTATCAACTTCATATTCATAAATTCTCAATTACATAATGCTTTAGAACATTTTCTAAGTCAGATTTCTAGGTGATAAAAGTTTATTATAAAAATCATTTAATTATTTTTCTTGTGAATGTTATAGTCTACTATACAAAATCATACCTTGGAATTATGCTTCAACCAGGTATTCACTTGAAAATATTTTCGTTTTAATCACTAATTAAGACCATGATTTTGACCATACTGAAGGAATAAAGCACATGAGATAGTTTAGAAATGAGCAAAAAAAAAAAAAACTCAATTACGTGAATTCATTAATAATTTTAAGCCCAAATTTTGATTAAACAAATGAGGAAAATGACAATGATTTTTCACGGCTTCACATAGAATTTGTGAGTTATTTTTTGGTAAATTATAATAATCAAGATTCCACTCCATTATGGACCAAACCTATGTACATTCCCTTGATTTACTTCAAAATCATACTTAACTTCACAAAAAAATAAAATGCTATCATTTCTGTTAATGAAATTTGTCAACAACACTATCATTGGAACTTGATTTTAGTTAGTTTTCAAATTGTGAGGACTATTCCAAATAATATATTTAGGGCTCAATTGACTCGTGACTAAAATGTTAAGACTCCTATGGCACTTTCTCTCTAAACATATTTAGGACTCAATTGCTTGTTACATGTGATTTTTTACGATAAAGTTGTAATTCTTGTGTATCTTACTCAAATCATCCTTTGGCCTTTGAGTGCACTAAAGTGAGTTGAAAAGTTCCAAAATAAATAAAGAAAAATGAGGAAAAAGACTCGATGATCTTAACGGAGATTAAGACATAAATTACTAATAATACGGTTGACTTCATGAAAAAGCAAAACATCTAGTGGGCTTTGAAATATATCCCAAGCATATAAAACAATCATAAAAAAGGCTAAATTTTTTTTTTTACTTCTTTATGCAGATAGTCTCCCTGGTTAGCTATTTAAAAGCACCAATGGATGACAACATCACATAGCTATGCTCCAAACGTCATAATATATATACACATATTTTACACAATTGTGTATGCTTGCAAGCATGAAAATGCATGACATTGTGGACTTTTATAGTAATAGGACCTATGCAATGACAAAGTGCTTATTGAAATACATGATATGGAAAAAGAAATTTATCATTTAGATTAGCATCATTGCTAATATTTGAAAATTCAATCCCCTTGCCCATTCTTCTTATTGATTTTTACATAAGTCACCTAGACATTATATTTTATAGATATTATCAAACTTAGATAACTAAATTCAGTGAATCCGTCTCACAAGATTATGAAATCATGTTATTATGGATTATTCTAATGCCAAAATTCCCTTCAATGTTTCCCTATAAAGCCCTTCTAAGATGGGTGTATTTGCAGCATGTAAAGTTGAAAATTACTCAGATCCTATCACAAACTAAATTTAAATGGATTTCATTCTATTAGTTGGACTTTCTACACAATGAAGTAAAACAAAAGATTGCTTTATCTAATTGTAGAGAAGGCATGATTGGATAAGTTATTGAAGAAGAAAATGAACTGAAAATTAAAAAGAAAAAAAGAATAGAGATTAAAATCTAAGTTACATCTAAATAGCAAATGAGCAAAAGATTAATAAATAGTATATTCCTTTGATAGAAAGTTACCTGTTGCTCATTGAAGAATGCAACTTGAGTGCCAACTTGGTCGTTTGATGTACTTCTTGAAGGAGCTATCCCAGTAGTGAAAAAGTTTCTGGTATTTGGCAAGTCACGCAATTCCAATACATGCAAATTACGCAACTCAACTTTGCCACAATCGTCAACTTCCACGATCTCCCGCACTGAGTTGCACTTGAGAGCTCGGACCTCTTCAAGCTGTGGAAGTTCTCTCAATAATGAAAGAGGAAACAAAATTTCCATCTTGTCACAACTTTCGACTCCTATCACTTTTAATGCACTGAAGGATTTGGAGGAAATAGAGTAGTTGCATATCTTCTCTAAGTTGATGAGATTCTTGAGAAGTAATGACTCCAATGTCTTAAAATCTGTATGGGACGGCGATTGGAGGACATAATGGATGGAGGGATTATTCTCGACGTGCAAATGCTTTAATTTTGGAAAGCCTTCTTGGGATAACTTGCAAATACTTTGCGCAATTCCGTTTGATCCATCTAAAAATAGATCATTAGTTTTGCCTAAGAAAGTTTGCATGAATCCTTTCTGAAGAATATTGCTCATTGGATCCAACCTAACATGTAATGTGCTCGATCCTTTGTGATTTGGCCACTTCCATGCATCACCTATTTGGATTTTGTACTTGGTTAATTTCTCGACATTTAGATCCTCAGGGAGCCTACTTGGATCGAGAATGGACACATGCAAAGTGTAGAGATTCTTCAAGTTATTCAACTCAATAAGCGTGGCATTAGTTGTTGGATTTTGCTTCACAGCATTCCATCGATTAAAGCTATTCTCCATATACAACTCCTCCAATTTCATCAAGCTTCCAAGCACACCCGGTTCAATTATCTCAAGTCGTGAGCAATGGTTTAAGTCTAACAACCTTAGCTCTACCAATTGTCCAATTTCTTTTGGCAATCGTCGAATTTTTGAGTTCACAAAGCTGAGAATATGTAGCCCTTTTAGCTCGCCAATCATGGCTACATCATCTAACGAACAACCATCAAGACACAAAGTGTGTAAATTCTCCAAGAACTGAAATGGCAAAGGTGAATGATTGAGACATACCTGAGAAAGATGTAAGACCATGAGTTTTTTCATAGAGTTGAAATATGAATTTGGGACCTTGAGATATTCATTGTTTGTGAACAATAAAAAGATCCGCATTTCGGGGCAATCTAACTCTTTGGGAAGCTTCTTCATGTTAACATAGGGAAAGCATACTGCCGTACAACTTTTGAGCTTGTCCTTTGGCAACTCTATCACCGACTTATCATCATCTTTCAACACGAGAAGAGGGTCATCTCTCGAAGCGACCGAGGCAACAAATCCACGAACCAAGTCATGTATCTTGAAACCATCAACATCTTCATCATCTTTTAACAAAAGAGAGGAGGCTTTCAAGGTTCGGACAAGTGAGCTCATCCTATCTCTAACTTCTTCCATGCTATTATCTTCTCGAAATAACCCTGAACCCACACCGTACCTCACCAAGTTTTCAAGAGATGGCTTAGGGACACCATAAACAACACAGAGTCGTAATAGCAACTTCACCTCCTTGCCATCCTCCCCTTTGAAACGATCATAACTCAACTGCAGCATCTCATTTATCCTCTCACTGATTCCTCTGTTTGTAGACTTCTCGATTTGTCTCAAAACATCCTTCCATTCAGGAAAATCGGCGTCTTTAAAAATATTCGCCATTGCAATTATGAGGAAAGGCAAACCTGCACATTTGTGGACTGCTTCATCCACCAAGGATTTGAACGGGTCATCATGGACTTTGTCTCCCACCGTCCTCTCAAACAATCTTTTTGCCTCTTCATCCTTCAGCTCTTCAAGGCGGAAGTCCCTGTCGCAGCCCATTTCCCTTCGCAAAACATCTTGAAATCTTGACGTCAGCAACAACTTGCATCCTATGACTTTGTTGTCATGTCCGCAAGGAATGCCCACTGATTTCAAGTCCAGCCCCTTCCACAGGTTGTCCAGTATTATGAGGACCTTCTTTTTCTCCCTCTCCTCGTCTTTCAACCTTCCGTGCAGAAGTTTTGCTCGCCCGCTGGTAGTCTCTTTGTTCTTTATCTCAGTAAGGCCCAAGGCGTCCGCGATCTCTCCTTGAATCTTCTTGATGTCTGGATTTTCCGACACGTCGGCCTTAGTGACCCAATCGAACGACTTCTCTTCCATTATTCTCCTTTCAACATCCGCCAAGAGGGTGGACTTGCCGACCCCGCCCATCCCGTGAACCCCAACCACGCTATTGCTGTCATCAGCAAGAGCGTCCATGATGTCCCGAATGATAGAAGCTCTGGATTCGAAGACACCATTGTCCCTAACCTTCTTCGACGTCGAGGCAAAAGAAGCAGAGGCCGTCACAGTGGCCGACTGGACGACATCTTTGCCCTCCCTCTTGGCCGGAGTCAGAGCAGCAACGTTCCCCGGAGCAGGATTGCTGGAGCAGATGTCGTTCAATTCCTTGAATCCACTGCATTTTTGAGTGAGTCGCTGAATGACCTCGATCTTGTCCTTGGCCTTCCTGCTGAATTGATAGCGACACTTGGGATCAGGAAGAGTTCCATAGCAGCAAGTCTTGCTCGCCTCTTGGGAGTCTCCCAACAGGTCTCGCGCCTCCTTCAAGGCCTTCTCAGCACTTGCATGCCACTCCGTGACGCGATTGTAGACATTCCGAAGATTGTGTCTGGCCTCTTCAGCGACATCATGGATCCTATCAACCTCGTGCGCAAGCTCCTCAACTTCCTTCTGAAGAACTTGGGCGTGCCTCTTGGAGTAGATCACATATCCGAATTGACGCTTGATGGGAACAACTACCCACTTCAAGACATCCCATGCAATAGAAATAGCAGAATCGATCGACATTTCTCTTTGAGGTTGTTTTGAAAAGAAGGCGGAGAGACTTGGTTTTTTAAGTATTTTTTTTTTTTTTTTTTTGAGAAAGAAAGAGGCGAGACAATAGGGAGACAGGGAGAGAGGATGATGAAAAAAGAGAAGCAGATACTGAATAGGAAGAAGAGGAGGAAGAAGAAAGGTTGTGCCGAGGAGAAGAAAGAGGGAAACAGAGCAAGAATGATGAGAAATGAAGAAGGCGGAGAGACTTGAGTGCAAACAAGGATGAAGGAAGGGGAGCCAAGAGCAATCAATTTAAGTATGAAAGAACTTGGTAGGCCTTAACTAAATATCAATTAATACCTTGGGTGGCTAAAATTAAAAATGAACAAGACCGCTGTTGGTCGCCTTAATCAAGACAATAACAGTATGGCGGACTTATGGACAATCAGGGTAACAAAAAGGGCTGATTTTCTGCATTTGACTATTTCCTTAATTGACCGGTCACCAACACGACGGAGCCTCCACCGCTAATGAGCAAATTGAATTGTTATGAGAAAATCGTAAATCAACCCTAGATTAGAATGTCAATTACTCCTACATCCGTGTATTTTTTTTATGACTATTTGAAAATGTTATTACTAATTTCTAACAAAAAATGTCATGAGGGACATTCTCTTTCTAATTAAATTGATAAGGACCTTTTGCATAACAGCTACCTAGTTTATGAGGAATAAGTGCATTAAAAAAAAAATTACCATATAAAGTTAGCATTCTCCTAGGGCAAATGTATTCCTCCATAATATAGGGACATGGACGTGGGCACCCATCTACCTAAATGCTCATGAAATATCCTACAGACCCCATAAACCGGTTAAGCTCATGCCGTTGGCCTATGTTGGTGGCTCTATGCCCATGTAACATTGTGAGATTAGAACCGGCGGCCTCTAATTCCGAAGTTACAAATCCTCCATTGCCCTAATCATTAGAGCCCACTACTTGGGTTAAGTAAGCATAACTTTTTATTGTAAAAATAATTATTTTGCATCATTTATCGTTCTTTAAGGAAAAAAAAAAAAAAACAATGTTAACATAAAATTATCATGTTATTGACATTCAATAATTTGCAAGAGAGATTTGTTAAATGATTGTCAATATTTTACTGCAAAGAATAAGTGTATTGGCATTTTACACAATTTCTCAAGAAATAGTCTCTAGTTAAATGGTATGGTTTTGCTTCTTCTGGTGATTGATTGGCATATAATTGACGTGGATGGGAACCCCATTGCATGTTTTTAAATTGAGCCAGTCTCATATTTGCTATATTGTAAAGATAGTGAGGTGCGAACGCACACGAATATAAGATGAGTAATATCAATGCAGGCAAATATTAGATTACTCGTTTTATTTGTTATAGATTAGAGAAAAGCACAAAGAGACAAGGACAAAATTGTCCCACTGATTAGTAAGGTTACATGGTCTTTTCATGCTTAGGAATGATTCAAATTTCACATCTCATTGGATTTCTTCATTAATTGACACATTGTCTGATGGCTTACTTAACGCTTGAGATTTATTTTAAGTAGAAGTTTATTTATTTTCATCGTTATCAACCCTTTGACAGGTGGGTTAAAAATATGGACATGATCAATGTGCAAATTTAGCTAAAAATAAAGTGCATATATTGATTTTTCTGTTTGCAACCTAACGTTAGTTGAGGACTTAAAACAGCAGTCAATTTCTTTGGAAGCTGAAAACTTGGTAGGAGCTCCAAGTCATTCACCAGCCAAGAAAATTAAAGAAAGACCATTCTTGGTCGTCTCGATCAAAATAACGATGTGGACCCATGCCTAAGTCTCCATCTTTTCCTCCACTACAGATGGAGAAACATTGATTATGGCTAATGGACAAACATTGATTAGGTACCCTTCGTAATCAATGTTTGTTAGGCTAGAATTTCAATTATGATTGTTAGGTTAGACGTAACTTGTGCTGTTCGAACATTGATTATGGCTAAAGAAAGACCGTTCCTTTTGCTGGTCCATGAAATCACATTGAAAGCATAGAAGTATCATTACAATTAAGCTAATTAAAAATTAGAATGTCAATTATGATTGTTAGCTTAGACTTAACTTTGATTATAATAGTTAGATTAGAACTTCTAAGGAAGATAATCTTTTGCCATCCTTTATTAACATTTTAAACTAGTTTACTTTCTTAAATACTACTACTCTTTACATGACAAAAATTAATATAGGAGACCATTGCAAACCACGGCTAACTCTATTTCGCGGTCTTTCATTCTGATTGTAGTTTCCCCCTTTTTTCACATGCTTAGGTCTGTTTGGATTCTTTTACTTTTAACATTTATTTTTAAAAAGTGCAGTTACCAATGATTGATTTTTTAAACTTTCTTAATACACAATTATTGGCAAGGAGAGTTATATGGTTTTTCAAAATTTACAAACCTAATTTTTTTTTCATTTTTCATTTTTTTTAGGGAAAGCAAAAGGCAGAAAAAATGTACTTAATATAAGTGTAAGCAAATAAGTGTAAGCAAATAGAATGAAAAGTCGACAAAAATAACGATGGAACGTCGTGTGGAATCTTTTAGAATCACTCTTTATTTCATGACAATCATTTTGATAAAACTTGTACATCTTATGCCTAGTGGACAATTCACCAATTACAACATCGCAATGATTTGAGGCTTTATAATATGGTGTGGTAACCCATACATAACACTCACAGTTACATACCGCTTCTCTAATGAGTGCATTCCGACTTACGCAAGAACAAAAGGCAATAAACTGAAAAACGTTCCAACAATTACATCTCATGAACTTGGCGTCTTCTTTGCCGGCTTGCTCAACCGGAACACTGGGTGCCGCCACAGCTTCCTCGCTCCTTTTCTCGAACTCTGCGATAGTTGTTTGATTAGAATGTCAAATTATTGCTAAATCCTTATATTTAGTCTAACCATTTAAAAAGGTTATGACAAATTTCTAACAAAGAAAATTCTGTGACTAAGGAAAGTTATGAGTAATGTTCTCTTCGCAATAAAGTTGATATAAAGTTTATGAGGAAGAAATGCACACAAAAAATTTACTACATAAAGTTAGCATTTTTTTTGTAACCTAGGGCACAAATGTGAACATATGTCTACCAAGAAGCCCGCAAAAAATATAGAAATAATACTGTAATTAAGCTAATTGAACAAGAAAAAGATTGACGCCTTTTTTTCAAAATGGTATCGAATAATTCTAAAACGTATAGTGGCCGTGTCATTGATTTAGATATTCAACAGCAATTTTGGAAAATATTCTATTTATTGACATGTTAGTCTTGGACTTAACTTGGACCCCTATATCCTCCTATTGACAAAGAACTACTCATTCCAATAATGAGATGCCATTACCTAACCTTGCTATTTAAATGAGTCATTCTCATCCATAGTGCCAAAAACATGACAAACCTGCAGAAGAGAACAAACCATCCCTAGATATGGCCTGAGTCATTCTCATCCATAGTGCCAAAAAGATGACAAACCTCCAGAAGAGAACAAACCATCCCTAGATATGGCCTATCTGAAGAAAACACCGAAACCAAAATCAGGACCAAAATTCGCGGTGACATTAGGCAAATGTGCCAAGAAGAATGGTTTTCCATTTAAATAAAGACTCGTAGGTTGTCTTTATTCCAATCCAACAAGAATAGGATGACGGGGGATGATTTTCTACATTTTATAATTTCTTTAGTTCATCGGTCACTATCACCAATGCCTGAGCCTCCACCGCCAATGCACAAATCGAATAGCTATTAAGAAAATTGTAAAAGTAACGAAAGGTAAGCCCACAATCGCAAAAGACCAGCTGTCAAAGTACCAAAATGATCCGACTTAAATCCTCGCCCATGTTATAAGTACTTTATACAGCTTTTGATCATTAATATTACAAAATGTAATTAGCAAAGAAAACAAGTGGGCAAGGACACGTAACATCTAGTTTTGTCTAGAGGTAACAATACTGGATGCAAACCAATTTCTTAACTCAATTGTGACGAAGAAACTATCCAATAGATCAAACTGTAATTTAGTTTTTAAGTTTTTAATATTATCAATTTAATTCTAAATCTCTACATAAAATTATTTTATCGACCTTCTAGTCAATTGCAATTAAAAATCTCTGAAATGGCGTCCAATAATCGATGACCAGCATACGTTGCATGCTTAGTGATATAATGCGCACGATTCTATTCAAAACCACATTATTTTGCTTATTTTTCTTATTTTTCTTACTCATTTTCTCTTATTTCTATTATCTTTTCTTTATTTTAAATGTTCTGAATCTGCTGTTCATCCCCTCCCAAGCTTTTATTGTTTTTAGAGGACGTTGCCGCCACCACCATCCCCAACAACTCGACCACCACCGTCAAAGATCATACAGAAGCCACCACCGTCAAGATCATATAGAAGCCGCCATCGTATTTCTCTCTCTCTCTCTCCCTCACTGTGTGACCGACCTCCATTAATGGAACTCGCCTCCCTGGGATTGACACGTGACACCTCACTTAAGGTTATGCGCATTACATGAGGTTGCGCAATGCAGATCTAAGGTCGCTCGAGTGTTTCCATTAATGGAGGTTGACGGTGATCGACAGATGATGATGATGATGATGATGAAGCACCGAATTAGCGCATTTAGTAAGGTAATACTTAGCTAGCGTAGCTCGTCCATGCGTCCGAATGAGGCCGTGTCTCTCCTTCAAACTCTCTTGATCTTCACTACCCAATTCGCCTGTGGAGCAGGACCTTGATTCCCATCCACCGCATTGTTCGAAAGATGAGTTCGTTTTTGCGCTCAATGTGTTTGCGAGAATGCATCAACGAACTTAAGAATGCAAGACTTTTGTCAAGCGGCACGCCAAGATCGAGCCAGGCGGTCTCGCCAACCTTCAGTCTCAGTTGAGGGTATCCTCTGGCTCCTCAAACAAATTCTTATAACGAGATTCGCTCCACGATTTACGTGCTTAAATGCAGTCATGGTGATGGCGGTAGCAGCTTGCGGTCAAATATCTTGCGGGGTAGCTGAAGATGACAAGGAAGAAGACAAACAGTAGCGAGAAAAATGGCAGACAAGAAAAATTAAAGAAAAAAAAATTGAAATATTTACAATACCAAGTTATTTTACTGTAATTTTTAAATTTTATATAGTACAATCAGCACTAACTTAATCTTCGCATTAACCTATTTTTGCCAAAATTAAATTATTAAAAATTTATCAAAAAATTTAAAATTAAAATAGCGAAATTGAAAAGTATAAAACTAAATAAAACTACCTCAAGTTGTCATTGGGCAGATATAAAAATAAAGAAAGTGGATGTCCACAGCAACTTTTTGCTAGTAAATCTGCTTATCAGTAGCCGAGATTTAATACGAGCTATCCATCGGATGGAGCCTTAAAAATGACCTAAATCATAAGTAAGAAAGGGGAGATGGGTATGAACTGTGGAGCTTAGTAATCTAACCCTAGTTAAAGCCTTAACCGTCCGCCGATCTATTCCTTGAGAAGCTAAAAACCTAGTGGCAGACTCGTGTAAGAAGTCACTAGCCAATAAAAAATATATATATAAAGACCGTTGTCGACTACCTTTATCGAGACAAGAATAGTGGACTTGTAAACAATTGATAGAAAAGGATGACATTCTGTATTTTATTTTATTGACCAATTACAATCGCCAATAGTTAGTCTCCGTCCTTTCCTGCCGACCCACGCTAATGGGCAGTCATTGGATAAGTCTTCATCATTTCGTCCACCGCTAAAGTTGTCATATGATTGATTTATACTGCCTAGCAGTTTTTTGATAAAGTTCCACTATTTGACATATTAGACTCGGGTTCACAGATTTTTCGATAGGAAGCTTCCCAAATCATCAATATAAAAACTCAGTTTTAAGGAAAAATTGAAGTCGTCTAATTTTTTGGCAGCCATATTTGTTAGATTAGAATGTCAAATAATTCACTAAATCCCGTATATTGTTTATGACTATTTAAAAAGATTATGACTAATTTCTAAAAAATGCTTGACTAATTAAAGTTACGAGGGACGTTCTCTTTCTAATTAAATTGATAAGGACCTTTTGCATAACAACTAACTAGTTTATGAGGAATAAATGCATCTAAAAGAAATACGGAAAATGTATTCCTTTATATATAGGGGCACAAACATGGAGATCCATCTATCCAGATGCTCATAATATATCCTACAAACCTTATAAATTGATCTCATGAAGTTAGCATGTGCCAGCGGCTTTGAAACCATAAAACATCTTGGGATTCAAATGCGCAATCTCTAGTTTCAAAGTTGGAAATCCTTTGGTGCCCCAACCAATAGCAACACTACTTGGTTTAAGTAACCATATCTTTTTATTGTAAAAATAAGTTTATTTTGCATCATTTGTCATTCTTTAATAAAATGACAATGTTAACAGGAAATTATCATGTTATTACTATCCAACAATTTGCAAGAGAGATATGTTAAGCAAGTATACAGTTTTTAGTGTAAAGAATAAGTGTATTATGCATTTTGCACAATTTTTCAAAAAAAATATATGTATTATGCATTTTGCACAATTTTTCAAGAAAAGATAATCTCTAGTTAAATGGTATGGGTTTGCTTCTTTTGGTGATTGATTGGCACATAATCAATGTGGATGAAACTTCATTGCAATGTTTTTATATAGAGCCAATGACATCTTTGCTATATTGTAATGATAGTGACATGCGGATGCACATAAATATAAGATGAGTGACACAATGCATGTGAATATCAGATTACTTGTTTCATTTGTAATGGGATAGAGAAAAGTGCAGAGAAACAAAGGGCAAAATTATCTAACGCAGTAATTAGTAACGTCACATGGTCTTCTCATGCTTTGGAATGATTCAATATTCACATTTCATGGGATTTCTTCATTAATTGAGACAATGTCTAATGGCTTAGTTTATTTTAAGTAAGAGTTTATTTATTTCCATCATTATCATGCCTTTGACTAGTGGGTTAAAAATGTGGACATGATCAATATGCAAATTTAGCTTTTAAAAAAAAGGTGCTTGCTCGATTTTTCTATTTACAACGTGCTCGATTTTTCTATTTACAACGTAACCTTAGTTAAGACTTTAACTAAACATCAATCAATTTCGTTGGAAGCTAAATATTTGGTAGGAGACTCCAAGTCTTCCACTAGCCAAAAGGAAAAATAAAGAAAGAACGTTGTCGGTAGCCTCAATCATGAGAGCAAGGTGGACCAATGTCTAAGTTCCCGTCCCTTCCTTCCCTACTAACGGACAAAAATTGATATGGCTAATGGACAAACATTGATTAGGTACAGTTCCTATATCCGTTCCTTGTGTTGGTCCTTGAAATCCCATTGAAAGCATGGTAGTAGCATTACAATTAAGCTGATTACTAGATTAGAATGTCAATTATGCTTGTTAGGTTAAAAGTAATTTCAATTATAAAAGTTAGATTAGAACTTCTAAAGAAGTTAATCCTTTGCCATTCTTCATTAACATTTTAAATTAATTACTTTATTGAATACTGCTACTCTTTACATGACAAAATTAATATGGGAAACGATTATGAGACCCGACTAACATTGTTTCATGGTCTCTCATTGTGATTGTAGTTTCTCCTTTTTTAAATGCTTGGATCTATTTGGATTCTTTAATTCTTAACATTTATTTTTCAAAAAATGCAGTTATCAATAATTGAATTTTAAAACTTTCTTAATGCATAATTATTGGCAAGGAGAGTTATATGGTTTTTCATAATTTACAAACCTAAGTTTTTTTTTTTTAATTTTCAATTTTGTTTAGGGAAAGAAAAAGGCAGAAAAAATGGTACTTAATATAAATGTTAGCAAATTAAACGAGTAGTCAGCAGATGTAATGATGGAACATCGTGTGGAATCTTTCAGAATCACTCTTGCATATTCCTATTTTATGACAATCATTTTGAAAAAAAGTGGTCCATCTTATACCAAATGCCACTATGCCATGTGAATCTCGTTATAAGTGGACATTTCACAAGTCACAAAATCGCAATAATTTGCGGCTTTAAAACATGATAAGGTAACACATGGCTCCTCTAATTAGTGCATTCTGATTTATTTCTTGTAGAAAACAAAACGCAATAAACCGAAAAACGTTCCAAAACTTACATCTCATGCCCAACTTATTACTTACTCCTACTCCATCACCTCCTCTGCCATTTACTGTCCCAAAACTTCGCGTCTTCTTCTCGGCCTTGCTCAACTGGAACACTTGGTGCCTCCATAGCTTCCTCATCCTTTTCTCAAACTTTGCCATGGTTGTTTGATTAGAATGTCAAATAATTGCTAAATCCTTATATTTATTCTGACTATTTGAAAAGGTTATGACTAATTTCTAGCAAAGAAAATCCTATGACCAATGAAAGTTATAAGTGTTGTCTTTATTGCAATTTAATAGATAAGGGTCTTTTGCATAATAACTACCTAGTTTATGAGGAAGAAGTGCATACAAAAATATTTACTATGTAAAGTTAGCATTTTTTTGTAGCCTAGGGGCACAAACATGGACATCCATCTATCTAGAAGCCTATGAAAAATATATAAAAAATACTATAATTAAGCTAGTTGAACAAGAAAAAGATTGACGCCTCATTTTTAAAAAGGTGTCCAGATTTAATAATTGTAAAACGTATAGTGGCCGTGTCATTGATTTGAATATTCAACATCGATTTTGGAAAAAATTATACTTATTGACATGTTAATCTTGGGCTTAACTTGGACCTTTATATCTTCGCTTTGACAAAGCACTTCTCATTTCAATAGGGAGAATTACCAAAAAAGTCCTAAACCTATTGCAATTGTGCCAATTCAGTCCTAAACTTTTTTTTTTTTGCCAATTTAGTCCTAAACCTTTTATAAATGTGCCAATTCAGTCCTTCCGGCCAAAATTGGCCGGCCGGAGCTGACGTGGACGCCGGCCGGAGACAGCTGGCCGGCGAACCAATTTTTAAATATTTTTAAATTTTTTTCGATTTTTTTTTTGATTTTTTTTTTTTTGATTTTTTACCTCCTTCTTCCTCTGGCCGGCCGGCGCCGGCCAGAGGCGAGGGCCGGCGAGGCTGACCTCACCGGCCACTGGCGAGGCTCGCCCCCGCCGGCCACTGGCGAAGGCGAGCCTCGCCCAGCGACGGCGAGGGCCGCCATCGCCCAGCCAAGGCGAGGCGAGCCTCGCCAGATCTGGTTACGGCCTTGCTAGTGGCCGGCGAGGCCGCCGTCGCCGAGATCGGGCGAGCCGCCGCCGTCGCGATCCGGCGAGGCCGCCGTCGCCAGATCCGGCGAGGCCGAGCCTCGCCTTGGCCGGGCGACGGCCGCCTCGCCGTCGCCGGGCGAGGTTCGCCCTCGCTTGCCACGCTTGCCACTAGCGAAGGCGAGCCTCGCCCGCCGACGGCGAGGCCGCCGTCACCCAGATCTGGCGAGGCTCGACCTCGCCATGGCTGGGCGAGGCCGAGCCTCGCCTTGGCTGGGCGACGGCGGCCTCGCCGTCGCTGGGCGAGGCTCGCCTTCGCCAGTGGCCGGCGAGGTCAGCCTCGCCGGCCCTCGCCTCTGGCCGGCCAGAGGAAGAAGAAGGAGGTAAAAAAAAAAAAATTCGAAAAAAAAAAATCGAAAAAAATTAAAAAAATCGAAAAATTATTAAAAAATTGTTCGCCGGCCAGCTTTCTCCGGCCGGCGTCCACGTCAGCTCCGGCCGGCCAATTTTGGCCGGAAGGACTGAATTGGCACATTTATAAAAGGTTTAGGACTAAATTGGCAAAAAAAAAAAAAAGTTTATGACTGAATTGGCACAATTGCAATAGATTTATGACTTTTTTGGTAATTCTCCCCATTTCAATAATGAGATGCCATTACCTAACCTTGCTATTTAAATGAGTCATTCTCATCCATAGTGCCGAAAAGATGACAAACCTAGAGAAGAGAAGGACCCATCCTTAAACGTGGCCTATCTGAATAAAAAACCGAAATCAAAATCACGACCAAAACTCGCGGTAACATCCAGTAGATGTGCCAAGAAGAACAGCTTTTCATTGAAATTAAGACTCCTAGGTTGTCTTATTCCAATCCAACATTGACAAAAACAAAACGAGACAAAACCAGCAAATAACCAATCTCTTGTTTTCTAACCACTACGAAGATTCTTCGATTTTTTTTTTTTTTTCATTTTCCTAGACACGACACCTTTAACTATATAATGTAACAATTATGACAAGTAATACAATGGTATACTCCCGTGACATAACGATTCGAAATATATGCTGCCGCAAGCTTAATATCAAAAGTTTTCTTTCTTCTTTCTTTTTCTGTTTGAGAGGGCCTCGATTAAAAGCTACTGCTGCACCACCTGCTTGACATGGGGCTGCAGCATCTCCAGTATACCTAGAGTTCGATTATGACTGCTAGCACCTAGAATGCCATGATCACATAGCTGTTGATGTCCACTTGGTGAATAATTTTAATTATCCATACAGTGTTCATAATATAATTCGATAGATTACCAGAGTAATGCAAATTAACAACAAGTATTAGAAAACGATGTCAGCTAGCAATTTCTTTCATCCTCGAGCACTTTCAAATGGATTGACTTATCCTTGGATTTCCTCAACCTCAAATCAATACCGTCTTGTTCCTTGCCCTCCAATTTTTCCTTTGGATTTATCATTTCACTTAAGCAATTTCATATCTTGGTTGTTCCACGTGAACATGTGCAAACTATTCCAAGTAGATTCATCAAGCAACATGTTCTGGAAAAGCAAAGGGCAACTCTTAGGTATTTCAACAGATTATAGCCAGTAAAGCTCGTTACAAATAATGGTTAGTGAAGCTCATTAGGAGCTATAGATAAGTTAGAGAGGCTATGCCTCTGCCCCTAGTTGGCAACCATTCATGAGAGAAACTCATCCAAGCGCACAATGACATTGTGTTCAAAGTCACCATTTTGAATGGTGCTGGTCAGGACTTTATTTATGCTGTTTGAAATGAGTACTCAAAGTGTCACGATAGGCTGATTATAGAGTGACTTGAGTTTTGGGTTTACAATTATGCCCCCTTGTTTGGTTGTGCTCCTTCACTAAAAGGAACTTTATTTTCCCTGTTATTTTGAAACATGCTAGAAATTGGTTTAATAATAGTGTGTCGATTGGTAAATTAGCTGAAAAAATCAAAGGATTCTGTTGATACATTCGAGTAATTAAACGTTTCACAATTATTGAACTAGATTTATTGTCATAACCTGCATTTTCGAACAAAATCGATTTCTTTAAACCATGATCATGAGCAAGTGCATAAATATACTCTCGAAAAGAAGTGGGTATAGGAAGTCATGTTGTCTAGTCCTATACTGAATAAACGAGTATCTCCTCGAGATGGAAAAAGATTCTCTTTGAAAATAAGTTTTGTCCCATCTGCTAAAGCTTGAAGAATTCCCAAAGGACCGGCGTATTCGGGACCAATACGTTGTTGTATTTCTGCGGATATTTCTCTTTCTAACCACACAATTACGAGTACACAGCATAATATTTAATTGTAAATTGTAGAAAGAATCGTGCGGATAATTCTTTTTTTTTCTACCGATATTCCTGATTATTAATTAGGAAACCTCTAGCAACAAGATAAAAAAAAAATGGTTCCTTCTTCAAAATTCAAATTGGGTTCGAGTCCGAGTGGCGGCATGGCATCTTCTAAAACAAATGGAATAAGTCCTATAATAAATTCAATTCCTGATTTCAATTCCGTAGAATTGGTTTACCCCACTTTTTCATTTTAATAAAAATAAATTTATGATATTTTCCAATAGTTAACAGAGACAACCCCATTTTTTATCACAAAAATGTTGCGGAGACGGGATTTGAACCCGTGACCTCAAGGTTATGAGCCTTGCGAGCTACCAAGCTGCTTTGGGTTTGTAACCAATGGAAACGTAAGAGAGGTCAAATGATACGTCATCAGATGATTGTAGAAGGAAGGCGGTAGTTTATAGAAAAAAAGAATGAAAAAGAAGGATAAATTCAAATAAAAAAGAAATATGGGTTTCAATGAAGCAAGTTTAGTTATTAGTAAAGCTGAAGTCAACGAGGGTACTACTATGAAAAATTAAAACCTCGAGCTCGAGGGCGAAGTTATGCAATAAAAAGACCCACTTGTCATATAAGGATTGTATTGAAAGATAAATCTTAGGCGGGAAATCTAGCTAAGTTGTCTTTTTTGATATGAAGAGCAGTCATATTTTGTCCATCAAATTTTTTGAATTTTGGTTTCATGTAACTTAATGTTTTAGCAAGTCGTAATTTGATTTTTCATGTAATCATAATTTAACATTACTTAAGTCTCCCTCCTTTTCTGCACCGCCAAGGGACAAACATTGATTCACTGGCCATGTTATTGATTTATATATTTTTTTGGTCGGATGTTATTGATCCAATTTTATGAACATTTTTCTACTTATTGACATATTGGACTTGGGCTAACTTAGACCATCATATCTAATTAATATGGACAATTAGATGAAAATACGTGTTGACTTTTCATGTATTATCTTTCAATTTTCATAGATTTGTTAAAAGATAGTGCTTGAAATCAACCCTTTGAGGGAAAAAACAAACTTAGTTCTGAAGGAAAATTTGAAGTTGTTATTTACCAACCATAATTGTTCAACTAGAATGTCAAATCAATCCTAAGTCTGTATATTTATTATGACTATTTGAAAAGGTTATGACTAATTTCTAACGAAAAAGATGTTATACTAATTAAAGTCAGGGGTGACATTCTCTTTGCAATAAATTGATAAGGGTTTGTTGTTTAATAACTACCTAGATTATGAGGAATAAGTGCATACTAAAATAACTATGATATAAAATTAGGATTCTCCTAAAGTAAGCATCTTTTTTTTTTTCATTTTCTTTTTTTGTGTGTGTATAATCTAGGGGCATAGTCTTGGAAACCTGTCTACAAACAAGCCTATAAAATATCTTGCAAGCCCAATGAATCAATTAACCTCAAGCCTTCGGGTTGTGTAGGTGACTCAAATCCAAAATAGTTTGCACGCAATGTGTGTGGTCCTAACTGGAAATCTCCAATTCTTAAGTTGGAATTCCTTAATTCCCCAACCAACCGTGTCAATCCTAGGGTTCAATAAGCATAATATTTTATTGTAAAGATAAGTATATTTTCCATCATTTATCATTCTTTAATAAAATGAAAATGATTACGTATCACATTATTGATGTTCAATAATTGCAAGATATAATGCTAAGTGAACATGATTATTTTATCATGAAAAAAAAATATGATTATTTTATCATAAAAAATAAGTGTACATCACATTCAATAGAATTTCTTAAGTAAAGATAAACCCAGTTAAATGGTATGGTTTTGCTTCCTTTGATGATTGATTTGCATATGATTGATGTGGATGGGAAGTCCATTGCAATATCATTAAATAAAGCCAATCATGTATTTGTTATATCTTAATGATAGTGCGGTGTAGATATGCACAAACATAATATAAGCAATATAAATGTAGGCGGATATTAGATTATTCTTTCATTGTGATAGGTTAGGGAAAGAAAAAAGAGACGGACAAAATTATCTAGCGCGGCAAATGATAAGATCACATTGTCTTATCATGCTTTGGAATGATTCAATATTTACATCTCTATTTGAGATACCATCTGATGGCTTGCTTAGATTATGAGAGTTTATTTAAGTCCCATTAATATTTTTCCATCCTTGTCAAGCCTTTGAATAGTGTTTTAGGAATATGGGCTTGATCAATATCCAAAATTTAACTAAAAAATAAAGTTCACGTTTGTAACCCCTCCCCCTCCCCCTTTGGAGGGAAATGGCGTCTTTTAGTCCACATTTTTGTTTTGGATCATCAAGGAGCGCGAATGCTAGGACCTGTGGCACAACTTATAAGCTCCATAAATCGATTAAGTTCTAATAATTTTATTTATATTTTCAATTTTCATTGATTTAATTAATATTAGAGAAAGACACTCATTTTATGTAGAAGGGATATAGTGAGAAAAATCAAAATGCTATAGACAGAACAATAATCAAATAAAAATACCAGTGAGTTCCTTGGGTGTGGACCATGGTGCTCGGTAACCTAACCTTAGTTAAGGACTTAATTAAGTACCGGTCAATTATTTGGAAAGGAGAAAACTTGGTAGCACACTACTACAAGTCCAAATTATCCAATATAAAAGTAAAAGAAGACCACCACTGTCGGCCACCTCAATCAAGATAAGAATGGCGACTTTTAGACAATAGAGTATTAGAAAATAAAAGAGTCAGCCAACATGCTTAGTTATATAGTCATTCTGTTGCTTTCTTGTTAGCGTGGATGGATGATTTTTATATTAAAGGAGGCATCAAGTTAGGAGTGGAGGCTAGCTTACTTCATTAAGTTAGAAAAATGATTATGTTTATAGAGACTATTTCAAACCAAAGTCTATCATATAAATACTGAGTTGTAAAGAAACACCAATTCAATGACTTGGTGGCATGGTGTGGAGCCCTAGGAAATTTTCCTTTATATTTTAAGGCAACACGAAAGCATCCTCAAAATATATTATTGATCAAATAGTTAATTTCTAACTTCTAACAGTGTAGGAATACATTCAAAGAAACTCTTGAAAATAAGAAGGGTCGTTGGAACCTGAATTTTAATCAACAAATGAAGCATTGGTTTAAAAGAATAAAAAAATGAAGAATTAAAATAGAAAGCAGGAAAGTTCAAGAAAAATAGATATTAAATAAATTGACCAAAAAAAAAAAAAGGGGAAGAAGAAGAGAAAGAGATCAATTCTGATCCATTACATCAGCCCAAGTTCGTGTCTTCAGCCCGCTAGACAATTAGCAGACTCAATTCCTCTTTTAGGCCCATCAAACGCAGCCCAGACATAAGCCTAGTAGTTAGCCCGTTTTCGATGACCGGAGTTTCGCCGGAGGGGATCTCCACCTCCTCGCCGTCGCATCGTCCGACCTTCGGACGGTGATCTCCGGGTTTCTCCCGTGGCGGAGCTCTCTGCACCGCGCCTTCAGCCCCGCAGTTGCAACTTGGATCCGTTTCGGGTCGCATCTGAGTATCTCTGTCGAGCGATTCCATCGCTGGATTTCCATAGTTGTCGAGCGTCATCATCGCAAAATCCTCGGAGTCCTTCATTGATCTTCTTTTATTGGCAGTTCAGTGGACTCAAGCAATCGGCAAAGCAAATAGTTTCAGGATTAGGAGGAGCCTGAGAAGCTTGCCAGATGTTCCGAAGCGATGGCGGTGGCAAAATCTTGTGCGTGACTTGGTGCCTAGGCGTTGCGACGATCTCGTCATCGCGCCAACGCTCCGTTGCTGGGTTTTCTCCATTGATGCATCCTCGTCGCCATTTGTTTTGATTGAGAAGTTTGAATCTCTTCTCCGATCATCAAGGTCTTACCTCTATCCCGCGGTTGCTCTGTTCTTACGTCCTCATTGTGGTAATCACACGTTTAACGAAATGCCGAGAGAGAGAGAGAGAGAGAGAGAGAGAGAGAGAGAGAGAGAGAGAGAGAGATCTGACACGTCTTCAGTTTGGTATTCGCTGTTCCAGCTCTACATTTCACCTCTATCACTACCACTCATTGTCGAGAGTTAAGACATTCAGCTAGTTGCCATGGTGCCATGGTCTATGAAGGCCTCCTTATGCTTTGTTCCTGCGCGCTTTTTCGTGTCATTGTTCAAAATGCGCCCATCAAGCTCGCAAACCTTCTTCATCCTTCAGCTTTATGCCATGTGTGGTCAAATGGATAATGCGCGGTGACTCTTTGACGATATGCCCCGGAGGAATAACATCACTGGGAAAACGATGATTGAAGGATACATGAGGCGGGTAAGTCTCTGTATCCCTTAGTTACACGCCGTGCAGGGACGATTTCTCTTGGGACGTAGCGATTTCGTGTTTTGCCAATGAAATGAGCGGATATTAGTTTCCGGGAAGGAGGAATTTGCTTGAAATTTCTGGGACAGAAGAGGCATTGATCCATCAGCTTATAAGGAGTCGCAATCGCACAGTGACTCAACTGAAAATAGCTATTGATGGAGGAGAGTCGCTTCCTAAAAAATTGCTTTCGATTTGCTGGTTAATTAAGATTGATGACTTACATGAGCCTCTTAATTTGATTAAAGCTACCGAGCTAGCGAATTAGCGTGTTGGAGAGTATGAAGAATGGAGGGCTACTGCGAGGAGGAGTCTCCGCTCGGCAACAGCTCCGTCTTCTCTCTTGCAAGGGCGGGAATGACGATGAGGACGAGCCATGATGTTGAAGGAATTATGACGAGGACAAAAGACGGCGGGCTTCAAGGAGCTGCAAATGCAATCACATGAGCTTTCAATTGAAGCATACTAATGCCTCTTGTTCTTGAAAATGAATCGATCCGAAGCTCGAGAAATTGAATTTCTTGTTACTTTAGATCTTCTTCTTCCACAACATCTTCCGCATTTGCTAAGAGAAATTAGCTCCCAAGGTTTGATAGTTTGCCGTTGATTGGAATAATTTATCTCTGAAGCACTCTTATTGGATATTATTACATGAAAAGTAGAGTTCCCTTCGTATTATGAAAATTATGAGGTGACCAATGAGTAATGCTTCGTGAATTCCCACCACCCTTCGATGATGAAATCATGTAATTATCGCTATGTTATGGCCTACACTAATTCCACCCCCATATTAATGATCACAGAAATTGTAGTTTTTAATTAATTAAAGGTCACAGAAATCATAATGTTAATTAACTCCATCTTTGGTTAGTCTATTTTAGTGGTGCTTATCCCCCATATTAAAAGTACATTCCCCAAAAGCTATCTCATCTTAAGAGCAAATCATCATTAGATAATGGGACAATAATGTGATTACTGATATACCTGATTGCTTCTTGACAAAAAGAATCATTATATGTATTGATTGTGCCACCGATGCTCTAGGATTATTTATTAATATGTAAAAACATACGTATGGTATATCAAAAATGATTTTAAAAAATCAGCATTGTAATGTATATGTGAATGTGACTATTTCAATATATTTTTATTCATGACATAAACTAGTGGACATTTCGAGGTCTCATTTGAATGACCTCGGAAATGATTTGATGATAAAATGAAAGTTCGAATTTTGGAACAATGTGCTACTTCCACAAGAATTCGATATTTATTAACTGACTTGGGCCGGATCCAAACATGGGCCAACTCCGGTCTCACGGGCTTCGCCCAAGACAAGCACATGCTCTTATCTCAGCCTTTTCAAAATCAAATGTAATGGAAGCCCAATCTGTCAAAGTCAAATTAAGCGCAAACTCATATAAGATCAAACCCAGCCCAGATTCACCTAGACAAAGCAAACCCAAATTTTCTAGAACCGAAGTAAACCCAAATTTATTAAACCAAGCTAAGCCCAAGCTCATTAAACCTATTCAAGCCTGAAGTTCATATAATACTTTTCTTTCTCCCATCGTCTTCTTCCTATCGCCTTCCTCATCACCACCCGAGAAATACACAAAAACAAAATCAAGGATCACCATACCAACGCATTAACAGTCGGGGCTTATCACACAAAGATAACCAAATATCGAATGTATATACATGACAGTCGATCTCCTATATCACAAGACTCATGCTATTGGCTATTACATTCGGTCATGACAGACACAACTTTAAAGCTTAGAGAAACTTTCAATGCCTAAGAATCCTCTTCTACAACAAAGATCGTTTTCTCACCCCAAAAAGAATGCTCCCCTTGAGCGTTTGAACTAACGTCCCAAAGAGAAAAATAGTGAATTTGGACATGGGCTGAAGGTGCATTGGACCAAGCCAATTTAAAAATCCCCTTTCCTTTTCATCATTTATTTTGATGCGTGGATTAAAATTAAGGTGTCAATAACTTAAAGTAATCTCTACTAAATGCCATCACGAGAGAATCATTTGGATGGGACATGTAGATGATTGCTTATGCATTGACAAAGAGATAGGAATGAAGTCAAGAGCCTGTTGACACCCAAATTTTTGTCGACGTTTTAGATATCTGTTTATTTTACAAAAATATAAAAATATATGTATATAAAAAGCAAAAGAAATCCTAAAAAAAGAATAAAAGATGAGAACGAAAATGAAAAAAAGATAAATAAAAAAGCAATTAAAAAAACCGAGTCGAATGGGCCGGTTTGTCCGGCCCACCCCTTCAATGAGTTTTCGGCCCCATTAAACTCCCTCACTTTCGGCCCAATTTTCATCATTTCTTTGAGCCCACGATTTAAGCCCCAAAGGAGAGAAAATCCTGGCCCACCCTATGTCTTCCTTTCTTTCTCTGGCATGCCCGCCCACCTGTGACGCGAGGAAGAGAAGATGCGGCTTGGCCGTGACCCAAAAAAAGGCTGTGCCCATGAGTGATGGACAAGCAATGGCGTGTGACGACAGCTGATTCGAGAGCCTTGAAGAATGGCAAGCTGGCGCATGAGAGGGCGGAAGCATATTTAGGAGAGTAAAGGTGTCCAAAGCAGATTTGTGAGTTTCATTTCAGTCGAAGGGAGAATCCTCGGAATTTTATTGATCTCGATTAGTTGACGTTAAAAAATCAGTCTCATCGAGGTAAGAATATATCTTCTATTAATTGAAGTTAAATGATGTAGCGTTATTATGATCCCTAATTCACTATTTCTGAATCGAAAACCATCACACATGAGTTCGATCCAATCTCGGTCTTCGCTAATCAACGTTAGCTTTTGACTACCTCTTTGCTTCAGCTTATGATAATCTGAACAATAGAAGTTAGTCTCTGTTATGAATCATTTTGAGCGTCCGAATACGTCACAAAGTTGATTTTATGATCATGACCTCCTGCCTTATTTATAGTTTGGAGCACAATCTAAACACATGTGACATGGATTGGATGTAGTGCTCAATAACTTTTACGATTATATGTTCAAAAGTTGGTTCTTCCAACTGTTGCAAACTTTCTTGTTCATTCGCTGTGGGTTTGGTGATGTGGTGATCATGTATATTGACGATTGGAGTCGATATGTTGATCGCTTTGATCTGGGGGTGGTCAGAGGTGATCAATGTTGAGGTAAAATGTATATATATTGTTCTTTGCTTAAGATCTGTGTAGGTGATTCTGTATATCATATTCATATGTGCTGATCTTGGGTAGACTGCGGATGCTCATATGCTGTTTGTTTTATCTTGAAACGTTAAGCTATAGTGGTTTTCAAGGAACATTGTTTATGGTTGAGAGAATTTTGTTTTGAATGGTTCGATAGACTCTGGATAAGTGACTTTGTATGTTTGTTACTTGAATGCAAATGGATAAAGATTTGGCCAAGAGTTAGAGGATTAAAAGGGAAGTTTGAGTATATTGGAAATGAGAATGAAGGAATTTTGTCGAAATGAGTTGAATCTTGTCAAAACATTTCTAATGCCCTTTCGGTACCATTCTTTTTATTTTCAAAAATGTTTGGCAATTGAATTGATTTTAAACTAACTTTTAACATGTGAGGTGATCATATATGTGCGCATACCACCAATTTAACACTCAAGAAAGCAATTAAATATTGCAAAACATGTGCATCTGCATTGTTAAATCGAATTTCCTAGATATGATTTCTAATTAACACGCAATTTTTGTTTTGTTTTCACTTAATTAATGAGAATCATGCTTTATGCAATGCATGCCACTAATTTAACATGAATTGATATGACATAGCAAAATGACTTAGCTATATGACCTAAGCAATATGACATAACCAAGCATGTAATCTATCCTAAGCATGGGATGATTTATTCTAAATAATTTTTTTTTTGTATTTTTTATGAGATTGAAATTTAAGAAATGCAACATTTAAATATGCAATCTAAATTAATCTAATGACCTAATTCTAATGACGGGCAATTTCTAATTAAATGCACCTAACAAAAATCACTAAATGGCGTGCATTGTATGAAACTAATTTATATGACGTGCACATGATTTTTATTTTCCTAATAAGCATGCAATCTATTTAGGAGAAATTATCTAAACCAATAATATGCAATCTTAGTATACAATGACATGCAAAGAATGCCCTAATTCTACATGACATATGCATATGACATTTTTATTTAAAAAAATGCAATCTATCCTAGAAATTGCAACTAATTTATCCTAAGACAAATTTTACGAAATTTCAAATGATCTAGCTAAATTAAGATTCTATCTAATTTAAACTAGGGATTAAGTCATATTAAATCCTAATTTAAACTAAGACATTATCTAAATCTAAAATGCCATTTATCTTTAAAAAGATTATCTAAATTTAAAATGAAGCATGCAATTCTAATCTAATATGCACAATGATTTTTTATGGTTTTTTAATTAATTTCGAAATTAAAGTTTTCACATAATTAACATGCAATTCAAATAAAAAACTAACAACCTAAATGAATGAATTTTTTTGGATTTTTTTATTAAAAAATTCATAATAAGATTGCAATCCTAATATGCAAGATAACAAAAACAAACCTAGTCCTTACGGATTTTTTTTTTTTTGATTTTTTTATTTAATGAAAATAAAATTGATCCAAACACACGATGCGATATCAAATCAGCAGATAATATTGATATCTAAAAATTGGCGAACCAGTATCGCGCGTGAGATCGGGTTGTCCGATTTTAATTTTAAATCGTGAATCAAATCTGAGAGGGCTTTGAGATTGGATTGTCGATTTTATAAGGGATTGCGAGTCGGATTTCGGGCGCGAAAATCGGCCTGTAATCCGATGAAGTGAGGCCACTTTCATGTTGGAACATATTTAGGAATAATCCTACTAAAGGAAAAAAGTAAATAAGTGAGAATAGCATTAAAAAAAATAAATAAATATATAAACAAAGTAAATAAAAAAGGAACTACCTAAATGATTTTTTTTCTTTATCCCTTTCAAGCTTCGTGTCCGTGCGGCTGGTCACCGGCTCCGGTGAGGGGCAGCAGATCAGAGGTCTGGCAGGGAAGAAACTCCGGCGGCAGCAGGTGGCGGAGTTCGGAAAGGGGACTCGCGGGTCACTGCCAATTGCAACAGCGGGTGCTGTGCGGGGGGTTTGGATTCGAGAGGCGTCGGCAAGTGAGTCACAGACGGCTGGGATGGCGTCGCGGGTTGCTCGCGAAGAAGGCGCGGCGAGGCTCGACGTTGTGGTGGCGCGAGTCGTCAGACGGAGGCTGCTGCAAGGCGGTGCGACGCTGGGTGGGCGTCCGGATCTGGCGCGGCTTCAACGAGAGTTGGCGAGGGCTCTGTAGGCGGCGGTAGGCGCGACGGGATCTCAGAGCAGTGCAGTTCGGTGGCGTCGGCGTAGCACGGGTCAGCGTCAAGACAGCGACACCGTGACCAGCGGGCAACAGGCGGTTCGCGGGTGTAGAGGCGCGGCGGTGGTAAGGTGCGGCAACGGTGCTCGCGGTGGCGCAGCGGCGTCGGGCTTTCGAGGGGGTGAGATCGGCGGCTTCGGTAGGGCGAAGCAGCGGCGTCCAGAGGGCAGCAGCGCGGGCGGCAGTCGAACCCACTGGGGAAGAAGAACAGTGCTTCTTCCTTCTTCTTTTTTATTCCTTTCTCTCTCCTCCTGTCTCCTCTCCTGACTTTTTTTCTTAATTTTTTCAATGAAGCTCTCCCTTTTCCCCCCTTCGTACACTGTTGCTTTTATAGGGGGTAGGGGATAAGTTTTAGATTTCCCCTTCAAATCTACATCCGCGATATATTTTAACCAACTAATCACTATTGATAAAAATTCGAGATTATGATAAATATTTTTTTCTAAATCCAAATCTTTCAAGGCCAAATCGCAATATTTTTTAACCATCTCGCCTCTATCTAAAAAAAGATTCATATCTCGGAAAATTTTTAAAATATTATATTCCCACGAGATAATTTTTAATTATTAAAAAAAACGCGGCTTGGGCCAACTTCCGCTCGTGGGCCCGATCCATCTAATTGAACTCATCCGCCAGGCCCATTAAAATGCAAAAACTCAAATAACAAAATAAATACAACCTAAATCTATATGTTATGCAATTAATAAAATTAACCATTAATTTCTATGCAATAAATAAATAAACTAAATTGCCAAAATTTAGGTGTCAACAGTGTGGATATGATGTAAATCAATGGCTGTTAATGCATGATTAGTGGATGTTGATAGTGTAAATGCGATTTCTAGACTGATTGCACGATGTTGACGATATGATGATGTATATGGCTGATGTTCAAGATGTGATCAACTAGAGAATGCTAGTAATCTTCATTAGCTTCGTTTTGACATATCATACATCATCACATAACGTTGCTTGCATGCTAAAATTGTGCTGTGATCTTAGGTTTAGAATCTGAACTCTGAATGTGTTTTGTTTTGTCTGACCTAGCCGTGTTGTTGAATTTTCATGAAAGTTTATGATGCGATTTAGGTGTTGATGTCTTCACAGGATTTATTCATCACATCTAGGTCTAAATCATATAAAATTTTCATAAAAATTTGAGATGATTTAGTTGGTCGGAACACCATCCAAAAAGACGTGCTGCTTTCTGGAATCTTAATTTCCAAATTGACCTTCAAGTACGCTCTGATATTTACGGAATTCTGTTTTTAGAATTTGATGATGCTTCCTTCATGAAATGTGTTCATCACATTAATATCTGTATCGATTTTTATTTTTTTTTGGAAAATAAAAAGTTCGTTTGCTATTTTTAGCATCCTCCTAAAGTTGCAGTAATATTTTGGAATTCTGGTTCGCAATCAGACTTTTATGCATTCCCAAATTCTTATGAAATCATACATTCAAGATTTGAAGATACGTTCTTCATGAAAGTTTTAGACAAGATTCCAACCTTTCCAATGGCATATTGCTTGTATTGTCTGATGATCATTTGGTTGTTATGGCATCAGTTAGCACATGATTAGGTTAGGTATCGAAAGGGGATTACGTAATTAAGTCCCCTACTTCAAAATCTTGGTTACATAAATAATAAGATATCCTCCCATATCTTATTAGGTTTATAGCCGACCCTTAAAAAAGGCTAGTGGCAATTCTTTAGTCAAAATTTATATTAGGTTGCGACAGGGCCAAAAGTCATCTCACATGAATCATCTAAGTATGAGAGGTGGCAGTTTCTAAATGATGGTAAAAACATTCCAAACTTGACATAAAATTCATTGAGAGAAGCCATATCTTGACATAACACAATGTGACTCAACTCGACGACATCAGACATTGACATGTTTTCAACCATTTTTAATGAAAAATCATATTGAAACTTTATTTGTAATGACGTGACAACAAAAATCGCCAAGTGAGATCATTTTGAATATTTTTTTAATTTCAAATATGAATTGTGGAGGAGCGTGAAACTAAGAGATAAGTCTCATTTCAAACAATTTTAAATACATCTTCTCATTTCATGTGAGATTAAGAAATTTCAAAAAATCATATCAACACCGTACCTACGAAACCTTCCGGTTGATTGCGAAACTGAACTATTAATCGAAGCTTCCCCTAAATCGACAATGTCAGTTGTTGCCATAAGCTGTGGAGGTTAAAAAAAAGAAAAAACCATGGAAAGCCAACCTCACTTATATTTTCCTTCATTGCCATCAAAAGAGAAGGTCGATAAAATTCTTCGTTCAAAGAAAAAGTGGAGATTCTAAACGATGTGCATAAAAATAGCTGGGAGCCTCATCTTTTCCAATTTCCCACAAATTAACAATCCCGTGCCCGAGTGCTTCGAATTTAGGGCATTTGTCCACGGAAAAAGCCCCAAATCAAAACTCCAATCGGTCTTCCAATCTTCAATTTGGACTTGCTTGTTGACCCTTGTCCGCTCAAAAGCGAAGCCTATCTCCTGATTTTGCTCGTCCTCTCACACGAGAAGCTTTCTCTGCTGCTCCTCCTTTCCAAAGAATGGTCGACCTTGAGTCCCAAAATGACAATTATCACATGCAAATTGTTATTTCACGTGTATTAGAGTTAGGGACGTGCCCGCAATGAGAAGTTTGGAAACGGCAATTATTAAATGCAGCAACACATCTCCTTTTCATTTAATGATACTTATGCAACTATAATAATAATAGAGGATAAGAGAGCCTGAAGAGCCAGAACCCGAGGATTAGAGGGAGAAGGTGGTCCAAAGATAGAGGTGCTTAGGGAGCTAAAGGGAGAGTGCTATATAGCCTATCTCTTTAAGTTCATATTAATAGAGAATTGCTCCTCCTTGTCTATCAGATTCCAATATTTTCCGGACAAAGATTGTCTATATCAGGTTCTGATATTTTCGGGAGGCATTTATACTTAAACTGGAAATCATCAGTCCCTTAAATTATGATTACTTTATTGCCTTTTTCAACCCCTCTGACCGTGTCTCTTCAACCAAGTGACTCTTCGGAATTCAGCTCAATCAGCCTAAATGAAGGGGTCCTTACCAGCATTTCTGAAGATCAAGACTTTGAACACAAGATCGTCCCTACCGATGAGCTGGACACATGCAGACATTTGATGCAGACAAACTTCTCTCGCGCATGCGGGCCAACCGCCCGATATGTTTGCCCTGAAACTGTGTTGATAGGTCCTGAGCTGCCTTAGCCACGATCCATCTAAATACATAAGAGTCACAATTTCTTGTTTCTTTTGAATGGATATCTTTATGAATTGCCAAGTAACACTCTGTCAAGTAGATATTCTACGAACCAATGCATGATGAGAAAAAGAATAAATACGAACAAACCCTAAAGAAAAGCGCAAACGAGATGTCCATTTATATGCTTAGTATTTTCTAGCATAAAAATTTGAAGTCCTCAATCCAAACTCAAAAATTTGAAGCCAAAATGCCATTAATATTGGGATCTCATACTCTACAATACCGTACAAAATGCTTCATGGGTTATTAACACACTAATCATCTCTATTGCAACTAGAGGTGTTAGATCAAACTGGAAAATCGAACCATATCATGCATTTTCTGCTCACTTCGAGTTTCGGTTCAGATAATGAAATAATAATCGTTTTCGGTTCGGATAGTGTCGGTTTGGTTCGGTTAATTGAATCGGAGTGAAAATTGCCCTTCTTCTTAACATATAATTCACACAACATTTCTCTCTTTTTTTTTCCTAAACTCCCTTTTTAATATTTCAAAAAAGAAAATCAAAAAACTGAACTAATCGGAAGTGAACTTAGTTCAGGTTCTATTCGGTTCAGGATGCAGTTTGGTTCAAATTTGATGCACACTCAAACGGTTCAGTTAAACACCCTTGATCGCAACCTCTCAATTTATAAATAATAGTTATCTTCTTTCGATACACCCAATTAGTTTAACAAAACAAAGACAAAGCCAAAAAAGAAGAAGAAGATGATGTCTCCAATTAGAATTGGAAATATGTCGAGCCCATAAATTAAAGAAAATGTAATTTCAAAATCACACCCGTAATCTTTTGATGAATTAAGATTGACAACACGCATAGATTTAGTTAGGAAGCCTCGTCTCTTAAATTTTCCAGACAAATTGACAATTGATGTGCCCGATCATCTCGCATTTAGGACTTTAGTCCACGTTTATTAAAAAAAAAAAAAGCCCCAAATTACAACTCGAAATCATCATGTGTAAAAATACGAGCGGCCTTGTCTCATGCAGAGTCTGCCGCAACCCGAAATCATCCAATTTTGCTGTTTTTTTTTTTTTTTTTTTTTTTTGGACGAAAAGGAGATACTTCATTCATTCATTAGATAAGATGAGTCTTACACGACATCGATGGATAGAATTCTGAACAAAGGATTTCTGATAGAGGAAGAGGAGGATAACTCACCCAATTTACCGGGAGTTTCCTAGCGCGATGTGATCTGGCCACCCAATCAGCCGCCCTATTTGCTTCGCGTGGACAGTAGAGGACCTGGATGGGATTACGAGACTTCATCAGTTCTCGGCATTTTGCGGTAATGGCCTTTAAGTTCCATGGGGGTTCGGCCCGGCCCAGAACCATCTCCACCAAATTAAAGTTGTCGCTTTCAATCACCCATCTAACCGGTTGACTGAAGGAGTTCTGCACGTGCGACTCTTCTTTTTCCTTCAAGTACATGAACCCGTGCAGGAGAGAGAGAGCTTCGGCTTGTTGAGAGGATGAAGCCCTAGCTTCGCAGGCGAAACCCGCGACCACCAACCCATTCGAATCGCGGATGATTCCGGCGATTGAGCAGAAAAACTCGCCTGAGAGCCACGAAGCGTCGATGTTGAGTTTCAGATCTTCCCCGTCCGGCGGCTTCCACCATCCAGGTTCTGCACGGGATTTTGGGTTTTCCTTTCTTTTAGTTTGCCAGCGACTGAAACTCCTTTGCTGTTCTTGAGCAAGATCCACGAGATCTGCTGGTTGCAGGGGTTTGGCTCTGAAAATGAAGTGATTCCGGGACTTCCAGATGTTCCAGAGGACAGTCGCGATGAGTTCTTGCTCCGGTAAGCCTTTCTTTTTGCTAAAAACCTCCATAAGCCACAGATCAAACCGCTTGATGTTGTTGGGATGGCTGATAATGTTCAAGCGAGGGTCAGCCCAGATAGATGTTGTCCATTTACACAGCAGAAATAAATGTTCTACAGTTTCCATGTGGTTAGAACAAATAGGGCATACTGGATCAGGAAGTATTCGCCTTTTGTACAAGTTCTCCCTTGTAGGTATAGCATTTTGACACAAACTCCATAAAAAGATTCTCTGTTTTGGGGGTATAGAAATAGTCCAGATTTTTGTCCACAGAGCTCTTGGGGGGGTGAAAGAAGAAGATGCTATGTTTATATCAGTTCTGGTAGAGGGGGATGAGGCTCGGTTATAGCCACTCTTCACCGTATAGTGGCCTGTTTTATTTCCTGTCCACACAAGACTATCATTTTCTGGGTGTGTGCTGAGGTCCATCGCCAAAATTTCATTTGCCATAGTTTCCTCAAAAGTGTTAAGTATTAGAGGTTCCTTCCAGGTTCTCAACTCTTCATTGATCAGGTCTGATACCATAATAGGGTCATGCTGATTTGCTGGGCCACCTAACACACCCGACTGGAGCCATCGATCTTCTCTGATTTTTATAGATTTTCCATCCCCCACTTTCCACTTGACTTCTGCTGCTATGATATCTCTGCCCGTTAGGATACTTTGCCATCCCCAAGACGACCGCGAACCTTTGTTTGCCTTCCATAGATCCCCATTTGGATAGTAAATACCTTTCAAAATTCTGCTCCACAGGTCTGAGGGGGAGTTAGCTAGTCGCCATGCTTGCTTTCCAAGCATGGCCCTGTTAAATTAATCAGGTCTTTGAATCCCAAACCACCCTCATCCTTCCTGGTTTTTAATACTTCCCATTTTTTCCAATGCAAGCCTCTGTGTGTCTCACCTTTCTGCCACCAAAAAGCTGCAATCCTTCGTTCTATAGCTCGACATATTGAGATAGGGAGTTTAAAAACTGACATAGCATAAGTGGGAATTGCTTGTACAACGCTTTTAATCAGAACTTCTTTGCCCGCTTTTGTTAGTAATTGTTCTTTCCAGCCTGCTAACTTCGAGTTAACTCGTGCCAATTCCCAAGCAAACATCTCTTTTTTAGTATTCCCCCATTCTGTTGGAATGCCAAGGTATTTACCTGTTTTTTCAATAAGGGGAACTCTGAGTTCGGTTGCTAAGTTTCTTTTCAAGGGTGGAGGGCAATTTCTGCTAAAGAAGACCCCTGATTTGTTTAAATTAATGGCTTGCCCTGTTGCATAACAGTATTGATGAAGGATATTGGCTAGGTTTTGGCATTCAATAAGAGTTCCTTCAAGAAAAAATATTGCATCATCTGCAAACAGTAGATGAGTTAGAGTAGGGCAGAACCTGTTGAGTGTTATCCCCTTAATACTGCCTTCATTTGTGGCTTTCTTCATCATCCATGTCAAAACATTTGCTGCTAGGATAAAGAGATATGGCGAGAGGGGATCTCCTTGCCTAAGGCCTCGCGAAGGAGTAAAAAACTGAGATGGTTCCCCGTTGATAAGAACACTCAAGGACACCGTAGTAACACATTGCATAATTCAGGCCCCACCTCTTCTTCCCAAAATCGGTCTTTCGTCCGATATAACTGCGGTACCGTTGGATAGTGAGTTATCCTCATCGAAGATGATGAATTAGACTTGGACCGACCCAGTGCGGGCTCTGCTTCTATTCCAGAAGCGATTTGAGACGTCCCCTAAGGAAAGGTTGGCATGCTTTCTGCATTGCATTATCCAGCGAATTTCATTTGTTCAGCCATAACTGTCTATGTCATCGTTGGAACTGAGTTCTCCAGATTGTAGCAGTGGTAGACGATGAGGATAGAGAATTGAGGGTGATCTTATGACGGCACCGCCTGAGGCTATGGCATTTTGTTGTGAAATATGGCACTTCGGGATTTGGAGCGCCTGCAACTTCCTCTGATGGTGCATCAGGGGGAAAATGAAGACAGGCTTCCCACTGCAGTCACCGTGACTATGGTATAATGTTGTAAGATGTTTAAATAGTTTTGTCAATCAGCTCCTCGTACCTTGTAATGGATGGTAATTAAGAGATATTGTTATAGGATGCCAAGCATGGGACAACTACAGGCGTATCAGCGCGTGATAGGGCAACGACAGTTTTGGCTCTTGCATCTAGAGATTCCAAAACCTGAAGATTTCGACAGGCCGAGACATATTTTCCCATGGAAGTACAGGGAGGGTGGAGTCCTGAAAGAGCTGGGCATACAGAGACTTCTGTTGACCTCGCTGTGTTATCTGGATTGGAACCTGCGGCAGATCTTTGTGAGGTAGTGGGTGACGGTGGCCCCATGGCAAGAATACCAAAGCTTCGCAAGTTTGCACAGCGGGAGGACTTGAAATTGTATCTATTGAGAAGCTTCTTATATTGTATGAGTGAGAAATGATTTCACTTCTCATTAGATGCATAAATTTACAGGTACCACCGGAAAAGAGATAAATTAGCTGAACACGTTGCTGCTGCCAGATTACCAACAATGTGGGGGTCATTCACAGCCCATTGCTATAGATCGTTGGTAGACGGAAAAGAGCACATTGCAATGGTCAAGGTGAGATAAATTATGAATTAATAGCTAAAACTGTTTGAAGAATTCAGAAACCAATAATAGCATAGTTTTGAATAAAGTAATTGTAAACTTTGAGAATCATGTTCATTGCAGTGCGTTTTTTTTTTTTTTTTTTTTAACATAACTTCAATTTGTGCTTCATCTTATGTACTTCCAGTGCATGATTTGTTTGACATTATTTTCACCAAAACTAGCTGTATTGAGAAATTGATGGTATCTTTTAGGTGGAACGCCATGAAATTTATATTGAAGTCTGTTAAAAAAATGTCTAATATGTGTCAATCATAATTTGGAGAACGAAATTTATGTTGGCTAACAACGTTGTTTGGATTGGAATGTTTGACATCAAGAGGAATGACTGTTAGGATATTCCTAAATTGACGAGAACAATAATTTATTTTTCACTAACAGTTTATGAAATGATTGAAAATGGGGCTGTATGTGTGCGCGATTGATTTAGGAATGCCGTGATTTTGATTAAAAATAGTGTCCTTAATTTTTCTTATTTTATGTTTTGCGTCCTCCCTTCAAACAGCCATATTTCTCCTCATGTGATTCAGACTTTGTAGTTTATCATCTAAACAGGGTGACATTGGAGATGGTCAAGATGTCCTTGTGAGGGTGCACTCGGAATGCCTCACAGGAGACATTTTTGGATCTGCTAGATGCGACTGTGGCAACCAGCTTGCACTTGCGATGCAGAAGATAGAAGCGGCTGGTAGGGGCGTGGTGGCGTACCTCCGAGGGTATGAAGGAAGAGGCATAGGTTTGGGGCACAAACTACGTGCCTATAACATGCAGGATGATGGGCGTGACACTGTGGAAGCAAATGTGGAGCTTGGATTGCCCGTTGACTCTAGAGAGTACGGAATTGGTGCTCAGGTACTTCTTACTTAAGTGAGAAACTACTGTGAAAAGTACTGCATAATTTAGCTTCTGAATGTAGTTGGTTCATGGTCATTGTCATTATGCTTTACGGAATTGAGAATATCAATAAACTAATATCATCAATCTGAAATTAAAGGTAGTTGAATATCGGTGACTGTTTCAGAAATTGAACATAATTTGTAGGGTTAGTAGAGGAAGCTGATGACTAAAGCAGAGCTTAAAATTCTCATCTTAAAAAATGAGATTTGATTAGTAGAAAGAATCACCCTATCATCAAAATTTTCATAGCATTTGACGCCTTTGTATTGGTGCTTAACATATTGAGTAATACTGCAGATGTTGCATGACTTGGGAGTCAGGACAAAGAAGCTGATGACGAACAACCCGTCAAAGTTTGTGGGGCTTCAAGGTTATGGCTTGACTATTTCCGGGAGAGTCCCTCTGGTAACTCCAATAACAGAGGAGAACAAGAGATACCTGGAGACGAAACGCTCCAAGATGGGGCACATCTATGGTTCGGAAGTCAAAGCCCGCTTCAGCAATCTCATAGAAAAAAGCAAGCCGAGCAGTGATGTTTCTTCTGATCTGGCTGTGTCTGACTAAAAGGAGCAGCTGAATGTTCGACTGCTAATGACTTATTTTGGGGGACACAAGAACATTCGGATAACTGCTGACCATGAATTCTGGAAATTTATGGCTATTCAAATTTATAATTATAATAAGGTTCAGTGTTGTTCTATTGATGTCGTTCATCCATTTTGTAAGGCAAAAAGGAGAAAGTCTAGCCCTTTTATTGGAATTTCCGTTTGTGTTATTGCTGGATGGCAATATTTATCCTTTATTCACCTTTCCTTGAATCTGTTTGTATTGATCTCTAGAGACCATTGCATATTTCATGAAGACAAAGCTAGTGCAGGAAATTCTTTCCTTCCTTTTCGGTGACCACCACATTGGTGACATATTTACTTGGAGGAATATACTTAAATACTGTTAGATCAACTCTCCAAGCTACGTATGAGTTGGATTTATAATTTGTCGAACAAAGACACATGTACCTAGAATTTTTAAAGATGCAATTCCCGTGTAATGTTCGGGAAATGCATCACCATTCGGTTACTAGCAGCAGAGAGGTTTGCTTTCTTTGATCTGGTTAACTAAACAAACATCGTGAAGCAGAGATTTTTCTATAGGCATACCAAAGTTCATGTCCATGTCTTGACATTCCTTCCAAAAATGAAGACTTTGAATTCAATGTTACCAATTCCAACGAGCTCGAACACATAGACGTCTCCATCCTCTAGAGAAGTTCCTCTCTGAAATGCACCCCAATCGGCAGAGAGCTTACCCAGTGACAGCCCTAATACTATAGGGATGAGGGGGTAATATGATTATCCTTTCCCTATAGGACGTGGCCTCACACAATTATCCAAATATCCAGCTCCCAATAGTTTCTGTGATAATACTCTTGCTCTATCGATCACTAACTGAGGCATATGAAAAACATGATAAGAAAAAGAAATGAGCTACCACAGTCCAGTGAATGATATATTTCTTCTAAGCCAATCGAGCAATCGCTATGCACTTTAAACACAAATATAACTCACTTTCACACAAAAAGAAAAGAAAAGAAAAGAAAAGGAATTGAACAAAGCTTCAAGTCTAAAAATGAAATATTTCTTACTTTAACATAATATGTTCAAAGCAGAAATATTCAAGATAATAACAAGCAAATACCAATGATCCAACCCATTGGTCAAGCTCATAAAAACACACATCAATGATCAATTCCATTTACCAATCTCGTAAAACATACATCAATAGTCCATTCCATCAGTTAATTTTATTCTACACATAAATGGTTTGCCTCATTGATCCATCTCATTTGAAACTACACGTCAATGGTCCATCTATCAATCAATCTTTTGCTCAAGTATCAAACCATGATCACGTATAATGCCCGTAACAAAGCGATCAAGATTCCCCTATTGGCTAGGTCTTCATCTATTATTAGCCGGGCGGCTTGCCCTATAAGGATATCATAGACTACTATGCGCATACCCATAGGTTTATAGTGACATGAGTATCAACACCAATCCATAACAACCTCCATTATTTACAAAGCCAAACCAAAATCTAAGTTTCATAGATCAAAATATTTAATCTTTTTGCAATTCGGCTCATTCACCAAAAATAATTTTTGTAAAGTATTTCTCAAATCATTTTAGAACTTGTTTTAAGCAAAATAAATTTCACATACCTTTATACAACACATTTCATAGATCAAGTTTACAAATCAATATATATATATAACCTTTTGCAATAACTTGCAAACCATTCACAAATACCAAATTGTAGTAAATGCTCGATATAGATTTTATGCAACAAAACATGCTTTATACATCAAATCTCCACAACTTTTAAGACATGTGTTTACAAACTCATAGAAGAATACTATCTTGGGAAAAGTCGAAAGTTAACTTGGGTGATTACTCAAGTTGATGCACTCAAATTCGTAATAAATGGCTAAAAAATAATATCAAAAGACCAAATAAAACAATATTTTAATAAATGACTTGACTATAACGACCAAAAAAAAAAAACATGACTCGACTATACCTATAGTCCAACAAAAAGCTCGCCTCTAGCATAAACCTATTATTGTCCACTAGGTGTGGCAGTGCGTTAAGCCTCATCGTGCCATAATTTTCTCCATAAAATTCTATTTCAAGGCCGCTGAGAGTTCTTAGAAAGCTCTTTTGATGTATTACAATAATTCCAACTCAACTGGTCCAAGAACTTACCAAAAATAGCTAAAATTCAAGCCCAAAATTGTTCAATATTATGTCCAGAAAGCACGCCAAACTTAACCAACGAGTGAATCGATTTAGGTATTAGGCGTAAAAACTCTTTCCGAGACTTGTCAATGATCAAATAATTAATTAACCTTGATGGGGTCTAAGTGGTCTTGCTTTGCATGCCGAGCTAAAGAAGGGAATCGGCGAAAGTATGGGCTGCCCAAGTGCTATAACTTGGCACCGATGGACATTTAAGTGCCATAACTTTAAAATGGTACACATGAGTGCTAGTTTTGAAGTTAAATGGGACACTTAGGCTGTGTTTGGTTGTGTTCTTTTTTTTTGTTTTTAAACACTTTTTCTATTTTTTTTTTGTTCTTTGTTCCTAGGAACAAAAAGAAACACAAACAAGAGACACAAATTTTGTGTTTCTTGTTTCTAAAACACTTTTGAGAAACACTTATTTTTCTTTTCTTTTTTCTCTTATTTTCTTGTTCTTTTTCTTTTGGCCGGTCGCCGGCTCGGCCATGGCCGGCGACCGGCCGACGAGGGGACAGCGGTCTCGCCCAGCCACGGCGAGGCTCGCCGGCCCCAGAAGGCCGAGGCTCGCCGTCCCCGGCGAGGCCGACCTCGCGCTGCCCGGGCGACCTCGATCTCGCCGTGATCCGGCGAGGCCAACCTCGCGCCGGCCCGGGCGAGCTCGATCTCGCCGTGGATCCGGCGAGGCCGAGCCGCCCTGCGGCGGGCGAGCCTCGGCCTCGCCGATCCGGGGCGAGTCGGCGTCGCCCGGCGGTGGCCCGGGCGAGGCCGCGCCGCCCGCCGCCGGGCGAGCTCGCCTCAGCTCGGATCAAGGCGAGGCCGACTCGCGCCGGCCGGTCGTCGGCCAAGGCCTTGGCCGGCGACCGGCCAAAAGAAGAAAAAAAAAATGAAAAAGAAAAAAAGAAAAAAAGGAAAAAAAAGAAAAAAAGAAAAAATAAAAGAAATAAAAAAAAATTATCCAAATTTACCAAACATGTTTTGTTTATTTTTTATTCCCGGAACAAGTTTACCAAACGCGTTGTTTTGTTCAAAAATTGTTCCCCGAACGTAAAACACTTTTTTCTATTTCTCGTTCCTGAACAATTTTTAAACAGTAAAACACAACCAAACGCGCCCTGGTGTACACTCCGGCGAAAGATCCGACCAACGCTACGTGGCGACTTTCCAGCCGAAGCTTGTCCAAAACGGCGTCTTTTGCACGCCGACTTGGCGGAGAAAATGCAAAAACCGACGCCGTTTCATGTCTACGTGTAAATAATAATATAAAGATTAATTAAATTAAATTTAAAATATTCAAAAAAAATTTAAAAATAAGAAAAATTTAAAAAATTTAAAAATTAAGAAAAATTTAAAAATTAAGAAAATTTTAAAAAATTAAGAAAATTTTAAAAATTAAGAAAAGGGGGAGGTCGAACGGGGCGGCTCCCGCCGCCGCCGCCTCCCCGCCGTCACCGGGAAGGGCTAATGACGGAGGGGGAGGGTCGGCGTGGTCGCCGGCTCGAAGCCGACCAATGGCGACGGCTGCGAGCCCTCGCCGGATCGCGGCGAGGGCCGCAACCTCGCCCCAAATCCGGGCGAGGCTCACGGCCCTCGCCACCGGTCGGTCGGCTCGCCGGCCTTGGCCGGGTGGCTCGGCGACCCCGGCCGACCCTCCCCACTCTCGCCGCCCTCGCCGCTCGGCCGACCGGGGCCGGCGACCGGCCGACCCTCCCCCTCTCGTCGCCGGTCCTTCCCCGGCGACGGCGGGGAGGCGGCGGCGGCGAGGGAGCTGCCCCGTTTGACCACCCCCCCTTTTCTTAATTTTTTAAAATTTTTTTGAATATTTTAAATTTAATTTAATTAATTTTTATATTATTATTTACACGTAGACACGAAACGACGTCGTTTTTTGCGTTTCTCCGCCACGTCAGCGTGCAAAACGATGCCGTTTTGGACTAAACTCGGCTCTAAAAATTGCCACGTCAGCCATTTGGCCGGATTTTCGCCGGAGCGCACTTAAGTGTTCCATTTTACTCCGATATTGGCACTTAAGGCTGCGCATGACAAAATTTCTGAAACATAAATTGATTTCTTGCTAGAAATCAATTTCTTAATTTCTATTCCCCGGACAAGTTTCTGAGCAAAGAAACCCGTAAAGAAGGGACTCGCTTTTCTCGGCCCACTCAGTTGAAACCGTGGCTCGGCGGATCTCGGCAGACTGTGTCGTGAGGTCGAGCGCCAGCATCCTCCGCGTTAGGTAGTCAACCTACTATTTCTTGTGTTAAGTCCAGATTAATCCAGGCATTTAATAATATTATTGCTGGGAACGTCTTATTAGTAATTACTATAAATAAGAAATGCAAATTAGATATTGGATATTTGCTACAAATTGAAGAACTTTCACCTTCGGAAATTCCTTAGCCGTGAGTCCGCATTTTTATGGCGATTATATTTAATTTTCTTTTTTTCTGATAAAAAAATATTTAATTTTCTTCAGCTAATATATAGGTAACATTCATGATTCTTTTGTTCTAACTTCTAACTGCATTCACTGAACACGCAAACGAGAACACAAGTTTCCCTCGAACGAGAACACAAGTTCTATTTATAGACATTATCACAAACACGACAGTTCGGATACGCAGCACAGGGACAAGTTCAAGCGAGCTTGATCGAAGCATTTCGTCAAGCATACACGTGACTCATACTCAGACCGAAATCCGCGTACAATGAGCAAACGAAATCAGTACGAGCATGAAAACCAACAAGTCTCAGCAATTAACGAAGGACATTAACGCGCGTCTAACTTGGGCATTTCATCGAACCCATGGCACACGCTACTGAAATGGAAGCAAAGCCGGGCTGATTGAAGCCCGGTTACATACTAACCAAAACAATACGGATGGGCAGATGGGCGTTAAGGCAACTGGAGAAGGCAGGGCAAACAAGTTACTAAAAGAAGCGTCGGCCGCGGGTCCCTACCCGGCTCGACGACGGCGACCGAAAGGCGAGCCCGAAACGAGCCGGGCCATGGCCAGCCGCCTTTGTGTCGTCAAGCTAGGGTCCTCAGGAAAGGCAGACTTAGACCAAGGCAAAGATCGGAAACCCACCGGAGGCTTCGCGCCGGAGGAAACAGGAGCCGCGAGATTGAGGGCACCGGCCGAGACTCGTCACTCTCAAACTCTCTCTCTCTCTCTCTCTTCTCAGTCTCTCTCTCTCAGATCTCGCTCTCTCCGATCTCCTCCCCCGTTTCTCAATCTCTGACCTGGCCCCCCGTATTTATAGGTCGAGGAGGCCGGTCAACGGAGAGCTTCGGCCGCCGGTCCGTGGCGCGCCGACCGGCCTCCCTCCCTCTTGGCCGAACCGGCGTCCCATCCCGTCTTCTCCACGCAGAACTCTCTACGCTGGCCAGGCCTACCGCGTCGAGCTCCTCAGCACATTTAAGTCGCGTCCCATCCGTCCGGGTTTCCCGGAGGGCTCCGCGCTGCTCCTGTCCTTCGCTCGTGAGTGAGTTGCAGAGGAGGGAGGAAGGAAGGAGGAGAAGAGAGAGAACCGGGCCGCGGAGGGGCAGCAGGCTTGGGGAAGATGGGCCCTATGCCCACGCGAGGGGGAAGCAAAGAGAAGGGGGCTGGGGCGAAAGCCCAGCCGAGCGCCCCTCTCTTCTCCTCCTTCTTCTTTTAATTAATTTTATATAATTTTTTTTATTTATCAGAAATGCAGTAAACAATATTACTGCTCACGTGATGTGAGAATCATTTTTGTTAGAGCCAAATTAGTCTCTAATTTTTTATGCAATTTAATCCTAAATACTTAGCTAACATTTAGGCATCGACAGGTCCTTTATTGATTTTGGATAAGAAATAATTGACAAGAAATTTAAAGATACAAGAATAGAGGGAATAATTAATTTAGCAATGTAAGTGTAAGGAAATATAAATTGTAGAAAAGTAAAGATTAAAAAAAAAAACGTTGAGTTTTATGATTGATTGAGGGGGAGTTCACAATAATTACATTTATGGTATTTATAACTATCTACAAACATTTACATACAATGATTATTAAATTTGAATAAATAAATTTAATATACAGTTAAGGAAATTATGTTGCAATCTCCTAGATTAAGCAACAATTATCTATAAAAAGTTATAAAATAAACACTCGGGGATTATGTTCTAGTGTCAATTCATCATATGTCTTTGAGTTCCAACACCTAGTAAAATCTGCAATGACTATTGATGATTCCATCGACTAGTGAAAGTCTCATAGACAATTGATATTTGGTGGTGATGATTATATTGTATAGTCGTCAATTGTTTTGACCAAACTGTTTATTGACGTAGTTTGTTATTTGTCGATGATAATCAAAACTTATTCATTTTCTAATGTCAACAAATGCCCATTTTTAAAAGAATTGAATGATTAATCTATTATTAAACTTGAGATGTATTGCCTTCAAGAAGGGGGAAAAAACTTAACGGACTGTGTGTAAATGATACAATAGACAATTTTGCAACACTCAATTAACAAATATATAAGTATTCACGATTTTGCAAGTTTCTTTCGATAGCAGTGACTTTGATATATATTTGATGTCAAATGCTCTTATGATCTTAGACTAGTCTATCCAAAGCAACAATTACAAAATGTAGTCTTGGTTGCACCAATTAGACTTGACAATAATGTATTTTAATATGTATGCTTGTGCAAACATTATCATCATCAAGAACTTCCATTTTGGGCAAGATGAATTTACTATTTTTGACTTTGAGAATGATTTTCCACCACTGGCATTTAGCAACAGGTATTCTATCTCGGATGCACCTTTGTAAAGTATGAGTACATGAAAAACAAGTTGCCTTCATATTTAAAGACTAAAAAGTGGCCATCACAAATGACGTAATGCTCCACGAATTTGCTCCAGCCCTTTGGTAACCAAACCATGTCATCCCACACTGGCCAAATCCCACCATCTGGAACCCTTAGAAGCACCCTTTTTGCTAGATTCTTCCCATACTTCCTCAAGAACCTTTTTTGGCATTCCCTATGGATAAAGAACGAAAAAACGATACTTAAGGATTTGTTTCGCTGGGGCAACAACGTTCAATGAAATCCATAATAGGTGCCAAAAACAAGAGTGCTTTGGGACTTTGTAGGAGTGTGTCACACAGGATGATCTTGATGAAGCGGTTCCCTGAGAAAGCTACTCCTCGTGACGTCGATCTTCTTTCCAACAATGGTGAGTCATCTTTGAACCAATAATTGGAAGAAGAGAAGTTGGTGAAAGCAATTAGATATATCGATGGACTCAATCTTGGGTGGAGACCAAGCTGCCTTAAAGTGAACCATAGGGGTGAGCATGGTCCGGGTTGGGCCGGTCCACCCCCTAACCCTAGGACCATCCCGCATAGTATTGATCCTCAAATTTTGAAACCGAGGACCGATCCTATTGAGCTTGGGATCAAGGACCGGACCGATCCAATGGGTTCGGTCCAATTCCAGGGTCAACCCGAGATCAATCGATAATTTTTTATTTCATTTTTTGTACTCTTTAAAAAAAGATTGAGAATTGAACTGATCCATTGGGTTCGGTCTAATTTCAAGTTCAACCTAAGACCAACCAATAATTTTTTATTTCATTTTTTATACTCCTTAAAAAAGCGATTGAGGACTAAACTGACTTAATGAGTTTAGTTCAGTTTCAAAGTCAACCTACGACCAACCAATAATTTTTTATTTCATTTTTCGTACTTCTTAAAAGGGCAACTGAGGACCATACTGACCTAATGGGTTCGATGATGAGCAAGGTCAGCTAAAAAAGGCAAGCGATGAGGGTTAAGTGGGGTGAGCATTGAACGGAATGAGCATTGAATATCGAGCAAGAAGCAACAAGCCAAGTGAGCATCAAGCAGCAAGCGGCACAAGTGATCCAAAGCGAGCGAGGTGAGTGTCGTCAAGTGGTGAGCGGAGAAGTTGTTTCTTTCGATTTTGGCAAATTGAAAACTAAGAGAATAAATAAGACAGAAGAGAACGAATACTAGAGGATAATGCCATAAGAAGCTGTTTATGCCTTTTAGGACGCCGTGAGGACTCCTCAGAAAAACATTTTCCTCATTGGTAAATTATGACTCTTTTTTTTGTGACCCGGGAACCACCGTACAGCCGGTAACCGGCGACGTAAACCTAGGCGAACTGAGCCACCACCATAGACCCAGCCGCGGGTGAGTCGCACAATGGGGATGCGGGGTTTCGAACCCCTCCCCCCCGGATGGGGAAGTAAAGTTCTAGCCATCATGGCCACCGTGGGTGGTGATGTAAATTATGACTATTGACACCATAAAAGACATTAAAAATCTAAGTTATTAAAGAATAATGTAAAATTACTTGAACTCCTCACTAAAGAACTATTAATATTGTTTACGCTGTTTATTTTAAGATTTAATCTATATAAAAATATTATAAGTAACATATTAGATATATATATATATAGTCAGGGTTGGTTCGGGTTGGACCGACCAAAAACTCTCAAGATCGAGGATTAATCCGCACAATGCTAGTCCAGGAATTCTAGGACTAAGGATTGACTCAATCTCCATGGGAACTGGACCAGGACCGGCAGGGTTGGGCCGGTCTAGGGTCGGTCCAGGGTTGACCCTAGACCGATGCTCACCCCTAGTGAAGCATTTGCCTTTTGCTCTCTTTTCTTCAATCTTGTGTGGCGATTTGGTGGGAACAGTGCAATTAAGAGCATGCGGTTAGTGGGGGATAAAACAATTATTGTAAGCTTTTAGATTCCGAGATGGATCTAATTACGGTTCTCAAGGCTGAATAGATGGCGATATTAACCAGCGAGACAATGAACAGTGCCCCAAAACAAGGATGATTCTTGTGCTTGGTATGCTAAATAAAAGCTTCTCAGTTTTATGCAACCAGATTGCACTTTGCGCTGTAACAGATAGAAGCGGTTGGTAGGGGCATGCTGGTGCACCTCTGAGGGCACGAAGGAAGAGGCATAGGTTTGGGGCACAAGCTACGTGCTTATGACCTGCAGGACGATGGATGTGACACCGTGGATCCAAATGTGGAGCTTGGATTTCCCATTGACCATAGAGAGTACAGAATTGGTGCGCAAGTTTTTCTTCCTTGAGTCAAAACTATACCGATATAGAAGATCCTGCATATTTTAGATTATGACTGTAGAGAGTGCAGAACTGGTGTGCCGGTATTTCTTCCTTAAGTGAAACTATATTGATGTAGAAGATCCTGCATAATTTAGATTCTGAATGAGTTTGATTCATGGTCATTGTCAATGATTAAGAAACTACTATGTTAATCTGAAATTAAAGGTAGTTGAATTTGAGTGACTGTTTCAGAGAATGTACTCATTTGTAGGACTAGAGGAAACTGGTAACTCTAGCAGAGCCTCAAGTTCTCATCTTCTATGGAGGAGGTCTAATCAGCATAAAGAATCACTCCATAATCAAGATTTTTGTAAAATTTGAGGCATTCGCACTAGTGCTTAATATATTGACTTATAGTGCAGATGTTGCATGACCTGGGAGTCAGAACAATGAAACTAATGACAAACAACCCATTGAAGTATGTGGGGCTTAAAGGTTATGGCTCGGTTATTGCTAGGAGAGTCCCTCTAGTAATTCCCATAACAAAGGAGAACAAGAGATACTTGGAGACGAATGCTCCAAGATGGGCCACATCGATGGAGCAGAAGTCAATGGCCGCTTCAACAATCTCATCGGAAAAAAAAAAAAAACAGCAAGCCGAGCAATGCCATTTCTTCGATCCGCGGTGTCGACTCATAAAAGCCGCTGGAATAGTTGACTGCTAATGGTTTATTTTGGGGGATACAAGCAAGTTCATTGACATATGGTGTTATTACTTTATCTTTAAAGCCCCAAGGTCTAGAACATTAAGATACTTGCTGATCATGAGTTCTGGAAATTTTATGGCCATGCAGTTCTATAATTATTTTAATTTTCATTATAACTCTTCTGAGGTCATTGATCCATTTTGTGCAGCGAAAAGGTAAAAGACTAGCCCTCTTATTGATGGGTTGCAAGATTTATCCTCAATACAACCTCCCTTAGAATCTGGAGACCACCGCAGATTTCATGAAAACAGAGTTGGTGCAGGACATTTTCCCTTTCTGTGACCACCTCAATGGTGTCATAGATCAACTCTCCACATGGGCAATAGATAAGGATTGCCCTTGACCTTTTATTTTATCAATCCGATGCTCCGCATGAGTTCGATTTATACTTTGCCGAACAAAGGACGCAACATACAGGTGCAACGTCCACTACTCTCCAAAACAATAAGGAAATACATCACCATTCAATTACTTGCAGCAGAAAGTCTTGCTTTATTTGATTTGATTTACTAAACAAAACATAGTGAGGCAGTGATTTTTCTGTGGGCATGCTAAAGTCTACACCTTAGTCTTGAAATTCCTCCTGAAAATGGAGACTTCAAGTTCCATATTATCAATTCTAACAGGCTCAAACACACAGACATCTCCTTCCTTTAGAGAGAGTATGATCTTGAAAAAATGAGTTGTCTCCAGGTGCAGATTGCCAGCCGCTGTTCATCTTCTGTTCATCTTCTCTCCGACGACAAGTCTTCCCCTAAGCACAATTTGTGTAGTAAGCTTTAACGTCTCAAACAAAACAATTTTTGTGAATGAAGCATTTAATTAGAGAAGCCAATCATTTCTGGGACGAAAATTTGAAAAGCAAATGATTGCTGGTGGAAGCTCAATAAGAAGAACATATAGGAAATCAAATGGATGAAAAGATTGGCAACCTATTATTTGATCAAATTGCATCAAGAATAATGCCAGAGGTACTGAGGCTAAAATCGATAGAATTGATCTACAAAGTGATGTGTAATAAGCATGACCATATCCATTAGACATTCAGCCCACTAGTTAGAAGGCTTGACCAATGAGCCGGTTTGAGAGGGTCTAACTCTACGCACCGAGCTAAAGAAGAAAATTGTCTGTCTTGGCCCCTTCATTTGCACCTGCGTCTTGGCTGACCTCGGCAGACTATGCCGTGAGGCCAAACACCTCCTCTAAATGTTAGAGATAATTAGGGAAAAAGAAAAGATAATTCAATCAAACTCAATTGGTCGTATCTATCATGTTTATGCTATACAATCTTCATTTCGATTTTTGAGTCCAGATTAGCATTTAATTTATATCGTTGCTGGGAGAGTCAAACTAGCAATTCCTGTAACTAAGAATTGAAGGTAAAACATTAGGTGCCTACTACAAACCAAGGATCTTTAGCCTTTAGAAATTCCTCAGCCGTGAGTCTTGTACTTTTAAGGCAATTAAGTTCAAGTTTTTCCAGCTAATATTTAGGTAGGTTCATGCTTATTTGATTCAGTTTTATTCATTTTTCTAAGTTGAAAAGGTGAAAGACTAATCCTTTTGTGGAACTTCCTCATTCAATGTCAATGCTGGCTTTTAACATTCATCCTTGATTATTTCAGTGAGTGATTAATAGACTTTTATCTGAACGTACTTGTGTATTGATCACAAGAGATCAATGCCTATTAGAAAATTGAGGTTGGATTTCGACATGCGACGTCAGCAAAACTGGTTGAGTGGTCATCGGGAAGGGCTTCACTATGTCTTATTCAAAATATTTATGACTTAATAGCACTTTTTAAAATTTAAAACTTGATAGTACGTTAAGCAAACGTTTAAGACTTTTTATGCAAGTTCCTAAAAAATAAGAAGAAAAGAACAAATCAATATGTTCATTCGCTTGAATGAGAAGAGAGTTGAAGGCAAAAAAAAAAAGAAAAAAAAGAAATGGGATGCTTTGTTTAGTTATGAAAAATGAGAAGTGTGTGATCCAAGCAGTTATGCTGGCATGGCAAATTGTTAGAAAATAATGTCGTTACCTATTTATCCATCCCTAGTAGCTACCCCCTTTTGCAAAACTGTGATTTTTATTAGTGAGAAAGAAAGGAAATTGGAAATAGAATCACTACCTTAACAGAAATTTCCATCATCTCAACTTTTGAGCGTGCCTCGTAACTTCCAAATCTCGTACCACTTGCAGCATCTACCCTTCCCTTCATCAGTGTGAAAAGTTTAGAACTTGTGGTGCTTCGGGTGTCGGACAATTTGAGAAGCAGAGGCAAGAGAGAAAAAAAAAAGGATAAGAATGACATTAATTGGATCTTACCAATTTTATGTGTTATTTATGTTGTTAACTTTTGTATGGTTGTGTTGAGATCACCCTCCCAGTCCCCTCGCCACTTGTATCTAAACAGTGTCGCCCAATGTAGTGTTGGTGTGCTTAGAGTACCCTCACTAAAGATCTTCATTTTTGGGCACTCTTCCACTTCTATTGAAAACATGGATGGAAACTTGAATATGCAACTTGTGATGGAAGAGAAGCATTCTAGGCTTGATAGATTTTGGAGTGTCAATCTTCCTAGCTTCCCAAGAGAAATCACTTTTCCTTCTCCTTTTCCATCGTTTGCTACTACTTCTTTCATTCTTTCACATCCTATCATAATCATGTCAAAGAGATGCACCAAATTTGTGATCGCTGAAATTGTCAATAGATGCATCAATCCAGAGGAATTTTCTTCACCACTAACTTTGTCATATTCTGGAAGGATGTCATGGCTGGAAATAATGTTGTCAAACTAGGACAATCGGAAACCTCAAATTGCCCAATACGCTGAAGAATTTTTGCCACCAAATAGCCTTCTCTCCAGACATGCTTTAGGTTGGGTAGTTGTCTTAACTTAAGTTCTTTCGAATTTTCAAGCACCAGATGTTTTCCCTTGTCAACAAACCCCTCATCAGGAAATATATCTTCAAAAGAACTACAAAATATCTCAAGGCTTTGTAGGTTATGAAATCTTTGTAGGAGGAATATGGGAGAAAATACGACATTTTCATCATGAAAGCATGCCAATGTTAGTGCTTTTGGCTTGCCAAAGAAGTCGTCAGAAAATTTTCCATCGTGTATCCTCTGAATATCCTTGTCGACTAATAGAAGTCTCTCTAAGGTGGGAATGCCCTACAAAATTGCCAATACAATGAGAGAAATAAATTCAACAAAGTTTGACAATAAATCATGGGCTCTTAGAGGTGAACTTAAATCAGTTAATTCTCATGGAAAGGGTCTTTGTTCTTACATTTCATTAATTTCTAGAGGCCTAGATACGACTCTCAAGCTTCTAAAGTCGAGCTACAAAATTCAAACTGCAAACAAATGCTCCATTGTGCCCATCTACCAACCAAGGCAAGCTGTGCACCCATATTATAATGATTATATAGAAAGGGAAAGAATTTTTTTGGCATTTGAATGATCAAACAAATGAATAAATATTCATTTTACCCAGAAAGAGGAAATTCACTTTTTTTTTATTTAAATCAAGAATTTTCAAGAGAATTTCTAAGTAGAGGTAGTATGGTAATCACCTTAACCAAAATCATCTTCTATTAGGAATATCTTATCTTGTCATAAAAAATATGTAGTTCCTTGAAATTTCAGGTGACAAGATGTGCTTATAATGTTACTAAAAACATTATGGGTGTCCAAGGATGAAAAGTGCGCTTAAAAATGTTAGAAATATCTTATGTTGTCTATGAACTGACATGTAAGGGGTTCATGTTTACTATATTATCATAATATGACATGACTATGGTTTGCACATGAGTTGTATGGGTGAATAAAAGAATGAAGAAGAAATAGCAATTGCAATCGTACCCTCTCAAGCGAGAAGTCTGCTTCATGGTCTGAAATGTCATGTTGATCATCTCTTTGAGCCCACCTGTTTATGGATGCCACAAAGGACATGTCTAATTTGTCACAGTGGGTCACTCGCAATTCCATCAAGAGTGGCCAGTTCAAAGTAAGCAAGTTAGGGCAAAAGCTCTTGAGTTGTGACATATCATGGAACACCAGAGAAGTCAGTTGCGGGAAAAGAAATTGAGCAATAGTAGAGTGGGAAGTGTCATCTCCACTCGTGACTATTTCCTTGAGCCCACATGACTCCACTTGAAGTTCCATAAGTTGGGTTAGACTTGTAGCCACCCAATGTGGAAACAAATTTTCAAGGCTCTTACAATTATCAATCTTCACTTCTTGTAAATATTCAAAAGTAAGAGTATCTTTAGGATCATCAGTCCATATTTTGCCTAAATCATCCATGTGGACATGACCATCAACTCAAGCTGAGGAAATTGTACTTGCCATATTGAAAACAATGATAAATAAATTTGATTTCATTGAGTGATGACCTCGAAGAAAGAATTTCCAAACTTCTAGTCCTCTCACAAATCATAGCATTTTAGAACTTATTAGTGACACAATCAAGGAGGGGTTGCTTGATGCTTTCATTTCAATTGACTGGTAACTAAGGCCGAGTATATTGCATTGGAACAAGCCTGAAATGCAATGCGACAAAATAAATTACCTGTGGTCCATACCACTTGTTCATACTCATGTATAAAGATAGGAAAACATTTTTCATTGGGTTACCACCCAAAGAACACAATGACGACCTCAAATACCACATGAATACTTCTGCAATTTCCTAAAAATTTCACGTGCCATGAAATTTAAGGCAAGTTTCTTGCACAAACAAGGATTCCTAAGCAAATGCAATTAGTCTTCATGAACAAATCAAACATGTTATGCCTAAATAGATTGTGATACAAAAAAATGAAACAATTGTACGGACTGCTTGAATTGTTCACTCAATAGCCTGTATGGAATTTTCATTTCATAATGATAAAACTAATTAGATTACGACATGCTATCATCTCAATTACCAAATGCATATTTACACAGTTCTCTAAGTCCACAAACCACAGAAAAAGACAAGTTTGTCATACAAATATCGAATGGTCCACTAGGATATCCACCTTAGCCAAATGGTCCCCATGAGCACATTATGTTTCTTTGCAGAAAATTAATGATGTTGTGAGCTCTTATGTCTTGTCCACTGAGAAGTGGGTGTTGACATTTTTTATTTGGTTTCAATAAAATTAACGCAATTATGACTTATCACTACCAAAAAATGGGGCTGACTATTTCCATACTTCCCTAAATCTATTAATATTCTAGATTGAGCATTATGATGAGTTTTTGAAATATTTTAAAAAATGTGGGGAATACCTTATATTTGACAAATTGTAACTTGTCACTACCAAAAAATCAGGCAACTAGTTTCATACTTCTTTTTCCATTAGTATTCTAAAATGAGTATGATGATGGTCTTTTGAAGTTTGGGCATATGACATTAGAAGTAAATGTATAACTAGTAGTAACTTTTATCGTTAAAGAGTAAAAAAAATTTCGATGCTAGTTATGATGAAATGTTTTATTCACACAAAACAATAAATAAATAAATAATTTAAAAAAAGTATTAAAATTAAAAATAACTCAAGCATTTCCTCCATTAAAAGAAGCTAAGGGGTCACGCTTTTTCCACTCATTTTGCTTACACACTCCATATTAAAGTGTTTTGACTGTATCGTCCCTTATGTGGCCCACCATTTGGCATTATTCTCTTTCTTCTTTATTTCTTTCTCTTTTTCTTTTCTTTTTCTTTCCTCATGGATCTCAATTTTCTTCTTCTCATCTTTCCCTTGCTATTCCCTCTTGTTCCATTTTTCGCTTCAAACAAGCCTTCTCAGTATGTGTAGACTCTAGAAGGAGGATTGATCAAAAAGAGATTAAGCCAAAAATCCCAGAATTTTAATTAAAAGACGAAGCATCGAGTAACGAATGCGTAGAACTCGAGCTGGCAATCGCATTCATAGAACCAAAAGAAAAAGGACCACCACACGACATTTATCATTTGCTAGCTCCTATAAACAGATAATTGATGAATCCCGTTGAAGTAGTTTGCAAACACTGGGTTTAATGACCACGAGGGAGATCGGAGTCGCGGGACATTGATACACGTCATCGAACAATACGAGGACGTCTACGATTCGGTCACCAGTTGTCCCCTTACTAGATCTTGGCACAGGGACTCTACCCTCCTCCTCTCCAAGTGGCTTTCTATCGAAGCTCACTTTCGCCCGTTCCCTCCCACCAGCAAGAACGTCATCGAGCTCAATTGGGCTCATAGCAGCTCAGCTCGGGGCCAGCCATGTCATCCTCACTTATGCCACGCTAATCCTCCCCGGTTGAGGAGGAACGTGGAAGTGAACGGCAAAGGGGGAATGAGTGGAGATGAGGGGGATGGTGTGGGGATTGGAGGAGTTAGCAAGGGGAATTAGGGAGAGTTGGACGTCATGTTGATGAGCACATGTTCTTAGATGCGGAGGAGGGGATGGGGTTGGGAAGACACTGCCGGGTTGTGCAGAGAGAGTGTCCATTTCTATTTTAAAATTGCTTAAATGTAGCTGATAAAGAAGTTGCGAATGGTGAAGAGTAGACAATAACGCCAACAAGTTCAATTGTCATTTTCCGTCATATTCTACTCTTCCTTTTGAGCTTTTGTTAGGGACTCACATAAAACATTTGAATGTTTTTTGAGAAAAAAAAAAAAGGGAGAGAATGAGACACCAAAGACATGTTTGAAGCAAAAAAAAAAAAAAAAAAAAGGAATAGAAAGAAACGGGATTGTCGACAAAACACTAAAGGCATGGAAAGATAAGAAGGGGGAGGAAGGTGGGACCCATGAAAAAAGAGAAGCAAATAATGCTAAAAGGTAGGCTATATAAGGGACAATATGGTCAAAATATTATGATAGAAAGTGTCTAAGCTAAATAAGGAGTGGAAAAATCACAACCCTAATTAAAACTTGTAAAGCATTTGTAATAAAAAAGGAGTGACGTAAAAAAAAAAAAAAAAAAAAACCTGAACAGTTGGTATGTGTTTGTTGCCTTTTTAAGATATGATGGAAATCAAAATAAATTTGGTAAAGATATTAGCTTGTGTTCACTTCAATGAAAATAAATTTAAAAATTTACTTCTATTCTTCAAAAAATTAGATGGTGGCGTGTACATGCATTTTCTTATTATTATACTTTGGCGACAACCTCTCCTAAGTTCAATTTATAATCAATATTATAGTGAACACTGACTTTTGATTGGCTTATTTGACATTAAATAAGCCTTTATGACTTTACAATAGGGATTTTTGGATTGCCATTTTCTTTTAGAGACAATATTAGGCTGCTTGTGTTTTTTTTATTCAAGTACACATGACTGGGCAAGAAGAAGCAAGGAGAGAACAAAAAGAAAAAAAAAATCAAAAGATGAAATACTATTAAAAATTATCCACGTTAATGTCGACCGGACGGTCGGTATCCATGTTAGTGTTGGTTAGCCAAATTTGGTAATATGGACTGAATTAATATAATTGTAAAAAATTCACGAATGAATTGACAAAACAAAAATGTTTAGAATTAAATTGACAAAATTGCAAAATATTTTGACCTTTTTTATCACTTTTTCCTGATGATAGAACACAATTTATTAATTATGGTGTGAGCTATGGGACGGTGGGGTTTGGTAGGACAAGATTGTCGTGCCAAATCCAATGGTGGACATCAATTTATCTTTGATCGCAGGGTTGAGATGCTTTGTCATCCAACGATTGACATCAATTTGCAATAAGTGAGCACACGACATTCGGGAAAGCATTACGCTACATATCTAAGGCAAATAAAATCAATTCACCACTAGTCTTGTATTCCATCTACTACTTTATGCTTTCAATTGTTAGTTCAGTTATCACGTCATTTTTGTGTCATTAGCTATCACGTTAAGTTCGGTAAAGAAAAAGGACAATTAAAAGCTGTTATATCACTCACATATAATTTGTAATTTTTTTTGCAATTAAGCCATGTACAAGGACAAATTAATTCAAATTCTGTAGATCAAATTAGATCTTAACGTTTTTAGGTTGTGTAATAAAATCATAAAATTTATTTAAAATATTATCAAGTACTTCACATTATCTCCTCTAATTTAAGCGACAAAGTCCAATGTAGTCTTTTCAAATATATATATTTTATGACAGCTGAAATTGATGGTGCACCTAACTTTTTTTTTTTTTTTAAATGTAAGATCTTAAAGCTCTCATGTTGTGGTCTTTCCTCTAGCTCCCATGGGATAGTGGCACACTAATCAGCACGAGGACGTAGGACCAAAAGAAAATTGAATCCTTAAGGCGAACTAAATTATAGCTGATTAGTGTTAAAAGCAATCCTTATCTATTGGTTGCCAATATGGAGGGCTGATCATTAACAGAGACTTTAGCATATTTCTTGAAGTAATTTCTCCACCACCACTTCGCCTCCCTCCACCTCGGCATCCGGCAACCGCGCAAGCCTTCCACACGCCCCCTCACCATCGCCGCCTTGAAGAACCCGCCCCTCCCCGATCACAAGCTCCGCGCTGCCATCATTGGCAGCGGGCTGGCCGGGTCCTCCTGCGTCGAGTCCCTCACCTCCGGCGGCGTTGAGACCTTCCTATTCGAGCGCAGCCCCTCCTCCGCCAAGCCCTGCGGCGGCACCATCCCGCTCTGCATGCTGGACGAGTTCAACCTCCCACCCAGCCTTGTCGACTGCCGCGTCACCGAGATGAGGGTCATCTCGCCATCGAACATCACCATCGACTTCGGCAAGACCTTGAGGCCACACGAGTTCATCGCCATGCTCCGCCGTGAGGTCCTCGACTCCTTCCTCTGCTCGCGCGCGGAGTCCAGCTGCACGGAGCTCATCACCGGCCTGGTGACGTATCTGGAGCTCCCTCGCTCCTCCTCCTCCCCGTACGTCGTCCACTACACGAGCGGCGGTCGAAGCGGAGCCTAGCAGTGGACGTCGTGGTCGGGGCAAGTAAAGTGGATGCTGATTGGTGGAGGCAAACTAAATTATCAGCCCTCCATATTTACTAGATTGGTAACAACCTTGTTGCGGAGTTGCTTTTAACTCCCTAATCTAAGATTAGTCGACGTTAGGCCCCACAAAACACAAAATGCACCAGCAATCTAACTTTTTGTGCTGTGATTCTACGGATCTATGTGTACTTTTATTTTATTTTTAATAGAAACTTCAAACGACTTGTGCAATTTCTACACCGTTTGTTTTCTGAAATATAAATGATCTAAAAAGGGCATTTTCTTAAATATGATCCTTTATATCAATTGCATTAACGAATGAACATGTGTGAAATTGTGAATGATTAAAAGTAAAAAAAAATATACATATAATATCAGTTGCTTACATGACAGTCTTTAACCACTGAATATTTCTTTTGTACTCTTATACACTCAGATCCCTATCTTTATCTCGAAGTACAGCTCACGCCCATGCATCTTTCACACAATTAGGCTCAAGTTGCAACTTGCAATCAATGCAGAACATCGAGACAAGGTACCCCAAAACTGTCTATAAATAGAAGAGCCTCGTACCAATTCAAATGCAAGCCAACTAAAGCAACGCAACACACACGTATAAGAGAGAGAGAGAGAGAGAGAGAGAGAGAGAGATGGAACTCACGGGTGAGATGGAAGTCATGCAAGTACTGCACATGAATGGAGGAATGGGAGAAACAAGTTATGCTAACAACTCATTGCTTCAGGTACATCTCTCATTGCCCCTCGTGGGCTCTGAAAATCTTGGATTAATCTGCATTTAATGTTTGATTATTTCAATCTTATGTGCACCATAACATGATTTCTTCATTTATAGCAAACTAGGATTCTTTTTGTTTTACCAAGATTCGAAATTCTATATGCAGAAAGAAGCCAATTTACCATGCCCTTTGAGATTATGTGACTTATTATTCAATAATTGAAATTATGACCCTAATTCCTAGATACACTTTTCAATCAACAAGATTTCTCTTGAAAAAGAATGTACACTAGAGGCTATATGAGAGTACTAGATCTCGCAAAATCAATGCAATATTGGACAAACCCTTTCCGATGATGTTCTAATTTGAATTCACAAAGAAATTGCATGGAATCTGCAATATTATTTCATTTTATTTGGACTGCCCATGGATATATCGCTGGATATATTGGCTAGTTTTGGGATTTATTACTTTATACGAAAAATTAAAGACATGAATTTTTTTTCTTTATATTGAGTGAATGCTCTCCTTTTTTTCTTTTTGTAGAGAAAAGTGATATCGATGACGAAACCCATAATGGAGGCGGCCATCACAGCTCTCTTCTCCACTGTTGCCGCCACCTTACCGACGAGCCTTGCCATTGCGGACTTGGGTTGTTCCACCGGTCCCAATGCTCTTTCCGCTGTGTCCGAGATCATCAACATCGTAATTGAAGGCAATGAAGCATGAGCTGCCGGAGTTCCAAGTGTTCTTGAATGATCTCCCAAGGAACGACTTCAACTCCCTCTTCAGCAGCTTCTTGCCAAGATTCCAAGGGAAGCTGAGCGAGCAATTGAAGAGCAAGTATGGAGTGTCAGCAACGTTGCCGTGCTTCGTCAATGGCGTTCCTGGTTCATTCTATGGAAGATTGTTCGCTCGAGAGAGCCTGCACTTGATTCATTCTTCGTATAGCCTCATGTGGCTATCTCAGGTAATTTTTGTCTCATAGTTTGTAAACCTAATGAAAAAATATGTCGAGAAACACTATTTTTATCATTGTTATTATTGTTGTTTTCTGGAAACTTTTGTCTAACTCTTTTCTAAGGGTAGAGTCAAGCAAATAATAGTCGAGACACCCAGAAAGTCTATTTTGGGGTTCTAGGAAATTTATACTCTTTTATGAAGAAACAAGGGGTGTGCTTGGAAATCAAACTCACTCACTTTTTCCTCCCTCCCTCCCTCCCTCCTTAGGTCCCACGAGGACTAGAGGGAAACAAAGGCAACATATACATGGCGAGATCGAGCCCTCCAAAGGTGCTTAGGGCATACTACGAGCAATTTCAGAGGGACTTCTCGACGTTCTTGGAGTGTCGTGGGCAAGAGTTACTGGTGGGAGGACGTATGGTGTTGACCCTCCTAGGTCGAAGAAGTGACGATCCTTCAAGTAAAGAGTGTTGTTACATTTGGGAGCTCTTAGCTATTGCTCTCAGTCAAATGGTCTCAGAGGTAACAAATAAAAAAATCAAAATAGTACTCGAATCGTAGTGGACACATTAAGTTAAATTGGAGGTTAGTTTTGTTAGCCCTTTGTGAATAATTTTTATCACATAAAAAATTGTCACATCCTACCACGCCAGTGAAATTTGCCAGTCCCTTGGGAATAATTTTTGTTTCTGCACTCTGTAAAATCAAACATAATCCCTGATCATGTTTAGATAACATCAAGAATTTTCTTGAAAACCTATAGTTAAGATTTGCACATGAATTCTCTGATAAAGCAAAATTCCAATCTGAAAATCTTAAAAGAATAATCCCACTTCTCTTGCTTAGGAATGTATTTGAGAAAATCAAGGGAAAATTACAAAAAAAAAAAAAAAAAGTTCCAAACTTATTACACTTGTGCCATTTAAGTTCTATATTTTTCAATTTAGTCAATTTAATCCTAAACATTTTAATTGTGTCAATTTAGTCATAAACCTTTTGCATATTTACAAATTTAATCCTAATTTTTTAAAATGATTTGCCAATTTAATCCTTCCGACTAATTATGACTATAAATCTTTGACGTAGCAATCTATCAAACACCAACTATGCTAAATAACACTGCTAGCGTTAAAGTGAACATTTTTTTTTATAATTTTTTTTTCCTTTTTTACTTCATTGGTCATTGTTAGTCTTCAGCGATGGCTAATGGAGGTTGCCAGCCCTAGGTGACGGTTACCCTAGCAAGGGTTCTCCCTCACTAGCCTCAAGCAAGGGTTCCCATCATTGACCCCTGGTGAGCGCGACCCTTACCTAGGCAAGGGTTGCCCTCATTTAGGCCCGTGGAGGGAAAAATGGGAAAAAGTAAAAGAAAAGGAAGGAAAAAAGAAGAAGAAAAAATTAAGAAAATTAATAAAATTGTTGACATTAAGATAGCTAGTGCTGATTAGATTGCCACGTTAGCAATTTCCGCCCAAAATAGCTAGAATGACTAAATTGATAAATTATCAAAAAGATTTAGGATTAAACTAACAGGATTGAAAATTTTATTACTAAATTAGCTAATCATTAAAAATTTTATGTTTAAATTGACAAAATTAAAAGATTTAGGACTAAATTGGAATAAGTATAATGGGTTTCGGACTTTTTTGCTAATTTCCCAGAAAATCAGAGAATGAGAGATAAAATTATGAGGTGCTTCGAACGCACTCTTATTCCCTCTTAGGCTAGTGTAGACTTTATTAAAATGGAATCAACATTTACATGATAAGAAACTTCTTGTATTATCACTGTGCAATAATAACATAGACAAGTAACTGTGAATTTTGTTATGATATTGCGGTAACAGCTAATGTTTTTGCAGTTGTCACTTCTTTGGTTGGAAAATCTAAAATTCTACATCTGCACTAATCCAGGGACTTGTAGAAGAACATAAACTAGACTCCTTCAACATCCCTCAGTACACACCCTCACCAAAAGAAGTACAAGGAGAGGTCCAAAAGCAAGGGTCATTCTCAATTGATTGTTTGGAAGCGTCCGAAGTGAATTGGAGTATACTTGCCACCGATTCTAACTCTGATATTGTCTTGAAGGATGGGGGACACAATTTGGCCCGATGCATGAGAGCCGTGGCTGAGCCCTTGCTCATTGATCACTTTGGTAAAGAGATTATTGATGAGGTCTTTAAGAGGTATGAGGCTCTACTTGCTGATCGCATGTCCAAGGAGAACAATGCATTTGTCAATGTCGTCATTTCGCTAAAGAAAATGACCTAGAAGAATTGCCAAGAAATTACAAATAATTACTTTGCAGATATATGTACTTTATGGTGAAGTTGGAATATCAATGTCACGGGTGCGTTCATAACTGTTCGAAGAAAACGTGCCTGTCTTACCTATATTACTTCTTATGTCTTATCTTGAGTAAAGAACAAGAGACTTGCAAGTTGAAGGGCTTGACATTTGGGATTTAGTTTGAAGGATTTTTCTTTCCCCCAATTTTCCATATCTCTTGAGATGTTGCATCTAATTTGGAGACTCTTCATATTTTCTCGGTTGGCTCTATAGTTTTTATCTTCACACAATCCCATTGATCCGCACGGTGTGGATCGATCCCCTCACCATGCAAATCGATCATGATCGAGGGCCTTGGTCATGTGGATCGATCATGGATTGTTCCTGGTCGGCGGAGATCGATCGTGGTCGAGGGCCTTGGACGTGTGGATCGATCCATGCATTGTGCGGATCGACCGTGGATCGATCCATGCACCGTCTGAATTGACCATGGTCGAGGGCCTTGGTCGTGTGGATTGATCCCGGCCAGCTGAGATTGATCGTGGTTGAGGGCCTTGGACGTGTGGATCAATCCATGCACCGTGCAAATCGACCGTGGATTGATCCATGCACCGCCCAGATCGATCCCGATCGACCCATGCACCGTGCAAATCGACCATGCATCGATCCTTGCATTGCGCAGATTGATTGTGGATCGATCCCGATCAAGGGACTCGGTTGTGTGGATCGACCTCATGCACGATGCGGATGGATCCGGGCCGAGCGAGATCGATCACTACACAATGTGGATCGATCCTTGCACCATGCGGGTGGATCGTGGATCGATCCTTGGTCGAGCGGGATCGATCGTGGTCAAGGGTCTCAACCGTGTGGATTGATCCATGCACCATGCGGATTGATCCCAGTCGAGTGGGATCGGTTCCTGCACCGTGGGAAACGATCATGGTCAAGGGCCTTGGTTAGATGGATCGGTCCATACACCATGCGGATTGATCGTGGATCGATCTCGGTCGAGCGGAATTGGTCCTTGCACCGTACGGATCGATCGTTGATCGGTCCATGCACCGTGCGAATCGATTGTGGATCGATCCATGCATCATGCATATTGATGTCTAGAGGCCATTGCATATTTCAAGATAACAGAGTTGGAATAGTGGTACACTATCCAGCATTGATAATCACCTAAACAAAGTCGGAAGTTTGCCTCCAGGGTTTTGCTATAGCAGTCCAATCCTTAAGGCGAACTAAATGATCAGCCCTCCATATTTTTCCTCACGCGAACTTCCGACTTTGTTTAGGTGATCTCGTTTTTGGAAATGATATCAAATTACCCTTCTCACCAAATCTCGTTTTTCTTTCGTTTTTTTTTTCTATGTTCCACAACATTAATAATTGTTGAAATATCCCATGTTACTTAACAATAGATCTTATATGCTCTTTATACATATAAGATTTTTCTGCACCTTGTAATTTAAGTGTTAGAAGTAAATTTTCTAACATAATACATGTCAAATTCCAGCCAAAGTATGACTAAAAAGAAAAGTCTAGGCAAAGAAAATATACGATAAGAAAACAAACAAAAAAAGTGTTGGATAGAAAGGATGCCATTCGGAATCTATGACCCCTGACGACCCGGTTGACCCGAGCCCCCTTGGCAGGACTCCATACATCACGCTGGCATCACCCTTACGTCATAAGTCATTCTATTTCTTTTTTAATCGACAAAAAGGAAAAATGAATCGAGTGATGATAGAAATGGCAAAATTTGGGGCACGGCACGAGCGAAAATAAATCAAGTTACTCGCAAGTTATTACTTGAATCCCTATTTTTTTTTTTTTCGACGTATTTAATAGGCATAAAAATTGATCTGAAAATTGTTAAGTGTTGATATAATACTTGACCTTAATTAATACGAGTACACTGGATTTGCGTTCCGAGTTAGGTCTCTTCAATGATTTTGCCGCACACCGGATCGTGTTCTCAAAAAAGGTCCAATCACATAAAATTTGTAATTTTTCTTGCGATCCACGTTGGTTGTCCTTCTAAGTATCGTCGTGGAGATCCCATTCTCGTTCACGATATTCAGTTCATGTCGCAACTATTTGGAAGAAGTAGTTATTTGCTGTGAACTCAGTCCTACTCTCTCTAGTCTTCAAATTGGCTAGACACTAGGGGCGTGCATGATAAAATTTATATTTCTTTATTTCTCTATTTCTCTGTTTCTCGAAACAGGTTTGGAATAGAAATCCATTTGGTAACGTAATTTGATTTTTCTATTTCTGGAACATTCTATTCCAGAAATATATTAGAAGAAGAAATCAGAAGCTAAAATTTTTTACTTCTAGTTTCGAAATAGAAATTGAGAAATTAATTTCTGGCCAGAAATCAATTTATATTCCAGAAATTTTGTCATGTGCACCCTAGGGTTCTATTTGTTAATTGGTCAAATAATACCTGATTATATTTTTTTTATTCTCCGAAACAAAATAAAAAAGAAAAAAATCTGTTTGGTAATTTTTTTTTTTTAGGACAAATTTGTTCATGATGATAGATTTGACATAGAATCAAGAAGTAAAAAAATGTGTTCTTTTATTGTTAGGAATAATTCCAAAATCAAGCCAATTTTTTTTTATCTTTTTTTTTTTATCTTTTCCTTTTCTCTTCTTCTTCCTAATTGTCGGTCGCTAGCCATGGTGATGATCGACGATTGGCTAGGAGAGGTCTAGCGAACTCACTAGGAGCCTTGCCGATGACCAAGTGAGTTTGTCCAACCATTGGCGAATCTTAGCCTTGCCACCAGCCATCGCGAGGCTGGTCTCGCACCAGTGAGGCTCAACCTCATCCCACTAGCAACTGGCTAGAGAAAAAGAAGAGGGATGGAAGAAGAAAACCAAAAAAGAAAAGAGAAAAAATTAAGAGAAATTTAAAAAAAAATGATTTTGAGATTTTACAAACGTATTTCTATATTGAGAATATAAATTTTGAATAGTTATTAAACACTTTCAAATGTTTAGAAACTCATCCATGGAACAGATTAAAAAAGAATCACTTTTAAAAAAAAATTGCTCCAAGAATAGAATGATTATGAAACGCATCCTAAGTTACACTTTACAAGTAGGGAGCTATATAGCATGTGATGAGCGTAGGGACAGGGTAGCATCTTCCTCCTTCTCTTTATATCTTTTAGGGTTAATGATTCAGGAAGGTTTGCCTACACGAATTTGTGCAAACAACTCAATGTGAATCGATTTCACATGGAACAAGCTCCATGCCCGTTAGTGGTGGTGGAGAAAGAATTGTTAGCATGGGGAAGTGGATGTGATAAATCGTGAATCTCTAGCCTTGAATTTTGTTTCGACTAACCCTAGGGTTCTCCGATGAATTGCGCTTTCACTTTCGATCTTTTCCTGCCCATCTTGCATTTGCAATGTTTGGTCTATTTTGCCATAAGAAACGAAATTGCATGCAATGATATGTAAGTCTAGTCTTCCGGTTCCTTCTGAAGCCTTTGTTTTCCATCTTTTGGGTCACCATCGGTGTGTAATTTTGTGCTTGTAATTGCACGCTCAATGCAAAGTCAAAGCCATATTGAATTTTGTATGAAGTCAGTTTAACTTAGGAACCGAATACAACGAATACCAATACTTAAAAAGAGCTAAATAGTGGACGTAGCCTCCTTACAAAAGGTTGTGAAAAACCCTAAGTTGAATGTAAGACTATAACGTTTGATCTTCTGGCCATCTTGTTCTAACTCACGCAATGTTCAATCTCGATCCAAAGCCAAAATTCACTAAAATTAAGTCGCTACAAGATCCATAAATTAGGTTGAAAAATCAAAGTGAATCAAAATGTTCAATATCGAGATGAGTGACATTATTGTTCTATTATAAAGGATAAGATATAAATACAACATATCAAGTTGACTTGTGAAGAAGCAGGTCAATTACAGAGGAGTTTTTGAAGTTCGAACATAAAGTTCTCTTTTCAAAAAGCCCAATGATGTTAGAAAGCAAGAACTATATGGTTAATCTAACACGATGAGTCAATTCTACCATCATGCTCTCCTCCAACCATTCTGTCTTGGATCTGAAAAGTTTTGAGGAAGACTAAAAAATAATTCCTTTGAAAGGCTGAAAACTTGTGTTATGGAATAATTTAGGGTTATTGGTGTCAGATGCTAGTTGTATTAGTGGTAACGTGAATCCTCTTTTTCACTCCTCTGTAGTGTATATTAATGGTGACACAGTGTTATGTCTTTTCTCTAAACACCAAGCCCTAATAACGGGTCTTATTCCATATTTATTAAAATATATGGGCTACAATAATGTCTCTGTTGTTTTAATTTGAGGGTGATAAAGAGAAATATGTGATGAGTCTTTATAATTGTGCATTACATTTTCGTTTTGTAGTAAGCCAATTTTGGTTCTTGACATGATGATCTTTAGATTTTGGTGATAGAAACTAAACAACTTTTTTTCTGGAATATTTTATTATCAACCAATGAGATTAAATAGCAGAGATCCAACGATTTATAACCTTAACAAAGACACAAACCATGAGGAAGAAAGGGGAGATTGGCATAGACTGTTAGAAATATTTAGGATATGTCCTAATCCATCAAGAGAAAATGAATCAAATTTAACCCCAGCTTTTTGTTTCTTTATGCCGCCATCTTTAGTTATCTCATCTTTAGTAAATTCATGATTTTTCAACACCGTCTTTAGTCATTTTATTTTCAGAAAAAAATTCTAAACATCTCTAACATAGAAAAATGGATATTGGTAGCTCAATCTTAATTTAGGCCTAAACTAAGCACCGATAGATTTCTTTAGTATAGAAATGGATGATTTTCTGTATTATCATTGCTTTGCTAGAACAGTGACCACCGACAATTTCTAGTCTCTATCTTATTCTCCACCTCAAATGGACAAACATTGATTGTCCATGAGTACTTGCATCCTCTGGTCTTTTTAGCTTTTTCAAAATGCGTCTTTATTAAAGGTAGTCACGACAAGGAGATAAATGGGGCATCCCAATATCTAATGTCATTGTCTATGTCAAATTATCCCGTTGTAGTCATTGTCCTAGTATTGACCCTTTTATGAGGGGACCACGTCAGGCATGGCAGAGGACATGGTGAATGCAATTTTGTCCTCTATTTTTTCGATAAGATGTGATGAATCCTTAATTTCAATAATTATTATTTTCCTCAATATAGACCTAGAAGAGTCCAAACGAAATTGTCTGTCCACATGCTTATTTGAACAAGCAATGTAGGAATATAAATTTAATATCATAATATAAGCACACAGAATGAGAGAAGACATAAGATGCATTCACGATTCTTGACAGTATTTGCCAATCTCAAAAGTTATAATCAGCTCTCTTTGCTTGGTCAAGCAAATCTCTAGCTCTAATTTTTGACTTAAACAAAAGGGTCCAACGGTACACAGTCTCTAGGTCCAAAATCGAGAATCCATAACCCAATCTACCAAATAGCAGCAAATAGAAGTAGAGTCGCAGCACCCACACTAGCAAGCAACGCCACCCTTCCGAAACAAAACTACCATAGAAGTACACAAAAACAAACTAACCATGAAAGAGGCACACAACAAAACAGAAGCAAATTTCATTTCCACAGCAAAAATGAAAATTGCCGAAGGACCCTCATTTTTGCCCAACTATAAATCAGCTTGGTTTATCATAAATCATTGATTTATTCCCACATTGTAGCAAAAATATCCTGGGCGGAATGTTCCTAATGCTAAAGGTCAATCAGTGACAGAGAGTGGGGACACTCCATTAAAACATGCCTTGTCAAATTATTAGCCTGCACGCAACGTGCATCGCTTTTTTTCGGTGACAGAGTTCCGTCAAAAGAGAATACTTGTGGACCTCATTTTTTTTTTTTTTTTTTTGCATGAATGGTTCAATCATGGAATTCTCGTGTCTGCTTTTCGGCAAATAATAACTTTCTTGAGAATGTCCTAGAAAACGAGAGTTTTCCTATTTACTGCATAGACTTCATTCGTGTCATAAATTATACATTGTTTGATATTCTCCTTCTAATGCCATAATCAATTGGAAACTTCTATCTCTATTTACTTTAAATTTCAAAATACCACAAAATTTTAAATTACTAATAAAGAAAACACTCAATATAATGTAAAATGGTCATATGTATATAATGTGTGTGTATGAATTTTTTTTTTTATTTATTTATAATGTTCTACCTATTGACATATTAAACTTGGGCTAACTTAGACTCTTATATCTATTTAATGTTATCTATTAATTGAAAATAAGTCTTGACTTTTCATGCATTATCATTTTATAAGGAATTTTTTGTTTTTTGCCAAATTGTAAAGATTAGAATGTCAAATTATTCTTTAATCTATATATATACTATGGCTATTTGTAAAGGTCATGACTACTTTTTAACCAAAAAAAAAAAAATGTTATGACTAAACAAAAACATCCAAACTGAATATTCTCACATTCGTATTCTTTAATAGCATTCTTCCAAGTTTAAGAATTAAGGATTTTTTTTGGATAATACCACATAATTTTGTTAACCATATTGATATGCGATCGTATTCAAAATTTCATGCAAGTATTTCAAGTCCTCACGGTATGGATGAATCTGGTTTTTCAATAAGACCCTCCTATCATGCATGCAAAGCCTTGGCCCATTTCAATTTTGAAGGTTAGGTCTGAAAGACCTTTTGATAGCCTGGCCCCTCCCCCTTATTAATCGTAATGGCATGGAATCATACCATACTCGAGCATGATTCCTTGCCACCCTTGGATCACCTTAAGCAAAGTAAGAATCAAGGCATTTGTGGAATTTGACAAAGGAAAGGAATAAGATTTATGCAACTAAAAAAGGGGAAAGAATGAATCAAGCCACAACTAGACCCAGCTTGATTCATGACCGGGATGAGGCCTACTACATGATCCAGATGTGCCTTGTTTCGTTGCTGGCATACATGCGACTGGGCCTAACTTGATCCATGACCGGAACTTTCTTTACTTGCCACTCCGCTCTCTTGATTGTTACCGCAGTTTTTTCATTCCTCATATTTTCGTTACCTTTTTTCACACCACTATGCAATTGGTCCATATTGCTATTCTTTAATATACTAAAATGCCCTTGCGTGGGAGTAAAATTGAATGGTGGAGTGCCGTAATTTTGCAACTACATGTCAATCTAGGCTAATCTCATTTAATAAAATGCTGGCACCATGTCGATGTTCAATTGAATTTATGCACATATTGAATGGCCTTCAAAATGTAGACAATTTAACTGAAGTGCATGCTTAGTTTAAATTAATGATTGCATGTTTGTACGATTGTATGGCCTCATAATTTAACTGAATTAATGATTTAAATTCATGAATTCTCGCCACCCTTTCAACAATGAAATGATGTCATGACTACGCATTTCTAGTGCTATAGTTCAAGTTGGTCCACTTCGAACATTGAGAGGCGCAAAATTTAGAAGGCAAGAGATTCGTCAATTACTTGCGATCTTCTTAAATATATGCATAGGTCTTTCATGGAAGTTTCTTTGTAAAAATGTGAGGTTGAAGAGGTCATTGATTTTTTTTATTTGATAGAGTAGATTAATATTCTAAAGCATATTTTTACAGCATCATCAAGTTCAAAGTATAGTTTGCATTAGTCTTCAAGTTTTATTTTAGCGAACCTTTATTTTAACTTCTAAAAGAATACCTTACATTATTTTTTAATTTCATACCAATTTTACTCATAAGGATGTTAAAGTATGAGGCCATCAATATTTCTCCATCTTGACATGAATGTCTATATAACTTATTAAATATAGTAATGAAGTAAAAAATATATTAACTAATATCATGATATGACCAAATTAAAATTATAAAGGTTGAGTAAAACAATTAACTTAAAATATGAATAAAGGGAAAATAGAATTAAACTAACATTTAGAAAAATATGTGGAAACTATAGTCTTGGAGCCGTGCAACAAACATGTATTTTGCTAGTTCTATGCAGACTTCATCTGCAATTACCGCCAACGATTTATTTTATCTATAGAGGGTAAGATGGCCACATCACCAACATATGAATTCACCAGCTCATAAACATCTCACTCTGCAATTAGACTAATTAGGCCTGCGCAAAGAAAAGAAAGGTTAAGAGAATTCTGAATGTTGCTAGACAATGGCAAGAACTTTCTATCATTCTACTTAGTTGAAATTAAAATGTTGCCTGTGTATCAAAATATGTGATCTAGGAAACTATAGATTAAGAAAGGCGTGTCGGTTACGAACTAGAAAAGAGATTACTAAAAAAATTATCTCTCATAGAAACATGAGAAGCACTAACGTTGAGAGATTATATTCAGAAACAAAAACAAAAAAAAGGCTGATAAATTGCAACTAGCTCGAAAAGGAAGAAAATAAAAGCAGAAAGAGTACACTTCTTCATCGATTCATCACAATTGCACAAAGGAGGCATAGTTAGGAATTCTAAATTCAGGTCAGCAATGCAAAAGGCCTAAAATGACATTTTCAGTGTTTTAACTCAATCAACTATTGGATTAGTGGTATTTGCTCCTTTGCCGTTTCTTCTTCGATTAGGTTTCTTTACCAAGTGGAGTATAAATATGTCCACCCGATTCTGAACTTGTCCTTATCAATAAATCCTGGTTTAAGAGATTGAACCATGAAAGCTCTGAAGAAAATGACATATCACATTCTTCCTGCACTACACCAAATCACATTCTTCCGCACTACACCAAATCCACTTGGCAAAAGAAATTAGAATGCGAGGCAGCGTTAGGCGACATCACGAACTTGAGAAAACGGATGCTCCAATTTGAATTTGATAGCTAATTGATGAGGGGGGAGACACGTTGGACTTGGATTGACCCTACATCTAGGTTGTTTGACCTCATATGTACCTTAAAAGGAGAAATGTAATGAACACTGTTAACACTTGAATTTTTGTAGATCATTCGGATATCCATTTTTTGCCAAAATATAAAAATACAAAAAAAGAAGGTAAAAAAACAAAAATATAGTAATAAGAAAGATAACAAAAAAAAAAAAAAATAAACAAGGAAAATAGATAAAATACAATAAAATAAAATTTGGGTAGGCCATTTATGCCTGGCCCGGTTACTGAGCAAATTTCCGGCCCACTCGGGCTTAATCCCTGAATTGGCCCAATTTTGCTCTTATTTTTCCTATTTTGTTCCAGCCCAACCCTTTTCCTCTGGTTTTATTTCTCCCTTTCTCAGCCCATTTTGTTTCCTCAAAATAGAAAGATCTCATGCTGTTTGCTGCCGTCTATTGGAGTTCTCCGTTCTTGAGCTAGGCCACGCTTTGCAAAAGAGCTGGTGTGGCTCCGTTCGTGGCCGAGTAGATTCAAGGAAAAGCAAATCTCCTCCGAAAACTCTTCATGAAGCCCAAATCCCGTTCATTGGTAGGACGTGAAGGAAAGCCGATTCGAGTTTTTATCACAACACGAACATTTCAAGTCGGGTAATCTCTGCTCTGTTTCGTTCGGTTTTGCTAAAGTTTAGAGTATTAAACTTAGCCAATGAACTCACGAGAAAACTTTACTAAACTGAGATCGTTTTTGTCGCGATTTATTCTGATCTAGAGGTTGATGTACTGCGTTTAGAACTTTAGACCGAACAGCATCGAATTTGGTCTCGGAACTTACATACATAAAACGCACGCACCTGCTCGATAAATTGCGCATTAGACGTTTTGAATCTGACTTTGCATAATCGGACGCTTGATAATGTTTAGATCTGTAATGGTTTGTCTAGTACACAAACTGCTGCGTCCCTTTCCTTCTGGATGCATATCATGCTCATGGTGCCGTTTGAACGTGGTCAGAGTCTCAAATCCATCCTTGTTTATTTCGGCGACGATCGCGATTAGCTACGGCCGTGTTGGATGCCTCCACCTCTCTTTCAAGCACTAGTGTTTCGTCCGGTTCTGGATTGGTGTGTGTGACTGTTAAGTTAGAAAGGAATTCTTTTCCGGTGGAGGATGTGTTGGCGTTACCGCAGGGTAAGCCATCGTCGGCGAAGGTTTGACGACGGTCGGAGATGATCGGCAGTGACGGTTTGTGACGGTGGGCGAGGTTGGCTGCCGACGTTGGAACGGTTGAGATTTTGAAGTGCGTTTGTGTGGTGAGTTTTGAGTTTTTCCAAAGAGAAGATTCGACAAGTTGCAGGGGGAGAGATTGGCTTCGGGAAGAAGACGACTTGAGAAGGGGAATAAGGGAATTATTTTAAAAAAAAAAGCTTTAAAAATTAAGGTTTAATCCGACGCGGGTTGGGTCCAGATAGACGGATTGGGTTAGCGGGTCGGCCCGGGTAAACCTGGCCCGAGATCCTTTTCCCGAATATAATAATGATGAAAATCATTACAAAATCTTAAAAAGCATAATAAAATCTTTAAAATCTTTAAAATAAAAATAAAAATTCATAGAATTCAGAAAAATCATTAAAAATTTAAAAAATCCAGAAAATTCATAAAAATAATAAATAAATCATAAAATCATAAAAAATTTAGAAAACCTTGAAAAATCAGAAAAATTCAGGAAATTAGAATTCGTTAGAAAATTTCTAGCTCTTCAAATATTTTTTTCTCTTAAAGTTTGGAAAACCTTAAAAAAATTAAAATCCAAAATTAAACAAGCCTTTATGGCTTTAACACTAGGGATTTTTGGATTGCTATTTTCTTTTAGAGACAATATTAGGCTACTTGTGTGTTTTTTATTCAATTACACATGATTGGGCAAGGATGAAGCAAGGAGAGAAAAAAAAAAGAAAAAGAAAATAAATAAAAATAAAAAAATGAAATACTATTAAAAATCGTCCACGTTAACATCGAGGCGACGGATCGTGTATCCACGTTAGTGTTGGTTAGCCAAATTTGGTCATATGGACTAAATTAATATAATTGTAAAAGATTTATAAAAGAATTGAGAAAACAAAAATGTTTGGAATTAAATTGACAAAATTGCAAAATATTTTGACCTTTTTGATAATTTTTCCTGATGATAGAACACGATTTATTAATTATGGCATGAGCTATGGGACGGTAGGGTTTGGCGGGACAAGATTGTCATGCCAGATCCAACGGTGGACATCAATTTAGCTTTGATCGCAGGGTTGAGATGCTTTATCGTCCAACAGTTGACATCAATTTGCAATAAGTGAGCACACGACATTCGGGAAAGTGTTACGCTACTTATCTAAGGCAAATAAAATCAATTCACCACTAGTGTTGTATTCCATCTACTACTTTACGATTTCAATTGTTAGTTCACTTATCACATCATTCTTGTGTTATTAGCTATCACATTAAGTTTGGTAAAGAAAAAGGACAATTAAATGTTGTTATATCACTGACATATAATTTGTAAAATTTTGCAATTAAGCCATGTACAAGGACAAATTAATTCAAATTTTGTAGATCCAATCATATCTTAACGTTTTTAGGTTGTGTAATCAAATCATAAAATTTATTTAAAATATTATCAAGTACTTCACATTATCTCCTCTAATTTAAGCGACAAAGTCCAATGCAGTCTTTTCAAATATTTTTTTTTTTTATGACAGCTGAAATTGATGGTGCACCTAACTATTTATTTATTTTTTTAAAATGTAAGATCTTAAAGCTCTCATGTTGTGGTCTTTCCTCTAGCTCCCATGGGATAGTGGCAGACTAATCAGCACGAGGACGTAGGACCAAAAGAAAATTGAATCCTTAAGGCGAACTAAATTATAGCTGATTAGTGTTAAAAGTAATCCTTATCTATTGCCAATATGGAGGGCTGATCATTAACAGAGACTTTAGCATATTTCTCCACCACCACTTCGCCTCCCTCCGCCTCGGCACCCGGCAACCGCGCAAGCCTTCCCTGGGCCCCCTCACTGTCGCCGCCTTGAAGAACCCGCCCCTCCCCGGCCGCAACCTCCACACCGCCATCATTGGTGGTGGGCTGGCCGGGTCGTCCGCCGCCGAGTCCCTCGCCTCTGGCGGCGTCGAGACCTTCCTCTTTGAGCGCAGCCCCTCCTCCGCCAAGCCCTGCGGCTGGTGCCATCCCGCTCTGCATGCTGGACGAGTTCAACCTCCCGCCCAGCCTCGTCGACCGCTGTGTCACCGAGATGAGGGTCATCTCGCTGTCGAACATCACCGTCGACTTCGGCAAGATCCTGAGGCCGCACGAGTTCATCGCCATGCTCCGCTGCAAGGTCCTCGACTCCTTCCTCCACTCGCGCGCGGAGTCCTGCGGTGCGGAGCTCATCACCGGCCTGGTGACGGATCTGGAGCTCCCTCGCTCCTCCTCCTCCCCGTACGTCGTCCACTACACGAGCGGCGGCTTGAAGCAGAGCCTAGCAGTCGACGTCGTGGTCGGGGCAAGTAAAGTGGATGCTGATTGGTGGAGGCGAACTAAATGATGAGACCTTCATATTTACTAGATTGGTAACAACCTTGTTGCAGAGTTGCTTTTAAACTCCCTAAAATCTAAGATTAGTCGACGTTAGCCCCACAAAACACAAAATGCACCAGCACTCTAACTTTTTGTGCTGTGATTCTACCGATCTATGTGTACTTTTTTTTTTTTTATAATAGAAACTTCAAATGACTTGTGCAATTTCTACACCGTTTGTTTTCTGAAATATAAATGATCTAAAAAGGGCATTTTCATAAAAATGATCCTTTATATCAATTGCATAAGCGAATGAACATGTGTCAAATTGTGAATGATTGAAAGTAAAAAAAATATACATATAATATCAGTTGTTTACATGACAGTCTTTAATCACTGAATATTTCCTTTGTACTCTTATACACTCAGATCCCTATCTTTATCTCGAAGTACAGCTCACGCCCATACATCTTTCAAAAAAAGTTGCAACTTGCAATCAATGCAGAACATCGAGACAAAGTACCCCAAAACTGTCTATAAATAGAAGAGCCTCCTACCAATTCAAATGCAAGCCAACTAAAGCAACGCAACGCACACGTAGAGAGAGAGAGAGAGAGAGAGAGAGAGAGAGATGGAATTCACAGGTGAGATGGAAGTCATGCAAGTACTGCACATGAATGGAGGAATGGGAGAAACAAATTATGCTAACAACTCATTGCTTCAGGTACATCTCTCATTGCCCCTCGTTGGCTCTGAAAATCTTGGATTAATCTGCATTTAATGTTTGATTATTTCAATCTTATGTGCACCATAACATGATTTCTTCATTTTATAGCAAACTAGGATTCTTTTTGTTTTACCAAGATTTGAAATTCTATATGCAGAAAGAAGCCAATTTACCATGCCCTTTGAGATTATGTGACTTATTATTCAATAATTGAAATTATGACATTGGTAGATACACTTTTCAATCAACAAGATTTCTCTTGAAAAAGAATGTACACAGAGACTATATGAGAGTACTAGATCTTGCAAAATCATTGCAATATTGGACAAACCCTTTCCGATGATGTTCTAATTTGAATTCACAAAGAAATTGCATGGAATCTGCAATATTATTTCATTTTATTTGGACTGCCCGCGGATATATCGCTGGATATATTGGCTAGTTTTGGGATTTATTACTTTATATACGAAAAATTAAAGACACGAATTTTTTTCTTTATATTGAGTGAATGCTCTCCTTTTCTTTTGTAGAGAAAAGTGATATCGATGACGAAACCCATAATGGAGGCAGCCATCATAGCTCTCTTCTCCAATGTTGCTGCCACCTTACCGACGAGCCTTGGGTTGTTCCACCGGTCCCAATGCTTTTTTCGCTGTGTCCGAGATCATCAACATCGTGATTGATCTCTGCAAGGCAATGAAGCATGAGCTGCCGGAGTTCCTAGTGTTCTTGAACGATCTCCCAGGGAACGACTTCAACACCCTCTTCAGCAGCTTCTTGCCAAGATTCCAAGGGAAGCTGAGCGAGCAATTGAAGAGCAAGTATGGAGTGTCAGCAACGTTGCCGTGCTTCGTCAATGGCGTTCCTGGTTCATTCTATGGAAGATTGTTCGCTCGAGAGAGCCTGCATTTGATTCATTCTTCGTATAGCCTCATGTGGCTATCTCAGGTAATTTTTTGTCTCATAGTTTGTAAACCTAATGGGAAATATATGTCGAGAAACACTATTTTTATCATTGTTATTATTGTTGTTTTCTGGAAACTTTGGTCTAACTCTTTTTTAAGGGTAGAGTCAAGCAAATAATAGTCGAGACACACAAAAGTCTATTTTGGGTTCTAGGAAAATTATACTCTTTTATGAAGAAACGAGGGGTGTGCTTGGAAATCAAACTCACTCACTTTTTTCCTCCCTCCCTCCCTCCTCAGGTCCCACGAGGACTAGAGGGAAACAAAGGCAACATATACATGGCGAGATCGAGCCCTCCCAAGGTGCTTAGGGCATACTACAAGCAATTTCAGAGGGACTTCTCGACGTTCTTGAAATGTCGTGGGCAAGAGTTACTGGTGGGAGGACGTATGGTGTTGACCCTCTTGGGTCGAAGAAGCGACGATCCTTCAAGTAAAGAGTGTTGTTACATTTGGGAGCTCTTAGCTATTGCTCTCAATCAGATGGTCTCAGAGGTAACAAATAAAAAATCAAAATAGTGCTTGAATCGTCATGGACACATTAAGTTAAATTGGAGGTTAGTTTTGTTAGCCCTTTGTGAATAATTTTTATCACATAAAAAATTGTCACATCCTACCACGCTAGTGAAATTTGCCAGTCCCTTGTGAATAATTTTTGTTTCTGCACTCTGTAAAATCAAACATAATCCCTGATTATGTTAGATAACATCAAGAATTTTCTTGCAAACCTATAGTTAAGATTTGCACATGAATTCTCTGATCAAAAGAAAAATTCCAATCTGAAAATCTTACAAGAATAATCCCATTTCTCTTGCTTAGGAATGCATTCGAGAAAATCAAAGGAAAATTACAAAAAAAAAGTTCCAAACTTATTACACTTGTGCCATTTAAGTTCTATACTTTTCAATTTATTCAATTTAATCCTAAACATTTTAATTGTGTCAATTTAGTCATAAACCTTTTGCATATATACAAATTTAGTCCTAATTTTTTTAAAATGTTTTGCCAATTTAATCCTTCCGACTAATTATGACTATAAATCGTTGACGTAGCGATCTATCAAACACCAACTATGCTAAATAACACGGCTAGTGTTAAAGTGAACACTTTTTTATAATTTTTTTTCCTTTTTCACTCCATTGGTCAGTGCTAGTCTTCAGGGATGGATAATGGAGGTTGCCAGCCCTAGGTGACGATTACCCTAGCAAGGGTTCTCCCTCACTAGCCTCAAGCAAGGGTCCCCATCATTGACCCCTGGCGAGCATGACCCTTACCTAGGCAAGGGTTGCCCTCATTCAGGCCGTGGAGGGAAAAAAAAGGGGAAAAAGTAAAAAGAAAAGGAAAGGAAAAAAGAAGAAGAAAAAAATTAAGAAAATTAATAAAATCATCGACATTAAGATAGCTAGTGCTAATTAGATCGCCACGTTAGCGATTTCCGCCCAAAATAGCTAGAATGACTAAATTGATAAATTGTCAAAAAGATTTAGGATTAAACTAGCAGGATTGAAAAATTTATTACTAAATTATCTAATTATTAAAAATTTATGTTTAAATTGACAAAATTAAAAGATTTATGACTAAATTGGAATAAGTATAATGGGTTTCAGACTTTTTGCTAATTTCCCCTTAAAATCGAGAATGAGAGATAAAATTATGAGGTGCTTCAAGCGCACTCTTATTCCCTCTTAGGCTAGTGTAGACTTTATTAAAATGGAATCAACATTTACATGATAAGAAACTTCATGTATTATCATAGTGCAATAATAACATAGACAAGTAACTGTGAATTTTGTTATGATATTACGGTAACAGCTAATGTTTTTGCAAAGCTTGTCACTTCTTTGGTTGGAAAATCTAAAATTCTACATCCGCACTAATCCAGGGACTTGTAGAAAAACAAAAACTAGACTCCTTCAACATCCCTCAATACACACCCTCACCAAAAGAAGTACAAGGGGAGGTCCAAAAGCAAGGGTCATTCTCAATTGATTGCTTGGAAGCGTCCGAAGTGAATTGGAGTATACTTGCCACCAATTCTGACTCTGATATTGTCTTGAAGGATGGGGGATACAATTTGGCCTGGTGCATGAGAGCCGTGGCCGAGCCCTTGCTCATTGATCACTTTGGTAAAGAGATTATTGATGAGGTCTTTAAGAGGTATGAGGCTCTACTTGTTGATCGCATGTCCAAGGAAAAGAATGCATTCGTCAATGTCATCATTTCGCTAAAGAAAATCACCTAGATGAATTGCCAAGAAATTACGAATAATTACTTTGCAAATATATGTACTTTACGGTGAAGTTGGATTATCAATGTCACAGGTGCGTTCATAATTGTTCGAAGAAGGCGTGCCTGTCTTACTTGTATTACTTCTTTTGTCTTATCTTGAGTAAAGAACAAGAGACTTGCAAGTTGAAGGGCTTGACATTTGGGATTTAATTTTAAGGATTTTTCTTTCCCCCAATTTTCCATATCTCTTGAGATGTTGAATCTAATTTAGAGACTCTTCATATTTTCTCGGTTGGCTCTATGGTTTTTATCTTCACACAATCCCATTGATCCACACGGTGCATGGATCAATCCCCTCACCATGCAAATCGATCGTGGTCAAGGGCCTTGGTCGTGTGGATCGATCATGGATTGTTCTTGATCGGCCAAGATCGATTGGCTAAGGGTTTCTCTCCGAGGTAAGGACTTCAAGTAGCCATTTGTCTATTCTTGAGATATTACTAGGGGAAGGGTTCAACTTTAGCTTCTGATTTGCCCAAATCTTGTGCGTCCATTCACATAGGAGGAATAGATATTCGGGTGTCTCTGGCATACGGTGGCACATGGGGTAGCTTGGATCGGTATCATCTTTCTCCTATATAGGTTCTCCTTCATGGGTAGCATTAGCACAAAGGCTACATGTAAAGAACTTGACCTTTGGTTGGGTGTGGAGGTCCCAAATCAGGTTCCATAGCTTCTTGGGTTGCTGGTATGATGAGGATGCGTGTGCCGATGTCTGGTTGTGTGCTATCTAGATTTTATTGTATCCACTTTTGACTGAGGAGATGCCGGACCTGTTGTTGGTCCATATGATTTTGTCTTTGTTTCTTGTGTGACTAAGCGGCGTCACGAGTATCTCTTTGACTAAGTCGTCGTCAAAGCAGGTCTTTAGTTTATGCTCATCCCACTATTTGGACTCCCGGTCGATTAACTCAGCCACATATTCGGGTTCTCCTCGGTTTTTTGGTCCTCCTATGCAACCTCTCGCTAACCATTTGTCTTCTCTCACTCTGATTTGCGATCCGTCTCCTACTGCCCATCATATTTGCTGCTCCATCACCTCTCTTCCTTGTAATAGACTTTGCTATCCCCAAGATGGTCGTGATCCCGTGTTTGCCTTCATGAAATCTCCTATGGGGAAGTGTAGTCCTTTCAGCAATCTACTCCACAAGGTTGAAGGGTCTTGTATGAGTCTCCATGCTTGTTTTCCGAGCATAGCCTTATTAAAGGCAACAAGGTCCTTAAATCCCAAACCCCCACAGTCTTTTCTTTTTTTCAGCTCCTCCCACTTTCTCCAGTTGACACCTTTCTTTGCACTGTTCTTTTGCCACCAGAATGTGGCAATCTTGTTTTCAATCGATCTGCATATCGAAATTGGCATCTTAAAAATTGACATATCATATTGTGGCAATGCTTGTACAACTGTTTTAATAAGTATTTCCTTCCCCGCTTTTGACATTATGTTCTCTTTCCACCCCTCAAGTTTCATATTAACTCTTGCTAGAATCCACGAGAACATCTCTTTCTTCGATTGCCCCCAATCCGAAGGAATGCCTAGATATTTCCCTGTTTTCTCGATGATCGGGACTCTTAGTTCTTCTGCCATATTCCTTCTTAATTGCTATGGGCAGCAGCTGCTAAAGTTAATACCCGACTTGTTTCGGTTTATGGCTTGACCGGATGCATAACAATATTGATTCAATAGGTTTGCCATGTTTTGACATTCCTTCACTGTGCCATCGAGGAAGAAGATCACATCATCCGCAAAAAGTAAGTGTGTAAGTGTTGGACAACTTCTATTCAGTTTAATCCCTTTTACATTGACATCTCTAAGTGCTTTTTGTATTAACAAAGACAACACATTAGTCATCACAATAAATAAGTAGGGAGGGAGAGGGTCCCCTTGCCTTAAACCCCTAGTCGGCTTGAATGCTTGAAGAGGTTCCCCGTTCACTTTGATGCTGAAGGTAATGGTTGATATACATGTTTTCACCAACGAAACCCAGTGATCGCTAAAGCCCATTTTGCTCATGCACTCGCACAAGAAGTCCCATTCCACTCGGTCATATGCTTTTTGCATGTCAAGTTTAAGCACAGCCTGAAACTTCATTTTCCTTTTCATGATTCTCAATTGATGCAGCACTTCTTGGACAATTAAAATATTGTCTTGTATTTGTCTTTGACCTACGAAAGCACTTTGCTCCATTTCTATTAGTTTAGGAAGCCAGGGCTTCAACCTATTTGCCATCACTTTTGAAATTATCTTGTAACTGAAATTACAAAGGCTGATGGGCCTGTATTGCGCTATAGATTCTAGGAGAGTCACTTTTGGTACAAGGGTAATGTGAGTTGTATTGAGGGAAGGGTCTAGAGTACCTGAAACAAAGAAGTTATCCACCATTTTATGCACATCTTCCTAGATTAGCTCCCAATTATGCTGGAAGAATTGTCCATTTAAGCCGTCTAGCCTCGGAGCCTTAATGGCTCCCAGTTGGAATACTACTGATTTTACTTCCTCCATTGTGACTTTTGCAGTTAGAGCTTCATTCATGGCATCTGCTACTAGGCAAGGGCATTGGTCTAGCACCGGCTGAAAATTTCTGGGGCCGACTGAGCCGTAAAGGCATTGATAGAAAGTAACAATGTGTTCTTTAATAGCCTCAGGACCCCTACACCAGTTTTGGTCAAGTTTCAGCATAGCAATTCTATTCCGCTGCCTTCGTTGCACAGTTGTAGTATGGAAAAATTTCGTGTTCCTATCTCCCTATTTCAACCACTCTATCCTCAATCTCATTCCCCAATACATTTCTTCCCGTCTCCATAATTGTTCAATTTGCAACTTAAGCCTCTTTGCTTCCTCCTTTCTCGATCCCGAATCCTTTTTGTTAGTTATATTTGTAAGCTATTTTTTAAGTTCCTCAATCCTTCTATAGGCATTGGAATATTTATCCTTGCTCCAATTGGTTAGAGCATCAGCTATCGCATTCAGTTTTTCAGGAAAATTCAACGGGAATTCAATTGATCATTCCACACAGATTGCACAATTTCTCTACATTCAGCATCCTCCAGAAAGTAAGCTTCAAATCCGAACACTCTTCTCCTTTTGTTTGACCGGGGGGGTATAATGATAGTAGAATAGAGCTATGGTCTAAGCCAATGGCAGGTAGGGCTTAGGCTTCTGCCTGTAAGAACATAATTCTCCATTCTATGTTGCAAAGCACTCGATCTAACCTCTTTTTCACATGCTCCTCCCCATCTTGGTTATTTGTCCATGTGAGGGCACATCCTTTGCTTTCCATATCCATGAGCGCACAATCATTCAATAGGTCACGGAAGGCTGCCATTCTATAATAGTCTGTCTCCCTTTTACCATACTTCTCGCAGTGATATAAAGTCTCATTACAATCTCCAATGCATATCAGGGTAAGTTGTTTTTCTCATGAGTCATTCTGAGTTGCTGCCATAGTTGGAGTCTTTCCTGATAATTTGTCGAGGCATGTAGGAAAGAAATCCTCATTCTGTTGTCACAATTCAGCTCACTGCAAGTGACCTTAATCATCTCCCTCAAACTCGAAACTAGTTTAAACGATACGTCATTGTTCCACATTAAAGCTAGCCCCCCAGCGATCCCAATCAAATTGACAACCCTCAAATTTTGGAATTTCAGCCGCTTTGTTACCCTTTCCATTGCTGGTTCTTTATTTTTAGTTTCCATTAAAAATATTAAACTGAGCTTTTCTTGAGCCACTAAGGCTCTAAAATGCTAGAACGTCAAGGGAGTGCCCAAACCTTGACAATTCCAAGTCAAGATCTTCATTTAAACCCTGGTGGCTTATTAAGGCTAGCCACCAAAGCCCACTCTTCCATTTCTTAGACTTGTTGAATCGGTGTTTCTTGGAGGGTCCCCTCATCAATAAGCTGAGAGTTAAAGCTTTAATGTTCATACGGACTAAAGTGTTTCATTTTTTTTTTTTTTTTTTTGCCGTGTGGGCCTTCTTGCCACTTTTTCTTTCTTTTTGATTCCATAACTTACCTTTAGACTCGATGTTTCCATTACCATAAGGTTCTGCTCCCTTTGTACAGATTCAATACCAATGAAGTCTGACTAGGAAGATATTGACTAAGCAGGACCCATGTTCTTGTTTTGAAACACATCCATCGTGAAACCTCACCCCTCATAAGAAAATGCAGATTGAAATATAAATGGAATATAATATAGTGATATTCTTTGACAGCTACCATTTTTTGTTCACCGACAGCTTTAATTTTTCATATCATTTTTTTAGAGTGAAAATTCGATATTGAATATGTGAAGGTGGACACACTGATGAGTATTAAAACATGGTCCTTGGTGTCAGGGAATATTTATCGCTAATATAGATAATGGAGCTCAGCGACTTAAACTTAGTTTAGGCCTAAACTAAGCACCAATGAATTTCTTTAGTGTAGAAATGAATGATTTTCTGTATTATCATTCCCATGCTTGAACGGTACCATCAACACTGTCTGGTCTCCATCCTATCCTCTGCCGCTAATGGATAAACATTGATTGTCCATGAGTACTTGCGTCCTTTTGGTCTTTTTAGCTTTTTCAAAACGCGTCTTTATTAAAGGTGGAGAGGGAGATAGACGGGACACCTGCTAGCAAATGTCTATTCAACTTATTGCATCTTCTTGGTCCTCTTTGGTCACTCTTTTATTCTCATTATTATTGACCCTTGTATGACTGTTCGACGTCAGGCATGGAGAGAAGAAGGCACATGCAATTTAATTCTCTATTTTTTTTACAAGATATGATGAATCATTAACTTCACCATCCACGATTTTTGCAAATAAAGGTTGCGAAATTATTATTTCTCTTAATATATACCTTGAAGAATCCAAAAGGAATTATCTGCCCGCAAAATTATTTGAACAGATAATGTTTGAATATGAATGAAATACCATAATATAAGCATGCAGAATGAGACACACAAGATGCATATTCATGACACTTGGCAGCATTTGCTAGTTTCGAGAGTTATAATCGTCACCCCGAACTACGTGATAGGGTGCATAATTTGTACGCAGGCAATCTTAACCTATCAAAATTTGTGCTCTTAGACCATATACAGGGCACATAACATAATCTCAAGTCTTAGCCACATGTATAAGGGATAAAAAGCAAGCGAAGTGAAAACTCAAGCTAAAACAGACTATAATATGAGGCAGGATTAGAAATTTGGAGACATGCCACTAATGAATTAAGCTTGGGATCTTTCCATGAATCTCTAAAAGAAGATGGCTACAACACCACTTTGAAAAATGTGCTGTGATTCAAATGTGCTAGATAACTAAATCCTACTAAGAATAATGCGTTTGGAGATGATTGGCAAAATGATGCGATTGTCTGACCCAGCTTACTCACATCACTTCTATAAATCAATTTTTTTAGTTGTTATATATCTCTTGCTTGATAATATTCAAACGATACGTGCGTAATAAATTATAAACACAAGTGCACTCTAAACTCCAGAAGACATTACAACTTTAAAAATAGTAGTACTTGAAAAAGATGAGTTTTTTAGACTCAGACGGTTATAAAGATAAGAAGAATAGAAAAGATCAGCTTCACCTTGACCATAACCATGGCTTAGGAAACTCCATCACGCGTGAGCGAATGAAGTTCCTTGTTGCCTTTCAGAACCAAATTTTGAAGAAACAAAACAGTTTTGTAATTGCATGAACCCAGTCCTCGTGAGCCCAAATGATCTCACTCTTTGATTACATCATTTTCACTTGAGACCCAAATGATGCACGTTGAACTTAAATATTGCCCTTATACCACTCTTAAGTAAGTATCTTTTACTTTAATTTTCTGTAATATAAGGAAATGGTTGTAGAGACCTATCTACCTAGAAGCCCACTAAATATCCTGCAAGTTGAATAGGTTGAGCCCAGACCTTTGACCTATTTTATTTTTTTTTTGAGCAAAAGACCTTTGACCTATTTACGTGATTGTATTTGACATTCAAACGGGCGTCCTCTAATTCTCGAACTAGAACTCCCGCAACACCCCAATCAAGTATGGCAGTCCTTGGGGTTTTTTTTTTTTTTTTTTTTTTTTTTTGAGCAAAGCCAGTCCTTGGGTTGAGGAAGCATAATTTGTTATTGTAAAGAATAAGTTTATTTTGCAGGTTGTATCATTTCTAGAGAAAATGCCATTGTAAACAAGAAGTGGTCACATTACCGATATTCAATAATTGCAAGATAGAGAGGTTAAGTATAATATCTTTTTTACTGTGGAGAACTAGTGTATTTTGCATTTTGGCACAATTTTTAAAGATAATTACAATGTTTAAAAATAGCCTCTAGGCGAGTAACATCACAAGTGGTTTGCAGATGCTATTAGCAATGCAGTTAACAATGAATCCAATTGACGAAACTCCAGGCGCGATTCATGCTCGGGTGGTTGGAGATGGAATGCCGTTGGATGTACCCTGTCGAGCTACACCGGCGCAACAGGCAAACCTGCGCAATACAAGGAAAAAGACATCCTCAGGAGGATTTTTTTTTTTTTCCTTTTCATAATATATTTCTGTATGGAATTTAGATGCTTAGTACTACAATGAATTGAGCTCCTAATATTTTTTCCCATGACAATATCAATACTTCTTCAATATATAACTCAAGCCTCCCTATACAGTGTCTTAACTTATACAAATAATGGACAGACCCACCAGGCTGCTCGTTATGTTTGAGGTCAAATGGAGAGACTTAGAAAATGATTTATCGTGAGAAAGCCTGAACTAGTTTAACCCTATTTTGTAATGGACGGATTTGGTTAATAAAGAATTTGTGTGTGTGAGATTTTACGGATAAGTATATAAACAATGATCTATTCATTTGATTATACATATGTTCAACACCTCCTCTGGAACCTGAAAGCAAATAACAAAAACTCATCAGATTTGACGTAAATGTTGAGCAACATTGGAGTCACCAGAGAAGTGGATGAAGGAAAGATTCTGCGTTGTAACACAGCCACTATTTTTGCTAGAAAAGTCGATAATCAAACAGCTGAGATTGAGTATTAAAATATCGAATCATTCCTTACGTTATGGTTCAATAGCAAAAATAGAAGGAACAAGTATAATTATCAAATCCACTTGTAGACAAAGTCTCTCGTGTGATGATTCTTATGCTAAGCCATTCTCGAATAATCAGCACTTTCATCTATGTAGCTCTTTTATTGAAGCATCTTTATCAAAGGAGGACTCAGGAGGGAGACAGATGGGACACTCCACTATCCAATGTCTAGCCAAACTATTCTATCTTCTGGCCCGAGCAACCAGCATAGCCCTTTCCCAATGACAAAGCTCTCTATCAGATAAAAAAAAATACATGTGGACCTCATTTTTGCATGCATGATTGAATTATAAGATTATGATTATGATGCATTACTACTTTCTTTGAAATAATAACTTTAATGAGGATGTTACCAAAAAAAAACATAAGTAAAGACTGAGAATTCTGAATGCTATCATCAAATCATTTGCTTTGTAATGCTTATCATTGATAGAAACTCATATTTTCATTTACCGTCATTTGTAAAAGGTGCGATTTAATTAAACACCAATTAAAAGATCGCAATGTGAGCAAAAACATGCCTTATATGTGACACCACCAAATTCTTGTCATTGCAATTTGGACTTGGCATAGAACAAGACAAATGTAATTCAACCCTCATTTTTTAAGAAGATGTAATGGATCCTTAGCTTCACCGTGCACGATCTGTCTAAGTGCCTAAAAGCTGTGGTTTGATTATTCCCTCAATATATTTATTGAAGAATGCAAAGAAAATTGTTTGCCTGCATGCATATTTGAACAAGCAATGTATGAATATGAAATACCATAGTATAAACACATCAAATTGAGAGAATACATAAGCTATGTGTATTCACGCACTTGGCAGTATTTGCTAGCTTCAATAGTTCTAATCAGCAGCCTTAATTATATGATAGGGCGCATAATCTGAAAGTCATCAATTCCAACTTGTTAAATAGGTGCCCTTACACTATACATTGGGTACGTAATATAATCTCAAGTCTAAGCCACGGGTATAAGGGATAGAGCAAACGCTCAAGCTAGAAACAAACTACATTATGAGGCAAGCTTTCAAATTTGAAGACATGCCACTAATGAATTAAAATTTGGATCTTTCAATTAATCTCTTCATATAAGATGGCCACATCACCACTTCCAAAAATGGACGCTCCAATACAATTTGCTGGCTAATTGAATCCTAGAAAGAATAATGCGTATGGAAATAATTTACAAAATGATGTGATAGTCTGACCAACTTATTCACTATCACTTTTATAAATTAATTCTTTTAGTTGTATTTTAAGTCTTTCTTGATATTATTGAAAATATATTTGCGTAATAAAATCTACAATTTTGCCTTGATTGGTGCATGTCTAGACACAAGCTAACTCTAAACTCTAGACCAAAATAACATTACAATTTCAGAAATAGGAGCGCTCGAAAAAGATGAGCTACTTCGACTCAAGCAATTGCGACAATAAGAAGAATAGAAAAGACTAGCTTGGCCTTGACCATAACCATGGCTAAGGAAAATCCATCACGCATGAGTGAAGGATGTTCCTTGTTGCCATCAGAGCCAAATTTTGAAGAAACAAAATAGGTTTCTTAATTGCATGAACCCAATCCTTATAAGCCCAAATGATCTAACTCTTTTTATAACATTTGAGACTGAAATGATATGCGTTAAATTCAAATACCACTCTGTCTAATTATTTTTTAAGTGTGGAGGATTTTAACATGTGGAAATGGAGTTTTACGATCAAGGATGGACATAAAATTAGATGATCAAAATTAACAAGCGTCAATATCAATTTACTCGAGAAATGAAGAAAGCTACGAGATTACAATTCTGTCATGATCAATATGGAGACATACACTGTTTTCATTAAAGTTCGGGGTGCCGGTGTCTTATTGCTGGGAAAATTGTATAATTGGTCTTAAACATATTGTGCGGAATATAATGGATTCTTAAACCTTTTAACTAAACCAATTTAGTCATAATCTTTAAGAAAAGGTGAAATTGAGTCATCTCGGCCTTGTTTCGCCTGATTTATGTGATGTGGCAGTCCAATCATAACTGATTATTTTACGTGTAACGGCAATTGTGTGACGTGCACTAAAGTTCCTATGAAAAGACCACTGTTTACACTGAGATAAATGCCACCTTTGCTCGGCGGAGCGGCTAAAGCCCAAAATCGCCATAGCGCTGATGTTGGACTTAAACGAAAGCGTCGACGGTGCACAGAGTCTCAAAGGTCCAAGGTCCAAAATCGAAAATCCATGACTGAATTTACCAATAGCAGCGAATAGCTGCAAAGCCGCAACAACACCACCAGCAAGGAACTCGACCCATCTAAAACAAGACCATCACACAAGTGCACCAAAACAAACTCACCACAAAAGAGGCACACAACAAAACAGAGGCAATTTCAACATTAAAAATGAAAATTGCCCGACGGACCCCCTTTTTTTCCTCACTAATGACCAGCTTGGGTAAAAATATCGTGTGTGATGCTCCTAATGCTAAGCCATTTACGAATAATCAGTACAGCTTAATTTTATGAAACATCTTTATAAAAAGTGGACCCAAGATGGAGTGAGGACACCCCACGATCTAATGTCTAGTTAACTATTGCATGTTCTGGGCATGAGCAACGTGCATTGCTTTTTCAAATGGAAAGTACAGACTAAGAGCTACGAATATTATTATCAAATGGAACAAGTATTATAAAATCAAAAATCTTAGTATTAACTTGTGTGCTTTTTCGCAGGCCCCTGCCTTTTGATTCACTTCTTTAGCTGGAAAGTTTTCCAATTTACCATATAGAGACTTCATTCAAGTCATAAATTAAACGTCGTTTAATATTCTTCTTCTAATGTCACATTCAATTGGAACCTTCCATCTTTATCAACTTAAAAATTTCAAAATAACATAAAATGTCAAATTAAACATAATGAAAACACTCGATAAAGCATAAAATGGCTGTGGCCGCGATCTATATATTACACACACCCATTGAATAGCAATTTTTTTATATAATATTTTACATGCTGATATATTTGACTTAGGCTAATTTAGACCCTTATATCTAATTAGTATTGACCATTAGTTGAAAATATGTCTTGACTTTTCATGTATCATCTATCCAACTTCCGCGGATTTGTTAACAACAAACTGCTAGTCTCTTAATTGAGAACTTTAGCAAAAATTAGTGAAGAGGAGCATTCCAATATAAACAGGTGATTATGGCATCTTAATTGAGATCTTTTTTTATCTATATTTCATTAGTAGTTTGGGCTTGTGCCCATGAATAGTTCTTAAGTGGCCCAAGGCTCTCTTGGCCCCTTGGGTTTTCATGTACCGCCTATGTATAATATATTTCTCTTGTAATCGAGGGTGTAATAGAAATGGGGGTGTTAATTATAGTGAAATCCTCTACTCGATGATATAGTTTGGGTTTCAATTTCTCTTTTTCACATTTACTCTATATTTCGTTATGTTTGTGTGCCTAATCCAAACACTAACTGGGGCTGACCAGGGACAAAGTGAGACACAGGAGGTTATCTCACTTTGTACGCAATCAAAGTGTATAAGGGACTTGATTATATTGGTTATTTAACTATTACCCTTTCGGTATCTAAATTGGATTATTTGTTAATTAAAGTGTCCACACAATTTTTTTACCAAATTATAAATTCCAAAGTTCTCATCCACTAAGTGTTTATGCAATGTTTTTTATGTTTATTATAATCCCAAAAGGTAACCTAACCATATAACTAGAACGAGCAAATCACAATGCAAAAACAATATAAAAGAATCACAACCAAGTTATCAAAATAATAATAAAAGATCAATTAAGCGATAAAGTGCACTAAAGTAATCTCATACAAATGGGTCAAAAATATAACGTGACCTTGTTAAAGCCCTAAGATAGCAATCCCCATGAGTTAAATTCAAGTTAAGTCCAATTTCTTACCTGAAAGATCAATCTATTAAAACTAAGCTATATTGAAAATGTTCACTAGAATGTCTAAATTATATGTACTAACTAAAAATGAAACTAAACTCAATCTAATGCTAAAAATGAGCAGAAGGTCTCTATTTCATACCATTAAAAAAATAATAATTTTTCTATATTTTTTATTGTTATTAATTATTTTTTTTAATTTATATTTTTCCTTTTATGCCTACAATCTGTAATGCAAGTCTAATTTTCTCCCCTATTTTCGTTATCTAATATAAAAAATTTTACTTATTATTTGCAAATTCCTTTCTTTTTTTCTCTATGATAGAGCATGGGCCGAATTCTTGGGCCCGATCTAATGTGGACTAAACCTGGCCTCATGATTCTTGGGCCCATCAGATTAGCCCTTTTTAATTATGAACAGGTTAGGCCCCTTTTAATCTCTCTCTCTCTCTCTCTCTCTCTCTCTCTCTCTCTCCTTTTTTTTCAGTTCTTTCATATTTCCCAGAACTCCATGAAATCTTCAATGCACCAGATTCTAATCATATCAACAGCGTGAACTTTAGAGCTACCTTAAAGATCAATATACCAAAGCCTCAAATCATTAACATATATTCTTTACCCTCAGCCACCTACATTCATCCACCCATCCTCAATTATGACTCCACACTGATGCTTATTGCGTAGCACACAAAATGGAACATACCCAGTACAGTTAAGTCGAGGATCGTAAGAAATCAGTGTTCATCAAGAGTCTGCCGTTCATTTCCTCGCCAGTATTCACCATGAGAACGATGCACATAACAAAACAACACATGAGTTAATCTCAGTCTTAGATTCAAATTTCACTAAATAAGAGTAGAATAAATGAATTGAAGATGCCATTGTGGTTTAAACGTGTGATGAGCATCCGCATCTACAGATTCAAGCGGCTTTTCCTCAAAGATATTTCGCAACTTCGTTGGGGCATTTTCACAAACAGTTGGCTAGCATTTCGATGGGTAAGCTTAACTGTAACAACGAAACAGAGACTCGTCCCCTGACTATGATTGGCTTATCAAAGAACGTACACCCCACTAAAAAACGCTCGTTTAGAGTCAGTTTTCATAAAGATCGCGTATCTATATTCTCAGCCACAGAACTATGAAAAGACAGAGCATGGAAGAACTCACCTTGAAGATGGAATTTCTCGACACGAGCGAGGATCAAATGAAGAATCGTGGCCTCAGAAACCCATCTCTGGTGATTCATGCTGATGAATAAGCTTAGAACGACAGCTTGAGCTTATCCGACGCACGGACAGCGAGATTGTCTCGAATATGGTCCGATTGTAATGTGGCGCACGAATGTCCCCATCATCGTCAAAGCCACGCAGGCTCTTGCCGTTGCTCGCCGACCATAGGTACCGCAGCTGGAAAACTCCGTCCTCGGATGAAGCTGACGCCAACTATTGTCCAAGCCCAAGCCATCGTCGCCTGAAGTTCCTGCTGCCGAACAGGAACCATTTGACTAGAGAGAACACCATCCTAACAACAGCGCAGGCAAAGATGTCGAGATGAAGGAGGCGGCGATGGTGAAAGGAGAAACCGAGAAGGAGCAGGAGGTCATGACGTGTTTTTCGCGGGTGGAAAGGCCCCGAACGAAGGCTCAAACTTCTCTTATGCACTAACGGTAAAACAGGGCAAGACAGAGGACTTCTCGCCATCGGTGGGGAGGTGATCGCTGGTGACGATGGAGGACGTCCGACAACGAAAGAGAAGGAAAGGGATTTTTCCTAGATTCAGTCTTATGAGATTTTTCCTTTTGCGTTTTTTTTTTTTTTTAATTATTATCATCACTAGTAACTCAAATCTTAAGGTGCCAAGTGTCATGCTCTAAATGATTGACCGGTTTCATAGATTAAAATTTCTTTAATTGAATCCAATGTCTCTTTCACCATCTCTAAATCAAATGCCTAAAAAAATTTAGAAACTAAGGAAATTCCAATTTCTATTTTGAGTCTCGTTAAATTCTTCCATTTAACCAAAAAACTCGACCTTCGGCCATTTGTATGAAAATTTAAAATTTAAATGAGACATGTTTGGATCTGCTAGACGCAACTGCAACCAGCTTACATTTGTGATGCAGCAGATAGAAGCGGCTGGTAGGGCCGTGCTGGTCTACTCCGGAGGGCACAAAGGGGAGGAATAGGTTTGAGGCACATATTACGTGCCTATAACCTGCAGGATGGTGGGCAGGATGGTGGGCGTGCTTCCCTGGAACTGGAAGCAAATGTGGAACTTGGATTGCCTGTTTACTCTCAAGAGTATGGAATCGGTATTCAGGTATTTCTTCCCTAAGTCAGAAACTATACTGATGTGAGAGGCAACAGTTTCAGAAATTGTACATCATTTTGTAGGACTATTAGAGGAAGCTGGTCACTAAAGCGGAGCTTCAACTTCTTGTCTTAAAAAGATGAGATCTAATTACTCTAAAGAATCACTCCATCATTTCTTTTTACAGCACTTGACACATCTGTATCAGTGCTTAACATATTGACTACCAGGGAGTCAGAACTATGAAGCTGATGAAGTACGTGGGGCTCAAAGATTATGGCCTGATTATTGCCGAGACAGTCCCCCTAGTAACTCCCATACAAAGGAGAAGAGATACTTGGAGACAAAACGTTCAAGATGGGGCACATCTATGGAGCGGAAGTCAATGGTCGCTTCAGCAATCTCATCAGCAAAAAGGGGAAGCCTAGCAGTCCTGTTTCTTCTGATCCGGCTGTGTCTGACTTATAGGAGCTGCTGGATAGTTCTACTGCTAATGATTTATTTGAGGGGAGACAAGCAAGTTCACTTACGGATGGTGTTATTACTTTATGTTTAAAGCCCTATGGTCAAGAACATTGCGATACCTGCTGACCATGAGTTCTGGAAATTTTATTGCGATTCAGTTTTACAATCATTGATCTGTCGATGTCATTCATTCATTTTGTAAGGCAAGAATTATCCTTAATTCACCTTTCCGTAAATCTGTGTATCGATCTCTAGAGTCCTCCCCATATTTCATGAAAACGGATTTGGTGCAGGACATTCTTTCTTTCCTCTTCTGTGACCACTTCAATTGTGACAGATTTTACTTGAAGGAATATACTTAAAGGTCTCTGTTATAGATCAACTCTCCATTTGGGCAACTGATAAGGATTGCTTTTGACCTTTTATTTTATTGATCCCATGCTCCGCGTGCTCCTCGTCTCTTCGAATTTCCATCACAAATTAACAATGTAGGGCCCGATGGCTTTGAATTTAAGGAATTTGTCCACATAAGAAGCCCCAAATCGAAACTCCAGTCGGTCTGCCAATTTTCAATTTGGACTTGCTGGCAGACCCTCGTCCACTCAAAAGCAAAGCCCTGTCTCCTGATTTTGCTCCCGCTCTCGCCCTCACAGGAGAGGCTTTCTCTGCTACTCCTTTTCAAAGAAGGGTCGACCTTCAGTCCCAAAATGACAATTATCACATGCAAATTGTTGTTTCACATGTATCAGAGTGAGGGACACGTCGACAAGGAGAACTTCCAAAATGACAATTAATAGATGCAGCAACGCATCTCATTTTCATTTAATGATACTTACCTAACAACAACAATTGAAGTGCATCAATGCTAAAACATAATTCGAGAGGATAAGAGAGCCTGAAAGAGCCAGAACCCAAGGACTAGAGGGAGAAGATATTCCAAAGATAGAATTGCTCCTTCTTGTCTACCAGACTCCAATATTTTCCGAACAAAGTGTCCATATTAGGTTCCGATACTTTAGGGAGGCATTTATACTTAAACTGAAAATCATTAGATTGCTAAATTATTGTTTTTACTGCCTTTTTCAACCTTCCGACCTTGTGTCTGCAGCCCTCTGTCACTAGGGCTGATAGACAACCTCAAGTGACACTTTCGATGTTCGTCTCAATCGGGCCTAAATGATGTTCGTCTCAATCGGTCCTTACCAGCATTGTTGAAGATCGAGACTTTGAACACAAGATTGTCCCGACTGGTGTGAGCTCAACGCATACAGACGTTTGATGCAGACAAGCTTCTCTCGTGAATGCAGGCCAACCGTGTTGATAGGTCTTGAGCTGCCCTAGCCACAATCCATCTAAATACTTAAGAGTCATAATTTCTCATTTCTTTTGAACGTATTTCTTCACGAATTTGCAAGTAACACTCTCCCAAGTAGAAGTTCTGCAAACCAATATATGATGAAAAAAAAGAATAAATACGAGCAAACCCTGAAGAAAAAGGCAAACAAGATGTCCATTTATGCTAGTATTTTCTAGCTTAAAAATTTGAAGTTATCAATCCCAACCAGGCAATTTGATACCTACATGCTATTAATATTGTGCTCTTAGATTCTACAATAGCATACACAATGCTTCATGGGTTTCTAACACACTAATCATCTTGATCGCGATTAGGGGTGTCAAAACCGAACTAAAAACCGAATCGAAGCTTGAACCGAGCCGAATTTTTGCGTATTTTCTTCTCAGTTCAGGTGAATCAGAGATGATTAACAATTCACACAATCTCTCTCATTTTTCCGTAAACCTCTTTTTAATATTTCAAAAAAGAAAACCGAAAAATCAAATCGATTGGAACCGAACTCATTTCAAGGCGTGGTTCAGTTCAAATTTGTTGCACACCCGAACGGTTCGGTTAAGTTAGACGCCCCTGATCACAACCTCTCGATTTATAAATAATAGTTATTTTCTTTCTATACACATCCAATTAGATTTAAAAAAAGAAAGAAAAAGAAAAAAGGACGCCCGTCTTCTATTAGAATTGGTAATCTGATGAGCCCATAAATTTAAGAAAATGAAATTTCAAAATCACACCTGTGATCTCTTCATGAATTAAGATTGACAACGCGCGTAAACTTAGTTACGAAGCCTCGCCTCTTCAAATTTCCCTACAACTTGACAATTGCAATGCCCGATCGTTTCGAAATTTAGGACTTTTGCTGACAAAAAAAAAAGCCCCAAATCACAACTCGAAATCATCATGACGTGCAGAGTCTCCGCAACTCGGAATCGTCCAATTTGCTGCTTCAGTCCCACCCTTCTTCCTCATCGAAGATGATGAATTTGAGTTGGATCAACCCAGAGCATGCTCTGCTTCTATTCCAGAAGCGATTTGGGACATCCCCTAAGGAAGGTTTGGTATGCTTTCTGCACTGCGTCATCGTGCGCATTTCAATTGTTTGTCCATTAATTTCTATGTCATGTTTGGAACTGAGTTCCAGATTGTAGTGATCTTATAATGGCAATAGATGAGGATTGCCTTCAACCTTTTATTTTATCGATCCCACGCTCAGCATGAATTCGACTTATAACATACCCGGAATTTGGGAAAGATGCAATGTCCAAGTGTAACGATGTTCACTACTCTCCAAAAAAAAAATCAAGAAATACATCACCATTCAATCTGTTGCAGCAGAAAGTTTTGCTTTTTTCGATCTGATTAACTAAACAAAACATTGCGAAGCAGAGATTTTTTTGCAGGCGTACCAGGAGTTTATGCCCGAGTCTTGACATTCCTTCTGAAAATGGAGACTTTGAGTTCAATATTACCAATTCTAACAAGCTCGAACACACAGACAATCTCCTTCCTTTAGAGAGAGTATGATCTTGAAGAAACGAGGTGCCTCAAATGCGAAACTTTTCCGTTGCTGTTCATCTTCTCTCCGGCGACGAGAAGTCATCCCCTGAGCATAATTTGTGTAGTGAGTTGTAACGTCTGAACTTAAACTAGTTTCATGGCTTTATATTAGCTGACTTAATTAAATGAAGCATCTATTTGCAGAAGCAATTCATTTCCGGGACAAAAAGTTAAAAAAATTCTGGAAGAAGCTCATTAAGAGAGCATATACGGAATCAAATGGATGAAAAGATGGACAATCTGTTAGTTGATCAAAATTGTATCAAGAATAATGTTAGAGGTACTGAGGCTAAAATCAATAGATTTGATTTACAAAGTGATGTGTAAAGAATTACTAATCGATAGATTAGTATACCATCGCCATTAGATATTCAGCCTACCAGTTAGAAAACTTGACCAATGAGCAGATCTAGCTCTAAATACCGAGCTAAAGAAGAAAATTGTTTGTCTTGGCCCGCTTATTTGCACCTGCGGCTTGGTGGACCTCGGCAGACTATGTCGTGAGGGCAAACACCTCTTCTAAATGTTAGAGATAATTAGGCCAAAAGAAAAGATAATTTACTCAAACTTTATTTCCTTTGTTGAGTTCAGATTAGCATGTAGATTATATTAACTAGGAGAGTCTCACTAGCAATTCCTATAACTAAGAATTGGAAGAAAAACACTGGTACCTGCTACAAACCGAAGATCTTTAGCCTTCAGAAATTCCTTAGTCGTAAGTCCAGTACTTTTAAGTTGATCAAATATAGGTTTTATCAGCTAATATTTAGGTAAGGTTCATGATTATTTTGCTCAATTTCATTCATTTTTTCTAATTTTAAAAGCTGAGCGACTAGTCCTATTATGGAACTTCCCCCCTCAATGTCAATGATGGCTTCTAATATTCATCCGTGATTATTTAAGTAAGTGATTGATAGAATTTAATCTGAATCTACTTGTGTACTGATCACCAGAGAGCAATACCTATTTGAAAATTGATGCAGGATTCCAACATGCCATGTCAGCAAATTTGGTTGAGTGGTCATCAGGAAGACTAAGTGGTTGTTGGGAAGGATTTCACTACATTTGATTCAAAACCCTTATGACTTAATCGCACTTTTTAAAAATTTAGAACACGATTATACATTAAGCTTTAAGGTTTGCAATCTTTTAAGAGAGTTCCTCGAAAAAAAAAAACAACGGATTAACATGCTTATTCGTTTGGATGAGAAGAGAGTTGAAGGAGACAGAAAAGAAATGGGATGTTCAGTTATGAAAAATGAAGAGCGTGCAATCTAGGCAGTTATGCTGAGGTGGCAAAAGGTGAGAAAATCATGTCGTTACCTATTATCCATCACGAGCAGCCCCCCCTTCTCGAGCGCCATGGACCAGTGGGGGGGCCCTTTGCAAAACTGCGATTTTATTAGGGAGAAAGAGAGAAATTGGAAATAGAATCGCTACCTCAACATAAATTTTCTTCATCTCCACCTTTGATTGTCTCGGTAACTTTTAAATTTCCGCGTCACTTTCAAGCATCCGCCGTTCCCCTTATCAGTGACTAGACAAGTTACAAAGGTGAAAAGTTTAGAACCTATGATGCTTCAGCTGATGGAAAATTTGACAAGCAGAGGCAAGCGAAAAAAAATAATAAATGAGAATGACCTTAACTGGATCTTACCGATTTTTTGTGCATTTATTATGCTGATAACTTTTGTATGGTTGCATTGAGATCACCTTCCCAGTAGCCATCCCACTTGTATCTGAACAGTCTCACCCATTCTAGTTTTGGTGTGCTTAGAGTACCATTGGAAAAGATCTTCATTTTTGGGCACTCTTCCACCTCAACATATTCCAAGGATGGGAACCTGAAGCTACATCTTCTGGTGGAGGAGAAGCATTCTAGGCTTGGCAGATGTTGGAGGGTCAAAATTTCTAGCTTCCTAAGAAAATCACTTTTCTTTCTTCGTTTTCATCATTTGCGACTACTTCTTTCATTCTTTCACATCCAATTATAGTCATGTCAGTGAGATGCATCAAATTTGTGATTGCTGAAACTGTCACTAGATGTACCAATCCAGAAGAATTCTTCACCACTAACTCCGTCAAATTCTGGAAGGATGTCACGACTGGAAATAATGTTGTCAAACTAGGACAATCCCATACCTTAAATATGCTAATACTCTGAAGAATTTTCGCCACCAAATAGCCTTCTCTCCAGACACGCTGTAGGTTGGGTAGCTTGCTTAACTTAAGTTCTTTCAAATTTTCAAGAACGGGATGTTTTCCCACTTCAACAAGCCCTTCATCAGGGAATAAATCTTCAAATGAACTACAAAAGACCTCAAGGCTTTGTAGGTTTTGAAATCTTTGTAGGAGGAATATGGGAGGAAAGACGGCATTTTCATTGTGAAAGCATGCCAATGTTAGTGCTTTTAGCTTGCCAAAGATGTCATCGGAAAATTTTCTGTTCTGTATCATCTGAATATCCTTATCGACTAATAAAAGTCTCTCCAAAGTGGGAATGCCCTACAAAATTGCCAATACAATGAGAGAAGTAAATTCAACAAGGTTTAACAACAAATCATGGACTCTCAGTGGTAAACTTAAGTCAGTTAACTCCCATGGAAGGGGGCCTTATCCTCACATTTCATTGATTTCTAGATCCCTGCATACAAGTCTCAAGCTTCTAAAGTTATACTACAAAAGGCAAACTTAACCAAACACTACACTATGGCCATCAGCCAATTAGGCTTGGCCATGCAGTCATATTATAATGATTAGATAGAAACGAGATTGGGAAATCTAGAGTGCTATAACTTGCCACGGAGGGACATTTAAGTGTCATAACTTTGAAATTGTACACTTAAGTGCCAATATCAGATTAAAATAGAACACTTAAGTGCCACTCCAATGAAAATCTGGCCAAATGGTTGACGTGGCAATTTTCCGGCAAGTTTGGTCCAAAACGTCGTCGTTTTGCACGCTGACATGGCAGATAAAATGCAAAAATGACGTCGTTTCGTGTCTACATGTAAATAATAATATAAAAATTAATTAAATTAGATTTAAACTTAAATTTATTTAAAATATTCAAAAAAAAATAAAAAAAATTAAGAGAAATTTAAAAAAAAATTTAATAAAAAGGAGGGGGAGGTCGAACGGGGGCGGCCGAGGGCTGAGCCATTGCCGCCGCCGGGAAGGGCCGGTGACGGAGGGGGGAGGTTCGGCCGGGGTAGCCAACCCCGGCCGACCGATGGCGAGGGCCGCGACCCTGCCCGCATCTCGGGCGAGGGCTCGCGGGCCCTCGCCGCCGGTTGGCTGGCCTCGCCGGCTCCCGGCCGTGGCCCGGTGACCCTGGCCGACCCTCCCCACTCCGTCGCCGGCCCTTTCCGGCGGCGGCGAGGAGGCTGTGAGGGCCCACGACCCTTGCCCCACGCGAGCCCTCGCCGCTCCCCGCCGCCGCCGGGAAGGGCCGGCGATGGAGTGGGGAGGGTCGACCGAGGGCCGGCTACCCCGGCCGACCCTCCCCCTCTGTCGTCGGCCCTTCTCGGCGACGGCAAAGAGGCGGCGGCGGCGAGGGCTCGCCCCTCGCCCGCCCCATTCGACCCCCCCCCATTTTTTAAATTTTTCTTAATTTTTTTGGAATATTTTAAATAAATTTAAGTTTAAATCTAATTTAATTAATTTTTATATTATTGTTTACACGAAACGTCGTCGTTTTTACATTCTCTCCGCCACGTCAACGTGCAAAACAACGCCGTTTTAGACCAAATTCGCCCGAAAGTTGCCACGTCAGCCATTTGGCCAGATTTTCGCCGGAATGGCACTTAAGTGTTCCATTTAACTTCGAAACTGGCACTCAAGTGTACAATTTTGAAGTTATGGCACTTAAGTGTCCTTCCGTGCCAAGTTATGACACTTGGGCTGTTCTTTTGCCAGATAGAAAGGGAAAGAACTGTATTGGCATATGAATGATAAAAAAAAAAAATGAAACATTTTACCTAGAAAACATCAAAAGAAAGATGGTCTTCCTAGTGTGATTTGAAAAGGAATTACTAAATGTCTGTGCCAAATTCTCAATTTCATCCACAAGAATTCCACATTTTTTATCCATATCAAGAACTTTAAGAGAATTTTGAAGTAGAGGTAAGTATGGTCAATTCAAGAACCCTCCTGACCAAATTCATCCTTTAGTAGGAATGTCTTGTCCTCATCAACAAATCTGTAGTTCCTTGGAATTTTAAGTGATGAGATGCGTTGATAATGTTACTAAAACATTTTGAGTGTCCACAAATGAAAAGTGTGCTTAAAGACATTTAAAATATCTTTTGTCGACAAAGTGGTAGGCAAGGGGTTCCTCTTTTCTATAGTATTGTAACATGACATGACTATGCAGTGCATAAGAAATATAGTGGGCGACATAAAGAATAAAGAAGAAATGGAGGAGAGAGCAGTTGTAATCATACCCTCTCAATCGAGAAGTGTGCTTCAGGGTCTAAAAGGTGGTGTTGATCATCTCTCTGAGCCCACTTATTCATGAATGTCACAAAAGACAACATGTTCAATTTGTCACAGTGGGTCACTCGCAATTCCATCAAGAATGGCCAATTCAAAGTGGACATGATAGAACAAAAGCTCTTGAGTTGTGGCATATCATGTAACACCAAAGAAGTCAGTTTTGGGATAAGAAATTGAGTAGTGATAGGGCATGAAGTGTCATCTCCACTCGTGACTATTTCCTTGAGTCCACAAGACTCCACCCGAAGTTCCTTAAGTTGGGTTAGACTTGTAGCCACCCAATACGGAAATAAATTTTCAAGGTTCTTACAGTTTTGAGCCTTCACTTTCTGCAAATGTTTAAAAGTGAGAGTTTCTTGAGGACCAAAGTTCCATATTTTGCTTAAGTTGTCCATATGGGAGAGAACCATTGATTGAAGGCAAGGAAATTGTACCTGCCATATGTAAAAATGATATAATGAATGTGATTACATTGAGTTATGACCTCAAGTAGAATGACAAATCATGAGTATACTAGAGTTTGTTAGTGACACAAATAGAGAGAGATTGATAGATGCTTGCACTTAAGTTGACCAATAACTCTCGCAATTAAAGAGTAAACAAATATGTGGATACATGTCATGATGAAACTTTCTACTCACCAATAACAAGAAAAAGAATTAACTGGGCAAATGAATCTGTTAGAAAAAAAGGCCAAACGGGAGGGGAAAGAAAAGAGTGACCTAATTATTTGGTATGTGTTAATTGCATTTTGAAGAAATGATGTAAATTATAACAGATTTGGTGAATATATTAGATTGCATTGGATCAATTCAATCAAAATAAATTTGAAAATTGATTTTGTTCTTTTAAAAATTAGACGATGGTGCGTACATGTATATTCCTTATTATTCTACTTTGACAGCAACCTCTCCTATATTATATCGAATCTATAAAATAATCATTGAAATTTTAAAATGTATTTTGTTTCAATCTATAATTGATAGTACATGAAACATTGACTTTTAATGGGCTTACTTGTCATTTGATATTAACAACGCCTTCTCCATCCAATTTTTGGAAAGTTGCCATGATGACATCTCAGAATCTCCAATTAGCCGATCACATATGAATGCGCTATTTTACTTCAATGCATTGGTGAATATAAAGAAATAAAAAGTTGATTGGATCATTAAAGCTCAAAGCACTCCAATTACAAAGGCCACTCTCTCTAATTCTTCCAATTTCTTCTCCATATATATTTATATATATCTTCAATTGTCTACCCTTTTTTTTGATAATTCAACATTGTATAATGTACGAATTCTCAAACTTATTTGCTTCAAGTTGAAGATGGAATTGAAAACTAATAGGCAACCAATTTGTGAATTGGATTTACAATAGGAAAATTTAGTTAGTGTTGACACTTATCTCCAATACCTTATGGCCTGTAATAGGTAACCAATTTCTTAGCCTTAATTAATGTCGTGTGTCGAGGATTTAGGAGTTTTATTTGGGCATGTGGAGGCAAAAACAAAAGAAAAATTAAGTTGATGTTGCATTGCATAGGAACTGAAATTGTTTCATGTGACGCGTGCAGAGCACCATTCTATTTCCAAATTGCTATTACTAGCATTGCATTGGTACTTTGATTTGACAGGATAATTGATCTTAAAAATAAAAGGATTGCTTCAATTTGACAAGATAATTGATCTTAAAAATAAAAGCATTGGATTAAGAAAGAGAAATTGAAGATAATTGATCTAGGAAATAATAGCATTGGATTAAGAAAAAGAAGACTGGCCTGCGGAGTGAAAAGTGAAGGAGTGTCGTGGTCAATCTCCATCCGTGATTGCCAACTCAAACTTCTCATCTTGGGGCAATGGGTAATGGTCATCTTTTCTAAGTGAGGACAATTTATCATATGATTCTTCCCTGATAGGAAACAAGTTAAATTGGGCAAGCATTCCAAGTTCATCCATCTAAGTTTTGGGAATGTAATCTTCTCCACCGCACTTCCTTGCCCTTCTTCCTCTGTGATTACTCCTTCCATTTCACCACACTCCTTTATTTTCATCCATTGAAGACTAGCGAGGCACGGAGCCATTGATGGAGTGAAAGCATGTCCCAAGTTGCTGCAATTGTAAAAGGTTAGACTCGTAGAAATTTGAAACAAAGCATTTCTTGAAGATCTTTGTTCCATAATCGCTTCAACTTTGGTAGATTGACTAAGTCCAAATGCCGCAGTTGAGGTAGCACTCGAGCACTTTCCACACCCTTTAGCCCTTCAAGATCGAATATTTCTTCTAGTGACTCACAATCGCACACTTGCAATTCTCCCATATTGTCTAAAACAAGCATCAATTTGGATGGAATAGCACTAATAAATGATGGACATTTATCCACCACCAATGATTCTAATTGCCAAGATGACTTGATGGGATTAAGTTTGCTGTGCCATTTTCCAATCATCTCTGGGAACTCAGATAGCCACATAAACTCTTCTCCAGCAACCATAGCCTATAAAAAAAAAATGCATCATTGAATGTAAACTCTTAGGCGACAAAAAGCAAATACTCTATTGGTGATCAAAACCATCCAATTATACAAAATTTGATAACTAATGCATACCATTTCTTCATACATATTTCGGATGGTGATGTCTAGATTTTCCTTCCAAAACCATGCTGCTGTTGATACATGTACTCTCTCTAGTTTTGGCACCTCAATTGGTCCCTTAGAGAAAAACTTCATGTTTGGACATCTATTTGTAGTGACTTCTTCCAAGAGAGGGAACATCAAGGTGTATCCGCATGAGCTGAAACATCTTAACCTTGTCAAACCATCAAGCTCCATATACTTCAATTGATTGAAAGCCACTACGTGCCCCTCCTTATCTCCCTCGTCACAAATGATTTCTGTCAACATTTTACAATTACTTATCCTCAATTTTGTGAGTCCTACCAAATTTTCAGCTATTATCGGTGTGAACATATTTGATAACCCAACACAATGTGATACATCTAGAGTTTTCAGATGTTGGAAGTATCTTGAAAAGGTTAATATTAGCTCTAGTGATAACCCATCACAATATGACACACAAAGGGTCTCTAGATGTTGAAAATATCTTGGGACTTCTACGGCTTCCAAATTGATGCTCAGCTCTTCTAGATAAGATTCACATACAACTAACTTTTCCAAGTTAGTTAAACTCTTAACTAAACAACATGTGGATATTGTAGATTCCTTCAAGAGATGACGAAGCTCAAGAACTCTAAGCTTGCTGAAGAATTCCTCATTATATAAATGCTCATGCCATATCTCCATCTGTTCGGATAGATCCAATTTTAACTCTTGTAGATTTGGGAATGCACCCTGAGAAAATAGTCAAATCAAAATCTAAAGTCAGTTTAATTAGAAGAGTATTCATGTGTTATGGTATAAGTCATGCATATCGAACACAATATCTGCATTTTAAGATGTTAAGTCTCATGCTATACAATTGCTTTGATGCAATTAACAGCTGATCTTTTATATTTGACTCGTATCCTTATTTGAACTTAAGTGAACCCCCACATTCGCGTTTCTAGATATCTACTCCTTATGAAAATAACTTCCCCCTCAAATGTAGCCACAATTGCATAGATTTTAGTGATTAATGTCAACCAAAGGTTCCATCTTTGCTTGTTCTCATAACATCAATTATCTTTGTAGGGTTCAAATTAAGAACACACTAGCGCCACGGTAAGCTCACACCATATGCCACGTGTTTCCACAACCATTGAAATTGGCCTAAATCTCTTTTAAAGGGGGATCAATGAGTATGCATTTGATAAATCAAATACTGACAAGCATGTTAGTCAAAACTTAAAGGACACATTATGTTTCCATGTTGCAATATTTCTATGGATTCAAAGAGAGTCGTAAAGTTTACATCTTCATATGAAGAGCTACTTAAATGAGATGCATGGCTCTGATCTTAATCATCACTTCCAATATTACCATTGAAGCAAAACAAATAATCTTGGGTCATACCTTTTCTACCGTGAAAAGAGGTTGTTTATAAAGTGGCATCTCATTCTCAAGTTGTGAAGCAAAAATCTCCAATTTGTTACAACCATGCACCTCCAAGGTCTTCAACATCGGCCAATGTAAAGCATGTGTTCTGTAGACGCACTTCAACTCTTTTAGATGCTCAAGCTTGAGGGAGGTTAACCTTGGGAACACAACTTTGGGAATTAGTCCTTCCTTCTCAATGAGTTCAACAATGCCACAATTATCGATGTTTAGTTCCTCAAGTTGCATTAGATCTTTGGCTACTAAGGCTGGAAACAGAGTGGTGAGGGCCTTGCATTTGGAAACTCTAATAGAACGTAAGTACTGGAATTTAACTTGACAGTGGAGTTCCCTATTCCATACACACTTCAGCTTATTGCATGCCTCCACATCATGCGATTTTAGATTTTGCATAGAATCCACAGCAACCTGATTATCCCATATCATTTCGATATTATCCATGGAATTGATTTCTAATATCTCCAAGCTTGGAAATGCAACCTGTGGTATTAGCTCATAAAATTGGTGATTCAATTAAATTACGAATTCATGAAATTCCAATATGTAAATATGCGAAGGGAAGAGGAGGATCATTGAGTAGCACAAGAGGGGAAAAAAAGAAAAAAAAAAAAAGGAGTAACAAAATCTCCATACTAATATGGTTTCAATTTCCTTGAGTATTTCATAGAATCGTCTAAAGTTTTCTAAATTCTTATTGAAAAAGATAAGGAATCTTTCTCCAGTCTTTTCTTTAGAAAACAATTTGCATTGCAGGGCTTAATTTGATTAGTGACCCACTTTTATTCCATCTCAAGAATTTGTCCTTCAGAAATGGGTTAGCAAGTGGAGCATTAGTTATCGCTCTAAGTAAACCCTACAATACTTTCAACTTCAAATTTTGGCCCACATAGTTTAAACAATAGGCATGGCCAATGTCTAATGAAAACAAAAATAAATTGCTTAAGATGGGCAAAATAGTAATTTGGATATGCTCATATTACAATCATAAATTCACATTAGTCTCTTATAGAAAGTGATTGATTTGAAGAACATTTTTTTTTTTGATAATGATCGCTTATATCTTTTGAAAAAGTTAGTTAATAAAAAAATGTTTTAATTGTCATTAATAATTTATGTTTATACATTTTCATAGACGATGAAAATATTTTTTATTCATTTATTTCTGTGAGTGATATAAATGACTACTTTTAGAAAAATATTGTCCAAGTAAACATTTTCCTCAAAACAAATTAAGCCTTAGATCAAATCTTTCCCTCTCTTCAATTTTGTTCATTTTGTAAAACAATTGTATCACACTTTGTATCTTGCATTTATTTTTATTGTTTTTATAAGAGCTGACCTCTAGCCCCACTCACAATGATATTTTTTGCTTTGGGCGATAGCCGCATTGCCATCACCCTCATGGTTTTATTCTCCTGGGCGTCGCCCAAAAAAAAATCATGTAAGTTAAGACTGGTGCCACTTCTTTTAAGGCATATCACTTTACCATCCCCAAGCGAGTCCCCAAGCGATGTGAAATTCAGTTCATTCTTACCTTAAGGTGAAGTCGCACTCCCATCCCTTGTAGGAGTGGGTCATTACATTTTTCATTATTGCACGTACATATTTGGGTGCCATTTTTGCTAGTTTAAAAATGAAATAGCTAGTATAAGTAGCAATTTTTAAAAAAGAAATAGCTGGTACAAGTAGCAATGGCTAAATCCTCACAATCTTGTTCTATCGATTATGGTCATCTCATTCATGGGTACAAAGAGTTTCTTCGAATCTCCTGTTCTTTTCCAAGGTTCTCCTTTTTTGGGTCCTAAGGCATCCTCATCTTGCAAAAGTCATACCAAAGATTGGACAGACCCCACAAAATAATAAGACAAAAAAAAAAAAAAAAAAAAAGCAGTTTTTTAGTTTCTCAATGCGCTTATACTTGATATATATACACATATAGAAATATTTGAAAACAAAAAGGACAATATTCCTCAATTTTGGTGGGCCTCTAGTTTGGAATATTGAATACAAAAAATTACTATCGGCAATTTGTATGACCTGCTCATGCTTTATAATAGATATTCAACCATCCTTGTGGATACGGAAATTCAAAGCAAGACATTGCAACTTATACATGTTTGCAACCTTGAACGCTTATGCTTGTACGCTGCTCACTTTTTTCTCTTCAATTTTTTCTTGGTATGAAGAACAATTTCACGAGAATTCTCTCTCACCTCTGTTTAATCAACCAGCGACCCAGACATGCTGCTTTTTTAGATTCAATTGGAAGAGGAAAGAGAGAGATGCTTGTAACAAAGGCTGTGTCCCTGGTGTTACCGGCAGCGGAGATAGCCTTCCCTAATAATTTAATAATTGTTTTTATCGATTATAAGGGTCATTAAGCGTATTGCTTTTTTTAAAATTTTGAAAATAAAGCACATTAATTTATCAGTTAGTTGGATTGACCACAAAATTTAATGTAAGAGAGTTTCTCTTTTATTTAGTCTATAAGTGATTAATCAAATACTTCACATCTGCAGATTGTACCACGTAAATTCATCTTTTAGATTTACATGCTTTGTGATTTGCCCTGATTTGTAACTTTTAGGATTGGTTTTGTTTTTGAAATTATGTACCTCTCTAGCTTGTGAAATGAAAATTTACCTTTTGATAAAAAAAAAAATTCACATCAAAATTCAAACTCATTGGCAGAAAATATAAAATTTTCAGACTAAATATATATATATAGATTTATAATTAGATGATCCATATGTATATTTTCCGTACTAAATAAAAGTAAATGATCAATTATAACATGTTATACATACTTATTACATAGACTTGGGCGGTCAAGAGTCCCAGATAGTCAAGAGTCCCAGATACTAACCATCATTTTCACGTTCATTTGAAAAGGAAAACTGTTTCTTCCTAATCTTGATAATTTGGCTGCAACAATACTTATGGACATATTATCTTTGAATAACTTCTCTTGGATGGTCAAATGCGAAATCAAACTTTTAATTTTAGTTTTGACATTGACAAAAAGAACAATGGCAAGATTTTATTTTCCAATATTGATCAAGGATATATGAAAACAAAATTCATCATAAAGATCGCCTATCAACTCTAATACCCAAAAATAAAAGGATAAAAATAGTAAGATGAACTTACCTAAAAACTCTCCACCTCAATGGAAAGATGAAATGAATATTGTGGACTAAATCATCACCCTATATAATTTAAAGTCAATGGGATGGGAATAGAATTTCTAATTAAGGAATTGCTATATTGAAGCTCATTCTAGGACTCGGACATGGAGTTAAATCGTGTCTCCTCATATGAATGGTCCTTTTGAAGAAAAAAGAGGCGAAATTCCTAACTTACATTATGTAAAACGGAGAGACTAGGTAACAGTATAAAATCTTAATTGTCTTTTTTATATGGCGTAGGTAGATTTTTTATGCAATCAATGTTTTATTTTAAAATTGAGTGGAGATTGCAACAGAGTTCTCCTTGCAAGGAGAAAGATCAACATCTTGCAAATAGCAATCTAAGTGACATTCATGAATGACTTTTAAAGGAGTACTCTATAACAAATATTTATAGAGTTTCCACTGAAATGATGATTCGGAGACAACCTGGCACATTCAGAAAATTGGCCACATGTTTGCCATAATGATAATTTGCTGGAAAATTTCGGATGTTTGGTTGAAGCGCATAACTTTTAAAGAAATGAAATTTAACCCTGCAATTTGAGAGTTAACATTTGAGCTCACTGAAGATTAAGTATCCAACTTTGGTATATGTAGTGAATCTACTTTAAATTCTTCATTTCAACTTAGAATCACAATTTGAGAGGTAACTTTACTTTTACTTGTCCAGATTTTAGGGTGCAGTGATTATGTGGATTGTAATCAATCTTAAACAAAGTAGGCTTTGTAACTAACTTAATTTTTATCTTGACCATGCTTTGTCTTCGGTATAACTATTTATTCGTTCATTTCAATTATTTAAGTAGGTAGGCATAATAATTATTTATATGCCTATCTCTCTCTTCTTCTTTTTCTTCTTTTTGTACTTTTTTTAATGATTTGTGTGATTGATCCAACTCTTGATTTCTAGAGAATGGGGTGAATTGAAACTTGCTCTCTGTTTGTAGGGCCATGTGGCAACTTGAAATACGCAGCATGTAAACTTCCCAAGTACTATAACATAGAAAATTTATGCCAATTATTCTAATCAAGCAGATTTTGTTATATTAAATATTTTGACTTAAAGTTAATCACGCACCTCTTGATTGAAGAGGGCAATGGAGCTTGATTTGACATGGTCTTGACTCCAAGCTTCTTGGAAACCTGTCATTGATTTTTCATTAGATGAAATAAATGTCACCATTTGTATTGTAGGGATGAATTTATCTACAAGAAAATCTTCAATGATAAAAATAACAAATCAATCTCACATTTTTCATGAGAGAAGAACGTCAAACTCTTCATATAACTAAAACTTATATTGGTTAACATTGGGAATACTAGAGTCTTTGATGTTTCCATTCCCTGCCCTTCTTCCTCCATAATAATTGTCTCCATCTTCTTGCAAAGCAATACTTTTAGTGCTCCTAGTTGAGGGAGAGATTGAACCATGGATGGGAGAAATAGAAACTTGAGTTTGTGACAGTAGAACACGTTTAGCTTCTTCAAATTATGGAATCTCACTATTCCACAAGGATTCTTGTTCCATATGCACCTCAAACTCAACAAATCATGTAAATTTAAGTCAGTTAGCTCAAAGAGGGTCTCCACATTTCCACCAGTATTTGGTCCAACAAGGTCAAAAATCTCTTGCACCGAAATGCAACATTTTATACTTAAGGTGTGTAACTTCTGTAGCTTTGCTAGAGACAAGAAGTCAATAACCTTTGAGAGAGATTCGCACCAGAAAACCTCTAGAGATCGGACATTTCTTACTCCTAGTGGAGATTCATCACTCCATATATCTTTCAAATTGGGAAGTCCAGACATAATCAAGGACTCCAGGGATGGCATTGAAACCTGGTGGATAGCTTCATCAGCATAAGCATATATAATTACAAAAGACAGGCCAAAAATATCAGTGCTATAGCAAGTTATTCATAATTTTTGCATAGACAAAAATCAGAGATAAACAAAAGCTACTTTACAATCTAAAAGGGCACTTTACAACCCCGAAAGACGACCAATGAGCTTAAATTTTTATTTACAATATAACAAGGGATGTTATCGTGATTAGAATTGGCTTGCAATTTACTAACAATAAGGGAAATTACAGTCATCGAGAATTTTTCTCTCATTCAGATTCCTAAAGACAAAAAAAAAAAAAAAAAAAAACTAATGACCCGATAAAGCAAAAGTACTTTCAAGATAAATTACTTGATATAAGGTGGACTACTCCCTTTAGGGTATCTAATTACTTTGAAGATGAATTACTAGGATTATTGCTAGAAAGTAAATTAGTATCTCACAAGTGGAGATTACTGCCATGAAAAAAATAGTAAATAATATAGAATGACTGTGATTACGAAAAGCATGGACAACTTACTGCCAAAGGAAAATTACTCATTCCAACAAGTGAATGACTATCTCAATAAGCCAGGATTGCAATCATAGGTTCACCAATTACTTAACTATTGGCGGGTTTCTTTGTATGTGTTGTCTGGAAAGAGGAGGACTCAATGATTATTCATTTGCCAGAACCAGAAGTTGAAATTTTGGTGGATAGGGATCAACATATGGTAATAATTAGTACTTCATTATAGCCACGTACTTCCTCTTATCATTAAATATTAACTTCCAGGGGCATGGATCATCCCTATGATCCTTACAACCATTGTCTGCAGCTCGCACAAATAGTCACGAGCCAGGTTCTCTCTCTCTCTCTCTCTCTCTCTAAACCTCATGAAGACGCGACCAAGTGCTAGAGTCAAATTCGTTGGCCGTGCCTGCTATGGACGGCAATTGCGGGCAAAGAGAATTTGCACCGCTTTGCAAGGAGATGAATGAACCGGAACCGGTCAAATTCAAAAAAAAAAAAAAAAAAAAAACCCTAAACCTCCCCTTCCCCCTTCCCTCACGTGATTTCCTCGATTTTCCCTCCTTCCCCTTTCTTTTTTTTTTTCTCTCTCTTTCTTTTCTCTTCTTTTTCCTCCTCACGTCACTTCCTTGCCCCCTACCCCTACTTTTTTCTTTTCTTCTCTCTCTCTCTTCTCTTTCCTCCTTTCTCGGCCGAAACGCCCCTCTTCTTCTTCTTCTTCTTCCTCTCTCGGCCGAAACCCCCCATTCTTCTTCTTCTTCTTCTTCTTCTTCCTTCCTCTTGCAAGGGGTGAGCACGGTTCCCGGGTAGAACCGGGAATCGGAGAACCGAACCGGACCATCCCGTTCTCTGCCTCTGCCCATCGCCGACGCCGGACGCCGCTGGACGCCAATCGCCTCGCACTCGTCTCACCCTTGCCTCACCCTTGCCTCCTGCTCCCTTGATGCCATCACCCCTCACTTGCCTCGCTACTCAGCCGCTCGCCGTCAATGCCGCCAGTGGACGCCGCTCGTCCCCTCGGTGGAGGCCGCTCGCCGCTTGCACAGCCGCCCCCAACTCTGCTCGCTTGGTCGCCCTCAACGCTACTCCCCTCCGACGCCGCTAGGCCAGCCGCCCCCAACACCGCTGGCCTGGGCCGACCCTTGACGCTGCTCACCAGTCGACGACGCTCGTCCCAAGTCTTTGTCTCATTATGCTTGTAAGGATAAGCTAATTTGGATGGTTTAACCTAGAGATTACGATTCATGGGCACTTGAGTTGGGTTCTTCAGGTTGGCGGTCGCCATTTGCATTTTGCTCTGTGATTTTTGTTTTGTGATGAGGCATAACTTGTCTAGTTCGTGTCAAGTAGATCTAATGGGACTTGTAATAGTTATGCGATTTGATTATACTTGTTTTTTGATGAAGCACATCTACGAGGTGAGCTGTTGATCCACCGCCCCTTCCTCAAATCAAAGGATGGGATGTGTTTTTAAGTCATGAGCAAGCAGATTTGCTCGTCTTGTACTGAATTTTCATTTTTTAGGGAAGGGGCCCTTGTTGCTTATGTTATATCCTGTAATCGAGCCATAACTACTTAAGAATTGGTAGCTGACTTGATTAACAATCTGTGCACATCTTTTTTGATTTTTATGCTGTTTTTTTTTTTGTCCTTCACATGATATGTTTGATTGATATCTGGCATGCAGTTTGGTTACACAGAAGCGTTTGAGTCACATTATTTACCTAAAAGATTTTGGTACAGTAAATGTATCGAACCCTTGAGAGGATAATGGCATGTCTTCTGTTCTCTTTTCTCTTATGAAATGTCACTCTAGCTTTTTACTATTCCATCAGGTCCTTGATTGTGAGCTGTTTTAGAGTCAGAGTAGATGATGAAGAAGAAGGATCTTTTGGTTTTTATGGATGTCTCCATTGATGGGGACCCTGCTGAAAGAATGGTTTTTGAGGTACTCATTTGTGAATGCGAATCATAAATTTTTTTAACATCTTATGATCTTAGTTATTGCATTTCTTTTGAAATTTGCTGCAGATTCTTCACAATCCTTATCTGTTGATTGGCTTTCTTGTGAATCCGATTCAACAGCTTTTTCTTGAAGTTGCTCCAAAGACGGCAGAAAATTTCCAAGCACTCTATACTGGAGAGAAGGGAATTGGCCAAAAGACAGGGAGGCCACTGCACTTGAAGGGGTCATTTTTCCATCGGATCATTAGAGGCTCTATGGCTCAGGTATGTTTGTTTGTTCATGTAAGAGCTTTGTTCTAGAGAAAGTTTGGCATTTATGGTTGTGTAAGGCTAAATAGGTTCTTTTGGTTAGTTACCTTTCTTTATGTTGTAGGATACAGGGCTGATGCTCACGACTGCTTTTCTTGTGATATAGTTTTAAGTTTTAACATTGTACTTACCATGTTGTCCACCCTTTGATCTTTGCTTTGGTTAACATTTCACATACATTTCTTTGAATATTATCTTTCTCACCATTGGATTTTTCATTAATTTTTTGTTATTTTTCTTTTTCTTTGCTTTTTGCAGGGTGGTGATTTTCACAAAAGACATGGTAAGAATTTTTTTTCATGGCTGTCCAATTTGTCTGTTTGTTTGTAATTTCACTCATCTTCCATGGTTGCTTTTGAGGCCTAAACTTTGGATTTGCTTGTTATGTGGTAATTTATTGAGGTTCTTTTTTCTTTTTTTGTCTTTGTTTTCTGTTATGTGCATCTTGTTGGTCAAGATGGACAATGCTGCAAATTGCTGCTGGTGAACAGGCCAATGGCCATCATATGTGATTATGTGCATATATGCGACCTGTTTACTTATTAGTTAGTTTGGATGAGTCTAGTACGTGTCACTACACATTCATCACATCAATGCATTCTTTGAAAGCTATGTTACCTTTGAATCTCAACAAAATGCTGTTCGGTTTTGAATTAATAGTCTAATGTTCTTTTATGGACATAGAAGCTTTGGTTTGTCTCTTTCCTTATTCGTTATAGTTCAAATCTGAAAATGAAAAAAAAAAAAAAAAAAGAACTTGTTGGAACCTGGAACCGACCCTGGAACCTGTGATAGGGTAGGTTCCAGGTTCTTGATTTTGACGGGTAGGTTCTAGGTTCCAAAAAATGAGGAACCTGTACTCGAGGGTAGGTTCCAGGTTCCAAGCGGAACCTGTAAGGAACCGGGAACCGCTCACCCCTACCCGCTATGAGAGAAGGAAGAAATCCTACGAAGCCGCACGTCCTCGAAGCTGCAAGTCCTCCGCGCGAAGCTTTGAAGAGATACGCGAAGTCGTACGTAAAGCATATTGTTTTGAGCTTGAATGTGCGGTAACTTTGTGCCGTGATTTTATACTAAGTGACTTGACTATGTAATCTCCTTATATCGCTTGATCTATAGTGAAATTTGCTACTGCTCTCCCCGTGGACGTAGGTCTTTACGACTGAACTACGTAAATCTGGTGTCCGATATATTTTCTTCTTCTGACTATATTATTATTCGATCGCTTGCCCCATCGCTTTCTAGGTCCAAAATCAAGAATCCATAATCCAATCTACCAAATAGCAGCGAATAGAAGTAAAGTCGCAACACCCACACTAGCAAGCAACGCAACCCTTCTTAAACAAAACTACCATAGAAGTACACAAAAACAGACTAACCATGAAAGAGGCACATAACAAAACAGAAGCAAGTTTCATTTCATCAACAAAAATTAAAATTGCCGAAGGACCCTCATTTTTGCCCAACTATAAATTAACTTGGTTTATCATAAATCATTGGTTTATTTCCACATTGTAGCAAAAATATCCTAGGCAGAATGTTCCTTATGCTAAAGGTCAATTAGAGACAGAGAGAGTGGGGACACTCCATTAAAACATGTCTTATCAAATTATTGCATCGAGAAGCCTGCACACAACGTGCATTGCTTGTTTCGGTGACAGAGCTCTATCAGATGAGAATACGTGTGGACCTCATTTTTTTTTTCCTTTTTTGGCATGAATGGTTCAATCATGGGATTTTCATGAATGCTTTTTGGCAAATAATAACTTTCTTGAGAATGTCCTAGAAAACGAGAGTTTTCCTATTTTCTACATAGACTTCATTCATGTCATAAATTATACATTGTTTGATATTCTTCTTCTAATGCCATAATCAATTAGAAACTTCTATCTCTATTTACTTTAAATTTCAAAATACCACAAAATTTTAAATTAAAAATAAAGAAAACACTCAATAAAATGTAAAATGGTTGTATGTATATAATGTGTGTGTATGGAATTTTTTTTTTTTATAATGTTCTACCTATTGACATATTAAACTTGAGCTAACTTAGACTCTTATATCTATTTAATGTTATCCATTAATTGAAAATAAGTCTTGACTTTTCATGCATTATCATTTTATAAGGAAATTTTATTATTTTTGCCAAATTGTAATATTAGAATGTCAAATTACTCTTTAATCTGTATATATGCTATGGCTATTTGCAAAGATCATGACTGCTTTTTAACCAAAAAAAAGTTATGACTAAACAAAAAAATTCAAATTGAATATTCTCACGTTCTTATTCTTTAATAGCATTCTTCCAAGTTTAAGAATTATGGATTTTTTTGGATAATACCACATAATTTTGTTAACCAGATCGATATGCGATCATATTCAAAACTTCATGCAAATATTTCAAGTCCTCACGGTATGGATGAATTTGGTTTTTCAGTAAGACCCTTTTATCAAGCATGTGAAGCCTTGGCCCATTTCAATTTTGAAGGTCAGGTCTAAAAGACCTTTTGATAGCCCGGCCCCTAGCCTAGCCTGGCCCTCCCCCCTTATAATCGTAATGGCATGGAATCATACCATGCTCAGGCATGATTCCTTGCCACGCTTGGATCACCTTGAGCAAAGTAAGAATCAAGGCATTTGTAGAATTTGACAAAGGAAAGGAATAAGAGTTATGCAACTGAAAAGGGAAAAGAATTAATCAAGTCACAACTAGACATAGCTTGATTCATGATTGGGATGAGGCCTACTACGTGATCCAGACGTGCCTTGTTTTGTTGTTGGCATACATGCGACTGGGCCTAACTTGATCCATGACTGGAACTTTGTTTACTTGCCACTCCCCTCCACTTATTGCTACCACAGTTTTTTCATTTCTTATATTTTTATTACCTTTTTTCACACCACTATGCAATTGGTCCATATTGCTATTCTTTGCTTTACTAAAATGCACTTGCGTGGGAGTAAAATTGAATGATGGAGTACCGTAATTTTGCAACTACATGTCAATCTAGGCTAATCTCATTTAATAAAATGCTGGCACCATGTCGATGCTCAATTGAATTTATGCACATATTGAGTGGCCTTTAGAATGTAGACAATTCAATTGAAGTGCATGCTTAATATAAATTAACGATTGCAATGTTGTATAATTGTATGCCATCATAATATCTCCGAAGTACTAGCTCCATGAATTCTCGCCACCCTTTCAACAATGAAATGATGTCATGACTACACATTTCTAGTGCTATAGTCCAGATTGGTCCACTTTGAACATTGGGAGACGCAAAATTTAGAAGGCAAGAGATTCATTGATTACTTGCGATCTTCTTAAATATATGCACAAGTCTTTCATGGAATTTTTTTTTGTAAAAATGTGAGGTTGAAGAGGTCATTGATTTTTTTTATTTGATAGAGTAGATTAATATTCTAAAGCATATATACAACATCATCAAGTTCAAAGTATAGTTTGCATCAGTCTTCAAGTTTTATTTTAGCAACCTTTATTTTAACTTCTAAAAGAATACCTTACATTATTTTTTAATTTCATACCAATTTTACTCATAGGCATATTAAAGTATGGGGCCATCAATATTTCTCTATCTTGACATGAATGTCTATATAACTTATTAAATATAGAATGAAGTAAAAAATATATTAACTAATATCATGATACGACCAAATTAAAATTCAAAAGGTTGAGTAAAATAATTAACTTAAAATATGAATAAAGGCAAAATAGAATTAAAATAACATTTAGAAAAATATTTAGAAACTATAGTCTTGGAGCCGTGCAACAAACATGTATTTTGCTAGTTCTATGTAGACTTCATTTGCAAATTACCGCCAACTATTTTCTTTTATCAATAGAGGGGTAAGATGGCCACTTCACCAACATATGAATTCACCAGCTCATAAACATCTCACTTTGCAATTAGACTAATTAGGCCTGCGCAAAGAAAGGAGAATTATCGTAGACAATGGCAAGAACTTTCTATCATTCTACTTAATTGAAATTAAAATGTTGCTTGTGTATCATAATATGTGATGTAGGAAACTATAGATTAAGAAGAAAGGCGTATCGTGAAACGGTTACGAACCAAAAAGAGATTACTAAAAAAATTATCTCTCATAGAAACATGAGAAGCATTGATGTTGAGAGATTATGTTCAGAAAAAAAAAAAAAAAAAGGCTGATAAATTGCAACTAGCTCCAAAAGGAAGAAAATAAAAGCAGAAAGAGTACACTTCTTCATGGATTCATCACAATTGCACAAAGGAGGCATATTTAAGAATTCTAAATTCATGTTGGCACAACAAAAGGCCTAAAATTACATTTTTCAGTGTTTTAACTCAATCAACTATTGGATTAGTGGTATTTGTTCCTTTGCCGTTTCTTCTTCGGTTAGGTTTCTTTACCAAGTTGAGTATAAATATGTCCACTCGATTATGAACTTGTCCTTATCAATTAATTCCGGTTTAAGACATTGAACCATGAAAGCTCTGAAGAAAATGACACATCACATTCTTCCTACACTACACCACACCAAATCCACTTGGCAAAAGAAATTAGAATGCGAGGCAGCGTTAGGCGACATCTATAGTGGAATTTGAGATATGCTAGTGATGAATTACGCTATGGAATTTGAGATATGCTAGTAATCCACTTGGCAAAAGAAATTACAATGCAAGGTAGCGTTAGGTGACATATGTATTGGAATTTGAGATATGCTAGTGATGAATTACTTATGGAATTTGAGATATGCTAGTAATGAATTACGCTATGGATCTAAAAAACCCCAACCCCCTTATGAGTTGGCTACATCACGAACTTGAGAAAACGGATGCTCCAATTTGAATTTGACAGCTAATTGATCCAAGGGGGAGACACGTTGGACTTGGATTAACCCTACATCTAGGCTGTTTGACCTCATATGTACCTTAAAGAGGAGAAATGTAATGAACACTGTTAACACTCGAATTTTTGTAGATCATTCGGATATCCACTTTTTGTGAAAATATAAAAATATAAAAAAAGGGTCAAAATGACAAAAACATACTAATAAGAAAGAGTAAATAAATAAATAAACAAGATAAATAGATAAATAAAATAAAATAAAATTCGGCTAGGCCATTTATGCCTGGCCCGGTTACTAAGCAAAATTTCTGGCCCACTCAGGCTTAATCCCTGAATTGGCCCAATTTTCCTCTTATTTTTCCTATTTTGTTCCAGTCCAACCCTTTTCCTTTCGGTTTTGTTTCTCCCTTTCTCAGCCCATTTTGTTTCCTCAAACTACAAAGATCTCCTGCCGTTTGCTGCCATCTATTGGAGTTCTCCGTTCTTGAGCTAGGCCACGTTTTGCAAAAGAGCTGGTGCGGCTCTGCTCGTGGCCGAGTAAATACAAGGAAAAGCAAATCTCCTCCGAAAACTCTTCACGAAGCCGAAATCCCGTTCATTGGTAGGACGTGATTTGAGTTTTTGTCACAACACGAACTTTTCAAGTTGGGAAATCTCTGCTTTGTTTTGTCCGGTTTTGCTGAAGTTTAGAGTACATCAATTGATTGCACTTTTTGAAAGTTTTAGGACTTGATTGTACTTTCGAGACATTTTGAAAGTTTTAGGACTCAATTGAACTTTCGTGATAAGTTTTAGAACTTAATTGCACTTTTTGAAAATTTTAAGACTCAATTGCATTTTCATAATAAGTTTAAGGACTTCTAATGCACTTATCCCTTTTATAAATACACTCTTCCCTAAGCTTCATTTTATAAACGCACTCTTCCCTTATCTTTGAGTTTGCAATTTGAAAAAGCCGATTCTCTTTCCTTTTCCCTCTTTGATTGAGAACCACATTCTCAATTTGATCAGATTTGTGGCTTGATTTTATAGATGCACTATTCCCTAATCTTTGATTTCACATGTTTGAAAAGTTGATTCTCTTTCCCTCTCCCCAAAATTACATTCTCAATTTGATCATATTTGTGGCTTGATTTTATAAATGCACTCTTCCGTATGCTTGATTTCATAAATGCACTCTTCCCTAATATTTGAGCTTGTAATTTAAAAATGTTGATTCTCTTTCCTTCTCCCCATTTGGTTGAGAATCACATTTCATAATTTGGTCAGATTTGTGGCTTCATTTTATAAATGCACTGTTGCCTAATCTTTGATTTCACATGTTCGAAAAGTTTTGTTCTCTTTTCTTCTCCCCCTCTGGCTGAGAATCACATTCTCAATTTGATAAGATTAGTGGCTTGATTTTATAAATGCACCCTTCCCTAAGCTTGATTTTATAAACACACTCTTCCATAATATTTGAGCTTGTAATTTAAAAATGTTGATTCTCTTTCCTTCTCCCCATTTGGCTGAGAATCACATTTCTTAATTTGGTTAGATTTGTGGCTTGATTTTATAAACGCACTATTGCCTAATCTTTGATTTCACATGTTCGAAAAGTTTGTTCTATTTTCTTCTCCCCCTCTGGCTGAGAATCACATTCTCAATTTGATAAAATTAGTGGCTTGATTTTATAAATGCACCCTTCCCTAAGCTTGATTTTATAAACACACTCTTCCCTAATATTTGAGTTCCCAATTTGAAAAAGTTATTCTCTTTCCTCCTCCCTCTCTAGTCAAGAATCACATTCTCAATTTGATTACATTTGTGGCTTGATTTTATAAACGCACTCTTGCCTAATCTTTGATTTCGCAAGTCCAAAAGTTGATTCTCTTTCCTTCTCCCCCTTTGGCCAAGAATCACACTCTCAATTTGATTAGATTTGTGGCTGGATTTTTATAAAGGCGCTCTTCCCTAATCTTCCATTTCACACGTTCAAGAAGTCGATTCTCTTTCCCTTCTCCTCCTCTAGCCAAACTGGTCTACACATTCACCAAAGATCAACTACAGAACCTAAAACAAATCAAGAAAGAAAAGAAAAGAAAAGACAATCGAAGCCAAGAAAAGGAAAATCAAAGACTAAGGAGACTCTCAGCTTTAGAAACTGAAGTTGAGAGCCTACCTACGGGAGCTTCAAAGGAGGGAAGAGCTTTCGGGAATTTCTAATTCAACACTACAATTTTCAGCTGTTTTTTCTCTAATGGGCTGGGCCAAAATTCATGCTCTAGAGGCTTAGTCCAGATTATTCTAATTAAGCTCAAAACCTTCATGTACCAGTCCAATTAGTATGTAACTCATGTGGGCTTAATGCTATTAAATGAAATTGATCTTAATATGCAAATACAATTTACTAATTTTTTTATTTGGGGTGAGGATCGATTCTTAATTTTTCTATCTAATGAATAACTAAATGAATCACCAACATTTAGGAAGTTATATACAAAAAACGCACGCCCCCTGTTCGATGATTTGCGCACTAGACGTTTTGCATCTAATTTTGTATAATCGGGATACTTGAGAATGTTTACAACTGTAATGATTCGTGTCTAGTACACTAACTGCTGCGTTCCTTTCCTTCTGGATGCATATCATGCTCATGGTGCCGTTTGACCGTGGTCAGAGTCTCAAATCCATCCTTGTTTATTTCGGCGACGATCGCGATTAGCTCCGGCCATGTTGGATGCCTCCACCTCTCTTTCGAGCACTAGTGTTTCGTCCGGTTCTGGATTGGTGTGTGTGACTGTTAAGTTAGAAAGGAATTCTTTTTCGGTGGAGGATGTGTGGGGGTTACCGCAGGGTAAGCCATCGTCGGCGAAGGTTTGACGACGGTCGGAGATGATTGGCAGTGACGGTTTGGTGACGGTGCTCGAGGTTGGCTGCCGACGTTGGAACGGTTGAGATTTTGAAGTGCGTTTGTGTGGTGAGCTTTGAGTTTTTCCATAGGGAAGATTCGGCAAGTTGCAGGCGGAGAGATTGGCTTCGGGAAGAAGACGACTTGAGAAGGGGACGAAGGAAATTTTATTTTATCTTATCTAAAAAAAAAAACTTTAAAAATTAAGGTTTAATCCGACGCGGGTTGGGTCCTGATAGACGGATCGGGTTAGCGGGTTGGCCCGGGTAAACCTGGCCCGAAATCCTTTTCCCGAATATAATAATGATGAAAATAAATAAAAAATGTTTAAAAGCATAACAAAATCTTAAAAATCTTTAAAAAAAAAAAATAAAAAAATTCATAGAATTCAGAAAAATCATTGAAATTTTTTAAAATCCAGAAAATTCATAAAAAATAATAAATAAATAAGTAATAAAATCATAAATTTTTGGAAAACCTTGAAAAATCAGAAAAATTCAGAAAATTGGAATTCGTTAGAAAATTTGCTAGCTCTTCAAATATTTTTTTTTCTCTTAAAGTTTGGAAAATCCTTAAAAAAATTAAAATCCGAAATTAAACAAGCCTTTATGGCTTTACAATAGGGATTTTTGGATTGCCATTTTCTTTTGGAGACAATATTAGGCTACTTGTGTGTTTTTTATTCAATTACACATGATTGGGCAGGAAGAAGCAAGGAGAGAAAAAAAAATAAAAAAATGAAATATTATTAAAAATTGTCAACGTTAACGTCGACCAGACGGTCGGTATCCACGTTAGTGTTGGTTAGCCAAATTTGGTCATATGAACTGAATTGATATAATTGTAAAAGATTTATGAATGAATTGACAAAACAAAAATGTTTGAAATTAAATTGACAAAATTGCAAAATGTTTTGACATTTTTTATAATTTTTCCTGATGATAGAACACGATTTATTAATTATGGCGTGAGCTATGGGACGGTGGGGTGGCGGGACAAGGGTTGGACATCAATTTATCTTTGATCACAAGGTTGGGGGCTGAATCCTTAAGGCGAACGAAATTATAGCTGATTAGTGTTAAAAGTAATCCTTATCTATTGCCAATATGGAGGGCTGATCGTTAACAGAGACTTTAGCATATTTCTCCACCACCACTTCTTAAAGCCTTTCCTAGCTCCGCCTCGGCAACCGGCAACCGAAATTATAGCAAGCTTATCTATTGCCAATATGGAGGGCTGATCGTTAACAGAGACTTTAGCATATTTCTCCACCACCACTTCGCCTCCCTGCCTTCCCCCGCCTCGCCTCGAAGAACCCCGCCCCCTGCGCCCCTGGCTGCAAGCTCTGCGCCGTCGTCAGTGGCGGTGGACCGGCCGGGTCCTCCACCACCGAGTCCCACGCCTCCGGCGACGTCGAGACCTTCCTCTTCGAGCGCAGCCCCTCCTCCGCCAAGCCCTGCGGCAGCGCCATCCCACTCTGCATGCTGGACGAGTTCGACCTCCTGCCCAGCCTCGTCGACCACCGCGTCACCAAGATGAGGGTCATCTCGCCGTCCAACATCACTGTCAACTTTGGCAAGACCCTGAGGCCGCATGAGTTCATCGCCATGCTCCGCTGCGAGGTCCTCGACTCCTTACTCCGCTCGCGCACGGAGTCCCGCGGCGCAGAGCTCATCACCGGCCTGGTGACGGATCTGGAGCTCCCTCGCTCCTCCTCCTCCCCGTACGTCGTTCACTACACGAGCGGCGGCTCGAAGCGGAGCCTAGCAGTCGACGTCGTGGTCGGGGCAAGTAAAGTGGATGCTGATTGGTGGAGGCGAACTAAATGGTGAGCCCTCCATATTTACTAGATTGGTAACAACCTTGTTGCAGAGTTGCTTTAAACTCCCTAAAATCTAAGCTTAGTCGACGTTAGCCCCACAAAACACAAAATGCACCAGCAATCTAACTTTTTGTGCTGTGATTCTACCGATCCATGTGTACTTTTTTTTTTAATAGAAACTTCAAATGACTTGTGCAATTTCTACACAGTTTGTTTTCTGAAATATAAATGATCTAAAAAGGGCATTTCTTAAAAATGATCCTTTATATCAATTGCATAAACGAATGAACATGTGTCAAATTGTTAATGATTGAAAGTAAAAAATATATACATATAATATCAGTTGTTTACATGAGAGTCTTTAGCCACTGAATATTTCCTCTGTACTCTTATACACTCAGATCCCTATCTTTATCTCGAACTATAGCTCGAAAGGGAAAGAAAATTCCACAAAGGGGATATTTGCGTGCCAGCTCATGCCCGTGCATCTTTCACACAATTAGGCTCAAGTTGCAACTCGCAATCAATGTAGAACATTGAGACAAAGTACCCCAAAACTGTCTATAAATAGAAGAGCCTCGTACCAATTCAAATGCAAGCCAACTGAAGCAACGCCACACACACGTACGAGAGAGAGAGAGAGAGAGAGAGAGAGAGAGAGAGAGAGAGATGGAACTCACAGGTGAGATGGAAGTCATGCAAGTACTGCACATGAATGGAGGAATGGGAGAAACAAGTTATGCTAACAACTCATTGCTTCCGGTACATCTCTCATTGCCCCCTCGTGGGCTCTGAAAATCTTGGATTAATCTGCATTTAATGTTTGATTATTTCAATCTTATGTGCACCATAACGTGATTTCTTCATTTTATAGCAAACTAGGATTCTTTTTGTTTTACCAAGATTTGAAATTCTATATGCAGAAAGAAGCCAATTTACCATGCCCTTTGAGATTATGTGACTTATTATTCAATAATTGAAATTATGACCCTAATTCGTAGATACACTTTTCAATCAACAAGATTTCTCTTGAAAAAGAATGTACACCAGAGACTATATGAGAGTACTCGATCTCGCAAAATCATTGCAATGTTGGACAAACCCTTTCCGATGATGTTCTAATTTGAATTTACAAAGAAATTGCATGGAATCTGCAATATTATTTCATTTTATTTGGACTACCCGCGGATATATCGCTGGATATATTGGCTAGTTTTGGGATTTATTACTTTATATACGAAAAATTAAAGAAACGAATTTTTTTTCTTTATATCGAGTGAATGCTCTCCTTTTCTTTTTGTAGAGAAAAGTGATATCGATGACGAAACCCATAATGGAGGCAGCCATCACAGCTCTCTTCTCCACTGTTGCTGCCACCTTACCGACGAGCCTTGCTATTGCGGACTTGGGTTGTTCCACCGGTCCCAATGCTCTTTTCGCTGTGTCCGAGATCATCAACATCGTGATTGATCTCTGCAAGGCAATGAAGCACGAGCTGCCGGAGTTCCAAGTGTTCTTGAACGATCTCCCAGGGAACGACTTCAACACCCTCTTCAGCAGCTTCTTGCCAAGATTCCAAGGGAAGCTGAGCGAGCAATTGAAGAGCAAGTATGGAGTGTCAGCAACGTTGCCGTGCTTCGTCAATGGCGTTCCTGGTTCATTCTACGGAAGATTGTTCGCTCGAGAGAGCCTGCACTTGATTCATTCTTCGTATAGCCTCATGTGGCTATCTCAGGTAATTTTTTTGTCTCATAGTTTGTAAACCGAAATGGAAACATTTGTCGAGAAACACTATTTTTATCATTGTTATTATTGTTGTTTTCTGGAAACTTTTGTCTTACTCTTTTTTAAGGGTAGAGTCAAGCAAATAATAGTCAAGACACCCAAAAAGTCTATTTTGGGTTCTAGGAAATTTATACTCTTCTATGATGAAACGAGCGGTGTGCTTGGAAATCAAACTCACTCTCTTTCTCCCTCCCTCTCTCCCTCCCTCCCTCCTTAGGTCCCACGAGGACTAGAGGGAAACAAAGGCAACATATACATGGCGAGATCGAGCCCTCCAAAGGTGCTTAGGGCATACTACGAGCAATTTCAGAGGGACTTCTCGATGTTCTTGGAATGTCGTGGGCAAGAGTTACTGGTGGGAGGACGTATGGTGTTGACCCTCCTAGGTCGAAGAAGCGACAATCCTTCAAGTAAAGAGTGTTGTTACATTTGGGAGCTCTTAGCTATTGCTCTCAGTCATATGGTCTCAGAGGTAACAAATAAAAAATCAAAATAGTACTTGAATTGTCATGGACACATTAAGTTAAATTGGAGGTTAGTTTTGTTAGCCCTTTGTGAATAATTTTTATCACATAAAAAATTGTCACATCCTACCACGCCAGTGAAATTTGCCAGTCCCTTGGGAATAATTTTTGTTTCTGCACTCTGTAAAATCAAACATAATCCCTAATTATGTTAGATAACATCAAGAATTTTCTTGCAAACCTATAGTTAAGATTTGCACATGAATTCTCTGATCGAAAGCAAAATTCCAATCTGAAAATCTTACAAGAATAATCCCATTTCTCTTGCTTAGGAATGTGTTCGAGAAAATCAAGGGAAAATTACAAAAAAAAAGTTCCAAACTTATTACACTTGTGCCATTTAAGTTCTATATTTTTCAATTTAGTCAATTTAATCCTAAACATTTTAATTGTGTCAATTTAGTCATAAACCTTTTGCATATTTACAAATTTAGTCCTAATTTTTTTAAATGATTTGCCAATTTAATCCTTCCGGCTAATTATGACTATAAATCATTGACGTAGCAATCTATCAAACACCAACTATGCTAAATAACACGGCTAGTGTTAAAGTGAACACTTTATATATATTATAATTTTCTAATTTTTTTTCCTTTTTCACTCCACTGGTCATTGCTAGTCTTTAGCGATGGCTAATGGAGGTTGCCAGCCCTAGGTGACGGTTACCCTAGCAAGGGTTCTCCCTCACTTGCCTCAAGCAAGGGTCCCCATCATTGACCCCTGGTGAGCGCAACCCTTACCTAGGCAAGGGTTGCCCTCATTCAGGCTCGTGGAGGGAAAAATAGGAAAAAAGTAAAAGAAAATGAAAGGAAAAAAGAAGAAGAAAAAATTAATAAAATTAATAAAATTGTCGACATTAAGATAGCTAGTGCTGATTAGATCGCCACGTTAGCAATTTCCACCCAAAATAGCTATAATGACTAAATTGATAAATTGTTAAAAAGATTTAGGGTTAAACTGGCAAAATTGAAAAAATTATTACTAAATTAGCTAATCATTAAAAAATTTATGTTTAAATTGGAAAAATTAAAAGATTTAGGACTAAATTGGAATAAGTATAATGGGTTTCGGACTTTTTTGCTAATTTCCCTAGAAAATCAGAGAATGAGAGATAAAATTATGAGGTGCTTCGAGCGCACTTTTATTCCCTCTTAGGCTAGTGTAGACTTTATTAAAATGGAATCAACATTTACATGATAAGAAACTTCATGTATTATCACTGTGCAATAATAACATAGACAAGTAACTGTGAATTTTGTTATGATATTACGGTAATAGCTAATGTTTTTGCAGTTGTCACTTCTTTGGTTGGAAAATCTAAAATTCTACATCTGCACTAATCCAGGGACTCGTAGAAGAACATAAACTAGACTCCTTCAACATCCCTCAGTACACACCCTCACCAAAAGAAGTACAAGGGGAGGTCCAAAAGCAAGGGTCATTCTCAATTGATTGCTTGGAAGCATTTGAAGTGAATTGGAGTATACTTGCCACCGATGCTGACTCTGATATTGTCTTGAAGGATGGGGGACACAATTTGGCCCGGTGCATGAGAGCCGTGGCCGAGCCCTTGCTCATTGATCACTTTGGTAAAGAGATTAGTGGTGAGGTCTTTAAGAGGTATGAGGCTTTACTTGCTGATCGCATGTCCAAGGAGAAGAATGCATTCGTCAACGTTGTCATTTCGCTAAAGAAAATCACCTAGATGAATTGCCAAGAAATTACGAATAATTACTTTGCAGATATATGTACTTTATGGTGAAGTTGGAATATCAATGTCATAGGTGCATTCATAATTGTTCGAAGAAGGCGTGCTTGTCTTACTTGTATTACTTCTTATGTCTTATCTTGAGTAAAGAACAAGAGACTTGCAAGTTGAAGAACTTGACATTTGGGATTTAGTTTTAAGGATTTTTCTTTCCCCCAATTTTCCATATCTCTTGAGATGTTGCATCTAATTTGGAGACTCTTCATATTTTCTCGGTTGGCTCTATAGTTTTTATCTTCACAAAATCCCATTGATCCGCATGGTGCATGGATTGATCCCCTCAACATGCGAATCAATCGTGGTCGAGGGCCTTGGTTGTGTAGATCAATCATGGATCGTTCTCGATTGGTCGAGATCGATCGTGGTCAAGGGCCTTGGACGTGTGGATCGATCCATGCACCGTGCGGATCGACCGTAGATCGATCCATGCACCGTCTGAATCGACCATGGTCGAGGGCCTTTGTCATGTGGATCGATCCCTGGCTGGTCGAGATCGATCGTGGTCGAGGGCCTTGGATGTGTGGATCGATCCATGCACCGTGCAGATTGACTGTGGATTGATCCATACATCGTTCGGATCGATCCCGATTGACCCATGCATTGTACGGATCGACCGTGCATCGATCCTTGCATTGCGCGGATCGATCCCGATCGAGGGCCTTGGCTGTGTGGATTGACCTCATGCACAATGCGGATGGATTTGGGCCGAGCAGGATCGATCATTGCACAATGCGGATCGATCCTTGCACCATGTGGGTGGATCGTGCATCGATCCCACGGTCGAGCGGATCGGTCCCTACATCGTGCGGATCGATCCCGATCGTTCGGGATCGGTCCCTGCACCATACAGATCAATCGTGGATCGATTCATGCACCATGCATATTGATGTCTTGAGACCATTGCATATTTCAAGATAACAGAGTTGGGATAGTGGCACACTATCCAGCACTGATAATCACCTAAACAAAGTCGGAAGTTCACCTCCAGGTTTTGCTATAGCAGTCCAATCCTTAAGGCGAACTAAATGATCAGCCCTCCATATTTTTCCTTACGCGAACTTCCGACTTTGTTTAGGTGATCTCGTTTTTGGAAATGATATCAAATTACCCTTCTCATTTGGTGATCTCGTTTATGTTTCGTTTTTTTATTTATTTTATGTTCCACAACATTAATAATTGTTGAAATAGCCCACATTACTTAACAATAGATCTTATATGCTCTTTATACATATGAGATTTTTATGCACCTTATAATTTAAGTGTTAGAAGTAAATTTTCTAACATAATACATGTCAAATTCCCGCCAAAGTATGACTAAAAAAAAAGTCTAGCCAAAGAAAATATACGATATAAAAACAAACAAAAAAAAAGTGTTGGATGGAAAGGATGCCATTTGGAACCTTTGACCCCTGACGACCCGGTTGACCCGAGCCCCCTTGGCAGCTTGGTAGCACCGACACGTTGCCAGAGCTTCCGAGTCGTGTCCGACACGCTTGGACACGTTCGGACATGCGTTGACCGCGTGTCGCGTGTCGAAAAATCCGACACGCGGTCAACGCTTGTCAACACGCTTCGACATGCGTGTCCGAAAGGGTGGAGGACGCGAGTGAAGGCGAGCCCATGACGGCGAGAGATGGCCAGAGAAAGAGAAAAGAGTGAGGCAAGGGCCGTGAGGAGGAACTTCACGAGGGAGGCACTCGTGGGGGAGGGCGGCGTCGTTGAGTGGGGCAGCAGCGGCAGCAAGGGGGAGGAGGAGGAGTTTGCGGCGGTGTGTAGCTTCTCTGCGCACAGGGACCGTGCGTTCCGCCTTCTTTTCCGATCCCTTCCACTGAAATTTTTTCTGGGTTACTCCCTTTTCCGCTCCTTCGGCGAATGCTGGTGCTTTTCTAAGGAGGAGGAGGAGAAGAAGAAGGTATCGTGTGGCGAGGACTGACGAGGAGGAGAAGAAGGTGCCGTGCTGGAGGGAGGAGGAAATGATAGGAGGGAGGGGAAGGGACGGCTGTCAGGTAGTGGGGAGGGAAAAAAAGAGAAAAAAATTTGGGGGTAGAGTCTGTCGGGTAAAAAAGGGAGGGAGTTTGGGCCCGCAGGTTTTTTTTTTTTTTTTTTTTTTTTTTTTTTTTTCAGGGGGGAGGGGGTTTGATTTTAAAGAAATAAAAGTAAATTTGGGATAATGAAATAAAAAAAACTTAGAATCTTACCGAAAATGTTGAATGATTAGTGTAAATTTATAATAAGTTCTTTTTTAATTAATTAAATTAAATTCAAATTAATTAAAAATAAAAATATTTATTTAATATATAACGTGTCCCAACGTGTTGGAATTTTCTATTTTTGAGAAATGACGTGTCGACTTATCGTGTCGTATCGTGTCCCGTAGTGTCGGTGCAACCTAGAGAACTCCATACATCATGCTGGCATCACCCTTATGTCATAAGTCCTTTCTATTTCTTTTTTTAATCGATAAAAGGGGAAAAATGAATTGAGTGATGATAAAAAGGGCAAAACTTGGGGCACGGCATGAGCAAAAATAAATCAAGTCACTCGCAAGTTATTAATTGAATCCCTGTCAGTTTTTTTTTCGATGTATTTAATAGGCATAAAAATTGATCCCAAAATTGTTAAGAGTTCATATAATACTTGACCTTAATTAATACGAGTACACCGGATTGTGTTCCGAGATAGGTCTCTTCGATGAGTTTGCCGTACACCGGATTGTGTTCCTAGGAAAGGTCCAATCACATTAAATTTGTAATTTTTCTTTTCGAAAACGAAAAGGCCAAGGAGAGGCGATCCACGTTGGTTGTCCTTCTAAGTATAGTCGTGCAAATCCCATTCTTGTTCACGATATTCAGTTCATGTCGCAACTATTCGGAAGAAGTAGTTATTTGCTGTGAACTCAGTCCTACTCTCTCTAGTCTTCAAATTGGCTAGCCACTAGGGGTTTGTTTGTTAATTGGTCAAATAATACCCGATTTTATTTTTTTATTCTCCAAAACAAAATAAAAAAGAATAAAAATCTGTTTAGTAATTTTTTATTTTATTTTTGAGAACAAATTTGTTCCCGATGATAGATTTGGCATAAAATCAAGAAATAAAAAATGTGTTCCGTTATTATCAAGAATAATTCCAAAATCAAGCCAATTTTTTTCTCTTTTCTTTTTTTTTCCTTTTCTTTTCTCTTTTTCTTCTTAATTGTCGGTTGCTAGCCACGGTGATGATCGACGACTGGCTAGGAGAGGTCTGGCGAACTCGCTGGAGCCTTGCCGACGACCAAGTGAATTTGTCCAACCATTGGCGAATCTCGGCCTTGGCACCAGCCATCACGAGACTCGACCTCGCCAAGCTAGGGCAAGGCTGGTCTCGCACCAATGAGGCTCAACCTCACCCCACTGGCAATTGGCTAGAGAAAAAGAAGAGGGATTGTCGCGACCTAATTTTCGAGTACAATACCTAAAACTAGGTTAATGGACTACTAAGTCTTTAAATTCAGCTCGGGCTCTCCTAATGCGCTTTCGGTACCATTTCTTTTTAATTTTAAAAATGTTTTTGTAGGCAACTTGGATTTATTTTACTAAATTATTATCATGCAATGGGGTGATCACACTTCAAAGATTCAAATATTTAACAAAGCAAAACGATTTTTTTTTTTGGGTTTTCTTGAAAATAAGAATTCTTTTATAAAAATGCATTTTTTTAACTAAATGACTTAATCTTATTAACATGCAAATTCTAATTAAATAAGCATATTATGCAAACTAGTTATTATGCACCTCATGACCTAACTTCACTAATGAACAAATTATGATTAAATGATCATATTATGTGAACTAGTTAACATGCACATAGTATTTTTGTATTTTTTTTTATTGAAATTCAGAATCAATAAAAACCCTAATTAAACTATCTAAAAAGGGATAATTTTCTAATTTATTCTAGGGATTAATTTGACTTAAGCCCTATCCTATCTTAGAAAACTATTTTATGAAAAATGAGATAATTAAAATGTGCGAACATTATCTAAAAAATTAATTTAGGTTCAACCCTAACTTATTTCTAAAAATGCAACCCTAAAAATGTAATCCTAAGAAAATTCTAATTTATGAAACCTACATGTCTGATTTATTAAACCTATATGCTCATGCAGAATTTTGATTTTTTTATTGTTTTTTATTTTTATTTTTTATAAAAGATAAGTAATTATTAAAAAATATTAAATCTAAGCTATCAACAAAATAAAGGATTAAAATAATCGAAAAAATAACCTGTTGTCTCACAGGTCAAATTAATGATTATCCTAACCCTAATTATCACAACAAAGAGATCAAAATAATTAAAAATCTGATCCGAAGTCTTATGGATCAAATTAATAATTATAATGATTTAACAATTAAAATTTTACCACAAAGCCCAAAAATTATTATAATTAAAAAAATAATATGATGTCTCTCGGATTAAATTAATAATTATATTAATTCCAAACAAAATCCTAGCGGATAATGCCTACAAAAATGCACAAATATTAACATTGACAAACCACATTCTAACTTAAGCAATAATAACAAAATTTGAAATGAATAAATGAATGACAATGAAATTAAAAAAAAATGAAAAATAAACCACCTACGAAGACTTAACACAACTTGAGAAGGCGCCGCGCGTTGATGAGTGGGCGGATTAGCAACGTCAACGGGCGAACAGGTCGCGGGCAAAGGTGGTGTGGGCTGAGGTGCGGGACGGGGGATCTGCAAACGTTGGTTGGGCAGCACTCAGGCAGAAGGCAGCGCAACCGGGGGCTGTTGGGCGTCGGAGGGCAGCATTGCGACCTACAAAAGGAACACAGAATAGAAGTAGCGGCGGAGGAGTTGGGCTTGGGCTGCTGGGAGGCGCTCGCGCTGCGACTAGCGGCAACGAACGGCAAAGGAGGCGTCGACCAGAGAAGAGCGGCGCTCGGGCAGCAGGTGGAGAAGGCGTCGGGCGCTGGTGCAGTGGCGGGTGGCACTCGGCAAGGTCAGGAGCGGCGGGCTTCGTGGGAGCTTCGGCATTGGGCTGGGCAGCAGTAGGTCGTGGGTGCACAGACGCGGCGGTGAGCGTCGGAGGCGCGCGGCAGTGGCGTTGAGGGGTTGCTGCATTGGCGGCAAGGAGCGGCAACGGTGCTCACGGTGGCGCAGCGGCGAGTGGGCTTTGGGGGGGTCAACGAGCAAGATCAGCGCGTCGAGCTTTGCAAGGAGGACGCATGCAACGGGTGCGGGAGGAAGAAGATGCACGGTGATTCTATTTTTTTTTTTCACCTGTCTCTCACATCACCTCTCTCTCACCGCACTCACGTCTCTTCTCTCTCATTGTTTCTTTCTTTTTTCTTTTCTTGTCAGAGAAAGAAAAGAGAAATGTTTTTTTTCTTTTAACCAAGATAGATGAAAGCTTTTGACTCTTTTTTTCTCTCAATTTTTCATTCTTCCCCCCCCCTTCCTGTCATGAAAAATGAGCCTCTCTTTCATAGTGATTCGAAACGGTCTCTTTACTTGGCATTTCCCGAGTTACCATTTCTTGTCACATTAAATCAAATCTGTATGATTTGGCAATCAGCTTCATTCTTGCCCATTTTTCACTTGATTTCAAAATTGTTGCTGCATTTAACAAAATCTAAAGATCCATCAGAATTCCATATTTTCTTGCATAATTCAATCAAATCAATTTCTCCCATTTTCATTTTTCTTTCCTTTTTATTTGTTCAAAATGCAATTTTATTTTTCCAAAATTAGGTGTCAACAACTGCCCTCTTTGAAGGTGAGCTCGTAGAGGTTGCCTTCAAAGAAAAATTGAGACCTAATTTTAATAATGCACATGCACTAAATGACTTTTGTTGGAAAATGAATTCCTTTTTTGAATGCAATTTATATGATGCATGGAAATGCTAATGCAAATGATAAATGAACTTACCTGTAATTACTTACCTTCGAGGAGGATAGAATGATTCAAGATAATTGGCGTTACATGTCCAAGACTCGTACAATTCTATGGTTGCCCAGAATAGTAACATGGCTTCACAAAGAGACTGCTTTCCCAAGACCCATACCATTCTATGGTCGCCCAGTATGACAGTGTTTGGTTGTGTTTAGGACCCATACCATTCTACGGTTGCTTGAGTAAGTGTTGTCTAGGACCCGTACCATTCTACGGTCGCCTAAACTAGGATTCATTTTTCAGGCCCCGTACTATCCTACGGTCGCCTAACATTGTAGCATAGATCATCTAACAAGGTTCCGAACCATTCTTTAGTCACCTTGATCAGAATGAATCTGGAAAAATCTTTGGGGGCAACTCCATCGAGTGCTAGTGCTTGAAAAGGAATACATGTACAATGACAAGTATTTAAGGTATGGATAGAGATATACTTACTTGGTGACATCTTTGATCCTTAAATATATGTCTCCCAAATTAATGAGGTGACTCTCGGCTACGGAGGCACATCATGTCGAAGAAGGGAACTTGGGGCTATGGAAGCATGCCGATTTGATAGGGGGACTTTGGGCTACAGAAGCACGCCATGTCATATCAAGGGACACCGGGCTATGGAAGCACGCCGGGTCAATAAATAGGACACCGGGTTACGAAAGCACGCCAAATCGATGAAAGAGACTCTGGGCTACGAAAGCACACTAGGTCAATATAAATGACACCGGGCTACGAAAGCACGCCGAGTCAATATAAGAGACTCTGGGCTATGAAAGCATGCCAGGTCAATATAAAGGATACCGGGCTACGAAAGCACGTTGGGTTAATGAAAAGGACTTTGGGCTATGAAAGCACGCCTAGGTCAATATAAAGGACACCGGACTACGGAAGCACGCCGGGTCGATAAAATGGACTCTGGGCTACGAAAGCACACCGGGTCAATATAAAGGACACCGGCTACGAAAGCACGCTAGGTTGATGAAAGGGACTTTGGGTTATGAAAGCACGCCAGGTCAATATAAAGGACATTGGGCTATGGAAGCACGCCGGGTCGATAAAAGGGACTTTGGGCTATGGAAACACACCATGTCAATATAAATGACACCGGGCTATGAAAGCATGCCGGCTCAATATAGAAGATAGCTTGACCGAGTCAAGTGTTGATGCACTTGGGAGAGAATACCTACACAATGACAAGTATTTAAAGTATGGGTAGAGATATACTTACCTTGTGATATCTCTGATTCTTGGGGATATGTCATTTGGAACTTAGATATCCTGTGGAGGCCTCTTACCTCCTGAATGTTAGAAGCTCTAGGTCTTTGAGAAAACATTATCTGTCAGATATGATTAGAGCAAAAATGCATTCACCAAAGAAATAAGCAACTAATGCTATTCTGGAACGCACACTTTAAAATCCATTGAAGTTTTTATCAATTCAATCGGGGTTCATGCATAATGACCTTTGCATTACCCAAATTTCCACTAGAGAATTACCGTTCAAGATAATTTTCACTCATGACATGGATTTCTTAAGAATACTAAATGTGATACTTTTGGTTAGAAAGGACTTTCACTCACTCTCATTTAAAAGAGAATCACTCCATCTCACCATATCGACAGGGGTCCGAGTATTCTCGCAAGCGGTACAACCTTACCAATCTGAGAGGTCTTCAACAGGGACCATATTGTGGGCTTGGTCAACGGCTTAACAAAAAGACTCTTTGAGTCAAGGCTATTGAAAGAATAGCTTCGCAATCATCTTCAGGTTTACAAGTCAAGAACCCTGCAAAATAAGAAAAATAATCTTGCTCGCACTTCTTCAAGCTATGCTTAAAACATGTGAACCCCTAGGTTAATTCAAGTGCCATAATCTGAAGAGACTTTGCAAAGGGACGTAACATAGGCTTGGCTCGTGGGTTGAGAAATAAAAGGATCATTAGGCTCAAAAAGTGTTTAAGGGAGTTAAAGTTGGTGATCATCTTGACATTTCCACACTTTCTTTCTTTCACAGGGATGCGAAGATTTTATCATAACTCCATTGATTGTAACAGCATTTGAGTTTTTTAGTATCGCATTGTTGGGGATACGACTCATTATATTTGATTTCTTTCACTTTTTTGGGCATTGGCCTTGCTCTTACTAGGTACACTGCTTTTTCATTACCCCTAGTTCTCATTCTTTTTTTTTTTCACTTCTTTTTCACGGGCATTGGTCTTACTTTTACCAGGCACATTGCTTTTTCATGCCCCTTAGTTCTATTTTGATTTCAATCCTTGCGCACAATGCATGCGTCAAGCAACACTTTAAATGACACTCGAACTTTCAAGAGTCTTCATTTGCCTTTTGCCTTTTGCCTTGCCCCAGTGTGGGGGATGATCACCAATTGGGTTTAAAGAAATGGTAGGCTCAAGTGGGCTATGCAAATGGTATAAGTATGTAGGATAGAGAAAGAAATGCTCTTCGTCATCCTAAGGCACTTAAGTTAACACATGAATTCAATGCAATAGCACGACTTGAAGATTGATGCAAGTGAGAGCAAGAAAATTTCAATTCATTTTCCTCACCTCATGATGCCATTTTATCTCCCATTTGCCCCAATGTGGGGTGATTCTTGACATGGGTAATTTGAAAAGAATATCCATAAGTGTATGGACTCAAAAGGGTTAAGCAATGGATCACCTGTAGTGTTTGGGATAAAGAAATGAACTGCCTCTCATCATTTTGGTTGCCGTACCTTTTGCGAGAGAACTCTTTACCTGTGTATATGAACCTTCCTACACTCATCTCACAAGTGCATGAGTAGGGGACTGTGTATATGATAAGGTTTGCCTTTCATCATCCTGACTCGTCTCATTTAGTATGCTCAATCAATTCCACATCATTCATTAAATTAGTCCATCTTGATGTTCTTTAGTGGAATTGGTGGTTAAAAGTCATCATGCAAAATCTTTTTTTTTTTTTTTTTAAAGAGCTCAACAGCTTTAGGCATGAAAAATTATCAACTCCAAAACAAACAGTTTTCCACACTGCAAAATGGTTTTAAGCATTCATTCAAGGAGTCATCTACAATGGGATTGCCTGGGTAGTTAATGTCTTTGGATTGTCCCTATCCGCTTTTGCCCCTGCATAAGAGAACATGTATGAATAAGATACTCTGCAACATCAAGGTGAATTCAAATTGCACATTCATTTTATCTCAGTCATGTCACTACTAGAATCTGTAGTGCTCCCAATTCGGCATCTGTTGAGTAATAGTTGAGCCAATTGATCTATCATTGGAACCTAATGTGCCTTTTCAAATGCCTTCTCATCATACCGAAAAAGTAATGCTTTGAAACATGAAGTAAATGAGTCAAAAAATTAAACCGTGCTAACCTAATGCATGCTTTTGGAAATGGCTTCAAAAAAAAAAAAAAAAGTATTATATTTTTTTTTGGATTTTTTTGGATGATGAAGCATGAAGAAGCCTAGTCCTCAGAATTCTCTTTGGATGATATTTTCTTTTCATTGTTGGATATTGTCATCGGACTGGTTTGGTGTGCCTCATTATGCCCTCAAAAATGGAAATAAAATTGTAATTTCATTGAATATAATCAAATGAATTACATTATTGGAATGGAAAATACAAACAAGCAAACCCTAGAAACAAAAGCAATAATTGAAATCTCAGAAAGCATGAAATCCAAAAAAACTTGAAGTCCTAGGAGATAAGAACTTCTTCACTCAGCGACAGCATTTGCGCCTCCATCATGGTTGGGCGAACAATTTTTCTGATTACTGCTAAAAGAGAACGCGTTTGTATCCAAGAGGTCTTGGACCTAATGCTTCAAAACATAGCAATCATCAGTGGAGTGACCAACATTTCCCATGTGATAGTCACACTTTTCGAAGAGATTATATGCAGGATAATGCTTAGGAAGTGGTTGCTTCGGCTCAGTAGAGAGTAATCCCTTCTTTTGGAGGACAATCAAAACTTTGGATAGGGGTCCAAGAAGAGGTGTGAACTGTCTTCTAACATTACGTCGTCGACCAGGGAGCTGATGGTCTCCACCTTGTTGCTCAGTAGAAATCTTAATTACTGGAGTGCGACCACGATTCGGTTGAGAATAGGTCATATTAATCTCAGCTTCAAGGTCCTTCTCCTTCTTGGTAGAAAACCTTTTGTTAGATGACTCAGTAAACCACCATTCTCTTATCCCCATCTCAATTTGTTCTCCTACAGGAACAAGTTGGTTGAAGTCTTCAACGTATGTGCTAGCCATCCGGTTACGGAACTCAGACGGGAGAGTCTTGACGAACAATTTCATCAATTCTTTATCAGTAGGCTCAGGAGTGATTTGAGCTGCTAGATTTCGCCATCTCACAGCATACTCCTTAAATGATTTGTTCCTCTTCTTCTCCATCCTCTCAAGATCTTCTCGAGAAGGTGCAATGTCCATGTTGAACTTGTATTGTTTGAGGAACGCGTTTGCCACTTCATTCCAAGTTTCGAGGAGGTTTATGTTCTTCTCACATACTAGTTTAGTGTGGGCCTGGTCAAACTCGCATGAAACGATTAGATCATGAGGGGCTCATTTTTGACGTGCTAGGCCACGTGCACATGGTACATCTGCAAATGGGATTTCGAACAAGATGTCCTGTCGTACTTCTCAAATTCTAGCATTTTGAACTTGCTCGGCATTTTGACCTTCTCATATACCGAGAGGTCGAACGGGAGTGAGCTTTGTGACTCCTGCAGTTGTCTCACTTTCTCTTCCAATTTTGCAACGTGCTCATCCTGATATGTCTTGGGAACACTATTAAGCTTGGCCTTTCCAACAAGGACCATGTCATCTTCCAACCCAAGCATTTCGTCATCACTCATTTGGGCCCTGTTTGCCTGCCTCGGGACTACTATCTCAAGAAGAGCGGGTGGAGAATTTGGATTCACCTGGAGGGATTGAAGTTGAGCTATTATAAGCTGCATGGAGGTGGATAACTATTTGAGTTGATCTTCCATGGAGGACATGCGATCGCGCATTTCATTTTGCTCAGCCATTTTAGCTTTTGATCGAGTAACAATAGGCAAACGTGGCAGATTCGTTGTCACCTAATTCGAAGAAATGAACAAAATAAGCATGCAGTGTAAAGAGACAACAAATCCATGACAATGATTTGATTTTTTTCATTTTTTTTTTCATTTATTCATGAAAAGTTTGTATAAGAAGGGAATTTCCTAAAAGAGAGCTAGAAAAATAGACACCCTAACAAGACCAAATTTCCTAGACATGAATTGAAAACAAATTTTCCAAAGTTTTCTTTTTTCAAAATGATTCATTGCATGGCAATTTCCTCATTTCATTTCTAATTGACAAAGAAATTAAATCAATGATTGACCTAGATTGTCATGGACTGACTCAAAAGTACGACAAAATAAATTGCATGGTATAGGGATAGAAGACTTACTTCACCGAGGAAAATTAACGGCAATCACATAGACATGCGCATAAGATGTGACGCTCAATTTTTACCTAGACGGTTTAATAAAGTGGAGCTAAGAGGATGATCTAACCGTTGCAGTCTCGTATTAACGTGTCAGGTTCTCCTAACTCCAGCTCAGTCGAATGGAATACCTAATAATCACGCAGTATCGCGGATATGGACAAATACATTCGACACCATGAAAGAAATTTCGGGGTAGAGAATGTCAACCTCTACATAGCAGTCTCGCTTTAGAGGAAGTATCATTCTCAACACCATCCTAGAAATCCTATCATGGCCCAGGTCCGACCATAGGTTGTGTGTGCAAAAGTGTAGTGCTAAAAACAATAAAACATGCACAACAGTTTAAATGCAAATAACACTTCTCTTGTTTAAATTCAAACATTAATCCCTAACTCCAACCTGCAGGACAAGGGTTAGCAAAGACTTATTCCCCTTATACCTCCTATTTGCGAGAACATTTAACACCTTAGAAATGTTAGGGACGTACCTGGTGTCTTCGCTACCAAACAAAAACATTTTTTAAAAGAAAAAGAAAATTTGGCCTAAGTCCACTAAGTGTTTTAATACAAGTCCCCAGCGGAGTCGTTAAGTTGTCGCGACCTAATTTTCGGGTGCACCACGTAAAACTAGGTTAATGGACTACTAAATCTTTAAACTTAGCTTGGGCTCTCCCAAGCTCATACCAATTTGCGACTTAAAATTCAAATATTTAACATGCAAAAGATTATTAACTAGGAGTCCCCACTAATAGGTTTATGGTAGGTCGATTACACACCTAAGTAAAATAGTGAGAGGATTATTTTACTCCTATGAACCAGAGATTAAGGATACGGGTTACACTAAATTCCTCTAATGCCATTTCGGTACCATTTCTTTTTAATTTCAAAAATATTTTGCAGGCAACTTGGATTTATTTTAAGCTAAATTATTATCATGCAATTGGGTGATCACACAAATGCTCAGACATTCAATAAATAAATTGCATCACACAAAGCAAACGATTTTTTTTTTTTTGGGTTCCTTGAAAATAAGAATTCTTTTATAAAAATGCATTTTTTAACTAAATGACTTAATCTTATTAATATGCAAATTCTAATTAAATGGGCCTATTATGCAAACTAGTTATTATGCACCTCATGACCTGACTTCACTAATGAACAAAATTACGATTAAATGATCTTATTATGCGAACTAGTTAACATGCACATAGTATTTTTGTATTTTTTATTGAAATTCAGAATCAATAAAAACCCTAATTAAACTATCTAAAAGGGATAATTTTCTAATTTATTCTAGGGATTAATTTGACTTAAGCCCTATCCTATCTTAGAAAACTATTTTATGAAAAATGAGATAATTAAAATGTGAAAACATTATCTAAAAAATTAATTTAGGTTCAACCCTAACTTATTTCTTAAAATGCAATCCTAAAAATGTAATCCTAAGAAAATTCTAATTTATGAAACCTACATGTCTCGATTTACTAAACCTTTATGCTGATGGAGAATTTTGATTTTTGATTTTTATTTTTTTATAAAAGATAAGTAATTATTAAAAATATTAAATCTAAGCTATCAACAAAATAAATTAATAAAATAATCGAAAAAATAACATGTTGTCTCACGGGTCAAATTAACGATTATCCTAACCCTAATTATCACGACAAAGAGATCAAAATAATTAAAAATCCGATCCGAAGTCTTATGGATCAAATTAATAATTATAATGATTTAATGATTAAAATTCTACCACAAAGCCCAAAAATTAATATAATTAAAAAATAATCTAATGTCTTTCGGATTAAACTAATAATTATATTAATTCTGAACAAAATCCTAGTGGATAATGCCTACAAAAATGCACAAATATTAACATTGACAAACCACATTCTAACTTAAGCAATAATAACAAAATTTGAAATGAATAAATGAATGACAATGTAATAAAAAAAATTGAAAAATAAACCACCTAAGGGGACTCAACACAACAGGAGAAGGCGTCATGCGTTGATGAGTGGGCGGATCCACAGCGTCAACGGGCGAATAGGTCGCGGGCTGAGGTGCGGGACAACGGATTTGCAGACGTTGGTTGGGCGGCACTCAGGCGGAGGGCAGCGCAACCGGGGGCTGTTGGGTGTCGGAGGGCAGCACTGCGACCTACAAAAGGAACACAGAACAGAAGCAGCGGCAGAGGAGTCGGGCGCGGGCTGCTGGGAGGCACTCGCGCTGCAACCAGCGGCAACGAACGGCAAAGGAGGCGTCGATGGCTGTCGACCAGAGAAGAGCGGCGCTCGTGCAGCAGGCGGAGAAGGCGTCGGGCGCTGGTGCAGTGGTGGGTGGCACTTGGCAAGGTCAGGAGCGGCAGGCTTCGTGGGAGCTCCGGTGTCGGGCTGGGCAGCAGTAGGTCGCGGGTGCAGAGACGCGGCGGTGAGCGTCAGAGGTGTGCGGCAGCGGCGTCGAGGGGTTGCTGCGTCGGCGGTAAGGTGCGGCGACGGTGCTCGCAGTGGCGCAGCGGGGAGTGGGCTTCGGGAGGGGGGGCGTCAACGAGCAAGATCAGCGCGTCGAGCTTTGCAAGGAGGACGCAGGCGACGGGTGCGGGAGGAAGAAGATGCACAGTGATTCTATTTTTTTCTTCTCTCCTCACCTGTCTCTCACGTCACTTCTCTCTCTCTCTCGCTGCACTCACGTCTCTTCTCTCTCACTGTTTCTTTCTTTTTCTTTTCTCGTCAGAGAAAGAAAAGAGAAATGTTTATTTTTCTTTTAACCAAGATGGACGAAAGCTTCTGACTTTTTTTTTTCTCTCAATTTTTCATTCTTTCCCCCACCTGTCATTTTGAAAAATGAGCATCTCTTTTATAGTGATTCCAAACTATCTCTTTACTTAGCATTTTCTGAGTTACCATTTCTTGTCATATTAAATCGAATCTGTATGATTTGGCAATCGGCTCCATTTTTTGCCGATTTTTTACTTGATTTCAAAATTGTTACTGCATTTAACAAAATCCAAACATTCATCATAATTCCATATTTCCTTGCATAATTCAATCAAATCAATTTCTCCCATTTTCATTTTTTTTTCCTTTTTATTTGTTCAAAATGCAATTTTATTTTTCCAAAATTAGGTGTCAACAGGGATGGAAGAAGAAAACCAAAAAAGAAAAGAGAAAAAATAATAGAAAAAAAAAAAAAATGATAAAAGTATTAAAAAATTAAAAGAAATTTTAATTCAAAAAGATTTTGAGATTTTACAAACGCATTTCTATATTGAGAATATAAATTTTGAATAATTATCAAACACTTTCAAATGTTCAGAAATTCGTTCATGGAATAAAAAAAAAAGAATCACTTTTTTTAAGAAAAATTGCTCCGATAACAGAATGATTATGAAATGATTCAAGAAGGTTTGCCTACACAGCCGAAAAAGCCCCAAATCCAAACTCCAGTCGGCGTTCGACCTTCACGGCGAGGATCCTCCAATTCTGCTGCTTCAGGCCGACCTTTCTTCGCGAATTGGTGTTTCGTCGTGAAGCATGGCGCTTTGGAATTGGTTGTGCGAGCATGAAAGAGGGAGGATTTGGAGCGCTTGCAACTTCCTTTGATGGTGGAGAATGAAGACAAGCTTCGGACTGCATTCACCGTGCTTTTATCCCCCTAAATCTATTTTTCAATCCTTGATTTTTGTTTCTTATCGCTTGTATTTATTGTTATTCTGCTTTGGTTTCTTAGACGTTCATGTACTTAAGGAATGGCCCTTTGGAGAGCGAGACACTTCGGATTGTGAATTGTCCACAGTCGGTAGATAATCAATTTTTGAGAGCAATGGTAGATAACGTGCACTTTCTTTCATAGTTCAGTATGACAATATTGTTTCCTCCAATTCTTGATTTCCTAATAGCCTTCGGTCAGCTTAGTTGTTTTCTTTAATCATCTCTTCTCTTACCTTGTAATGGATGGTAATTAAGAGACATTGTTATAGGATGCAGAGCATGGGACGACTACAGGCGTATCAGTGCTGGACAGGGCAACGACAGCTTTGGCTCTTGCGTCTAGAGATTCCAAAACCTGAAGGTTTCAACACGCCGGGACATATTTTCCCATTGGAGTACAGGGAGGGTGGTGTCCTGGAATGAGCTGGGCATACGGAGGCTTCTGTCGAGCTTGCTGTGTTAGCTGGATCGGAATCTGTGGCAGTTCTCTTTGTGAGGTAGTTATGATGATGGCTCCATGGCAAGATTACCTAATTCGTGAGTTTGCACAGCGGGAGAGCTTGAAAATTGTATCTATTGCTGATGTAATCGGGTAAGTATCTCTTCCCAGAAATCCAATGCAAATATATCTTAGGAGACGTAGTTCCCAATCGGATCCAAATGTCAGCTTCAACCTTCACTTCTGAAGTGGCTTTTTTGGCCAGGATGTTGTCTCAGCTGCATCTCCCCTTTCTGGAGTGGATAAACTAGGAGCCAAAACTTTGCATTCCCAGGTGGGGCGAGGAAAAAGAGTCTCTCATGGGGGCCCGATCGGCTACTGTTTTACCTGCAAAGAACGAGAGAAGCATAAGCTTTTTTGGTCTATTCATGTCTTAAGTTTACTTTATGCTTTAAGCTCGTGGTTGTTATTCCTTCCGCTCGTCAACAGACTCAACACCATGTAGATCAACAGTTTTGGGATCTGAAGAGTTGTTTCTCACAATTTTATGTGCATGTTGTTGTTAGATTAGTGCTTACAGTTCATCTATTACTCGATGTTTAACTTTAGAAATTGGTTATGACTGGCCAGGATTCTTGTTTGAGTCATGTCCATGAGCTCATGACTGCTGTTATCTCTGTGTACATTTTCTTGTATTTACCCTGTTTCAGAACCTATGTTTGAATGTTAGTTGACCATTAACTGGGGTCAAGTTTGAGGTGATTCTTAGCGTTATCATCAGGAAATAAGGATAGAACATCTTGATTAACAAAAGAGTGCTTAAAGTTGTCTGATGTATCCAGACTTATATGTTGAGAAGCTTCCTATAGTGTGTAATTGAGAAATGATTTCATGACTCATTAAATGCATAAATTTATAGGTACTGCTGGAAAATAGATTACTTTATTTAATGTGCTGCTGCTGCAAGATAACCAATAGCGTGGGGGCCATTCACAGCCTACTACTATAGATTGTATTAGTTGGAATGCACATATGCAATGTTCAAGGTGAGATAGATTATGAGTCAATTGCTAAGACTATTCAAAGAATTAAACAGAGTTTTGAATGGATTAGTTGTAAACTTTGAGAATCAAGTTTGTGGCAGTTTGACACAACTTCAATTTGTACTTCATCTTATATACTTTCTTAACATGATTTTGTTTTGAGTATATTTTTTACTGGAACTGGCTGTCAATGTTTTGGGAAAATTCTTCCCATACTTTCTCACTGACCTCTTTAGAATACCCTAGTTTCATAACATATAAAATCATCATAAACAGTAAACTAGCAGTGCTTGATATATTTTAACATTAATTGCCTTGAAAGAAAAGGCAAGTCTAAGATTAGTATGATCTTGAAGAAGTGAGGTTTCTCTTACACAAAATTTCGCCAGTTATCTACATCTTCTCTGTGGTGACAAGAGGTCATCCCTTGAACACAAGCTGAGTAATGGGCTGTAATAAATGAATCTAATCTAGTTCTGTGGGAGCTAGCTTTTATCAAATGAAGCATTTAATTGGTGAAGACATTTGTTTCCGGCATAAAAGCTAGCTTTAGGAAGCTGTTCATCTTCCCTATAGATGTTGATGGGTGACAACTGCTAGCTTAGTTTAGAGTACGATGAAGAAAGGTTGATGAACAAGTGAATGCTTTAGGAGGCTCTTTAAGAAGAATCGAACGCATTAAAAGTGGGACGATGTGGTAGTAGATGGAAATCATTTCAAGAATAATGTCAGAGATGCTAAGAGATGCTAAGACTTGTACTATGCTTAGAGATACAAATTACAAAGAACGAAATTGATAGAATTAATTAACAAAGTGACGTGTAAAATTTTTATTGAATGTTTGAGTATGGCGCACTTACTTATGTATCGAGTTCTTGTGGTATACCTGACATGTTACACTTGCATTAATAAGGAATCAGTATGACCATTGCCCCCTCGATATTCAGACCAAAGACTTAGACAACAAGTGGGTCGATTTAGGTATTAGGCGTAAAAACTCTTTTGAAGAACCGCCAATGATCAAATAATTAATTAACTGATGGGGTCTACGTGGGTCTAGCTTGGCAATCTGAGCTAAAGAAGGGAATTGCTTGTCTTGGCCTGCTCAATTGCAACCGCAGCTCGGCATCCTCGACACTTTGCCGTGAGGCCAAACGCCACCTCTAGATATTAAGAGATGATTGGGGTAAAAGCAAAGATAATTCACTGAAAGTCAGATTAGTATCAATCATATTTAAGGTAGTTAACCTATTATTTCCTGTGTTAAGTCCAGATTAGTCTAGGCATTTAATACTATTATTGATGGGAATGTCTTATTAGTAATTACTATAAATAAGAAATGGAAATGAGATATTGGGTATCTGCTACAAATTGAAGAACTTTCGCCTTTGGAAATTCCTTGGCCGTGAGTCCGCATCTTTATGGCGCTTATATTTAATTTTCTTCAGCTAATATATAGGCAACATTCATGAATTTTTTGTTCAACTGCATTCATTGAACACGCAAATGAGAACACAAGTTCACAGGCTAGAAGAGAACCCCCACACGTCCACAGGCGAGACTCGAATCATGGAAAAATGAAAGCGAGCTGAATGAACCAAAGACGAATGTTACGATCTTTTTATGGTGAAACGACTATCTCAGTGTTTTGATTCAAAACGTTTCCCTCAAACAAGAACAAAAGTTCTATTTAGACATTATCACAAACACATGGCAGTCAGTTCGTGTACGCAGCACAAAGACAAGTTCAAGGAGCTTGATCGAAGCATTTCGTCGACCATGTAGTGAGCGTGAGATGAGGAGCATGTAGGCATACTCATGACTTATACTCAGCCCGAAATCCGCGTACAATGAGCAAACGAAATCAGTACAAGCATGAAGGCCAACAAGTCTCAGCCATAAACGAAGGACATTAACGCGCGTCTAAATTGGGCATTTTATCGAACACTTGGCACACACTACTGAAATGGAAGCAAAGCCGGGCTGACTGAAGCTCGGCCACATACCAACCAAAACAACACGGATGGGCAGATGGGCGTGAAAGGCAACTGGAGAAGGCAGGGCAAACAAGTTACTAAAAGCAGCGTCGGCCGCGGGTCTCTACACGGCTGGACGACGGCGACCAAAAGGCTAGCCCGAAACGAGTCGGGCCATGGCCAGCCGCCTTTGTGTCGTCGAGCTAGGGTCCTCGGGAAAGGCAGACTTAGACCAAGGCAAAGATCGGAAACCCACCGGAGGCTTCGCGCCGGAGGAAACGGAAGCCCCGAGACTGAAGGCACTGGCCGAGACTCGTCACTCTCAAACTCTCTCTCTCTCTTCTCAGATCTCGCTCTCTCGGATCTCCTCCCCCGTTTCTCTCTGACCTAGCCCCCCTATTTACAGGTCGAGGAGACCGGTCGACAGAGAGCTTCGGCCGCCGGTCCATGGCGCGCCGACCGGCCTCCCTCCCTCTTGGCCGAACCGGCGTCCCATCCCGTCTTCTCCTTGCAGACCTCTCTACCTTGGCCAGGCCTACCGCGTCGAGCTCCTCAGCGCACTGAAGTAGCGTCCCATCCGTCCGGGTTTCTCGGCGGCCTCCGCGCTGCTCCTGTCCTTCGCGCGTGCGTGAGTTGCAGAGGAGGGAGGGAGGAAGGAGGAAGGAAGGAGGAGAAGAGAGAGGGCCGGACCGTGGAGGGTGGAGCGGGCTAGGGGCGAGATGGGCCCTGGGCCCACTCGAGGGGGAAAGCAAACAGAAGGGGGGTGGGGCGAAAGCCCAGCCCCCGAGCCCCCTTTTCTTCTCCTTTTTTTTTTTTAAATTCATTTTTTATTTATCCGAAATGCAGTAGAATAAGGGAAAAATAAAAATTAATTAATGGAAATAGCATTTTTTTTGTAAGGATTAATGCAAATAACATTAGTACCCATGTGGTGCGAAAATCCTTTTTGTTAGGGCTAAATTGGTTCCTAATTTTCTATGTAATTTAATTCTAAATATTTAGCCAAAATTTATGTGTCAATAGGTCTTTTATTGATTTTGGATAGAAAATAATTTATAAGAAATTTAAAGGTATAGAGACAAGAGGCAATCATGACTTTAGCCATGCGAAGGTAAGGAAGTAAAAATTTCAAGAAAGTAAAGATAAAAATTGAAAAACATTAAGTTCTATGATTGATTGAGGGGACTTTATAATAAATACCTTTGTGGTATTTATAATTATCTACAGACATTTATATACGATGATTATTGAATTTGAATAAACAAATCTTATCCGCAATTACACAAAATTATATTGCAATCTCCTAGATTAAGCAACAATTATCCATAAGAAGTTATAAAATAACCATCCGGCGATTATGTTCTAGAGTCAATTCATCATTACTGCCTTCGAGTTCCAACACTTAGTATAACCTACAATGACTATTGATGATTTCATCTACTAGTGAAGGTCTCATAGACAATTGATGTTCGGTGTTGATGGTTATATTATAGAGTTGTCAATTGTTTTGACCAAACTATTTATCGACTTGGTTTGTTATTTGTCAATAATAATTAAAACTTAGTCATTTCATATGCCCATTTTTAAAAGAATTGAATGATTCATCGATTATTGAATTTGAGATGTATTACCATCAAAAAGAAGAAAATCATAATGGAATGTGTGTAAAAAATACAACAGACAGTTATGCGATGCTCAATAACAAATATGTAAGCATTCTCTTGCAAGTTTCTTTCCGTAGTAGTGACTTTGATATATATCGATGTCAAATGCTCTTATGATCTTAGACTAGTCTATCCAAGAGAACAATTGCAAAACATAGTCTTCATTGCACGAGTTAGACTTGTTGATAATGTATTTTAAAGTGTATGGCCATGCAACCATCATCATCATCAAGAACTTCCATTTTGGGCAAGATGAACTTACTATCGTTGCCTTTGAGGCTGATTTTCTACCACTAGCATTCGGCAGTAGATATTCTATCTCAGATGTGCTTTTGTAGAGTATAAGTGCATGAAAAACGAGTGACCTTCAATTTGAAGACTAAAAAGTGGCCATCACAAATGGAGTAAAGCTCTACAAATTTGCTCCAACCCTTGATAACCAAACCATGTGATCCCATACTTCCAATTCCACACTGGCCAAATCCAACCATTTGGAACCCTTAGAAGTACCCTTTTTGCAAGGAAAAGTACTAAAAAAGCTTTAAACCTATCGCAATGGTACCAATTTAGTTCGAAACATTTCAATGGGACCAATTTAGTCCAAACATTTTCATATTTGTACCAATTCAATCCATCTGGCAATTTAGGTCAGAAATCGATGATGTGCATGCTAACGATCCTATTTGACATAACCAGTGCGAACGTGTACATTTTAAAATGATTTTTTTTACTAAATTTTAGATTTTTATTATTTTCTTAAAAAATTCTTTTTTCTTTTTTTTTTCCTTTTTTTTCCCTTTCTTTGGACTATGGTCGATACTAGCCACAGGTGTGGGGCTGACAAGGGCCAAGCAAGGGTCAATGAAGGTATTAGGGCCCTCATCGACCATAGGCAAGGGTCGCCTTCCTCGAATCAAGTGAGGGCACGACCCTTGTGGCTTGGGCAAGGGTGACCCTTGTCGAATTGAGCAAGGGCTCAACCCTTGTAGCTTGGGCAAGGGCCGCCCTTGCTGGCCACAAGTGAGGGTGTCGTGGCCCTTGTCGGACTGGCGAGGGCACGACCTTCCTAGCCTAGGTGAGGGTAGCCCTCACCAGATTGAGCGAGGAAGGTGAGGTCCAAGCCCTTGCCAAACTTGGCGAGGGCTGCCCTCACCTAGCCCACGAGGGTCATGCCCTTGCCAGATCCAATGACGGCCATGACACCATTGCCTATGGTTGACAAGGGTCACGATCAGCAACAGGCCACAATCCAAAAAAAGAGGGAAAAAAGTAAAGAAAAAATAAGAAAAACGGGAAAAAAATTTAAAATATAATTAAAAAATTAGTACAAAATTATTTTAAAATGTCCATGTTAGCACTAGCAATGCCATGTAAGATCGTCGGCATTTATGTCACTGACTGCCAGCCTAAATTGGCCGAATGAACTAAACTGGTACAAATGTGAAAATGTTTGAGACTAAATTGGTCAAATTGAAATGTTTAGGATTGAATTTGTACTAATGCAATATGTTTAGGATTTTTTTATACTTTTCCCCTCTTTTTGCTAGATTCTCCCTATACTTTCTCAAGAACCTTCATGGCATTCCCTGTGGATAAAGAACGAGACAACAATTTTTAAGGATCTGTTCTGTTGTGGCAACAAGACCATTTGGTGAAATCCACAACAGATACCAAAAAAAAAAGAAGAGTGCTTTGTGACTGTGTAGGAGTGTCAGTTGTCACACAGGATGATTTTGATGAGGCATCTCTGGCGCAAAGCTACTCCGGCGACATCCATCTTCTCTCCGGCGATTGTGAGTCATCCTTGGACCAATGCTTGGAAGAAGAAAAGTTGGTGTAAGCAAATAAGATATACGGATGGACTCCGAACTTTGGTAGAGACTACGCTGCCTTAAAGTGAAGCATTTGCCTTCCGCTCTCTTTCTTCAGTCTTGTGAAGCGATTCGGTGACAATTGAGAACAACAATGATTATCAGCTTTTCAGATTCTGAGAAGGATTTGATTTCAGTTCTACAAGTACGTTCAATAAATTGTGATAATAACTAGTGAGACAACGAACAATGCCCCAAAACAGGGATGACTCTTGAGCTTGACATGTGCTAAACAAAACTTCATGGTGTTACGTTATCTTAAAGGTAAGTTGATGAATTCCGAGTATTGTTAATAAGGGAAAATAATTGATGTATCACTTGTCTGATATCTTTGTGTTTCGATAATACGAAATTATTTTTCTCTTGAAGTCGACCTATCGGACAACTAAAATCATTTCAATCAGGTCAGAGTTCAATGATTTGATTTTTAAATTTCCCAAATATTATGAATAGGATTTTGAAAGATATAGAGTATCTTGATGCATAGTTAGATGCATACACTTTCCATCAATCTATATTTATTGTTAATCCACTTCAAACAAAAAACGAAAACGTCACGTGGCATACTCACGCTCGAGATGAAAAAGCCACATGTCAGGGTTTAGCATCTTGAGTTGAGACTTGTGAATATGCAATTATGGAAGTTATGTATCTTCTGTAATGAATTTGGATCAAATTGTCATTATGGACGCTTATATTTACTTCTTATTCATCTTTTGATACGCTATCAACATAATTTCCACTCAAAGCAACCGGAACGTAACTGATATATTAGAATAAAGATTCAATGTACTGGCTAGCGCATTTTTTCACCCCATTTTTGACTTTTGATAACCTCTACCAACTTAAATTGATCAGATTATTTATTGCGGATCCCACTTTTGATTTAAGATTATTTCTTACATTTTATTGTTGTTGTTGTTTGGTATCAATTTTATTGAAAGACAAAATTACCCATATACCTTGTAAACAACAAAGACTAAAGTCAAATGTGAAACCACTATGTATTTGAGATTATTTCCTAATTATTTCCTTTCTTTTTAAATGAACTTGTTAACATGACCGATTGATATTCTCTACTCGCACTTTCATCATCACTAGATCTACTTAAGCAATTAGGTTCTCTTAATTATTGCATTCCATACTAAATGCACTACAAAAATTAATACAGTGAAAATTGAGTAAATTGTTCATATGCACACATCAACCACAATATTCAACCTTTATTTAGTCCGATTATGAGGAGAATCTAGGGGAAATAAAATAAATAATGTGTAAATATAACCAACCTTTATTTAGTCCGATGTATGCTTGGTCAGAATACAACTATTAAACTCTAAGTAGCGAAGAAACATTGAAATATAATGGGTGTGAAAGAATTGGCTGGATGAAAAGAAGTTGTTTGAAAGGAGAAGAGTTTATTTCGTGCTTTAGTAAAATTCAAAACCGAACAAAAAGAAGAAAAAAAGGTAAAAAAAGTAATCTTAAATTAAGAGTGGAACGCGCATTTCAGAGAGGAACTCCTCTAAAGGAAGGAGATGATCACATGTTAAATGCTTATAATCAATTCAAGGTTGTAAAAGGTTGTCAGAAGTCAAAATCGGGTTGAAAAAAGTGCGATCACATGTTAAATGCTTATATAATTTTTTTCATCGGTCCATTAAATGCGTATAGTCAACCTCGGTCTACCAATATGGACAAGGATTTGATGGACGGTCCTAAAAGCATTGTCGCGTCCCTCCCTTCTTACGATGATGGGGTGGCCCGTCGAGAGTATCAGGCCATGTGAAGGTCTAGCTAATTCGACTCTTGACAGGCCGTTCTTTACTTTTTGCGTCACGGTGTCACCTATATAGATAAGGATGAGGATCGATCTTTTCACATTTAGGTCAAATCGAGTTTGAGCCGTTGACTTTGTAAGTCGACTTGAGTTTGGAGTCGGGTCGATTTTCTGGCTGATTGAACGGCTTCATCGGTCGGAAATTTTCTCGCATTCTCAAGTGAGAAGCCGAATTGATGAAACGGGGTGCTTCGTGGGCTTCCAATTTGGTACAAGGAGTTGGGATCCAGGAAGTCGCGTGTTTGAAAAACAATTACACAGTTAGCTGAGACAATACGTGCAACCTCAAGTTTACGGATATGCTTTTAGCAGGAGCAATTATCCAAGATCATTCTTTTAGTCATGCTAATAGAGTGATGCTCTGCATTGTCCATCAGATTCTAATATTTAGTAGAGTAAATTAGATAAGGAATTAGAAAAATGCCTTCTTTGCAAATGATTTTAGATCTATATTTAAGTCCAGAGAAAGTACCAAGTACTCAATTTTGGGAAGCATTTGTACATATACTTGAAATCATTAGATTTTTTTTTTATCCCATTAAAGGAAGTCGTAAGATTTTAAATCGTATTGGCCTTGCAAGTGGCCCGAAGCGGCACGTCCAATGCTCATCGTCTTCATCAATGAGCTCAGACAAGCAGAAATCTCCTACACGTGTTTCTCTCGCAAATGCTTGCCGACCGGCAGAGAAGAGCACCACATGCTTGTTTGGATAGCTCCTTATCTTCACCGGCTACGATCAGTCTGAATGTCTAAGAGGTCGCAACTTGTTTGTTTTCCTGCATATGTAACTTGATGCATCCACAAGGAGTACTCTACCCATGCACGTTTTCAAACAGCCAGTGGGACAAAGAAAGACCCATGTATACTCTCGACAGAAGCACACAAGATGTTGATTTAGGGGCAATAATTGCTAATTTGAGGACTTGTGCTTTTGGATTCTGAGGGAGCGTACATGATCCGAAGCTGATACTGATATGGGAGGTCCTGCATAATTTAGCTTCTCAATGAGGTTGATTCGTAGTTGTCGTCGTCATGCTTTACGGAATTGGAAGAATTAATGAGCTGATTGTCGGTAATTTGAAATTAAAAGTAGTTGAATTACAGGGACTGTTTCAGACATTGTACATCATTTGTGGCACTACTTGAGGAAGCTGGTGACTAGAGCAGAGCTTCAAATTATCATCTTAAGGAGATGAGATCTGATTAGTATAGAGAATCACTCCAGTGTCGAACTTTTCATAGCGTTCAACCACTTTGTGTTAGTGCTTAATATATTGACTTATACTGCAGATGCTGTCTGACCTGAGAGTCAGAACAATGAAGCTAATGACGAACAACCCCTGGAAGTATATGTGGCTTAAAGGTCGTGGCTTGACTCTTTTTGGGGAGAGTCCCTCTAGTAACTCCCATGACAAAGGAGAACCAGAGACTTGGAGACGAATCAATCCCATCAGCTTAAAGGGCCTGTTCAGCTGTCTCAGGATAGAAGAAACACAGCTGTAGAGAGGAAGTCAATGGCCTCTTCAGCAATCTCACTAGCGAAAATGGCAAGCCCAGCAGTAATGTTTCTCCTGATCTGGCTGGGTCTGTCATGGGAGCCGCTGGATAGTTCGACTGCTTATGATTTACAAGGGGGATACAAGCAAGTTCAGTGACAGATGGTGTTATTACTTTATTTTTTAAGCCCTAAGGTCAAGAACATTGGGATACCTGCTGACCAAGAGTTCAGGAAATTTTATGGCGATTCATGACTATTATAGGATTCATTATTGTTCCATGGATATCATTCATCCAATTTGTAAGGCGTAAAAGAGAAAGACTAGCCATCTTATCGAAACTTCCTCTTGTTTTATCGATGGATGGCAAGATTTATCCTTAATTCTACTTTCCTCGGAATCTTTGTGTATTGATGTCTAGAGACCATCGCATGTTTCAAGATAACAGAGTTGGTGCAGGACATTCTTTCTTTTCTTTTCTGTTACCACCTCAATGGTGAAAGAAATTACTTCAAGAAATATGCTAAAGTCTCTGTTATTGTCCAGCTCTCCATATTGGCAATAGACAAGGATTGCTTTTAACTTTTATTTAATCGATATGAGCTGTGCATGAGTTCGATTTATACTTTCTTGAATAAAGGCACGATATGCAAAGAGGTTGAAACTTAGGCACACCCGTACCCAGAATTTTGAAAGATGCTATGTCTAGGTGTAATGTTCGCTACTTTCCCAGGAAATACATCACCATTCAATTCCTTGCAGTAGAAAGTTTCGCTTTCTTTGATCTGATTAACTAAGAAACATAGTGAAGCAGAGATTTTTCTGTAGGCATACCAAAGGTTACGCCTAAATCTTGACATTCCTTCTGAAAATGTAGACTTTGATTTCAATATTATCAATTTTAACAAGCTCGAACACATTGACATCTCCTTCCTTTAGAGAAGTTCTTCTCTGAAAGGCGCCCCAACCAACAAAGAGCTTACCCAAGCCATGTTGTGGGTAGTACAGGAGCTTCACTGGCCATGATCCGTCCATATATTTAAGAGTTGTGGTTTGGATGCTTCCATTGATGCGTCCCTTTAAAATCCCGCAAGGGACAGTCTGCAGAGTTGATTTTTGATCAATAAATGATCTATGAGTAAGAACATAAAAGGTATGATGACTAACACAAGAAATTTTAGCCAAGCCACGTGTATAATCTCAAGGCAAACCCGAATCATGTAGAAATAGGATGGTACCTTACGAGAAGGTAATAGATTTCATTCCTGTCCATTTTTGCACACAAGAACTATTATCTCAGGATCTTTTCTTGCCACATTTTTCTTCAATAGATTATGCGACCGGATAACTACTATGAAGGAATGATACAGTAGCCCAAAATATTGGCTCCTTTGAGAGCTGTAGTTACCCTTCTCGAGCGTTTAGAAGTAAAACTACGAGAAGCCAGCACGTCGGGGCTCACCTTGCGCTTGCAATTTTCCATCCTCCCTGAATTAATCAGGTAGAGACCATAAGAAAAAAAATGATACAAAGCAACGCATTGCTAATAGGCTAAGATTCACACACCTTCTGAATCTTGTGGCATACAAAGCGTATGCATTACTTCAGGCACTTATTCATTTTAAGAGTCTCATTAGTAATTCCTATAACAAAGACTTAAAGGTCAAAACTTTGGGTTCCTGCTACAAACTGAAGAAAAAAAGAAGAAGAAAAGAACGGATCATCATGGTCCTTCGTTTGAATGAGAAGAGAGTCGGAGGAAAAAGAAATGAAATGGGATGCTTAGGGCCTGTTTGGCAACGTGCCAAACAAGTGCCTGATTTTGATTTTTTGTTTCCGGAATCAGTTTGGGACGAGAATTGCGTTTGGTAAAATTTTTGTTCTCGGGAACAAATTTGTTCCTGGAAATAGATTGGGAAGAGAATTGAGAATAAAAAAAAATATGATTCTTCGTCCGAGAATCAAAAAAAGAATCAAAACAATAAACTCCCATTCTTCCCTTCCGTCATCCTGCAATTGCCGTCCGCCTTTGCCCACCGCCGCCCGCTGCCACCCGTCGCCGGAGGCTCGCCAGGCCAGGGCGAGGTTCGGTGAGCTCACCGGAGGCAAGCCTAGCCACTGGTGAGGCTCGCTCAGCCCCGCCAGTGGCCAGGCTGGCCTCGCCCACCCTCGGCGAGGGCAGCGACCACCGGTGGGGTTGGGCTAGCCTCATCGGTGGCCAAGTGAGGCTCGGCCTCACCGGAATTGGGCGAGGCTTGGGCGACAAGGGCCGGCGATGCTCTGGTGAGCATCACCGGCCCGGCGACCGGCCACATGAAAAAGAAGGAGAATAGGAAAAAAGGGGAAAAAAAAAGAAAAGAAAAAAAAGGAAAAAAGTAAAAAAATTATTTAAAAATCAAAAGAAATTAATTTGGAACAAAATCAATTAGCACGGTATCAAACGCAATTCTATTCCAGAATAAAAAATTTTAGACAGTTACCAAACGCGTTTTTTTACTTAGAATCAGTTCCCAGGAATAGAATAAAAAATAAACATTTTTAGTCAGAATCAGCTCTTGGGAATAGAATCATTACCAAACGCGCCCTTAGTCAAGTTACGAAAATTGAGAATGGTGTGATCTAGCCTCTAGGCAGTCATGCTGAGGTGGCAAATGGTGAGAAAATAATGCCGTTACCTATTCATCTATCACTAGAAGTTTTGCAAAACTATATATTTTTTAGTGAGAGAATAAAACTACAAATAGAATCGCTACCACGATAGAAATTTTCTTCATCTCAACCTTTGATTGAGTCCCATAAACTTCTAGATCTCCATACCGCTTTGCAGCATCTGCCCTTCCCTTAATCCATGACTAGACGAGTTAAAAGGATAAAAAGTTCATAATTTATGGTGCTTCGGGTGTTGGACATATTGAGAAGAAGGGGCAAGCGAGAAAAAATAGTGAATGAGAATGACATTAATTGGACCTTACTAATTTTAGGGGCATTTGTTTATGCCGATAACTTATGTATGGTTGTATTGAGATCACCCTCCCAGTTCCATAGCCACTTGTGTTTGAATAGTGAGGCATAACGTAGTTTTGGTGTGCTTAGTGTACCCTTGGAAAAGATCTTCATTTGCGAGCAGTCTTCCACTTGAATATATTCCAAGGATGGAAATTTGAAGATGCAACTTGTAGTGGAGGAGAAGCATACTAGGCTCGGTAGATGTTGGAGTGTCAACCATCTTAGCTTCCCAAGAAAAATCACTTTTCCTTCTCTGTTTTCATCGTTTGCCACTACTTCTTCCATTTTTTCACATCCTATTATAGCCATGCTAGTGAGATGCATCAAATTTGCGATCGCTAACACTGTCACTAGATACATCAATCCAGAGGAATTCTTCACCACTAACTTTGTCAAATTCTGAAAGGATGTCATGGTTGGAAATAATGTTGTCAAACTAGGACAATTCCAAACCTCAAATTTGCTAATACCCTGAAGAATTTTTGCCACCAAATGGCCTTCTCTCTAAACACACTTTAGGTTGTGTAGCTTGCTTAACTTGAGTTCTTTCAAATTTTCAAGCACCGGATGTTTTCCCTCGTTAACAAGCCATTCATCAGGGAATATATCTTCAAAAGAACCACAAAAGACCTCGAGACTTTGTAGGTTTTGAAATCTTTGTAGGAGGAATATGGAAGGAAAGATGGCATTTTCATCATGAAAGCATGCCAATGTTAGTGCTTTTGGCTTGCCAAAGAAGTTGTCATAAAATTTTGCTTTATGTATCATCTGAATATCCTTGTCGACTAATAAAAGTTCTCTAAAGTGGGAATGGCCTGCAAAATTGTCAATACAATGAGAGAAATAAATTCCATAAGGAAGGGCCCTGTTCTTATATTTCATTGATCTCCAGAGCCCTACATACAAGTCTCAAGCTTCTAAAGTCATGCTACAAAATGCAAACCGTAACCAAATGCTACTTGGCTGTGCGCTCATATTATAATCATTAGATAGAAAGGGAAAGAACTGTATTAGCATAGAAATGATCAAACAAACAAATGAAAATCCATTTTACCAAGAAAACATCTAAAGAAAGATGGTCATCCCCTGCGATTTGAAAAGGAATTGCCAAATGTCTGCTGGATTCTCAATTTAGTCCACGGAAAATTCACATTTTTTATCCATATAGAAAACTTTAAGAGAATTTTGAAGTAGAGGTTAGTATCGTTAATTCAAGAACCCCCCTGACCAAATTCATCCTTTATTAGGAATGTCTTGTTCTTGTCAACAAATATCTGTAGTTCCTTGGAATTTTAGGTGATGAGATGTGCTGGTTACTAAAATTTTTTGGGTGTCCACATATGAAAGTGTGCTTAAAGATTTTTGAAATATCTTTTGTCAACAAAGTGGTATGAATTATTGGTAATTAAGGTAAGGGGTTAGTTTTATTGTCATCCTGAAAATGAGATGTTACTAAAATATTTTTTCATATGAAATAAAGAGTATCATAACAAAGTGGTAGGTAAGGGGTTATAGTGACATGACTATGCTATGCATATGAGATACAATGGGTGACATAAAGAATGAAGAAGAAATGGAGGAAGAGCAGTTGTAATCATACCCTCTCAATTGAGAAGTGTGCTTCAGGGTCTGAAAGGCTATGTTGATTGTCTCTTTGAGCCCACTTATTCATGGATGCCACAAAAGACAACATGTTCAGTTCGCCACAGTGAGTCACTCGCGATTCCATCAAGAATGGCCAATTCAAAGTGGGCATGATAGAGCAAAAGCTCTTGAGTTGTGGCATATCATGTAACACCAGAGAAGTTAGTTTTGGGATAAGAAATTGAGTAGTGGTAGATTTTGGAGTGTCATCTCCACTCGTGACTATTTCTTCAAGCCCACAAGACTCCACTTGAAGTTTCTCAAGTTGTGTTAGACTTGTAGCCACCCAGTACGGAAACAAATTTTCAAGGTTCTTACAATTTTGAGCCACCACTTTTTGCAAATGTTTAAAAGTGAGAGTTTCTTGAGGACTGAAGGTCCATATTTTGCTTAAGTTTTCCATATGGGAGAGAACCATTGACTGAAGGCAAGGAAATTGAACTTGCCATATTGAAAAAATGATATAATTAATGCCATTACATTGAGTTATGACCTCAAAGGAGTCACGAATCATGAGAATACTAGAACTTGTTAGTGACACAAACAGGGAGAAGTTGATAAATGCTCACTTCAGTTGACCAATAATTCTCATGATTAAAGGATAAACAAATGTGTGGATACATGTTATGATGAAACTTTATACTCACAGATGACAAGAAAATGACAAGAAAAAGAAGTAATTGGGCAAATGAATATGTTAGAAAAAAGCCAAACAAAGGGAAAAAAAGAGTGACCTGATCATTTGGTATGTGTTAATTGCATTTTGAAGAAATGATGTAAATTACAACAAATTTGGAAAATATATTTGCTAGTGTTGGATCAATTCAATTAAAACAAATTTGAAAATTGATTTTTATTCTTTTAGAATTTAGACAATAGTGTGCACATGTATATTCCTCATTATTCTACTTTGACGGCAACCTCTCCTAAATGATATCAAATCAATAAAATAATCATTGAAATTTTAAAATGTATTTTGTTTCAATTTATAATCGATACTACATGCAACATTGGCTTTTAATTGGCTTACTTGAAATTTAATATTGGCAATGCCTTCTCCATCTAATTTTTGGAAAGTCGCCATAATGACAACTTGGAATCTCCAATTCGCCGATCACATATAAATGCACTATTTTACTTCAATGTGTTAGTGAATATTAAGAAATAAAAAGTTGATTGGTCGTCTAATTCTTTTTTCAGATATATATATCCAATCATCTACGCTTTTTTCGAAGATACAACATTGTATAAGGTAAGAATTCTTGGACTTATTTACTTCAAGTTGAAGATACAATTGAAAACTAATTTTTGATTCGTGATTTCATCTATCGGGAAGATGTTTATGGTACAATGAGCAGTATTTCGTAACCAATATGTGAATTGGATTTACAATTATCAAATTTTAGTTGGTGTTGACACTTAACTCCAATACCTTATAGCTTGTAATAGGTAACCGACTTCTTATCCTTGATTGATGCCATGTGTCGACGATTTAGGAGTTTTGTTTGGACGTGTGGAGGCAAAAACAAAAGAAAGAAAATTAAGTCGATGTTGCATTACATAGGAATTCAATTTTTTTCATGTGACACGTGCAAAACAACATTCTATTTTCAAATTCCAATTACTAGTATTGCATACTTTTATTAGATAAGATAATTAATTTAAAAACAAAAGCGTTGTATTAAAAAAAGAAGACTGGCCTGTGGAGTGAAAAGTGAAGTGGTGCCAAGGTCAATCTCCATCCAAGATTGCCAAGTCAAACTTCTCATCTTGGGGCAATGGGCAATGGTTAGATCTTCTAAGTAGGGACAATCCAGCATATGATTCTCCGTTGAGAGAAAACTAGTTAAATTGGGCAAGCATTCCAGTTTTATCCATCTAAGTTTCGCGAATGTAATCTTCTCCATTGCACTTCCCTGCTCTTCTTCCTTCGTTATTATTGCTTCCATTTTCCCACACTCATTTATTTCCATCCATTTAAGACTGGCTAGGCACTGAGCCATTGATGGAGCGAAAGCATGTCCCAAGTTGCTGCAATTGTAAAGGGCCAGACTAGATAGAGATTTGAAACAAAGCATCTCTTGAAGATCTTTGTTCCACAGTTGCCTCAACTTTGGTAGATTGACTAAGTCCAATAACTGTAGCCCAGGTAGCACTCGAGTGCTTTCCACACCCTCTAGCCCTTCAAGATTGAAAATTTCTTCTAGCAACTCACAATCATACACTTGCAAGCTTCTCATATTGTCTAAAACAAGCATCAATTTGGATGGAATAACATTAATAAATGATGGACATTTATCCACCATCAGTGATTTTAATTGCCAAGATGACTTGATGGGATTAAGTTCGTCGTGCCATTTTCCAATCATCTCTGGGAACTCAGATAGCCTCATAAACTCTTCTCCAGCAACTATAGCCTATCAAAAGATGCATCATTAGATGTAAACTCTTAGGAGGCAAAAAGCAACTATTTTATTGGTGATCAAAGCCATCCAATTGCACAAAATTTGAAAACTAATGCATACCATTTCTTCAAACATATGTGGGATGGTGATGTTGAGATTTCCCTCCCAAAACCATGCTACTATTGATATATGCACTCTCTCTAGTTTTGGCACCTCAGTTGGTCCCTCAGAGAAAAACTTCATGTTGGGACATCTTTTCACAGTGACATCTTCCAAGAGAGGGAACATCAAAGTGTATCCACATGAGCTAAAACATCTTAACTTTGTCAAACTGTCAAGCTCCATACACTTCAATTGATTGAAAGCCACCACATGCCCCTCCTTACCTCTCTCGTCACAAATGACTTCTGTCAACATTCTACAATTGCTTATCCTCAATTTTGTGAGTTCTATCAAATTTCCAGCTATTGTTGGTGTGAACATATTTGATAACCCAACACAATGTTATATATCTAGAGTCTTTAAATGTTGGAAGTATCTTGACGAGGTTGATATTGGTTTTAGCAATAACCCTTCACAATATGACAAACTAAGGGTCTCCAAATGTTGAAAATATCTTGAAAATGGTAATACTACTTCTAGCTCATGACTTGGGTCTTCTATGGCTTCCACATTGTTGCCCAGCATTTCTAGATAAGATTCACATACAACTAGCTTTTCCAAGTGGGTTAAACTCTTAACAAAACGACATGTGGATATTGTAGTTTCCTTTGAAAGATGACAAAACTCAAGAACTCTAAGCTTGCTGAAGAATTCTTCATTATGACAATGCCCATGCCATACCTCCATCTGTTTGGATAGGTCCAATTTTAATTCTTGTAGATTTGGGAATGTACCCTGAGAAAATAGTAAAATCAAAATCTAAAGTCAATTTAGTTAAAAGATATTTACGTTTTATGGTATAGGTCATGCATATCGGATACAATATCTGCATTTTAAGATGTTAAGTCTCATGCTATACAACAAATGTAAATGTGCTCTCATCTAATTAACATTATGGCTGATCCTTCATATTTGACTTGTATCCCTATTTGAACTAAAGTGAACCACCACATTCTCATTTCTATAGATCCATTCCTTATGAAAATAACTTCCACCTCAATTGTAGCCACAATTGCACTGATTTCAGTGATTAAGTCAACCAAAGGTTCCATCTTTCCTTTGTTGGCATAACATTAGTTATCTTTGCAAGGTTCAAATTAAGAACACACTTATGCCATGGTAAGCTCATAGCACATGCCATGTGTTTTCAATCTTTGTGGTACTTAGGAGAGAGCTAAATTATTGGAATTGGCCTAAACCTTTTTAAAGGGGACCAATGAGTATACACTTGATAAATTAGACATTGACAAGAATTTACAGTCAACACTTGAAGGACATATGATGTTTCCATGTTGCAATATTTCTATGGACTCAGAGTTGTAAAGTTTACATCTTCATATGAAGAGCTACTTGTATAAGATGCTTGATTTTGACCTTAATCATCACTTTGAATATTTGCCATTGAAGCAAAATAAATAATCTCGGGTCATACCTTTTCTACCATGAAGAGAGGTTGTTTATGAATTGGCATCTCATTCTCAGGTTGCGAAGCAAGTATCTTCACTTTGTTACAGCCATGCACCTCCAAGGTCTTCAACACTGGCCAATGTAAAGCATGTGTTCTATAGATGCACTTAAATTCTGTTAGATGCTCAAGCTTGAGGGAGGTTAACCTTGGGAACACAACCTTGGGAATTAGTCCTTCCTTCTCAATGAGTTCAATAATGCCACATCTATTGATCTTCAATAACTCAAGTTGCATTAGATTTCTAGCTACTGAGGCTGGAAATAGAGAGGTCAAGTTCTGGCATTCGGAAATGCTAATAGAACATAAGCATTGAAATTCAGCTTGATGGTGGAGTTCCTTATTCCATATACACCTTAGCTTATTGCACGCCTCCACATCAAGTGATTTTAGACTTTGCAAATAATTTACAGCAACTTGATTATCCCATATCATCTTGATGTTATCCGTGTAAGCGATTTCTAATGTCTCCAAGCTAGGAAATGCAACCTGTAGTATTAGGTCAAAAAATTGGTGATTCTATTAAATTACGAATTCATGAACTTCCAATATATAAATATAGATGAGTGCCAAGGGGGAGGGGGATCAATAAGTTGCACAAAAAGGAAAAAAAAAAAAAAGAGAATAAAACCTAAAAAAGAGTAACAAAAACTCCATACGGACGTGGTTTCAATTTCCTTCAGTATTTCATAGAATCATCTAAAGTCTTTTAAATTCTCATTGAAAAAGATAAGCAATCTTTCTTCAGTCTCTTCTGCCGAAAAAACTCGCATTGTAGGGCTTAATTTGAGCGTTAGGAGTCCCAAATAATAATCATCATGTTCACGTTTATTTGAATAGGTATATTGTTTGTAATTTGGTTGCAACGATATTTATGGACATATTATCTTTGAATAATTTTTCTTGGGTGGTCAAATGCGAAATCAAACTTTTAATTTTAGTTTTGACATGGATAAAAAGAACAATGGCAAGATTTCATTTTCCAATATTGATAAAGGATATGTGAAATCGCCTATAAACTCTAACACCCAAAACAAAAGGATAAACATAGTGAGAAGAACTTACCTACCAACTCTCCACCTCAATGGAAACATGAAGTGAATATTGTGGACTAAATCATCACCCTATATGCTTTAAAGTCATTGGGATGGGAATAGAATTTCCAATTGAGGAATTGATAAAGCTCATTCTAGGACTGAGATATAGAGATTTTTTCTTTTTTCGCCGAAGATATAGAGGTTGATTACCATGCAAACTTATGTGAATTTATTGTCTTCATGCTTTTTCCTTTCTTTATTTCCTTTACTGTCCCTTCCACATATGTGCATTTGTGATTGGAGTTTCTCATTTATTTTCCCTTTGTTCTTAATGCGACCACGTTTACTTTCTGGTTGTCTACTTCTCAATAGGGTCTATGTTGTGACAGAACTGTCCAATTCTTACAATTTCTTTTTAGCTCGCTTTAATGATTCTTTTAAATAAGTATAAAAGTGTTGATTCTAAAAGAGTGTACTGATCAACCGAAAAAAAAAATTAAACAAATGTACTAAGCTATGTATAATCTACCTTATAACATGACATATACATCTATCATAAGAACAAGAGGGTAGCATGTTCTTTTCTTCGTCACTTGAGTAATGCTATTTGAGTTTACCTCCATATTCATCCATCCACTGAGTTCCAAAATATCCAAAAGCAATCGTGCACGCGAGTGAAAACTTGTAGAATTTTATTGAAAAAATGAGGAGGGAAAGGGCTAATAAATTCTGACATGAATTAATGCATTAATACATGACTTTATGGAAAATTCCGAAGGTGACACGAATTAAAACAAACTATATACATAAGTTTTAGCATATTTAACAAAAAAAATAGTGTTTTGAATGACACAACTATAAAATCCAATTATGACACGTAAATACAAATTACCGGCCGGTTAATTTGTTTAATAGAAAGTACACATTGGGTAACCTATAGATTTTTTTTTTTTTTTTTTTTTTTGGTCGAAAGTAACCTATAGATTGCGTAGCTGTTACAAAGGAGATAAAATTAGAGTAATCCCATTCGCCGACGGAGATAAGAGCAGAGGGGCAAGCAAGAAAATGTTCAAGGAATCAATGAAACATGCAAGCTCGTTTGAAAAACAGATGCCAATATGGAAGCTTCAGAATGCTCACCGTTCATCTCTGAATAACCTCTGTTTATCTACCTGGTAGAAGGTGAGACTCATTTGCGGAGTTCATCTTTCTAAAATTTCTAGGTAATTAGCAGCATCCTCATGCATTGTGCCATTGTGAATTTTTTCATTTATGGAGAACAGTTATGTGTATTTTAGTGTAAATAATCAGTTAAATCGTGTCTCTTTTCATATGAATCGCCCTTTTTGAAGAAAAAACTTAACTTATATTATGTGGAACGTAGAGACTCGGTAACAGTATAAAAAATTAATAGTCATTGATATATGGCATAGGTAGATTTATGCGATCAATGTATTAGTTTAAAATTGAGTGGAAAGCGCAAAAGAAGTTCTCCTTGCAAAGAGAATGATCAACATCTTTCAAATAGCAATCTAAGTGACATTCAAGAATGACTTTTTAAGGAGTACTCTATAATAAATATCTATATAGAGTTACCATTGAAATGCTGATTTGGTGACAAAATGGCACATTCAGAAATTTGGCCACGTGTGTGCCACAACGATAATTTGCTGGAAAATTTTGGATGTTTGGTTGAAGCGCATAACTTATAAAGAAATAGAATCTAATTCCGTAATTTGAGAGTTGACAATTGAGCTCATCAAAGATTAAGTATCCAACTTTGGTATATGTAGTGACTACTTTAAATTCTTCATTTCAATTTAGAATCGCAATTTAAGCAGTAACTTTACTTTGACTTTTATCCAGATTTTATGTTGTAGTGATTATGTGGAATGTAATCCAATTTAACCAAAGTAGGCTTTGTAAGTAACTTATTTTATTTTGGCTATGCTTTCTCTTCTGTATAACTATTTATTTGTTAATTTCAATTATTTAATTAGGTGAGCATAATAATTGTTTAATAGGCCTATATCTTCTTCTTTTTTGTACTTTTTTTTAATAATTTGTTTGATTGATCCAACTCTTGCTTTCTAGGGAATGGTGTGAATTAAAACTTGCTTTCTGTTTATAGTGCCATGTGGCAACTTGAAAGGCACAGCATGGGAACTTTCGATGTACTATAACACAGAAAATTGATGCCAAGTATTTTAATCCAACGGTTTTATGTTATATTTCATATTTTGACCTAACGTTGATCACGTACCTCTCGATCGAAGAGGATAGTAGAGCGTGATTTGACATGGTCTTGACTTCGAGTGTCTTGTGAACCTGCCAATGATTTTTCATTAGATGAAAAAAAATGTCACCATTTGTATTGTAGGAATGAATCTGTCTACATGAAGATCTTCAATGATGAAAACAACAAATCAATCTTACACTTTCTACGAGAGAAGCATGTCAAACTTTCCAAATATTGAAACCTTATATTGGTTAACATTGGGAATACTAGAGTTTCTATAGTTTCCATTCCCAACTCTTCTTCCTCCATAATAATTGCCTCCATCTTCTCGCAAGACCATACCTCTAGTTCTCCCAATTGAGCAAGAGATTGAACCATGGATGGGAAAAATAGAAACTCGAGTTTGTCACAGCCAACCACCTCTAGCTTCTTTAAATTATGGAATCTTACTATTCTACATGCATTATGGTTCCATATGCGCCTCAAACTCTGGCCAAGGAAGATCCTTTTGCATGCATGAAATAAAATCACAAAAAACCATACGTGTTATCGTCCAATCTGAACATGATGCAAAATAAGATAAATCCACCACTTAGAATTATTCAATCTAGTAATTCTTTTGATCGTGAACTTTAGGCTCGGCGCGAAGACGTCGGGGCAATTCCGCAATGAGGAAGCTTTGACTATCTTTCGTATTATAACTTCTGGACAACAATCAAAAGAAGACAAATTCCCCTCTTTTACTTATTTCACCAAAATTTCAACAGCCCTTTTAACCGTGGACTCTAGGTTTGGTGGGACTGGCTGGTGATTTTCGCCTGTGGGTGTGCTCGGCGTCACTCACCTGCAAAAGAAAAGAAAAAATACAATTCTGCAACTTGGTAAAGAATAGCGATGGCGGTAATATATTGTCATCGTGGTGCAGTCTCTGAGCAGCAGGTGGATCGGTGACACAACTGGGCCATCGGGTTGCATCACGGCTCGGTGCATGTGACCTCATCGCAGTGTAGTAGCTTCATCAACTCATCGTCGTTGCGGTAACTGGATGCTTTGTCGCCTCGCAGTGCAGGTGCTAAGTTGTTGCCGGAGGAGGAAGCGGTAGCGTCGATCGTCGGTCTAGGTGGCTCACGGATGAGCATTAGGCAGCAAGCTGGTCAAAGCTGGGAGGCAGCACCAACATCGGGGAAGTCTCGTACGCAAGGGTCGCACAGACGACGGTATTCGGCCATGAGGCTCCTCTCTCTCTTCTCAACGTGTTTTCTCTCAATATGCTTTGAGATTTCTTATTTGCCGACCTCACCGTGGAGAAAGTGAGTTTTTTTTTTTTTTTTTTTTGGTGGCCGTGTGTTTCTATTATGTGTCCCCCTAAAGCCCTACGCATTTTTCTTTATATAAGCCATGGATTATGATTTTAATTTTTGTCCAAATTCATATCCACAAAGATTTCTTTTTTTGAACGCAATATTTGCTTTTTAAACGCACTATTTGTTTTTGATACGATCTCACAAAGGTAAATTTGTAAAATCTCCTCGATGATATGGGCTTGGGCCGATTTGTTTTCTTTGTGGGCTTAGCCCAACTCATCAAATTAAAGTTCTAAATTATCAATTTGAACTTATCTGTCACCTGTTGGAGAAAACTTCCTTGAGTATTTTAAAGTTGACAAAAATTTTCCATCAGTCTAGTCTGAAAACTTGCAGACTCTACTATCAAAGTTTGAAGACCTCCGGACTGCCAGACTCAAGACTTAAAGTCTATCCTCATCGACAGTTTCTAGTCCTTCGAAGAAGGCTTATCCAAAATGAAGTATTTCGTTAAGGATTTGATTCTATCGACTAAAGAAGATCTCTTGGTTGGATATAGCATGTCGGAATCCATTATTCAAATCAAGATTGATTCAGGGATTTTGGATCTGTTGATTGGCGAAGTATACTTGGAATGTTCTACTTATAGAAACCTATATCCTGATTGTATGGGCGAGCAGGATTAGTGGGCTATCGTCATGTTTCTTAAATAGCTTGAAAATCTTCATAATTGATTCTGTCCAACGGGTAGATTGGAAGAATTCATTTGGTAAGTGCCAACGGGTGTGATGGCATGAAGGAGTATATAAGGAAGGCGTTCTAGTTGCTCGAGTGTGTGCGCGATAAAAGAATTCCAAAGTCTAAAGCTTTTTATTCTTAGTCAATTAAACCGTTGAGCGAAATCTTGTACGTAAAAGAGAGTCTATATTTTTTAGAGACCTTGAGGAAGTGTAGCAGAGTCTCTACACTGTGGAATCAAGGAAGAGCTTCACTGTAACAACTCTTTTGTTTCATAGTGAAATCCAGCCAAAGTGTGGAAGAGTGAACGTAGGCTTGGATTAAGCTGAACCACTATAAACTCCGTGTTCATATTCTCTTCTCTACTCTCTTTTACTTTGATCGTAACTCATTTTGTTTACAAGAGACGAATTTCTTTTTCATAATCTATTGTTGATTAGTGCTGCACACTTATCTCGTAAAATTGTTTTTACACCTATTCACCCCCCTCTAGGTGCTCGTACTAGCTTTCACAATTGATATCAGAGCATGTGTACTCACTTAAGTTGAAGTGTTTTACTTTAAAGTTAAAGATCCATGGCTAGTATGTTGGCTCCAAGACTGGTTGAAGGGAAAAGCAATACCAGACCGCCTTATTTTGATGGAAATGAATACAACATATGGAAAAACAAGATAAAGGCATTCCTAAGATCAAAGGATCCTATGGAATGGGATGTGGTAGACAAAGGAATCATTCCTAAAGCTGCACCTGTCTTAGAAAGAGGAAAAGAAGCCGTTGAGTCTAGTGAAATGACTCAAGAAGAGATAACCAAGAGACAAGCTCTTGATGCAAAAGCAATTTATTCTTTATATTGTGCATTATCACCTACTGAATATAACAAAATATCTTCTTGTGATACAGCTAAAGAAGTCTGGGATAGATTACACATCACCTATGAAGGAATTGATTGAGTGAAAAAAACCAGAATCAACATTCTACTCGGCCAATACGAATCATTCAAAATGAAATTAGGAGAATCTATTACTGACATGTTTAGTCGTTTTTACAGAAATCGTGAATGGTCTTAAAAATCAAGGTCAACCAATTTCTGATCCCATGAAAGTAAACAAGCTACTGCGTGGACTCTCCAAGGATTGTAATCACATAAAGACCTCAATAAGGGAGACACAAAGAATTGTGCCACTCTCTGTTGATGAATTAGTTAGGACTCTTCAGTCTTATGAAGTGGAGCTAATCAACAAAGATGAAGATCCTAAAGGTAAGAAATCCATTGCATTAAAATCTAATGATGATTCCGATGTCATAGATTCTAAAGACGATATGGATGATGAAGAGCTCGCCCTCATGATAAGAAGATTCAAAAAACTAAACAGAAATGGAAGAAATTCAATTCAAAGAAATAAAGTTTTCAAAAGCAACAGTCTAAGTCAGTTGAGGATGATGAATCCAATAAAGATGTAGTCTACTTTGAATGTAAGAAAAAGGGACACATCAGACCCAATTGTTCACTTTTGAGGAAAAAGAAAGGAAAAGCTGAGAAATATCGAAAGACACTTAAAGCAGAAACTTGGAGTGATACAGAATGTGAGGAAAGTGATGATAATTATGCAAATATTTGTCTCATGGTACAATCAGACTCAGATTCAAACTCCGAGATAGACTTAAATTCAGACAGTGAATTCGAGGTAAGTAATTTGAATATCCCTACTAGAGTCTCTAGATACATTGATGAATTGTGTCTTAGTCTCAAAACCTCTCTCAAAAAGATTTCCAAACTTAAAAAAGAAAATTCTGCACTAAAACAACAGGAAAATGTTTGGAAAGAAAATGTCAAAAGTTTAGACAAAAGTGTTACTACCTTGAAAGAAAATGAAGACAATCTTTCAAAAGAAAATGCATTCTTGAAAAATGATATCTCAAGTATTTCTAAAAGATTTTCTATAGGATCCAAGAAACTTGAAAAAAAAAAAATTTAGCACAAAGACCTTATTTCAACAAATCAGGTTTAGGAATGAATGCTGAAACCATTCCTCTAATTGATTTTCCTAAAGTAAAGGAAAGAATTAAGCAAAGACCTACAATAGATGCTTACAAAAATCATTTCCAAAAAGTTTTTGTAAAACCAGTAGGTCGCAGTGCTCTTAAATGTTATAAGTGCAATAGCTCAGATCATTTTGAGAAAGAATGTCCTATGATTTGGAAACCTATTAAGAAGGTATGGGCAAATACCGTATATTGCATTAATACCAATGGACCCAAGAAAATATGGGTACCAAAGAAAGCTTGAGTCTTTTTTCTAAATGCATGTCACTATCAAGAAAAATGTTAAATGGTACCTGGATAGTGGATGCTTAAGGCATATGACAGGAGATTCGAATTGCTTCATAAAGCTTGTTCAAGTTAATGGTGGAAAAGTTTCTTTTGGGAGAAACAGCAAAGAAAGAATTGTAGGATATGAAACTGTAAAGATTGGAAGCCTCACTATCAGTAATGTTTTTTTAGTGGAAGGACTCAACTACAATTTGCTAAGTATCAGTCAGCTGTGCGACACCGGTTTTAAAATCAACTTTCAAGAAGGAATATGTTCAAGAACTAGTAAAGACTCCTCTCAGTCTTTCACGGGTCGAAGACATGGGAATATCTACCTTTTGGATGTCAAACCAAATGAAACTCAATGTCTAATCTCAATTCAAGAAGAAGCTAACTTATGGCACGGAAAACTTGGGCATATCAACATGAAGCAAATAGCCAAAATCTCAGCAAAGAAACTTGTTCGTGGACTGCCCAATCTGTCATATCAAAAGTTTGATCTATGCACACCATGCGTGTTGGGAAAACAAGTAAGAAACTCATTCAAACCAATAAATCAAGTTTCCACTAATCGTGTACTACAGCTCTTGCATATGGATCTCTTTGGACCAACAAGAACTCAGAGCATTGGAGGTAAGAAATAATGTTTAGTGATTGTGGATGATTATTCATGATTCACTTGGGTATATTTCCTAGCAAGTAAGTTTGAAACATTTTCTTATTTTACAAAGTTTGCTAAAAAGGTCCAAAATGAGAAAGGGTATGTTATTTCAAGTATACGGACAGACCATGGAGGTGAATTTGAAAATCAAGATTTTATAAAATTCTGTGATGAATCTGGTTTTCAATATGTGTTCTCTTCACCATATACTCCAGAGTAAAATGGAGTCGTGGAAAGAAAGAATAGGTCACTTCAAGAAATGGCTATAACTCTTTTAATTGAAAATAACATCTCTTCTCATTTTTGGCTGAAGTAGTTTCTATAGCATGTTATATTATTAATAGAGTCTTTCTAAGGCCTATTTTGGAGAAAACTTCCCTGAGTTATTCAAAGGAAAGAAGCCTATTGTTTCATATTTTCACGTGTTTGGATGTAAATGTTTTATATTGAAAAATGCAAATGATCGAGTTGGTAAGTTTGAAGAAAAATCAGATGAATGTATTTTCCTTGGATATTCTATCACAAGCAAAGTTTACAGAGTTTACAACAAGAAGACTCAATCTGTGGAGGAATCGATGAATGTCAAATTTCAAAACTTTATGCAAAACCAATCGACTCACACTCATCTTGAAGAATCTGAACCTACTCCAGACTCTACAAAGTCTAGATCTCCAGAAGCAGTTCAACCTTCAGAAGATGAGCAACAAATGATCAACGAAGATTCAAATGAGGAAAAATATCAACAGTATGTCAAATCAACCAACAACCGGAAGCATAAGTCCAGTCATCCCAAAGATCTCATTATTGGTGATATTAATGAGGGAATTCGCATAAGATCCAAAAGGCGTGAAGAGTCTAGTGCTGTGGCTCTTATTTTTGAAATAAAACCCAAGAGCATAGAAGAAGTTTTAATTGATGAAAGCTGGATTGAAACTATGCAAGAAGAACTCAGGTAGTTCAACATCAATGATGTTTGGGAATTGACTCCTAAACTGAAAGGTAAATCCATCATTGGAGCTAAATGGGTTTTCAGGAACAAGATGAATGAGAAAGGAAAATTCGTAAGAAATAAAGCAAGACTCGTGGCCTAGGGATATACGCAAGAAGAAGGGATAGACTATGATGAGACTTATGTACCAATAGCAATGTTAGAAGTAATTAGATTATTACTTGCTTTTGCTTGTCATAAGAATTTTAGGTTATTCCAAATGGACATCAAAAGTGCTTTCCTAAATGGATTTATCTAAGAGGAAGTCTATGTGGAACAACCACCCGGTTTTGAAGACCCAAGGAAATCAGACTCTGTATTCAGACTGAAAAATGCTTTATATGGTTTAAAGTAAGCACATCGAGCTTGGTACGACAGACTAAGCAAGTTTTTAATTCAAAACGGTTTTGTCAAAGGTAAAATAGATACTACATTATTTATCAAAAGAGAAAGCAAAAGTTTTATACTTGTTCAAATTTATGTTGATGATATTATTTTTGGATCTTCTAATGAAAGTCTGTGCAAGAAATTCTCTAAGTCTATGCAGGATGAGTTTGAAATAAGCATAATGGGTGAACTAACCTTCTTTCTTGGGCTTCAAGTGAAACAACTAAAGGAAGAAATCTTTATTCATCAAGAAAAATATGCTAAAGAACTTGTCAAAAAGTTTAGACTAGAAAATTGCAAAAAGATTAATATACTAATGTCAAGTTCTTTGAAGCTGAACAAGGATGAAGAAGGAAAGAAAGTTGACCAGAAGTTATACAGGAGTATCATTGGTTCACTTATTTATCTAACTGCTTCTAGACTCGACATTTTGTTTAGTGTTTGTATTTATGCCAAATTTCAATCAGACCCTAAAGAATCACATTTAAGTGCTGCAAAGCTTGTTATAAAATACATTACCTCAACTTCAAATTTGGGTCTTTAGTATCCTAAAGAAGGAGACTTTACTCTTCTTGGATACTTAAACGCAGACCTAGCCGGATGCAAAGTTGATAGAAAAAGCACCTCGGGCACCTGTCAACTACTTGGAAGTAGGACAATATCTTGGTTTTCAAGGAAGCAAAGTACAATAGCTCTTTCTATGGCAGAAGTAGAGTATGTAGCTCTTGGAAGTTGTTGTTCACAAATTCTGTGGATAAAACAATAGCTGAGAGACTTTGGAATTGAAGATTCATGTACTGAGATCAAATGTGACAACACCAGCACAATCAATCTCACCAAGAATCCGATTCTTCATTCAAGAGCAAAACATATAGAGATTCGCATCATTTCATTAGAGATCATGTTCAAAATGGAGAAGTTTCGATTCAGTTTATTGATTCAAAGATCAATTGGCGGATATATTTACAAAGCCTTTGGAGAAAAATCAATTTAAAGTTATTTGTTCTAGACTCAATATCTTAAAGTCTAAGGAAGTTCACACTCAGGACTGAAAGTCTAAAGGCTCTCAGACTCAAACAATCAAGATCTACGACTGTAAGTTATTTCTATTTTAGAAATTTATCTCTAGGATCAAATCTTGAAAAGGTACGATCATCTATTCGAAATTGATTGGTGTTATTTTCCATTTTTCGTGATTATTGCAATCCTTTCTTTTCGAAAAAGAAGTTATTTTTGAAATGACAGTTATCTAATTTTTGAAAAATGCAATTATTTTTAAAATGTATTTTTATATTTCCTTTTTACGGTGTTTCGAATGCCTCGCTTCGACTGCCTTATATACTGTTGGTTCTTCTTTGTTTTCCTCACAAAAACCCTAAGAGAGCACATATCTTCCACTTCTGTCTTCTTCTCTTGTTTAATCCTCGAAAAGCTTTCATCTTTCTTGGGAAACAAGCTTGGAATCTCTCAAAGACTGTGAAATATGTCGTCTCAAAGAAATTCTTCAAGGATCGTGAGCAGGGGACCACAGCAAATGCGTGAGGGGCCTACGCAATTTGATCTCACCGACGAAGAAGAATCTCCTAGACAGCAGTAGAGCCCACAACATTCTCAGCAGCGTCCATCTCCTCCATCTAGACCTCAGGATGTTGCATATCAAGAAGAGGAAGAAATCATCGAGGATGCAGAGCCCGTAAGTACTCATAAGCCCACTTTTACCTACAAGTTTTACCGTGCTTTGAAGAGGAGTGGTACTCCGTTGAACTACATTGATGAATTTCTTAAGGACAAAGGTATAGAAATGAAACTTTCTTCTTACGCACAATGGAACGATTGGGAATTGCCCCTGTGGGGTCATCGGAAGAAGCTTTGGTGAATATCCTAAGCGATCCATGTGTTGGAGGGTTGAGTCAACTAGATGGGAATGATGATGATAGGATCTATAGTCAGTTTAAACCTAGAATGGGTGTTGCGGCAAAAATCCGAAGCAAAATGATAGACTTGTTTCGCTCGGAGGAACACAAGCAATTGTACTCTAAATTGCTAAAGCGTGGGGGTGATAAACCCTAGAAGTGTAGACTTTGATTTTCTTGACTTTGTGAATGTCAATCTGCGGGAAAAATTCAATATTCTTCAGCTCGAACAGTTTTGTTTTGAAACGACAAAAGCTCATGCTGAACTTACTGCTTATTTCTATTTGAATCTCAGTTTCTTGGATGTGAATAGATTCTCTTTCAGTGTTCGAGATCAGGACTATGTGGTTGACATGAATACATTGGCTGATGTGATTGGTGTTGAAAGAGGGAAATATCAACCTATCAGTGTGTCTATTGGTCGTGCGACGATCGAACTTGTTAAGGATAGAACAACGAAATGGAAGATTTCCTATTTGAGAATGAATGCGTCCAACATTTTGCTTCACAAGATAGTGATTAACTGCCTTAGACTAAAATCTACTTCAAAGACCGACGTTTCAAACTTGGAGGCAAAACTGATGTATGCCATCAATGCTGGCAAAAAGTTCTCTCTTCCATACACTATTATGTTCCACATGTATAGGACAATGGTGAAGGACAAGGGTCAACTTCCGTACTCAGCACTTGTAACCAAGTTATTCAGACATTTGAACATTCAACCTCCTTGGATTCTTTGTGTTCGAACATGCGATCAAATGGTGGTGGGACTGAGAATGGTTTCTAAAATGCGTCTGAAGGAACTCAACAAGGCTTTGGAGCAGTTCAAGGAGAAAACCCCTTGTCAAGACTCATTTAGTCTCTTCAACGACAAAGCGAAAATGGAAGGAGCTCATGGTTGCTCCATCCAAGAAAAGAAGAGCACTCATCATTGAGGATGAAGAGGATGAGGATGATGTCACCATTTTTGCGATGGCATTGAAGAACTTGAGTCGTTCTGTTCCAGAATCAACTGAGAGATAGGAAAAAGACAAGGATGAGACAGAACAGAGGATTGGAGAGAGAGAAGATTTGGAGAAAGAAGCAGAGGGGAGAGATGCGAGAGGAGGAAATAATTGAGGAAGAAGAAGAAGAGAAGAGAGGAGATCAAGCAGAAGCAGAGCATGAGGAACACTTTTCTCCACCTGAAGGCATGGAAATAGGGGGAGATCCTGAGAAAAAAAGGAACATCCTCATTCCCTGCCACTAGTAAATGAGTAAGTTGTTCTCCAGCAAATCCAGAGGACATCTTTGCCTCTCAATCTCCTAAGGAGGGACATGAGGTTTCATCGCCCAATCTGCATGATCGTGCTGAATTGCCATCATCTGCCAATACGCCGTCTGATCGTGCATAAGCCAGTACTCAGACAGATAATTTGGCAGACTTTCGCATAATACGTGATGTTCTTTTGGAGATGCGAGGTCAAATTTATGCTCTGGGATGCGAAGTACAGAACTTGCAAACTGCAGGTCAAGCCTCTTTAGTTTCTTTGCATGATCAAATCAATACCCTTACTATTCAAGTTCATGCAAATTCTAAGGGTGAAGATGTAATGCAACTGAAGGAGGATTTAAAAAAGCTGGAAGGGATTGTTCAGTCAATAGGAGATTTCCAGCTTGTTCGTGTTCCCAAGCAATCTTAAAGCCATTCTCTTTTCATCTCTACCTTTTTGATGATGACAAAAAGGGGGAGAGATATGGTGCAAATTTGATTTTGAACTTTGAACTCTTGACTTTTTGAACTTTTGTGATGATTATGTTTGATTGACTTGACTTTGTGTTTGGCTGTTTGGATTTGGATTGGATTTGGATTTGATTGTTTGAATGTTTGTTTATCTTAAGCACTATTGATATCTCATGGCTTTGCTCATTTACAGAACTAACATATTTTCTGTGGATGCAGATTCTAATGATATCTTTATTAAGCCATTTATCTTTTGTGAGACATCCTTGTTTGCTTGAGTAATGTTTTGCAGGTCAAAATTATCCAAATCTGCAGGAAAGTTTTGTCACCATAAAAAAGGGGGAGATTGTTGGAGAAAACTTTCTTGAGTGTTTTGAAGTTGACAAAACGTTTCCATCAAACTAGTTTGAAGACTTGCAGACTCTACTATCAAAGTCTAAAGACCTCCGGAATGTCAGACTCAAGACTCAAAGTCTATCCTCATTAACAGTTTCTAATCCATCGAAGAAGGCTTATCCGAAACAAAGTATTTCGTTAAGGATTTGATTCTATCGACTAAAGAAGATCTCTTGGTTGGATACAGCATATCGGAATCAATTATTCAAATCAAGATTGATTTAGGATTTTGGATCCGTTGATTGGCGAAGTATACTTGGAAGTATCTACTTATGGAAACCTAGATCCTGATTGTATGGGCAAACAAGATTGATGGGCTATTGTCATGTTCCTTAAATAGCTCAAATCTTCCTAATTGATTATGTCCAACGGGTAGATTGGAAGAATTCCTTTGGTAAGTGCCAACGGGTGTGATGGCATGAAGGAGTATATAAGGAATGCGTTTCAGTTGTTCGAGTGTGTGGTGATAGAAGAATTCCAAAGTCTGAAGCTCCTTGTTCTTAGTCAATTAAACTGTTAAGCAAAATCTTGTACGTAAAAGAGAGTCTATATTTTTTAGAGACCTTGAGAAAGTGTAGTAGAGTCTCTACACTGTGGAATCAAGGAAGAGATTCACCGTAACAACTCTTTTGTTTCATAGTGAAATCCAGCCGGTGGGCTGTCAGTGTGGAAGAGTGGATGTAGGCTTGGATTAAGCCGAACCACTATAAACTTTGTGTTCATATTCTCTTCTCTACGCTATTTTACTTTGATCGTAACTCGTTTTGTTTACAAGAGACGAATTTCCTTTTCATAATCTATTGTTAATTAGTGCTGCACACTTATCTCGTAAAATTGTTTTTACACCTATTCACCCCCTTCTAGGTGCTCGTACTAGCTTTCACATCACCGACCCAATGTAAATGCAAATTAAAAATAAATGCTCCTAAAACTATATGTTATGTAATTAATTAATTTTTTTTTCAGGGATAAAATTAACCCCTAATTTTTAATACAATAAATGACTAAACAGGTCGCCGAAATTTATGTGTCAACATACACAATCGAACCCACTTAGCTTGACTTAATTTTGTCCTCTTCATCTGCTTGACTTAATAAGGGATGAGTTGGTCTTTGTCTCAAAAGAACGTAATTGGAGATGTTGGCTCCTGTCCATAAGTAATCAAATCATGAAGTGCTTTTCGAAGTAATTGGTGAAGTTGATGGCCTGTGTTCACTCTGCAAAGTCTTCCTGCCTTTTTCTTCGTTAATTCCCATGACTGATTGATACATCAGCAGTCATATAAGAAGTTTGGGAAGAAAACAAGACCATCTCTGGTGGGCATCTATATTGGATGCTTCTCCACGTATCGAATGTTGCTAACTAGTCATTTGAAATGATTGATCTTTTGCGCCTTCATTGTTAGTTTCGACTTCTAGAGAGTGGATGTTGCGCTGAGTTTAAGTAGCTTTTGCTAATGTACTAAGATTGATGCTTTTTTCCAAGCTAATCCTCATGGTTAAGATCTAACTGGCCTTATTTCATGCAGAGTTTCCAGAAACTCAAACTCATCCAATTTGCTGCTTCAGGCAAACCCCTCTTTGCAAATTGGTTTTTCATCTGATCTAACTGCGGATTTGTTGGGTAGTAAATTAACCTCCAATGGAAGGGGTGTTGTTGCAGCAAAAGCTGCAGTGATACCTGGCGGAGGTGAAACTTTGTCTTATCCTGGTGATGTTGCTTTGAGCGAGACTCTGATAGGTGAGGAATCGGTTGGCATTCAATTGCAGCCTGATGCGGTAGTGTACGGGGTGCTTGCAGCTGATACTGCGCCTATAAGCACTTCTTTCCCTAGCGAAGATGATGAATTTGACTTGGACCAACCCACAGCAGGCTTTGCATCTATTCCAGAAGCGATTGAGGACATTCGCCAAGGAAAGGTCGGTATGCTTTCTGTATTACATTATTGAATTCATTTTAATTTTTCGTCCGTAAATGTCTATGTCATGATTGGAACTGAATTCCAGATCGTAGTGGTGGTGGACGATGAGGACAAAGAGAATGAGGGTGATCTTATACTGGCAGCAGAAAAGGCAACGCCTGAGGCTATGGTGTGAAGTATGGCACCGGGATTGTTTGTGTGAGCATGAAAGAGGAAGACTTGGAGCGCTTGCAACTTCCTTTGATGGTGAGTGACAGGGAGAGTAAAGAGAAGCCTCAGACTGCGCACACTATAACTGTAGTATGTACTTTTATTCCCCTACATTTGTTTTTCAATTCATGAAATTTTTCTCAAAACTTATTTGAAGATAATTGACTGGTACTGGTTCCTTCAGGTAGGGAAAATTTGAACTTTCTGTTTCTTATCCCGTGAATTTATTGTCAATTCTACTTTGGTTTCTTAGAGATTTATGTACTTAAGAAACGGCCCTTTGGAGAATAAGACACTTCAGATTGTTACTTGTCCCCAGTCAGTAGAGGTCTTGATTTGTGAAGTGTTATTGAAAATGAATTTTATAAAAAAAGATAAATAATTTCCGCTTTCTTTCATACTTTAGTAGAACAATATTGTTTTCTTCAACTCTTGACGTCCTAAAAGCCTTCGATCGGCTTAGTTATTTGTGTCATGACATCTGATTGGCTATTCTCGTACCCTGTAATGGATGGTAATTAAGAGATATTGTTACAGGATGCAAAGCATGGGACGACTACAGGCATATCAACACGTGACAGGGCAACGACAGTTTTGGCTCTTGCATCTAAAAATTCAAAACCAGAAGATTTCAACAGGCCAGGACACATTTTCCCATTGAAGTACAAGAAGGGTGGTGTCCAGAAAAGAGCCGGTCATCCGGAGGCTTCTGTTGACCTTGCTATGTTAGCTGGAATGGAACCCGTGGCAGTTCTTTGTGAGGTAGTGGATGATGATGGCTCCATTGCAAGATTACCTAAGCTTCGTGAGTTTGCACAGCAGGAAAATTTGAAAATTGTATCTATTGCTAATCTAATCAAGTAAGTATTCTCTTCCCAGAAATCCAAATGCAAATATTTCTTAGGAGTCAAATCCAAATTTCAGCTGCAACTTCCACTTCTTGCGTATTGGCTGTTTTGGCCAAGATGCTTTCCAAGCGGCGTCTCCCCTTTATGGGAGCGGATAAATAAAGAAACTTGGAACCCTGGGTGGGGTGGGAAAAAGATTCTTATGGGAGGCTGTTGGGCTGTCGTTGTACATAGCAAAAAGGAGAGAAGCATGAGCTGTTTTGGTCTATTCATGTCTCAAGTTCACTTCATGCTTTAAGCTTGTGGTTGTTATTCCCCTCGTCGATATCATGCAGATCAATGGTTTGGGTTCCGAAGAGTTGTTTCTCTCAATTTTTATTTTTATTTTTATTTTTTATGGTGGTGTTAGATTAGTATATGTGTTCCTCTCTTGCTCGATGTCTAACTGTAGCATTTGGTTATAGGTAGCCAGGATTCTTGTCAAAGTCATGTCAATGAGCTTGTGATTGCCGTTATTTTTATGTACATTTTCTTGTAATTACGTTGTTTGAAAACCCATATCTAAATGTCAATTGACTATTAAGTGAGGGAAAGTTTCAAGTGCATTCTTGGCATTATCACTAGGAAATAATGATAGAACATCTAGATGGTCAAAGAAGCACTGGTTTGATGAATTCTAACTTGTATATTGAGAAGCTTCTTATATTGTATGAGTGAGAAATGATTTCACTTCTCATTAGATGCATAAATTTACAGGTACCGCCGACAGGTACCGCCGGAAAAGAGATAAATTAGCTGAACATGTTGCTGCTGCAAGATTACCAACAATATGGGGGTCATTCACAGTCCATTGCTATAGATCGTTGGTAGACGGAAATGAGCACATTGCAATGGTCAAGGTGAGATAAATTATGAATTAATTGCTAAAACTGTTCGAAGAATTCAGAAACTAATAATAGCATAGTTTCGAATAAAGTAGTTGTAAACTTTGAGAATCATGTTCATAGTAGTGCGCTTTTTTTTTTTTTAACATAACTTCAATTTGTGCTTCATCTTATGTACTTCTAGTGCATGATTTGTTTGACATTCACCGAAACTGGCTATATTGAGAAATTGATGGTATCTTTTAGGTGGAGCGCCATGAAATTTATATTGAAGTTTGTTAAAAAAATGTCTAATCATGAGTCAATCATAGTTTGGAGAACGAAATTTATGTTGGCTAACAACGTTGTTTGAACCGGAATGTTTCATCAAGAGGAATGATTGTTAGGATATTCTTGAAATGAGGAAAACAATAATTTATTTTTCACTAACAGTTTATGAAATGATTGAAAATGGGGCTGTATGTGTGCGCGATTGATAGAGGAATGCCGTGATTTTGATTAAAAATAGTGTCCTTAATTTTTCTTATTTTATGTTTTGTGTCCTCCCTTCAAACAGCCATATTTCTCCTCATGTGATTCAGACTTTATAGTTTATCATCTGAACAGGGTGACATTGGAGATGGTCAAGATGTCCTTGTGAGGGTGCACTCGGAATGCCTCACAGGAGACATTTTTGGATCTGCTAGATGAGACTGCGGCAACCAGCTTGCACTTGCGATGCAGAAGATAGAAGCGGCTGGTAGGGGCGTGGTGGCGTACCTTCGAGGGCATGAAGGAAGAGGCATAGGTTTGGGGCACAAACTACCTGCCTATAACCTGCAGGACGATGGGCGTGACACTGTGGAAGCAAATGTGGAGCTTGGATTGCCCGTTGACTCTAGAGAGTACGGAATTGGTGCTCAGGTACTTCTCACTTAAGTGAGAAACTATTGTGAGAAGTACTGCATAATTTGGCTTCTGAACGTAGTTTGTTCATGGTCATTGTCATTATGCTTTATGGAATTGAGAAGATTAATAAACTAATATCGTCAATTTGAAATATAAGGTAGTTGAATATCGGTGACTGTTTCAGAAATTGAACATAATTTGTAGGGTTATTAGAGGAAGCTGATGACTAAAGCAGGGCTTAAAATTCTCATCTTAAAAAGATGAGATTTGATTAGTAGAAAGAATCACTCTATCATCAGACTTTTCATAGCATTTGATGCCTTTCTATTGGTGCTTAACACATTGAGTAATACTGCAGATGTTGCATGACTTGGGAGTCAGGACAATGAAGCTGATGACGAACACCCGTCAAAGCTTGTGGGGCTTCGAGGTTATGGCTTGACTATTTCTGGGAGAGTCCCTCTGGTAACTCCAATAACAAAGGAGAACAAGAGATACCTGGAGACGAAACGCTCCAAGATGGGGCACATCTATGGTTTGGAAGTCAAAGGCCGCTTCAGCAATCTCATAAAAAACAGCAAGCCGAGCAGTACTGTTTCTTCTGATCCGACCGTGTCTGACTAATGGGAGCAGCTGAATGTTCGACTGCTAATGATTTATTTGGGGGGACACAAGAACATTCGGATAACTGCTGACCATGAGTTCTGGAAATTTATGGCTATTCAGATTTATAATTATAGTAAGGTTCATTGTTGTTCTATTGATGTCATTCATACATTTTGTAAGGCAAAAAAGAGAAAGACTTGCCCTTTTATTGGAACTTCCGTTTGTGTTATTGCTGGATGGCGAGATTTATCCTTTATTCACCTTTGCTTGAATCTATTTGTATTGATTTCTAGAGACCATTGCATATTACATGAAGACAGAGCTAGTGCAGGGCATTCTTTCTTTCCTTTTCGGTGACCACCACATTGGTGACATATTTACTTGGAGGAATATACTTAAATACTGTTAGATCAACTCTCCAAGCTACGTATGAGTTGGATTTATAATTTGTCGAACAAAGACACGTGTACCTAGAATTTTTGAAGATGCATTTCCCCCGTGTAATGTTCAGCAAATGCATCACCATTCGGTTACTAGCAGCAGAGAGGTTTGCTTTCTTTGATCTGGTTAACTAAACAAACATCGTGAAGCAGAGATTTTTCTATAGGCATAAAAAAGTTCATGCCCATGTCTTGACATTCCTTCTAAAAATGGAGACTTTGAATTCAATGTTGCTAGTTCCAACTAGTTCAAACACACAGACATCTCCATCCTTTATAGAAGTCCCTCTCTGAAATGCGCCCCAACCGGCAGAGAGCTTGCCCAAGCTATCACACCCCAAATCCTATAGGGATGAGGGGGTAATATGACTGTCCTTTCCCTTAAGGATGCGGTCTCACACTATTATCAAAATATCCAGCTCCCAATAGTTTCCGCAACAATGCTCTCGCTCTATCAATCACTAATTGAGACACTTGAAAAATATAATAAGAAAACGAATGAGCTACCAAAGCCCAATGAATAATACATTTCTTCTAAGCAGATCAAGCAATCATTATGCACTTTAAACACAAATATAACTCACTTTCACAAAAAAGAAAAAGAAAAAGAAAAGGGAATTGAAAAAAGCTTCAAGACCAAAAATACAACATTTCTTACTTTAACATAATATGTTTAAAGCAAAAATATTCAATATAATAGCAAGTAATTACCAATGATCCAGTCCATTAGTCAATCTCATAAAAATACATGTCAATGGTCTATTCCATTAACCAATCTCATAAAAACACATTAATAATCCATTTCGTTGGTTAATCTTATGCTACACATCAATGGTTTACCTCATTGATGTATCTCATATGAAACTACACGTCGATGATCCATTCATCGATCAATCTTTTGCTTAAGTATCAAACCATAATCACGCATAATGCCCGTGACAAGGCAACCAAGATTTCCCATTGGTTAAGTTTTCACTTATTATTAGCTAGTGGCTTGGCCAACAAAGATATCATAGACATGTATACGCATACCCATAAGCCCCTCACTAAGCTCATTGGGCTCACGACGACATTGAGCATCAACACCAATTCACAACAACTTATACAATTTACAAAGCCAAACCAAAATATAGGTTTCACATATCAAAACATCTAATCTTTTTGCAATCAAACTCATTCATCAAAAATACTTGTCGTAAGCATTTCACAAATCATTTTAGAATTTGTCTTTTAAACCAGAATAAATTTCATATACCTTTCCACAACACATTTCATAAATCAAGTTCACAAATCAACATACATATATTTAAACTTTTGCAACAACTTTCCAAAAATATTCGGTAAATCATTCACAAATACCAATTGTCGTAAATGCTTGATATAGATTTTATGCAACAAAACATGCTTTCAATAACTTATAATACATCAAATCTTCATAACTTTCGAGACATGCGTTTATAAACTCATACAGAAGATCACTCACCTGAGAATAGTAAAAAATTAACTACAGTGATTACTTGAGTCGACACACTCGAATTCCTAATAAATAATTGAAAAATAATATCAAAAGATTAAATTAAACAATATTCTAATGAATGACTCAATGATACTACGCCTACCTATTATCGACAAAACGAGACCTACATGCCAACAAGAAGCTCGAATTTGGTGGAAACCCATCGATGTCCGCTAAGCCATGCTCGCATCATAACTTCCTCCACAAAATTCCATTTCAAGCTAACTACTGATTCTTATATTCCATTTTGAGCCAACTTATAAGTTCATTCTTAGAAAGCCTTCTTGATAGCCAACTTTTTAATTCTTAAATGTTCCATTCCGAGCCTATAATTCTTAGAGAGACCTCTTGACGTGTCATAACAACCCCAACTTAGCCACTACAAGAACTCGCTGAAAATGACTCCAATTCAGGCCCCCAAAATTATTATTCAGTACTATGTTCAGAAATCATGCAAACTTAATCATTGAGTGATGCATAAAAACTCTTTTAGAGACTCGTCAATGATCAAATAATTAATTAACCTTTATGGGGTCTAAGTGGATCTAGCTTTGCAAGCGGAGCTAAAGAAGGGAATTGCTTGTCTTGACCCACTCAGTTGCAACCGTGTCTTAAAATCTCGGCAGATTATGCCATGAGGCCAAAGGCCACCCTCTAGGTATTCGAGATGATTAGGGTAAAAGCAAAGATAATTCAATTAAAGTAAGACTGGTATCCACCACGCTAGGTAGTCAACCTATTATTTCCGTGTTGAGTGCAGATTAATCTAGGCATTTAATAATATTATCGCTGGGAATGTCTTATTAGTAATTCCTGTAGCTTAGAAATGGAAATTAGATATTGCATATCTGCTACAAATTGAAAAACTTTAACCTTTGGATAATCCTCGGCCGTGAGTCCGCATTTTTATGGCGATTATGTCTAATTTTCTTCAGGTAACATCCATGATTCTTTTGTTCTAACTGCATTCACTGAACACACAAACGAGAACGCAAGTTCACAGACGAGAAGAGAACCTACACACGTCCACAGCCGAGACTAGAATCATAAAAAATGAACGTGAGCTGATGAACCAAAGACGTATGTTACGATTTTTTTGTTTTGTTTTGTTTTTCTTAATGAAACCACTATCACAGTGTTTCAATTCAAAACGTTTCCCTCGAATGAGAACACAAGTTCTATTTAGACGTTATTACAAACACATGGCAGTCAGTTCGGATACGCAGCACAGCGACAAGTGCAAGCGAGGGCTTGATCGAAGCATTTCGTCGGGCGTGTAGTGAGCGTCAAGTGAGGAGAATGTAGGCATACCCGTGACTCATACTCAGATCGAAATCCGCGTACAATGAGCAAACGAAATCAGTACGAGCATGAAAACCACCAAGTCTCGGCCATAAACTAAGCACATTAACGCGCATCTAACTTGGGCATTTTATCGAACACTTGGCACACGCTACTGAAATGGAAGCAAAGCCGGGCTAATTGAAGCTCGGCTCCATACCAACCAAAACAACACGGATGGGTAGATGGGCGTGAAGGCAACTGGAGAAGGCAGGGCAAACAAGTTACTAAAAGAAGCGTCGGCCGCGGGTCCCTACCCGGCTCGACGACGGCGACCGAAAGGCGAGCCCGAAACGAGTCGGGCCATGGCCTGCCGCCTTTGTGTCGTCGCGCTAGGGTCCTCGGGAAAGGCAGACTTAGACCGAGGCAATGATCGGAAACCCACCGGAGGCTTCGCGCCGGAGGAACACTCTCAAACTCTCTCTCTCTCTCTTCTCAGTCTGACTCTCAGATCTCGCTCTCTTGGATCTCCTCCCCCGTTTCTCTCCGACCTAGCTCCCCCTATTTACAGGTCGAGGAGGCCGGTCGACGGAGGGCTTCGGCCGCCGGTCCATGGCGCGCCGACCGGCCTCCCTCCCTCTTGGCCGAACCGGCGTCCCATCCCGTCTTGTCCTCGCAGACCTCTCTACCTTGTTGGCCAGGCCTACCGCGTCGAGCTCCTCAGCGCATTGAAGTCGCGTCCCATCCGTCCGGGTTTCTCGGCGGCCTCCGCGCTGCTCCTGTCCTTCGCGCGTGCGTGAGTTGCAGAGGAAGGAAGGAAGGAGGAGGGAGGAGGAGAGAGAGGGCCGGGCCCCCGGGGGGGTAGCGGGCTAGGGGTGAGATGGGCCCTGGGCCCACGCAAGGGAGTAGCAAAGAGAAGGGGGCTGGGGGGACAGCCCAGCCCCGAGCCCCCTCCTCTTCTTCTTCTTTCTTCTTCTTCTTTTTTTCTTTTTTTTAATAACTAATTTTTTAATTTTTTTAATTTTTTATATTTATTTATCCGAAATGCAGTAAAATAAGGGAAAAAAACGAAAAAAAAAATTAATTAATGCAAATAATATTAGTATCCATGTGATGTAAAAATCCTTTTTGTAAGGGCTACATTGGTCTCTAATATTCTATACAATTTAATCTTAAATATTTAGCTAAAATTTAGGTATCATAAGTCCTTTATTGATTTTGGATAGAAAATAATTGACAAGAAATTTAAAGGTACAGAGACCAGAGGCAATTGTGGCTTTAGCCATGTAAATGTAAGGAGAGGCAATCATGGCTTTAGCCATGTAAATGTAAGGAAATATAAATTGCGGGAAAGTGAAGATAAAAAAAAGAAGAAGTTGATTTCTGCGATTGATTGAGGGGGTTTACAACAAATATATTTGTGGTATTTATTACTATCTATAGACATTTACATACAATGATTATTGAATTTGAATAAACAAATCTTATTTGCAATTACAAGAAATTATACCGCAATCTCCTAGAGTAAGCAACAATTATCTATAAGAAGTTATAAAATAACCATCGAGCAATTATGTTCTAGTGTCAATTCATCATTATCGCCTTCAAGTTCCGACACTTAGTAAAAGCTGCAAAGACTATTGCCAATTTCATCGAATGGTGAAGGTTCTTATAGACAACTAATGTTCGGTGTTGATGATTATATTATAGAGTTGTCGATTGTTTTGACCAAACTGTTGATCGAGTTGGTTTTTTTATTTGTCGATAATAATCAAAACTTAGTCATTTTCTTACGTCGACGTATGCCCCTTTTAAAAGAATTGAATGGTTCAGCGATTATTGAATTTGAGATGTATTACCATCAAAAAGAAGAAAAAACATAACAGAACGTGTGTAAATGATGCAACAGACAGTTATGCGATGCTCAATAACAAATACGTAAGCATACTGGTTTTGCAAGTTTTTTTCGATAGTGGTGACTTTGATATATATTTGATGTCAAATGCTCTTATCATCTTAGACTAGTCTATCCGAGGAAACCATCTAAAACGTAGTCTTAGTTGCACCAATCAAACTTGATGATAATGTATTTTAAAGTGTACGCTCGTGCAAAAATCGTCATCATCAAGAACCTCCATTTCAGGCAAGATGAATTTACTATCTTTAATTTTGAGGCTAATTTTCCACCACTGGCATTCGACAACAGATATTCTATTTCGGATGCGCTTTCATAGAGTATGAGTACATGGAAAAACGAGTCGCCTTCACATTTGAAGACCAAAAAGTGGCCGTCACAAACGGAGTAATACTCTACAAATTTGCTCTAACCCTTTCATAACCAAACCATGTCATCCCATGCTTCCAATTCCCCACTGGCCAAATCCCACCATTTGGAACCCTCGGAAGCACCCTTTTTGCTAGATTCTTACAATACCTTCTCAAGAGCTTTTCTGACATTCCCTGTGGATAAAGAATGAGACAGTAATTTTAAGGGTCTGATCCACTGAAAAACAAGAACGTTTGGTGAAATCCACAATAGGTGCAGAAAACAGGAGTGCTTTGTGATTATGTAGGAGTGTGTGACACTAGATGATCTTGATGAGGCGTCTCTGGCGCAAAGCTACGCCGGTGACGTCGATCTTCTCTCTGGCGATGGCAAGTCATCCTTGGACCAATGCTTGGAAGAAGAGAAGTTGGTGAAAGCGATTAGATACATGGATGGACTTGATCTTTGGTAGAGACTAAGCTGCCCTAAAGTGAAGCATTTGCTCCTTTTGCTCTCTTTTCTTCAATCTTGTGTAGCGATTCGATGGGAAAAGTGCAATCGAGAACATGACTTTGTGGTCAGCTGAGTGGATAAAACAATTATTGTCAGATTTTTAGGTTCTAAGAAGGATCTGATTCTGGTTCTCGAGGTTGAATAGATTGTGATACTAACCAGCCAAACAACGAACAATGCCCTAAAACAAGGACGATTCTTGCGCTTGGTATGCTGAACAAAAACTTCTTGGTGTTACGCAACCAGCTTGCACTTGCGCCACAGCAGATAGAAGCGGCTGGTAGGGGCCCGCTGGTGTACCTCCAAGGGGACGAAGGAAGAGGCATAGGTTTGGGGTACAAACTATGTGCCTGTAACCTGCAGGACGATAAGTGTGACACCACAGAATCAATGTGGAGCTCGGATTGGCCATTGTCCCTAGAGAGTATGGAATCGGTGCTTCGGTATTTCTTCCTTAAGTCAGAAACCATGCTAATGTGGGAGGTCCTACATAAGGCTTCCCAGTCATGGCCATTGTCATTATTCTTAATGGAATTGAGAAGGATTAGTAAACTGGTATCATTAATCTGAAATTGAAGGTAGTTGAATTCCAGTAACTGTTGCAGAGGTTGTCTATCATCAGTAGGAGGAAGCTGGTGACTAAAGCAGAGCTTCAAATCCTCATTTCAAAAAGACAAGATCTAATTAGTTTATAGAATCACTCCATTATCAAACTTTTCAAGGTATTTGACGCATTTGTTTTAGTGCTTAACATATTGGCTAATACTGCAAACGTTGCGAGACCTAAGAGTTAGGATGATGAAGCTGATGACGAACAACCCATCTAAGTACGTGGGGCTTAAAGGTTATGACTCCCTCTAGTAACTCCAATAACAGCAAGCCGAGCAGAACTGTTTCTCCTGATCCGGCTATGTCTGACTCATAGAAACTGCAGTATAGTCTGCTGCTAATGATTTATTCGTGGGGATGCAAGCAAGTTCACTGACATAAGGTGCTATTGCTTTATTTTTCAAAGCACTAAGGTCAATAGCATTGGGATACCTGCTGATTATTGTTCTATTGATGTCCATCTATTTTGTAAGGTGAAAAGGTGAAAGACTAGCCCTCTTATTGAAACTTCCTTTTGTGTTATTGATGGATGGCAAGAATTATGCTTAATTCACTTTCCGTGAATCTATGTGTATTGATCTCCAGAGACCTCCCCATATTTCATAAAAGCAGAGTCGATGCAGGACATTCTTTCTTTCCTCTTCTGTGACAGATACTACATGAAGGAATATACTTAAAAAGTCTCTGCTATGGATCAACTCTCCATATGGGCAACAGATAATGATTGCTTTTGACCTTTTATTTTATTGATCCCATGCTCCGCATGCTCCTGATCCCTTTTAATTTCCATCACAAATTAACAATGTAGGCCCGAGCACTTCGAATTTAAGGAATTCGTCCACGGAAGAGGCCCCAAATCGAAACTCTAATCGATCTACCAATTTTCAATTTGGACTTGCTGGCAGGCCCTCATCTACTCAAAAGCAAAGCCCTATCTCCTTATTTCGCTCACGCTCTCGCGCTCACAGGAGAAGCTTTCTCTGCTACTCCTTTTCAAAGAAGGGTCGACCTTGGGTCCCAAAATGACAATTATCACATGCAAATTATTGTTTCATGTGTATCAGAGTTAGGGACACGTCCGCAAGGTTACCAATATTGCTGAAGATCGAGGCTTTAAACACAAGATCATCCCTACCGGTGTGAGATCAACGCATGTAGACACTTGATGCAAACAACCTTCTATCGCGAACGCGGCCCAACTGTGTTGATAGTCCTGAGCTGCCCTAGCCACAATCCGTCTAAACACATAAAAGTTGCAATGCCTCAGATCTTTTGAACATATCTCTTCACGAATTTGCAAGTAACACTCTCTAAGTAGAAGTTCTGCAGACTAATTTATGATGAGAAAAAGAATAAATACGAGCAAACCCTAAAGAAAAAGGCAAACAAGATGTCCATTTATGCTAGTATTTTCTAGCATAAAAATTTGAAGTACTCAATCCCAACCCGGCAATTCAATGCCTAAATGCCACTAATATTGTGCTCTTGGACTCTACGATAGCATACACAATGCTTCATGGGTTACTAACACACTAATCATCTCTATCATGATTAGGGGTGTCAAAACCAAACCGGAAAGCCAATGCGAAACTTGAACTGAACCAAATTTTTGTGAATTTTCTACATAGTTTGGGTGAATCAAAGATGGTTAACATTTCACACAATCTTTTCTTAATATAAAATTCACACAATCTCTTCTCAATATAGAATCCACACAATCTCTCTCATTTTCCCCTAAATCTCTTTTAATATTTCAAAAAAGAAAATTGAAAGACTAAACTAATCAGAAATGAACTCAGTTCGAGTTGCAGTTCCGTTCAAATTTGTTGCACACCTAGACGGTTCAGTTAAATGAGACACCCCTGATCGCAACCTCTTGATTTATAAATAATAGTTATCTTTTTTCGATACACACCCAATTAGTTTTAAAAAAGAAAGAAAAAGAAAAAATGATGATGTTAAAATTGATAATCTCATGATTGGAAATGGAGAATCAGTAAATATAAGAACAGATAAGTGGCTGAGAAGAGGTTTAATAGGGGGACCGGCAAACAGAAACGATCCCAAGCAAGTCTCTGAGTTAATACTACCGGGGACACAAATGTGGAATGAACCATTGGTAAGAAATTTGTTTGATACTCAGACTACACAGGAAATTCTTGCAATACCAATAAATGGTCCTTTTTTTACTGATGAGCTAGTATGGACGGGCACACAACATGGATCATTTACAGTAAAAAATGAGTACAATTTGTTGAGAGACAACATCACAGAAAACACAGCCAATCAAAACCCCTCCTCCTCATACCAAACCCCAACAGCATTATGGAACGCAATTTGGCACATGAAAACCAATCCGAAAGTGAAGTTTTTCATATGGCGGGCTTGTCAAAATGCCCTACCAACTAAGGAGAATCTCTGGAAGAGAAAGATCTCACCGACCCGCTATGTGACCTATGCGAGCCACGGTGGAAACGGCCGAACATACTCTCCTCCTCTGCCCTTGGGCTGCATGGGTATGGAATCACATGGAAACAAATCAGCAAACCGAAGCACATGAAATCAGACGCTTAGATGAATGGCTGACAAAATTTACAAGCAAAGACCCGCACCTCCCCTCTCTAGAGAAAGTCGGCACTCTCCTATGGCGGTATGGAAGGGCCGAAACGATTTCATCTTCCGAGGAACCAAACCGGATGCCAACAAAGTGATAGATCTAGCAAGATCTCAGCAAATCAGCTACCAAAAATGGGGATGGAGAGGAACTAGTGAAGAAAACCGAAGAATCGGAGAAAGAACCCACTGGCGAGCTCCAAAGCCCGGCTGCCTCAAGCTGAACGTTGACGGATCGTTAGGCGAAGGATCGACGGAGGGAGCGGTTGCCTGCATTGTGCGGGACTCCTTCGGCACCCTAGTAGATGGATTCTCGAAGAACTTCTGGGCGGAATCAAGCGTGCAAGTTGAAACCCTAGGGGTCCTTGAAGCCCTAAAGTTTGTAAAGGAGAAACACTTCTGCGAAGCTGTCTTGAAACCGACAGTAAAACCGTGTTATCTAGCTTGAAGAATGAACAACAAACTGAAGTGAACGCACGTGGGGCGGTGAGGAGCTGTCGACTTCTTCTCCAGCAGATGCCGCGGCCCGGGCCTCGCTTCTGTCCCCGCTCGGCGAACCAAGCTGCGGATGGGCGCTCGTAACCAACGCCGAAGACCATTCCTCCGGGTGGTGGGCCTCTCCTCCCTCAAGCCTATGGGCTCTTTTATGTATCGACGCCCCGGTAGCGGGCCATCGCGGTTCTCTGCATATATGATAAATAAAAATTCACTTTTAGACAAAAAAAAAATTAAAGAAAATGAAATTTCAAAATCACACATGATCTCTCCATGAATTAAGATTGACAACATCCATAAATTTAGTTAGGAAGCCTCGCCTCTTCGAATTTCCCACAAATTGACAATTACAGTGCCCGATCATTTTGAAATTTAGGACTTTTGCCCACGGAAAAAGTAAAAAAAAAAAAAGCCCCAAATCACAACTCAAAATCATCATGGGTAAAAAAGCAGCCTTGTTTCATGCAGAGTCTGCCGCAAATCGAAATCGTCCAATTTGCTGCTTCAGGCCCACCGTTCTTCCTCATTGAAAATGATGAATTTGACTTGGATCAACCCAGAGCTGGATCTGATTCTATTCCAGAAGCGATTTGGGACATCCCCTAAGGAAAGCTTGGTATGCTTTTCTGCATTACGTTATCGAGCGCATTTCAATTGTTCATCCATTAATTTCTATGTCATTGTTGGAAGTGAGTTCCAGATTGTAGTGATCTTATAATGGCAATAGATGAGGATTCCCTTTGACCTTCAATTTTATCGATCCCATGCTTCACATGAGTTTGATTTATACTTTGTCGAATAAGGACGCAATATGCTAAGAGGTTGAGAATGAGGCACACACGTACCCGGAATCTTAGAAGATGCAGTGTCCACGTGCGGGGAATTGGTGCTCAGGTCTCTCTTCCTCGGGTCAATAATTCCACTGATGTGAGAGTTCCTACATAATTTGGCTTCTGAATGAGGTTGATTCATAGTCATTGTCACCATGCTCTATGGAATCAAGAAGGATCTGTGTAAACTAATATGGTTAATCTGAAATTGAAGGGAGTTGAATTTCAGTGACTATTTCAGATATTGTACATAATTTGTAGGACTGCCAGAGGAAGCAGGCGACTATACCGGAGCTTCAAATCCTAATCTTAAAAAGGTGAGATCTAATTAGTATTAAGAATCACTCCATCAAACTTTTCATAGTATTTGATGCCTTTGTATTAGTGCTTGACATATTGACTTATACTGCATATGCCGTTGACGTGGGAGTCAGAACAATGACGCTGATGATGAACAGCCCGTCAAGTCCCTCAAGTAATTCCCATAACAAAGGAGAACGAGAGATGCTTGGAGATGAAACGCTCCAAGATGGGGCACATCTATGGCGTGGAAGTCGACAGGCGCTTCAGCAATCTCATCAGAACAAACGGCAAGCCAAGCAGTGCCGCTTCTTCTGATCTGGCTGTGTCCGACTCTTAGAAACTGCTGGATAGTTTGACTGCTAATGATTTATCCGTGGGGATGCAAGCAAGTTCACTGACAGATGGTGCTATTACTTTATTTTTCAAAGCACTGTGGTCAAGAGCATTGGGGTACCAGCTAATCATGAGTTATGGAAATTTTATGGCTATTCAGTTTTATAATTATCGTAAGGCTAATTATTGTTCTATTGATGTCATTCATCCATTTTGTAGGGCGAAAAGGAGGAAAACTAGGCCCTTATTGGAACTTCCTTTCATGTCATTGATGCACGGCAAGATTTATCCTTTACTCACCTTTCCTTGAATCTATATGTATTGATCTCCAGAGACCATTGCATATATCATGAAAACAGAGTTGGTGCTGGACATTCTTTCTTTCTTTTTCTGGGACGACCTCAATTGTGACAGATAGTACTTGGAAGGAATATACTTACAGGTCTCTGTTATAGATCAACTCTTCATATGGACAACAGATAAGGATTGCCTTTGACGTTTTATTTTATCGATCCCATGCTCTGCACGAGTACGATTTATACTTTGTCAAACAAAGGACGCAATATGCAATGTCTTGGAATTTTGGCAGATACAATATCCAGTTGTAATGTTTGCTACTCTCCAATAAACATCAGGAAATACATCACCATTCAGTTGCTTGCAGCAGAAAGTTGCGCTTTCTTTGACCTGATTAACTAAACAAAACATAAAAGAAGCAGAGATTTTTCTATAGGCGTACCAAAGAGTTTACGCCTACGTCTTGACATGGAGAATTTGAGTTCAAAATTATCAATTCTAACAAGCTCGAAGACATAGACATCTCCTTCCTTTAGAGAGTATGATCTGGGAGCAATGAGGTGCCTCCAGTGCAGAACTTTGCCGGCGCTTCATCTTCTCTCTGGCGACCAGAAGTCATAGCCTGAGCACAATTTGTGTAGTAAGTTGTGACGTCTGAAACCTAAACTAGTTTTGTACCTAAACTAGCTTTGTGGCTTTATATAAGCCAACTTAATTAAATGAAGCATTTAATTGGAGAAGATATTCATTTCTAAGAAGAAAAGTTGAAATTACAGATGAATGCTGGAGGAAGCTCAATAAGAAGAACACGGAATTGAATGGATGAACGATGGATAATATGTTACTTGATCGAAATTGTATCGGGAGTAATGTCAGAGGTACTGAGGCTGAAATGAATAGAATTGATTTACAAAGTGATAATGCAATAAGTATGACCATCGCCATTAGATATTCAGCCCACTAGTTAGAAGGCTTGACCAACGAGCGGGATGATATAGGAATTAGGCATAAAAACTCTTGCAAAGGCTTGCCCGATGATTTAAAATAGCTAAAATAGTTTTCTCAAAAAACTAATGCGGTCTGGGCGGGTCTAGCTCTGTGTGCTAAATCAGTAAATAGCTTGTGCCGGCCTGCTTATTTGCACCTGCAGCTTGGCAGACCTTGGCCGACTATGCCGTGAGGCCAAACATAAATAGGGCAAATATATATATATATTTTCCACTAAGCTCAACTGGTTCTATCCATCATGTTTAAGCTAGTCAATCTTTATTTCCTTTGCTCAGTCTAGACTAGCACTTAATTTATATTATCGCTGGGAGAGTCTCATTGCAATTCTTGTAAGTAAGAATTGAAGGTAAAACACTGGGTACCTACACACAAACAGAAGATCTTTAGCTTGTTGAAATTCCTTAGCCATGAGTCCTGTACTTTTAAGGCGATGAAATATAAGTTTTTCCAGCTAATATTTAGGTAAAGTTCATGATCATTTTGTTCGATTTCATTCATTTTTTTCTAAGTTGAAAGGGTGATCGACTAGTCCTCTTATGGAACTTCCTCCTTCAATGTCAATGCTGGCTTTTAATATTCATCCTGTCTCGACCTACCCTTGGGGGGAGGAAATAGGTTTAAGGGTATTGCCTAAGGATGGGCCTAAGGCCCATGATTAGGCATTAGCTCTCCCAAGTCCATATCCTGCATGACATTTGGATATTTCCTATGAATTTTGTACAAAATGAGTCGCCATTAATCTATTGGGGTCGGCTAGAAACCAAGCGAAGTATGGGAGTATATCTCGCTTCCTACGTAACCAGAGAATCTAGGGTTGCGGACTTGATTATACTAATTGATCAATTAATGCCCTTTCGGTACCTAATCTTGTTTATTTTAACAAAATAATTTTTTGTTAGCAATTTGGATTGATTTTATACCTATCCACTAACATGTGAGGTGATCATGCGGGTACGCAATTAATAAAGTAATAATCATAGCTATCAAGGTCTTAATTGCAGTAAAATTAAACACATGCAATTAAACATAACAAAATATGCAAACTAAACATGCAATATAATCAATATATGAGTAAATAAAGGCCTAATTATACTAAAAAGACAATACATGGAAATTCCTAACTAACCCATCATTTTTGGATTTTTGAATTTTTTGAATTTTTTGAATTTTAAATTTTTTTCTTTAATTTTTAATTTTGTAATTTTTTAAAATAATTCTTAATTTCATTCTTTTTAGAAAAGGGGCGCGAACTAGGTCGAGTTCGGTCGGAGAGTTCGGTCCGGCTGGGAAGGCAAGGCGGTAGGCTCCGCACCAGAAAGAAACTAGGCCCGACCACCTCTGGTGGGGCCATCTCTCAAATTGACGGGCCGGTCCCCTTTCGCATAAGAAAATCCCCCTTGCAGGCCTAGTCCTCTCTAACTTTTTTTAAAAAAAATAAAGCCCACAAGTCCACAAGCAAAATAGCCCAAACCTAAAATCGGCCCAAATAGCTCAAAAACCTTACCCGGTTTGTGACCCATGTCCGACCCGATTTTTGGCCGAAAATCTAGGGTTTCTTGGTGGCGTTGGCGATGGCAGCGACGGATGGTAGCATGGACGGTAGCGGCAACGCAGCGGCAGATGCTGCAGAGGTAGGAACTAGTGGCGTCAACGACAGTGACGAGCGGAGACAAGGCCGAGGCACGCAGGGGCTCGGCGAGATGCGGCCGAGGTGTGCAATGCCAATCACGATAATTTTCAGCAGTTTTCGACAAGATTTTCTTTATGTTCTTATTCGCCGCCTCCACTGCTCCATTCATCTAAGGACGGTACGATGACGAGTTCAAATGCTTAATTCGAAACTCACTAAACAAACCATCCATAACTTTGTTGTTCAAATTAGTGCCATTGTTGGTAATGATCGCCTCTAGCACCCCATAACGAGTGACAATGTCATGACGAATGAACTTTGCTACATTATTGGCAGTAACATTAACATACGAGTTGGCCTCGATCCACTTGGTAAAATAGTCTATCGCCACCAAGATAAATCGATGCCCATTTGAAGCCTTGGGGTTAATGGGCCCGATCACATCAATTCCCAACATTGAAAAGGGCCAAGGTTGAGACATTTTGTGAAGTTCAATTGGAGGGGCGTTTATCCTGTCTCCATAAATCTGGCATTGGTGACACCATCGTACATGCTGAACGCAATTGGACTCTGTGATCTACCAATAACAACCGAGTCGCATGATCTTTCTCACTAAGAAGTGTCCATTCATATGGGGGCCACAATCCCCTTCATGTATCTCTTTCATCAAATGATCAGCTTATTTAGTATTATCGACACACCTTAGCAATGTCAAGTTGAATGACCTTTCGTAAAGGACATCTCCACTGGTGAAGAATTTTAATACTAGCTTTATCAAATGCTTTCTATCTATTGCTTCACTTCCATCGAGGAATTCACCCTTCTACAGATACTTCATGATGTCGTGATACCAATGTTGTACATTAGGTTCCTCTTCAACCGTCATACAATAAGCCGAGCGCCTAAAGATTTCAATTCTCAACAGTTCAATGTTCAAGCCTCCAGCTACTTGCAACATTGAAGACAATGTAGCTAGGGCATTAGCGAACTGATTTTGAGACCTTGGTAAGTATTTGAATGATATTTCTTGGAATTCTTCCGTCAACTCCCCTAGGAACTCATTATACGAAATCAATTTAGAATTATGTGTTTGCCATTTGCCTTCAGTTTGTAAGAAGGGCTGAATCACCATAAACTTGCAGCTTCCGAATTTTCATATCAACGGCGGCTTGGAGGGCGAGAATGCATGCTTCGTATTCAGCAATGTTGTTCGTGCAAGGGAACATCAATTTAGCAGCGACGAGGAAATGCTGTCCATTTGGGAAGATAAGAATTGCCCCAGTACCTAACTCGGCTAAGTTAATGGCACCATCAAAGTATATCATCAATTTGTCATTTGATACAAGTAAAATTTGTTCTTCTGCATCACTATCCTCATCAGATGCTTTGGACTTCTCGGAATTTTCTGCCAACATATCTGCTATGGCTCAACCTTTAACGGACTTCTTTCCAAGCTCTAAACATCAAACTCAGAAATTAAGATTTGCCACTTGGCCAACTTGCCAACCAAAGTCAGCTTCTCTAGGAGATACCTGATAGGATCATTTTCGGTTACTAACAAGATTTGGTGATGAAGTGTGTACTGTCGCAGCCTATGCAAAACCCAAATTAAGGCCACACAAGTTCTCTAAACTTCCGTATAGTTCAATTCGGAAACAGTGAACTTCTTGCTCAAGTAGTATATTGCGCATTCTCTCTCGTCATTTGGTCTTTTCTGGGCTAGCATAGCTCCCAATGACTCGTCATGTATGGTTAAGTACAAAATCAGGAGAATTTTAGGGAGTGGGGGGCACTAAGACTAGTGAATGAGTGAGATAATGTTTTATCTTCAAAAATGCACCTTGGCACTCGGCATTCCACTCAATCTTTGCATTCTTTTTCAAGAGCTTGAAGAATGGCTTCGCCGTTTCAGACAACTGACAAATGAACCTCACCACATAATTAAGTCATCCCATCAGGCTGCGAACTTCTTTGGCGGTAGTCGAGGGTCGTAAATTGCAAGTGGCTTTAACCTTCGACGAATCAATTTTTATGCTCCCACTACTAACCATGAATCCTAATAGCTTCCCAAATTTCGCTCCAAAAACGCATTTTGCGAGATTGAGGTGCAACTTGAACTTCCGAAGACGTTCGAACAACCTTCGCAAGACTTTAACATGATCTTCACCATGTCTCGATTTCGCAATCATGTCGTCGACGTATACTTCGATTTCTTTGTGCATCATGTCATGAAATAACATGACCATGGCCCTCTGATACGTTACCCTAGCATTCTTTAGACGGAAAGGCATCACTTTGTAGCAGAAAGTTCCCCAAGGAGTTATGAATGATGTTTTGCTCCTATCTTCCTCCTTCATATGGATTTGGTTATATTCGGAAAAGCCATCCATGAAGGAGAATAACTCAAATCCCGCCGTACTATCAACTAAGACATTGATATGTGGGAGCGGAAAGTCGTCCTTGGGACTTGCTCAATTTAAGTTGCGATAGTCAACACACACCTTGATTCGCCCATCTTTCTTCATTGCAGGCATGATATTTGCTACCCAATCAGGATAACGAGTCACTTCGATAAAGTCTACTTTCAGTAGTTTCATCACTTCTTCTTCAATCTTCTTGGACAACTCTAGTTTAGTTCTCCTGAGTCTTTACTTCTTGGGTGGCACATTGGGATCCGTTGGTAAAGCATGTTCCACAATTTCAGGATCCAATCTCGGCATGTCGGCATATGTCTAGGCGAACACATCTTGATACTCTTTCAGAAGATTAGTCATCATTTCCACTTCTGACTCTAAGAGACATGCCACGATTTTTACTTCTTTGACATCCTCTACATCACCTAGATTTTTGGTGATTGTTCGCTCTTCAGTCAACGACTTCGATTCTTCGTGTCGATTCCATTTGCGCTCGATCCCTTTTTGATTGTCGTCGTCGGTGTCAACCAAACCTGAGGGACTTTCTTCATGCACATCCGAGTCACATGCATCCTTATCATGATTATGCATAATGCAATGCCTGAGATGCAATGAGATGAGTTAAAGTAATGTTAACAACAAAGACGATGCATGTCATTTTCAAAAGTTTTTGAAGTATTTTTGTAAAAGTTTCAAGAACTCGTCCTCATATCCTCGGATTTCCTTGTTCTTGTAAAACAGTCAAATAAGGGAGCATGTGGAGGCCTAAGCCTCGGCGACCATTGTAGGGCTAGTTTGATGTGCTTCCACATGTCCTTAATAAAACATGTCTATTTTATTGACTGGAGAAAGATAATGCCGTATTTTAACACACGCCACCCTCGACCAACGGCTCAAGATCGGGGTTGACCAAAGTTTACGTTACAAATGACATAAACATGAAACAAAAGAGAGAAAAACTACAAGATCCCACGTGGGGAAAAGACATAAAACAAAAGACTATCCTAGACGAGAACCGCCCTACTCTGGAGGGACAGCCACGACTTTAGAGGACTTGGCTTCCTCGCACGAAAGGATGGTGCATATGACATCTTCCTCGAATAGCTCGGTCACACCATAGATATCCTCCTCTTCCTCGAACAACATCCTTAGGGGTCCTGGAAACATCTCTTCTAGCAATGGGGAAAACGGGCTTTGATAGCCCTCGTCCTCTTCAGTTTGGGTGACGCATTCACTCCAGTCTCTGTACCCGTCTCGGCCTCCTCTATGCCTTCTATGACCTCCTCAGTTGTTATGGCTTCCCCGCTTCTCGACATATCCCAAGCCTCTTCTTTTGAAGTTTTTACGAGCTTCAATGGGTTTTCACACACCCTGGCCACGCGATCCAAGACCCTCCCCATGATTATATCCACTCGCCAACATGATCCTTCCCGTAGCTATAGCTAGCCTAGACAATTCAGGAGCCTTTGTGAAAGAACCCACAGGCACATGAATCATGGACACCAACTCTAACGTTTGAAAGCTGGATTTCTCGGTACATTTGTGCTCCACGTAAGGGATGGCCATCTCATGGTAGATCTTGAAGTCAAACTCTCTATGAACCGTGACAAGCTTGTTGTCCACCACAAATCGTACTTTCTGATGAAGGCTGGACACAACAGCACCCATCGTGTGGATCCATGACCTCCCTAGTAGAAAATAAAAAGCACTTGGTATATCTACTACTTGGAACGGGACTTGGAAAAGTACAGGGGCAATCAGCAGCTCAAGTTCAATTTCCCCTATCACCTTCTTCTTCATCCCGTCAAAAGCCCACATAGTTGACTTGCCAGTATGGATTCTTCCAAGATCAATGCCAAGACGGTGGAGCGTAGCCAACGAGCATATATTGAGCGCTGAACCATTATCGATCAACACTTTACAAACAAGAGTGCTCTCGTGCTTCACCGAAATGTGTAGCGCTTTGGTATGATTAGGCCTCTCAGGGGGGGAGATCTTCATCAGTAAAGGAGATTTGGTCTTTTAGTAGAACGGCCCCAACAAACTCTTCCAATTGGACTTCATTGATTGATTCTGGCATGTGCACCTCATTAAGGACTTTAAGCAAAATGTCCTTATGTTTCTCAGAAGGTTTGAATGATTCTAGGAGAGAGATTTGAGCCGGTAGCTTCCGCAGTTGATCCACCACATTGAACTCACTGGACTTTACTATGGCCAAGAATTACTTTACTTCCTTCTTGGTCACGGTCTTCTTTTCTACTCCTTTATCAAGGGCGTAACAACGTCCCGATCGTGTGACAGCGTCTACCTCAATTGTTCCATAGTCCCAAGGTATAGTTTTGGGATCAAATTTGGGAGGATTCTCCAACACTATCACTCCATCTTTCTCCTAGGATGGCAATTCTATCGTGACTGGCGTTGCATTCCCTCCCGTGACTTCAATTGCCGACATCTCCTCGACCATAAGGTCGATCACCATGGGTTCAGTGATTTCCATCTTAATATCATCAGCAGACTCCTCATCAGATAGTTCAATCATCATTGGGGTTATCATAGCTATCACCCCTTCCTCGTACAAAGTTGGGGTCTTTGAAATTCCAGGCATAACCTTTTTTGCTCGAGATATACAAGTAAACTTGCAAAAAGAAGAGCAGAATGATGATGGCATTATCATGGACACGACCCCCTCCTCTTATTCTCCGCGTTGAATTACCCCCATGGCTACCATCCTGTAGACGTGGTTCAACTTCTCTTCTGGAGTCACATCATCCTGACCTTCGTAGTATCCTGCTAGCATTAAAGAATCGTACAACCTAGAAGCATCCACCACTAGAGGCTGTTGACTCGCCCACGTCTCCTCGGAAATTGAGTTCACTCTCCCCGCATGATTTGGTAGAGGGTTTTGTTGCACGTTAGGTTGGGTCTCCTTGAAAGTCAAGATCTTCTTCCTAGAAGCTGTTGAACTTTATATCTCAGCACGTTGCAATCATCTACATCATGCCCCCTTTCTCCAATGTGGTATTCATAGGTCTTGTTCATATCGAACCCGGCAAACCTCGGGGGATTGTCTCTTGGTACTTCCTTCACGACCATCCTCTTTTCGAGGAGCATGGGCAATAGCTTTGATAGCGGGCATGGCAATGGAGAAAAATCCTTTCGAAAGGGCCTTTTGCCGTTATCATATGCTCGCGATGAGCTATCTTGGACTACTATAGGCTTATGCGCGGGTGTTAAGGATGGTCGAAGGAAAGGTGGCTCCTGCACAAGCGCTACTTCAACCACGGCCTCCTTATCTTTTCTTGGCAAGAATTTCTTCGTGCTTCCGGTTGAAATCTTTCCCTCAACCATTGCCCATTCGACTCCTTCACCTACCTCAACTAGTTGTGAAAATGTCTGGCAACCCGAGAACACTAAACCTTGGAAGTATTCATGGGGCAATGTCTTGAGGAATAGTTGTGTCATCTCCCTCTCATTCAAGGCTGGCTTCACTTGTGAGGCCATGGTCCTCCACCTTTGCGTGAAGACCTTAAATGACTCGTTCCTTTTCTTCTCAATCCAGGTCAACTCTTCCCTCGTGGGGGTGAGCTTGGTATGAAACCAGTATTGTTGCAATAACTCATTGGTTAAATCTTCCCAACTAGTGAGTTCTTCAATGTCTAGTGCGATGAACCACGTCAGGGCAATGCCTTCCAAGTTATCTTGAAATGTGTGTATGAGAAATGGCACGTTGTCAGCATAGTGAGCCATTTTCCTCATGTAATATTTAAGATGGGTCTTAGAACATCCCATTCCGTCATATTTTCTTGTGAACTCAGGCTCTTGGAAGTTCTCAGGGAAGTTCATCTTGGTGTATGGAGACAGCCTATCAGCTCATTTCAGCTCATAACCTTGCAAGGCACACAGTCGCTCCTCCATCTTTGCCAAACGTTTTTCACTATCTTCACTTAGGCGGGGTGTTGGGTTTTCCTTTGAAGGAGGATCCAAATTGACGATGATTGGCGTGACAGAAGGAGCCTCCTTGGCAATTTCTTTCCCGGGGGGATCAGCAACATGCGTGCCTTCCGTCGACACTGGAGTAGATGTTCCCGTGACAGCTACAATAGGGGGCTCCTTGAGCTTCTGGCTTATTTCAAGCATTATTGTAGTAAGTTGGGCCAGTTGGTCCTCCATCTTGGTCATGCGTACGTTGGTATCCTCGTTCTCCATTATGACTTTCGCGGGCGTGCAAATTGAGGATCTTCGCTTGGCCATGTCAACAATCGGTAAAAGACAATTGATCAGCTAGTACTTGATTAGGCGGTCAATCCACAACAAAGATCTAATTGCCCTAATTCATTCGTTTCATTGAAAGCAAGGTTGCTACATAACGCAGGAGAAAACATGAGGAAGAACCATTAAACAACGAAGCTTATCATGACTCTTGTCTTCCGATATTGCGACACAAGACAAATTCTTTAACATTGAAACATATGTGGGCGTGGGCCTATCACATATCGCACTTGACTCAATCTAACTAACAAGGACAGCTCCTGCTTGTGATAGCCCCACTAACTTGGGTCAACTTCGAGACACGCTTCTCGACTTCTTCGAGCTTCCTTTTGAGATGCTTGATCTCAGCTCGGTGGGTGGTCTTTAATGGCACGTCGGGAATTTTTGGGCATAGGCTCTCTGGGATTTTATACCTAAGGATGTATTCCATCGAGGCATAATAGGTCTTCTCTTGCTCTTCCAACTCCTCTTCACGACGAAGTCTTCGTGATCTTGGCATCTGTCAGGGAAGTCTATTCTAAGCAGGTCTTCTTGAATCATCGGTGGAAGTTGTTGAACCTCTTGGAACTGGCGGGCGACTCGGGTCAGGTAATACTCAGTGACTACGGTAATTCCCAACAAAGGAACGGGCCTAGTAAGCCCACACACGAACCGCGCCTCTCGAACTCGGAGCCATTTGGCATGCCATTAGAAATCTTCGGGTCTAGGGTTGGTCATGAAAGCTAACCACTCAAAATAATGATAATCGGGGGCAAACATCTTCTTATCCTTAAACTTCAGGATAGGGAGCTAGAGTCAGAGATGTCGTTCACGGTCATTGAGCTACCAAACCCTTTAACGTGAGAGAAGAACCAAATTTGCAAGAGTTCACGAGCAGCATGGAAAGTTTTATTTTTGTTTTCTTTAAAACGAGTAAGGGAAATAAAAGTTTCAATCAGGACGGCGTTAACAAAGCCCTTTCCCATACATACCTCACGAACTACCCATGCGACGGAAGGATTAATAGCGTTCCTACAATGTGGGAATAACACGAACCCGAAGAAAGCTAACAGGAAGATCCTATTCTTTTGAAAAGATTGGGCATTTTGAAAAAGCTTGTTTAGGAATGAAAACGGGCAAGTTTTGCGATTAGCTTTCACAACTTTCCTCATGTCATCCTCCCTAACTCTAAGGAAATCATATAAGGTTGATACATGCTCAGTTCCCACAGGTGGGCCAATTAACTCCGACACCAAGGGCTTTCCCATGGCAACATTGTATTCTTCCAGGTTTGGAGTGAGTTCGTGATCGCTAAGTATGAACGTGCAAGTTTCGGGGCACCAAATATGCGCTAACGCTTGTACTACACTAGAATGAGTTTCTATCTCTAATAGGGGAAGTAAACGTCCAACATATGATCGCACCCAATCATAACCAATTGGATCCAATTTATCCCACCACACACGAAGCTCGGCTTTTGGGATGGAGATGATGCGAAAGTTGGGTACCCCTATCGTATGATCAACCTAATTTGTCATGGACCGACCAAAAGGAAAGCAAATAAGTAAATTGCGAAGAAAAGAATTCAAACAAAAACTTACCATACTCATTGAGTAGCGATGTCAATGCCATAGACATGTGCATGGACAATGGTTCGATTTCTACTCTAGACAGCCCAAAATGGAGCCATGAGATCACATGATTGAACCAAGAAGCTCGTGGCTAGGTCGTGTTACCCATGACTTCGGCTTCGTCAAAGGACCGACCCGTGTCGCATGCTCGCAGACCAGGGTGGAGACCTTTGACATCAAGAAAGAAGTTTCGGGGATGAGATGAGCGACTCGTACTACATGTTTGTAGTTGGAGTGGTATCAATCTCAATACCATCCTAAGTGATCCTATGCAGCCTAGGTCCGGCAGCAAGTAATGTGTGCTATAGTGTAGTGCAATGCAAGGGACTCATGTATGACAATTTAAAACAATAAGCACTTCAAACATAAATAAATCATTCATTCTTACACCCCTTACAAAACAAAGGTTAGAAATCACCACCATTTATAACTCGCATAAGCGTTCAACATTTGACATGTTATGGATGCACATGATATCTTCGTTGCCAAACAAAAATATTTTTGAACAAGATTAATTTTGGCCTAAGTTCTCTAAGGTTTAAAACAAAGTTCTCAACAGAGTCGCCAAGCTATCGCAACCTACCCTCGGGGGGAGGGAACAGGTTTAGGGATATTGCCTAAAGGATGGGCCTAAGGCCTATGATTAGGCGCGGGTTCTCTTGGTGGTGGAGCGACAACCAGCTCAGATCTGCCATCGTCGGGACTCAGCGGTGACTGGCGGAGATGCGGCCGAGGTACGCAGTGGCTCAGTGACCGGTTCTGGCATCGCGGGAGGGTACTCATGCAGAGGTGCTGCTGCGGCGGCAGTCTGACAGAGGAGAGAAGCGAACCAGTAGCAGTCGCGGCGGAGGTGCAGGCGTGAACATTGGCGCTTGAAGGCAGTAGTGCGCGGGCAGTGGTTGGAACGGCATCAGGTTGGAGGGCGGCGGCTCAGCTTGGACGGGTTGAGGCAGCGAGTCCTCCTCTCTCCTCGGACGCCGTCCTCCTTCCCTTTCTCTGTTTTCTGTTCTTGCTTTATCCCCTCTCCCTCTCTTTCTGGTCTTCTCTGTTTTTTTTTTCGGTCTCCTTCACTAGCCCTCTATTGTCTCCGTTGCTCTCTAGTTCGAGCTCCCTCCTCTCCCCTCTGTTCACTATCTTATTGCCTTTTTCTTCATGTGTTTCTCTTTTTTTATTTATTTATTGCTAGGGTTTCACATGTGAAGATGGAGGAGGGAGAAGGCGGCATGGGCCAGGCCAAAGGGGAAATGGGCCTAGGCTGTGCAAGGGAAAAATAGGCATTTTTTTTTGTTGTTTTGTTTTTTTTCTCTTTTTTTTCTCTTTTTCTCTAATTTTTCTTTTATGTATTGGAAAACAAAAATTAGGTGTCAAGACATCCTTAATTATTTCAGTAAGTGATTGATAGACTTTAATCTTAACCTACTTGTGTATTGATCACTAGAGAGCAATACCTATTAGAAAATTGAAGTTGGATTCCAACACGCCACGTCAGCAAATTTGGTTGAGTGGGACACCACGAAGGACTTCACTGCATTTAATTCAAAACGCTTATCACTTAATCACACCTTTTAAAATTTAGAACTTAATTGTACATTAAACAAAATGTTGAGGATCTTTTTATGCAAGTTTTTAAGAAATAAGAAAAGAACGTATCGACATGTTCATTTGTTTGAATGAGGAGAGAGTTGATGAAAAAAGAAAGGAAATGGGATGCTTCGTTAAGTTATGAAAACGAGGATGGGGTGATCTAGGCAGTAGTGTTGAGGTGGCAAATGGTGAGAGCATCATGTCGTTACCTATTTATCTATCACCAACAAGCTACCTCCCTTTCTTTTGCAAAATTGCAATTCTATTAGTGAGAAAGAGAGAAATTAGAAATAGAATCGATACCTCAATAGAAATATTTGTCATCTCAACTTTTGGCTGTGCCTCGTAACTTCCAGATCTCCGTACCACTTGTGGCATCTGCCATGTCCTTCCCTTTATTAGTGACTAGACAAGTTAACAACATGAAAAGTTTAGAACTTATGGTGCTCCAAATGTCGGACAATTTGAGAAGTAGGGGCAAGAGAGAAATAAATGGATGAGAATACCTCAATTGGATCTTACTAATTTTATGTGCACTTGTTTATACTATTAACTTCCGTATGGTTGTGTTGAGATCATCATCCCAGTATCCATCCCAAAAGTATCTAAATAGTGTTGCCCAATGTAGTTTTGGTGTGCTTATCGTACCCTTACAAAAAGATCTTCATTTTCGAGCACTCTTCCACTTTTACTAAAAGCATGGATGGAAACTCAAATATGCAACTTGTGATGGAGGAGAAGCATTCTAGGCCTGGCAGATGTTAGAGGGCAGACTTCTTAGCTCCCCAAGAGAAATCACTTTTTCTTCTCCATTTCATTGTTTGCCACTACTTCTTTCATTCTTTCACATCCAAGTATAGTCATGTTAGTGAGATGCACCAAATTTGTGATTGCTGAAACTGTCACTAGATGTACCAATCCAAAAGAATTCTTCATCACTAACTTATCAAATTCTAGAAGGATATCACGGCAGGAAATAATGTTGTCAAATTGGGACAATCCCAAACCTCAAATTTGCTAATACTTTGAAGAATTTTCACCACCAAATAGCCTTCTCTCCATACATGCTTTAGGTTGTGTAGCTTGCTTAACTTAAGTTCTTCCAAATTTTGAAGCACCAGATGTTTTCCCTCATCAACAAGCCCTTCGTCAAGGAATATATCTTCAAAAGAACTACAGAAGACTTCAAGGCTTTGTAGATTTTGAAATCTTTGTAGGAGGAATATGGCAGGAAAGACGGCATTTTTATCATGAAAGCATGCCAATGTTAGTGCTTTTTGGCTTGCCAAAGAAGTCATCGGAAATTTTTTTGCTCTGTATCATTTGGATATCCTTGTTAACTAATAAACGTCTCTCTAAGATGGGAATGCCCTACAAAATTGCAAATATAATGAGAGAAATAAATTCAACAAGGCTTGACAATAAGTCATGGGCTCTTAGAGTCAAGCTTAAGTCAATTAACTCCCATGGAAAGGGGCCTTGTTCTTACATTTCATTAATTTCTAGAGCCCTGCATCCGAGTCTCAAGCTTCTAAAGTTGAGCTACAAAATGCAAATTGTAAACAAATGCTCCACTATGGCCATTCGCCAACCAAGGTTGGTTGTGCGCCCATATTATAATGATTAGATAGAAAGGGAAGAAATGTATTGGCATATGAATGATCAAACAAACGGATGAAAATTCATTTTACCCATAAAACATCAAGGGAAAGATGGCCATCTCACTGCGATTCGAAAAGAAATTGCTAAATGTCAGTGCTTGATTCCCAATTTAGTCTATCGGAAATTCACATTTTTGATTCACATTAAAAAAATTTAAGAGAATGTAGAAGTGAGTATGGTAATCACCTTGACCAAATTAGTCTTCTATGAGAAATATCTTATCCTGTCAACAAAAATATGTAGGTCCTTGAAATTTTAGGTGACAAGATGTGCTCATAGTGTTTCTAAAATCATTTTGGGTGTGCACAAATGAAAAGTGTGCTTAAAGATGTTAGAAATATCTTATGTTGTCAACGAACTGATAGGTAAGGGGTTCATGCTTACTATATTATCATAATGTGACAAGATTATGCTGTGCACATGAGATATATTGGGTGAATAAAAGAGTGAAGAAGAAAGAGAGGAAAAGCAGTTGCAATCATACCCTCTCAAGCCAGAAGTCTGCTTCATGGTCAGAAAGGTCGTGTTGATCACCTTTTTGAGCCCACTTATTCATGGATGCCACAAAAGACAAGTTCAATTTGTCACAGTGGGTCACTCGCAATTCCTCCAAGAATGGCCAGTTCAAAGTGGGCAAGTTAGGGCAAAAGGTCTTGAGTTGTGGCATACTATGGATGCCAAAGAAGTTAGTTGCGGGAAAAGAAATTGAGCAATATTAGAATGTGAAGTGTCATCTCCACTCACAACTATTTCCCCAAGCCTACATGACTTCACTTGAAGATCCTTAAGTTGGGTTAGACTTGTAGCCACCCAATGCGGAAACATATTTTCAAGACTTTTACAATTCCCAACCTTAACTTTCCTTAAATGTTCAAAAGTGAAAGTATCTTGAGGATTGTCCGTCCATATTTTGCTTAAATTGTCCATGTGGGAAAGAACCATCCGCCAAAGCTGAGGAAATTGTACCTGCCATAAGAAAAAAAATGACATAATAAATTTGATTACATTGAGTAATGACCTTAAAAGAAAGAATTTCCAAACTTCCATTCCTATCATAAATCAGAACATTCTTGTACTTGTTAGTTGACGCAACCAAGGCCGAGTGTATTGCATTGGAACAAGGTGCAACAAAATAAACTATCTTACGATCAGTACCACCTATTAATACTCATGCACAAAAAAGATAGGAAAATATTTTTCATTGTGTAACGACTGGGCTTGAAGACTGCAGGAGATGGGCCTCAATAAAATTCTGCTGATGGGCTACTACTGGTGAAATTTGACTAGGCTGGCTTGCGGCCCAAGTGGGCTGAACAAACTGCAATTGGAAGCTGGCTGATCTATGGGCTGCTTGTTCGAGCGTGGACTGACGCCAGCAGGAGGAAGGAGTAACGTCGATGGTTGCTTCGGCTTCGCTGGGATCTTCAAATTGCTGAAGTCCACGGATGTGAGGCTTCTCGGTGGAATTGGGATTCGCTGGAGTGGGTCATTGACCAAAGAGGACGTGTGGATGAGCAAAGATGGAGCAGGGAAGCAGCTAGCATGGATGCATGCGGCAGAGAGAGATGAGGCAGCATTCATGGCCGACCAAACTCGGTGGAGTCGTGGGCTTCAAGCAGTCAACCAAGAGCTTCAATTGAAGCTATTGTTGACCGAACTAGGTGTACACACTGCCAAGTGGCAGCAAGCTCAGCAGAAGATGGATTTGGTGTCGTTGCTTGCGGAGAAGATCGTTCGGTGGATGGGCAGGCGTTCGGTTCTTTCTTCAGTCCACCGATTGCATAAGAAGAAGACACGATGTAGTTGAAGCTCCTTCACGTGAGTAGTTGGCGAGCTAGTGGTCAACAAAAAGGGGAGGAACCCCGTTACTGTTGACCGAAGGTCCGCAGAGCATGGACAAGTGGCGCTGCAGCTTCGGTTGCTGGATCTTGCTTCTGTTGGTCTCTCGGTCCTCAAGCGGCGGTAATTCTCGGTAGAATGGAGGTTGTCACTCGAAGAAATGAGAAGGGAGAGAGAGGCTATCCGGTTGTGGGGGTGTGAGGGAAAGGATAGATTTGAAAGATGAGGGCCCTTTGCTTTTAATTCTCACATAAATATCTCCCAAGAAATCATTCTTAGCCATGTATAGTTTCCTTGGCTCACAATGGACCACTCATGCACTCTTCTAGAAGCCAAAATGGTCCAAATGTTGTGGCTAGGTGGGGGTACACGAATTTGGGAGAGGAGTGGCTTAAATGAACTAAAATTCTCTCTTGAATTAATCTTGAATGACCTCAACAAAAATCACTTGACCTTTTAATACCTCAATTGATAATTTTCCTCATCCAATAATCTCTCATGCTTCTTAATTTCGCAATCGAAAACCACCTTCGGCATTTTTCGCACTAAAACAACTCCGCGACCACTTTTTCTCAAAAAGTGTCGGTTGTCAGAAAAATCTTTTGAGACCAAGTCGACACTCCTATAATTTATTGTGACATGGCCAAAACTTCAATTTCTGAAATCGGACTCGAATTGGCGGTTAATTTTCATTCGGCGCGTTTTTAGCATGACCTAGACTATCGGGTAGTTTTCAGAACTTTTTAAGGCAAATGACCCGTGGTTGATTTTCTTCGAACCACTATAAACCCATTCGACTCAATGGCGACTCTCGATTGTCATGAAAATCCCAATGATTCAAATACGGACACAAGGTACCAAAACGATAGTAAAATCAGATTAGTATCGGTCGACGAGAATTTTCCAATTTAGTGGAGTCACCCACGATCGGCCACACATCTCAATTGACCAGACCTATATCTGGTCTTAAATCGATTTTTAACTGTGCCGCAATGGGCTCTAAAAATGAGCACGGTCGAGAAGCCGATTCCTGATCGAATTCTCAAGTTTATTGCCCTAAAATTTCTTAATTACTTACCCAAACAATCTAGTTATCTCAAGAGTGATTGGCTCTGAAAATAGCCCTATAAACGCGTCAACAAAATGCCCAATTAATTCAATAGAAAACAGGTTGAGAAATTCATGATGTCACAACTTTTCCCCTCTTATAAAAATTTCGTCCTCGAAATTTAAACCTTACAAGACTTGATCAAAAAAGTGGGGGTACAATTCTCTCATTGACTCCTCAGTCACCCATGTTGTCAGACCACTTTGACCAACAGAATGGTCTTTGTACGCAAAACTTGCTCTTTGCGATTGACAATCTGAACCGGTCTTTCGACGTATGACACACGGTCATCCACGTCCAATTCCTCGAAATTGAGCACGTGGGTCGAGTCAGGCTCATACTTCCTTAACATCAACACGTGAAAGATGTCATGCACTTGTGCCAATCTTGGCGGTAATGCAAGACGATACGCTAGGTTCTCAATTTTTTCAAGAATCTCAAACGAACCTACGTACCTCAGACTCAGTTTCCCTTTCTTACCAAAGCACGAAGTTCCTCTCATTGGTGACACTTTCAGAAAAACGTGATCACCAACTTGGAATTCCAAAGACCTTCGACGCTTATCTCGTATAACTTTTCTGCCTGCTTTGTGCTGTCTTTAATCTGCCTCTAATCACTATCATGGCATCTACTGACTACTGAACCAACTCTGGGCCTATGATTTTTCTTTCCCCGACTTCGTCCCAACACACTGGAGTCTTGCATGCCTTGCCATACAATGCTTCAAATGGAGCCATCTGGATGCTTTGCTGATAACTGTTATTGTAGGCGAATTCCACCAGATGAAGCTGATCTTTCCAACTTCCTTTGAAATCTATTACACAAGCTCTCAGCATGTCCTCGAGAGTCTGAATTGTCCTCTTGGACTGGTCATCCGTCTGAGGATGATATGTCGTACTGTACTGAAGTTTTGTACCAAGAGCACTTTGTAAGCTCTTCCAAAAAGCGGCTGTAAACCTTGGGTCTCTATCTGACGTTATGGTAACCGGCACTCCATGCATTCAAACCACCTGACACACGTACAGGTCTACGTGCCTATCTAGACTGAGGTCCTTTCGAACTGCAATGAAGTGAGCCGACTTCGTCAATCTGTCAACTACTACCCAGATCGAATCATTCCCTCTTTGACTTCTTGGTAGTCTAGTCATGAAGTCCATCGTGATATGCTCCCATTTCCATTCTGGGATCACGAGAGGTTGCAGAATTCCTCCTTGCTTGCAATGCTGGGCTTTTACTTGTTGACAAGTCAAACACTTGGCGACATGCTTGGCAATGTCCGCCTTCATACCTGACGACCAATAGTATTGACACGGATTATGATACATCTTAGTGCTTCCAAGATAAATGATGTAACTGCTACGATGTGCTTCAGATAAAATTTCTTCTCTAAGCTCTACATCATCAGGTATAACCAAACGTCCTTGGAACCTTAGTGTCCTGTCATCAGCAATCTAAAAATCAGCCTTTCTTTTATCCGTGTCTTCCTGAAGAATTCTCTCGTACATCTAGATTTGTCGGTTGGAGTTATTTGATTCTAACCTGGACATCTGGTTCAATTCTGAGGGTGGCCATAAAACTCAAGAGATGGCCTACCTCAAACTTGAATACCGAATCCCGAGCTCTCTCAATTAAGTTCCACTCCTTAATCAGTATTTGAGCCACTAAAGACTTTTGACTTAAAGCATCGGCGACCTTGTTCGCCTTTCCTAGGTGATATAAAATATCATAGTCATAGTCTTTCAGCAATTTCATCCACTACGCTGTCTCATGTTCAATTCATTCTGAGAGAACAAATACTTGAGACTTTGATGGTCCGTGAAGATCTGAAACTTTTCCCCGCACAAGTAGTGCCTCCAAATCTTCAAGGCAAAGATAATCACCACGAGCTTTAAGTCATACGTTGGATAGTTCAATTCATGAGATCTCAACTGGCAGGAGGCATACGCAACAACCCTACCATGTTGCATCAGCACACAACCAAACCCTCTAAATGACGCATCACTGTAGATCTCTAATCCTCCAAGACCAGATGGAATTGTCAGCACAAGTGCGATAGTCAGCTTTTCCTTTAGCTCTTGAAAACTACACTCGCACTTGTCTGTCCATATGAACTTCTCGTTTTTCTTCGTGAGCTTTGTCAAAGGTGATGCTAACACTGAAAAACTTTCTACAAACTATCTGTAATAATCTGCCAATCCCAGAAAACTTATGATTTCTATCACTGATGTCGGTCTTTGCCAATTGATCACGACTTCTATCTTGCTCAGGTTGACAAAGATTCTTTCTCCGGAAATCACATAACCTAAGAATGCAATACGAGTCAACCAAAACTCGCATTTGCTAAACTTAGCATACAACTTATGCGTCCTTAAAGTCTGGAGCACTAATCTCAGATGATTCTCGTGATCTTCATCACTTCTCGAATAGACCAAGATATCATCAATGAACACGACCACAAACTGATCTAGATATTCCTTGAATATTCCGTTCATCATATCCATGAAGGTAGCTGGAGCATTCGTCAACCCGAATGGCATCACTATGAACTTGTAATGACCATACCAAGTACGAAATGCTTATTTAGGAATGTCCTCTTTCCTAATTCTCAACTAATGATATCTCGTCCTCAAATCAATCCTCGAGAATATTGACACTCCTTGCAACTGATCGAACAGATCATCAATCCTTAGGAGGGGATATTTGTTCTTAATGGTTACCTGGTTGAGCTGTCGGTAGTCGATGCACAGGCGCAACGATCCATCTTTCTTCTTAAAAAATAGGACTAGTGCTCCCCAAGGCGATGCACTAGGACGAATAAATCCCTTGTCCAATCATTCTTACATCTGCACCTTCAGTTCTTTCAACTCTGATAATGTCATTCTATAAGGTGCCTTTGAGATTGGTTTTGTCCCTAGTGCTAACTCAATTACAAACTCAATCTCCCTTTCTAGCGGTAATCCTGGCAATTATTTTGGAAAGACATCTAGAAACTCCTGAACCACTGCAATATCTTTCATTTCAGTTCCTCAACTGTCATATCCACAACAGTTGCCAGGTACCCTCGACAACCCTTGTCTAATAGACGAGTTGTCTCTTGCGACGAGATTAGGACAATCGAGGGTCCTCCTCGACTTCCTACAAACTCGAAGCTCTCACCCTCTATTGGTCAAACTAAATCACTTTACGATAACAGTCCATTTTAGCTCTTTGCTTGATGAGCCAGTCCATGCCAATTATTAAATCAAAGTCATACATGGCTAAGACTAAAATATCTATTTTCCATTCTCGCTCACCAATCACTAACTTGCACCTTGAACAACCCAAAGCAGTAATAACTTTATCTTTTAAGGGTGTAGATATGCACATTGCCGACTCCATAATATAAGACTGACTCCTATCAACTTAACATACTAATTAGCAATAAATGAGTGGGTTGCTCCCGGATTAAACAAAGCATAATCAGGTTGGTAGTTGAGCAAAACCATACATGTTATCACATCAAGCACAGCTTTCGCCTGACCTTGTGTGATTGCATAAATCGTGCCTTGAGCTGGAAGTCTTTGATGTCCCCCTTGTAACACGTTCTAAGGGGCATACCCTCCGATCTGTCCTCGTGGCAGTGGTGGTGGTAATTGCGGTTGTCCCCTTAGCTTCTTGGGACAATGTCTAGCTATGTGGCCCTATTGTCCACATTCATAACACGCACCCATCCTAGTTGGACACGATGCTGACCCATGTTGTCTTCCACAAAGGCGACACGGTCCCATTCTGTCAGCCATTGACCTACTAGATCCACCATTCTTGCTAGGCGGACCTTGGAACCTATTCCCTGACATCGGCCTCTTTCCTTGCCTGATCGCTTCCCGGTTAACACCAAATCTCGATCTTGACAAGGCAGCTTGTTCATTCAATCCTCGCTCTATCATTTAGGCTCGACGATAAACCTCTCTGTAATCTTTTAAGTCCCATGGTAACAGAGGTTGTTTCAATTCAGCACGAAGACCGCTTTTGAACTTCCGAGCTTTCTCTTCAGGGTCTTCTATCAGTTTAGGAGCATGTTGTGATAGTTCTGTAAACTTGATCCCATATTGGTCCACTGTCATGCTCCCTTGGCGGAGACGATGGAACTCCTCTATCTTTTGTTCCCGAGCAGTACTCAAAAAGTATTGATCATTAAAGGCTATGAGGAAGGTGTCCCACACTTGGACCACACCTTCCGAGAATACTATATCTTTGGCGGCTCTCCACCATATATTGGCATTACCTTGAAGTTGGTACACAGCTACTAACATCTTTTCCTCCTCATTACACATCAGGAGTGCAAATGTCTTCTCCAAATCTTGTACCCACAGAGATGCGGCCTCAGGGTCTCCAATACCAATGAATTTCGGTGGATTCATCTTTAAGAACCGATCCACTAATTGGTGAACCGACCTCCTAGCGGCCACAACTCCTGGTAGTATTTCAGCAGGGGCGACGGCAGGTGCAACTACAGGTGCGGCAGCAGGTATAGTGGCAACTGAATTAGCAATGGCAGCGTTGGCAGCAGCAGTGGTGGCAGCTTCAACAGCGGCAGTAAAGGCGGTAGTTTGATCTCGAGCCTATTGCCCCATCATCTCCCGCATAACATCTAGAGCTTGGTTGATTCTAACAGTTCCTTACTCACCTGGGGTTGCTACCCCAACACCAATAGGAAGTAGTGCTACTCTAGCATTTACAAAAGGTGGAACCATTCCACTCACGCTAGCTTATGCTGGCGCTCAACCACGGCCTCCTTGGGCACCGACTCTAGTCGGCACTCTCCCCCGAGTCACTGCCCTACTGGCCCTTTTTGCAGGAGTCCTTGGCTCCTGATTGCTCATAGTGTCACTTTAAACAACTGACACCTACTTCCAATTCAACACTGAATTAGAAACAAAGCAATTCAAACAACAAACAATTTTAGCACTCGGCTAACACAGACATGCACCATCATGAATTTAAAGGCCTTTCCTACCAACTATCCCATGGTCAACGCTCCTTATCACTCCAATCTTGAACTTCACTCTGATACCACAAAAAGGGGATGTCACGCCCCGAGCCTCTTAGGGACGCGCCCATCTTCTGCTTGGTCGTTTTTAAAGTGCAATATCCCAGGACTAAGTATCGCCGACCATTTTTTTTATCTAATACGCATGTGGAAGCAATTATAAATCCCCAAACAATAAAACAATTGAATATAAAAGCAGGCCATATTTTTTATATTGAAATTCACGACCACACTTTTATTAACAACACAACTCATAGTATATTTATAGTACTATTCACAACATACTTGTCTCACACTTATCTACACTAAGACAAGGTTTACAAAAGAGATGGGATCTCAATCCACATCCGGGTTATACTCAAGATCCCTCTCTGGTTCATCTTCTTCTTCAAAAGTCTTTCTCCCCTTTAGGTTCCTCCTCCTCAGCTTCTCCTCAGGGTCCTAAAATGGTTATTCAATAACCAATGAGATCACGTCTCGGCAAGTTCTACCCCTAAGACTCAATTAGTAAACCAATACACTACTCGGTTGCCTAAACACAAAGACGAGTCGAGGACTTACCTTGGCCTTAGATTCCATCTGCATATTAATACAGTTCAATAGGTACTCAGACAATCACATCACTGATCGAAGCATCCCGGTTGAATTTCCAGAAAAATAAATAATTAAATAATTAATTTCGAAAATTAAATAAATAGTTATAAAAATCCAATTTATGCTCGTAATGCCGAATTGGACGCCGAGATGAGCCCTGAAAATTATCGAGACTTGTTCCATAAATAACATGGCATGCCTACTTGCTAATGTCTATTTCTAACCACCTAACATGCATCATTAAGTCTATAATTTAATTGATCTAAACTAATCTAACTACCTAATTGCATTTAATTAAATCTAACCAACCCCTAAGCATAATTATCAAACTAAGAAAGCATTAGTGAGTAAAACTCACTTGGTAAAATTGAAGATCGAATCACCGCAACATCCATGCGACGGCGGCCAAAATTGGACTTTCGACAACACCAGCAAACTTGGATCGGGCCTTAAGCTTGGCCCAACAAATCTCAGCCCAACTGAGATTTGTTCTTGCTTTAGGGCCAGACCCAAGTTGGATTGGGCCTGCTGTGAAGATGGGCTTCAAGCTATGGGCTGGGTTGCAATTGATTTGCTGGAATTGGTCTTGACCAATTAATTTACTTGGACTGGACTGGGCTTGAAGAATGTAGGAGATGGACCTCAATAAAATTCTGCTGATGGGCTGCTGCTGGCAAAATTCGACTAGGGTAGCTTGCGGCCCAAGTGGGCTGAACAAACTGCAACTGGAAGCTGGCTGATCTGTGGGCTGCTTATTCAAGCGTGGACTGACGCCAGCAGGAGGAAGGAGCAATGTTGACGGTTGCTTCGGCTTCGCTGGGATCTTCAAATTGCTGAAGTCCACGGACGTGAGGCTTCTCGTTGGAATTGGGATTCGATGGAGTGGGTCGTTGATCGAAGAGGACGCGTGGATGAGCAAAGATGGAGCAGGGAAGCAGCTGGTGTGGATGCATGCGGCAGAGAGAGATGAGGCAGCGTTCGTGGCCGACCAAACTCGATGGAGTTGTGGGCTTCAAGCGGTCAACCAAGAGCTTCAATTGAAGCTGTTGTTGACCGAACCAGGCGTACACACTGCCAAGTGGCAGCAAGCTCGGCAGAAGATGGAGCTGGTGTCGTTTTTTGCGGAGAAGATCGTTCGGTGGATGGGCAGGCATTCGGTTCTTTCTTCAGTCCACCGATCGCACAAGAAGAAGACACAATGCAGTTGAAGCTCCTTCACGTGAGTAGTTGGTGAGCTAGTGGTCAACAAAAAGGGGAGGAACCCTGCTGCTGTTGACCGAAGGTCCGCAGGGCATGGACAAGTGGCGCTGCAACTTCGGTTGCTGGATCTTGCTTCTGCTGGTCTCTCGGTCCTCAAGCAGCGGTAATTCTCCGCAGAATGGAGGTTGTCGCACGAAGAAATGAGAAGGGAGAGAGAGGCTATCCGGTTGTAGGGGTGTGAGGGAAAGGATAGATATGAAAGATGAGGGGCTCTTTGCTTTTAATTCTCACACAAATATCTCCCAAAAAACAATTCTTAGCCATGTATAATTTCCTTGGCTCACAATGGACCACTCATGCACTCTTCTCGAAGCCAAAATGGTCCAAATGTTCTGGCAGGTGGTACACGAATTTGGGGGAAGATTGGCTTAAATGAACTCAAATTCTCTCTTGAATTAATCTCGAATGACCTCAACAAAAATCACTTGACCTCCGAATGCCTCAATTAATAATTTTTCTCATCCAATAATCTCACGCTTCTCAATTTCGCAATCGAAAACCACATTCGGCATTTTCTGCATTAAAACAACCCAGCGACGACTTTTTCCCAAAAAGTGTCGGTTGTGAAAAAAATCTTCTGAGACTGGGTCGACACTCCTATAATTTATTGTGACATGGCCAAAACTTCAACTTTTGAAATCGGACTCGAATTGGCGGTTAATTTTCATTCGGCGTGTTTTTAGTGTGACCTAGACTATCGGGTAGTTTTTGAGAACTTTTTAAGGCAAATGACCCATGGTTGATTTTCTTCGAACTACTATGAACCCATTCGACTCAATGGCGACTCTCGATTGTCGTGAAAATAATGAGGATTCAAATACGGACACAGGGTACTAAAACGATAGTAAAATCATTTTAGTATCGGTCGATGGGAATTTTCCAATTTAGTGGAGTCACCCACGATTGGCCACACATCTTAGTCGACTAAACATATATTTGGTCTTAAATTGATTTTTAATTGTGCCGCAATGGCCTCTAAAGATGAGCATGGTCGAGAAACCGATTCCTGATCGAATTCTCAAGTTTATTGCCCTAAAATCTCTTAATTACTTACCCAGAAAATCTAGTTATCTCAAAAGTGATCGGCTCTGAAAATAGCCTTATAAACGCATCAACGAGATGCCCGATTAATTCAGTAGAAAACAGGTTGTGAAATTTAGGATGTCACAAATGCAATTAGTGTTCATGAACAAATGAAACATGTAATGCCAAAATAGATTGTGATACGGAAAAAATGAGATCATTGTATGACTTGCTATGAATTGTAAGGGTGATCGGGTCTAGGGTGGACAGGGTCTAGATATGGACCTTGTACCTAACCCTGTTTTCTCTTCTTTTTTTAACCCTGTACCAGATCTTGTTTGCATTGGACCCTCTTCTCGACCCACCCTTTTTCCGGTCTGGGAACAAGATTAACCCTGTTTATATTGGAACTTGTTTTGCATAAAAATTGTTGTACAGCACTCATATATAAGATAAAGCGTTTACAATCTCAATCAGCATAAGCACATCCATTGTTGTAGCAAACAGTTAAAAATGCTTGTTTACCATATGAAACAGAAATTTATATACATTGGATTTCTAAAATAGTTCATGAGACTTGTTCTCCAAGGAAAAGATGTATAGACCATGAAATCCTCTATAACAAGATGGTGTCACGCGAGATGAATAAAGATGACTTTCTCAACCATTATCAGAATCACCACTAAATTTGACTTCCATTGACATTTCCATTTTATTTTTGACAATGTACTTTTGATCCAAGTTCTTCGGAGCAGTGGAGTAACTGAAATTTGCTGGTCGGACAACAGCTACAATTTCCTTTGGAGGGTCTCATCCAGCAACAATGGGTGCATGAACTGGTAATGCCTGAAAACAAAAAGACAAAAAAGAAAATATGAATAGGCTAGTAATATAGATGGAGGACAGATAAATCAATAGTATTCTCAAGTCAATGGTTATTCTAAGAAGAATGAACACAATATGTAACATTATGCAGAAAATCTCCTTAGCTCTTAAACCTTTCAAATTGATAGATTTCACCTAAATGCTATAAAATACTCGAACAATGTTATATAGGATGCTTGAAGAAATACTTTCTGCAGTCACCTGTGAATTGAAAATCGATTTAAAAAAACCCCAATTAGACATGTACCTCATGAATTCCTAACTCTTCACATCAGTTGGCACCTAGCAAGTCAATCGAAGATGGAGCTTTCAAGCGTTGCTTCTCCAACTAGCACTTCCACTCGGATTTCCCAATAGCTACTAACTGGGTTTGGAAGGTCAAGATTGAATAGAGACCACAAAGAATCGTGATTTTGGACATTATATGACATAAAGAAGTAAAATGACATTCAAATAATTAAATAGATATCTCTCCAGAGTCAATTACTCTAATAGGTATAGATACAAAACTATAAACCTCCAAGCAAACGTTTCCATCATACTTATCGAGGATGCAGCCTTTCTTATCACGCACCCCTAGTGGCCTTTCACACAAATAATGCAAAGATAGTTTGTTAGCAGAATCTTGAGGTATCCAATCAGTTGATGAAAACTGATAACACTTCAACCACAGAAAATCGATAAGTGACTCACCTGCATATGATTCGTGCTTCCTCTGCTGAGAGAAGAAAGACAGATCAATTGACCATTACACTTCATTGAACAGAATAAAGAAACATCCTCGCACTAAATAAACTGTTTTCTCAATCAAGTTGAGGGATCTTCTGATCTGGAAATCCCCTATGAACAGATAGACGGTTAAAACTTGATCCCAAGATTTTTCTCCGATTTAATACATGATCTAATTCTTTCATTTCAATCCTAGCGAACATAAGCACCGACTGATGGTTTGAATGCAAAATGCTTCCACTAATCAATGTAGGACACTTCTAAACAACCTACTTTTTTGTCCAAGTCTCATTGGAAAACATAATAAAAATCAAGTCATTGATGGTGAAATAATGAAATTGTCTGAAAAATCATTTGACTACTATAGAATAGGCACCAGTTTGAAACTTAGTTATCATAGAAGCTACAACGTATGTACATATTAGACACAGTGTATCTCTTTGCGAGCTTACATATGAGGAAGCCGACGATGGATGAAATAGAGTGATGGGAGCTGGCGATGGCGCGATGGACAATGGCGCGACGGGGAGCTAGCGATGGCACGACGGGGAGCTAGCGATGGCGCGATGAGGGAGCAGCACGACGAGGAGCTGGATCTAGCGGCAGAGCTCGAGAGTGGAGCTCGGAGCAAGGTTGGCGAGCAGCCAAGAATCGGGTTGACAGAGGCGGCATCGCGATTTCGGGGGGCATGAAGTAGGGAGAGGTGGAGTGGCGATGTCGGGATCTCATGGGCTGCAGGTGTTGTGGGAGGAAGGCAACGGTGGGTGAGCAGAAGTGGCGTCGACGCTCGGATGGAAGCAGGATCAGCGGAGGTCGCGAACTCGGGGAAGTTTGCGGGTGTGAGAGCCTGAGAGGTAAAGATAGAAACAAATTAGGGTTTTGATCTTTTTGGGTTGGCTTACAAACTAGTTCTCAAACCGGTTCCCAAACCGGTCCGATCGATCCGATTCCCAGGTGGGTAATCCCTCGGAACCGATTCAAACCGGTTCTGAATTTTGGGAACTTGTTTCAACCGAAACTAGTTCCTAACCCTGTTTTCCGGGTGGGCCGATCCGGGTACCGGGTTGACCTAGTCTGGTTTCACACCCCTAATGAATTGTTCATTTAAGAACATGTATAGAATTTTCATTTCATTATGACAAAATTAATTAAATTCCAACATTCTACAATCTCAATTACCAAATGCATATTTCTGCAGTTCCCTAAGTTCACATACCATGGAAGAAGACAAACTTGTCGTACAAGTATCGAATGGTCCACCAAGATATTCACCATAGTCAAATGATCCCTATGAGCACATTATGTTTCTTTGCAGAAAATCAAGGATGTTATGAGTTCCTATGGCTTGTCTATTGAGAAGTGGGTATTGACATGTTTTTTGTGGTTTCAATAAAATTAATGCAAATACAACTTATCGCTACCAAAAAACAAGATAACTATTTCCATACTTCTCTAAATCTATTAATATTCTAAATTAAGGATTATGACGAGTTTTTGAAATAATTTTAAGAAATGTGGGGGATAACTTACATTTGACAAAAAATGAAATAACGTTATTGCAACTTGTTAGAATAAAAAAATCAGGTGACTAGTTTCATACTACTCTATCTATTAGTATTCTAAAATGAGTATCAAGATGGTCTTTTGAAGTATTCTAACAATGTGGGCATATGACAACTCATAAATAACATATTAGCAGCATTAGAAGTAAATGCATAACTAGTAGTAACTTTTTTCATTAAAAAGTAAAGAAAAAGTGTGGATGCTATCTACAATGATAAATAAATAAAATGGAAAAGGCATTAGAATGAGAAAAAAAAAACTCAAGCATTTCCTCCATTAGAGAAAAAAAAAACAATAGTTAAAGGATGTGCTTTTTTCACTCCTCATTTAGCTTAGACACTCAATATTATAGTGTTTTGACTATATTATATGGCCTGCCTCTTGGCATTATTCTCTTCTTCTTTTTTCCTTTTCCTTTTCCTTTTTCTTGTATTTCCTCACGGGTTTCAATTTTTTCTTCATCTTTCCCTTGCTATTCCCTCTCTTTCCATTTTAGCTTCAGACGAGCCTTCTGACCATGTGTAGACTCTGGAAGGAGGATTGATGGAAGAGAGATTAAGCCAAAAGTCCCAGAACTTTGATTAAAAGATCAAGCACTGAGTAGTGAATGTGTAGAACTCAATCTGGCAATCGCATTCATAGAACCAAAAAGAAAAGGAACACCACACAACATTTATCATTTACTAGCTCCTATAAACAAATAACTAACGAATCCCATTGAAGCAGCTTGCAAACACTGGGTTTAATGACCATAAGGGAGATCGGAGTCGTAAGACACCAATACGGGTCATCGAACAAGACGAGGACGTCTACGATTCAGTCACAAGTCGGCCCCTTACCAATACCAAGTACAAGGACTCTACCCTCATCCTCTCCAAGTGGCTCTCTATCAAAGCTCACTTCTGCCCATTCCCTCTCACTGGAAAGAACGTCATCGAGCTTGGCTAGGCTCCTAGGCTCACTGCGGCTCGGTTCGGGGCCAACCGTGTTATCCTCACTGATGTCGCACTAATCCTCCTAGGTTGAGGAGAATCGTGGAAGCAAACGGCTAAGGGGAATAAGTGGAGGTGAGGGGGGGTGGTGTGGGAATTGGAGGAGTTAGGGAGGGGAATTGGTGAGAGTTGGACGTCATGTTGATGATCACATGTTCTTAGATGCAGAGGAGGGGATGGGGTTGGGAAGACGCTGCGGGGTTGTGCAAAGAGTGTCCCTCTCTATTTCCAGATTGTTTAAATGTAGCTGATAATGAAGTTGCGAATGGTGAAAGAGCAGACAATAATGCCAACAAGTTCAGTTGACATTTTCTGTCATATTTCGCTCTTCCTTTTGAGCTTTTGTCGGGGACTCACATGAAGCATTTCTATGTTTTTTTTTAGAAAAGAAGGGAAAGAATGAGACACCAAAGGCAAGTTTGAAGAAAAAAAAAAAAAAAAAAAAGGAATAGAGAGAAACGGGATTGTCAACAAAACACTAAAGGCATGGAAAGATGGAAAGATAAGAAGGGTGAGAAAAGTGGGACCAGTGAAAAAAGAGAAGTAAAGAAAAAAGAGAAGCGAATAATGCTAAAAGGTAGGCCATATAAGAGACAATATGGTCAAAATATTATGATAGGAAGTGTTTAAGCTAAATGACGGGTGGAAAAATCACGACCTTGATTAAAACTTGTAAAGTATTTGAAATAAAAAAGGAGTGACGAAAAAATAAATAACCTTAACAATTGGTATGTGTTCGTTGCCTTTTTAAGATATGATGGAAATCAAAACAAATTTAGTAAAGATATTAGCTTGTGTTCACTGAATTCAATGAAAATAAATTTGAAAATTGACTTTTATTCTTCAAAAAATTAGATGGTGGTGTGTACATATATTTCCTTATTATTCTACTTCAACGACAAGCTCTCCTAAATTCAATTTATAATCAATAGTACAGTGAATATTAACTTTTAATTGGCTTATTTGACATTAAATACTGGCCATGCCTTCTCCCTCTAATTTTTGGGAAGTTGCCATGATGACTTCTTGGAAAGTTCCCTCAATATGAATATCAAAAGACAAAACGTTGCTTGCAATTAATTTATAAGGTAACAAATTTTCGACTTATTTGCTTTAAGTTGAACATGCAATTGGTTTTCATTTTACCTTACTCAAGAGAACTAATTCTTGATTTGTGATTTCATTAATCGGTAAGATTTCAGTTTAACCGATTTGTAAATGGGTTTACAGTTATTAAGTTTTATTGGGTATTGTTGACACTTAACTACAATATCTTTAAGCCTGTAATGGGTAACCAACTTTTTATCCTTGATTGATACCATGTGTCCAGGATTCAGAGGCAAAAACAAATGAAAGAAAAAAAGAGGACATTGCACTGCACTAGCACTGAAATTGTTTCATACAAAGCACCAGCGTTCCATTGGTACTTCCATTCGACAAGATAACTAATCTAAAAATCAAAAGCAATGGATTAAGAATAAAGGACTGACCTGTGGGGTGAAAAGTGAAGGACTATGGTGGTCAATCTCCATAAAGGATTGTTTGGTCAAACTACTCATCTTGGAGCAATGGGCAATGGTCAACTCTATTAAGTTAGGGCATTCCAGTATTTGATTCTTCCCCGAAAGGAAGCTAGTCAAATTGGGCAAGCATTCCAGCTTCATCCTCTCAAGATTTGGGAATGTAATCTTCTCTAGTGTGCCTCGCTACACTTCTTCCTCTTCGATCACTCCTTCCATCCAATCACACTCCTTTATTTCCACCAAACTTAGCTTGGCAAGACATTGAGCCATCGATGGATTGAAAGCATGTCTTAAGTTGCTACAATTATAATACAATATAGAAAATCGTAAGGCAAAGATCCTTGAAGATCTTTGTTCCATAGTTGCCTCAACTTTGGTAGATTCACCAAGTCCAAAGTCATGGAGAAAGGTATCATCCGAGTGCTTCCTAAACCCACCAGCCCTTCAAAATCGAATATTTCTTCTAGGGACTCACAATCACAAATTTGCAACCTTGTCATATTGACTAAAAGAAGCATCAATTTGGATGGAATAGCACTAATAAATGATGGACATTTATCCACCATCAATGATTCTAATTGCCAAGTTAACTTGATGGGATTAAGTTCGCCATGCCATTTTCCAATTAGTTCAAGGAACTCATATAGCTGTATAAATGTCACTCTAGCAACCATTTCCTATTAGAAAAAGCATCATTAATGTAAACTTCTAATTAGCAAATAGAAATTACTCTATTGGTGAATTGCACAGAATTTGGTAATCGATGCATACCATTTATTCAAACAAATTTTGGATGGTGATGTTGAGGTTTTCCTTCCAAAGCCACATCTTTGTTGTTCTTGTTGATACTTGTACTCTTTCCAACTTTGGTGCCTCTATTGGTCCCCTAGAGAAGAACTTTATGTGGGGACATCCACTCACTATGACATCTTCCAAGAGAGGGAACATCAAAGTGTGTTTAATTGAGCTGAAACATCTCAACCTTGTCAACCCATCAAGCTCAATATACTTCAATTGATTGAAAGCCACCACAAGTCCCTCCTCACCTTCTTCGTCACAAATGACTTCTGTCAACATTTCACAATTAATTATCCTCAATTTTGTGAGTTCCACCAAATTTCTAGCTATTGTCAAAGTGAATATATTGGACAACCCATCACAAAATGACATATCTAGAGTCTTGAGGTGTTGAAAAAATCCTGAAAAGGGTAATATTATGTATGGAGATAATCCGTTGCAATTTGACATTTCTAGGGTCTTCAAATGTTGAAATGAAAATGGTAATATTACTTCTAGCTCATGACTTGGACCTGCTATGGCTTCTATATTGATTCTAAGCTCTTCTTGGTAAGATTCACGCACAACAAGTTTTTCCAAGTTGGCTAAGCTCTGGACAAAACAACATGTGGATATTGCGAGTTTCTTTGAGAAATGATGAAGCTCGAGAACTCTAAGCTTGTTGAAGAATTCTCCATCATGAAAATACCCATGCCATATCTCCATCTGTCCGGATAAATCCAATTTTAACTCTTGCAGATTTCGGAATGTGCCCTGAGAAATTAGTCAAATTATGATCTAAAACCATCTTAATTAAAAGAGTATTCGTGTATTATGATATATGCCCTACATATCATGCACAATAACTACTTAAGATGTTGAGTCTCATATGACTTAATGGAAGGACATGTAGGTTCATGGAATAGACATTATCACCAATATCTTATATTTGACTTTATTCCCATATTTGAACTCAAGTAAATCACTATATTCCCATTTTTGAAGATACATACCTTGTGAAAATAACTTCTCCATCAATTATAACCATAATTGCACAAATTTCAGAGATTAATGTCAACAAAAACATTACATCTTTCCGTTTTTAGCATAAAATCAACCATCTTTACATAGTCTAATTTAGATAACACACTTACAACTCCATAATATCACACACCATGTCACGTATTTTAAATCTTCATGATAGTTAAGAGAGAACTGAACCTTCGGAATTAAATCAAACATTTTTTTTTAAATTAACGGTTAAGCATTACATAAGACATTGACAAGGATTTTCATTCAATATTTGAAAAATATACAATGTTTCCATGTTGTAATAGTTCTATTCATTTGAGGAGTCATGTAGCTTAAATGTTAATATGTATAGCTACTTGTATGAGATGCTTGGTTGCGACCTTAATCATCACTTCCAATATTCACCATTGAAGCAAAAGATATAATCTTGGGTCATACCTTTTCTATCAAGAACAAGGGTTGTTTACGAAGAGGCATTTCATTCTCAGGTTGCGAAGCAAGTATCTCCACTTTGTTACAGCCTTGCACCTCCAAGTTCTTCAATCCTGGCCAACATAAAGCATGTACTCTAGTGTAGATGCACTTCAATTCTATTAGATCCGTAAGCTTGAGGGAGGTTAACCTTGGGAACACAACCTTGGGAATTGGTACTTCCTTCTCGATGAGTTCCACAATGCCACATTCACTGATCTCCAACTTCTCAAGTTGGGTTAGATGTATTGCTACTGAGGCTGGAAATAGAGAGGTGAGGCTATTGCATCTAGAAACGGCAACAAAACGGAGACACTGGAATTTGACTTGAGTATGGAGTTCCTTATCCCATACACACTTTAGCTTTGGCAATCCATTTAACTTTAGCCTTTTTAATGGCAAATTAGCAACAGGATGTCCATATGGAGGATTTAGTGGCTGAAGTTTGAAAACAACTTCAAGCAAATCACATGATCGTACCTCCAAACTTTCCAAGCTCTTGAGCCGTCCAAGAATGCAAGAAGGAACAATGTTCAATAGCTTATTGCATATCCACACCTCAAGCGATTTTAGTTTGGGGAAAGAATCCACAACAACTTGATTGTCCCATATTATCTCCATATTATCCATGTCCACGATTTGTAATGTCTCCAAGCTAGGAAATGCAACCTGCGGTATTCGCTCGCGAAATTAGTGATTTTGATAGGTTAAAAGTTCATAAAGTTCCATTACATATAGAAGAGCTTGCTTGAGGAAGAGTGTCATCATTGGAAAGTAAACAATGAAGAGATTGAATTAAAAAGGCAACTAATCATCCATCAAAAGTGTCAGTAAGAAGTAGTTGCTCGCTTCAACCTTGAAATCAAATTATGAGTTTCTTAATTGCGGAAAAGAAAAATTATGTGATGCAAGGAAACACATGGAAGAAGCGATGGTCCTATCAATCTTGATCTATCAATTGTTACCGTCTTATTAAATGAACGCTTCCTCATATTGCAAAGGTCATACCAACGGATGGAACACCTCACAAAACAATAAGACGAAGAAAGCTATTATGTTTATGTTTTGATACATATTAGTCGCCCCATATTTTCGAAGGACGGTCCAGAAGGCAATATAAAATATTGGAAAACAAAAAAGGACAATATTTCTTAATAGCGGTGGGCCTTAATTTTGGCAAGTTTGGTTGTGTTGTTTCTCTACAATAATCATGCTACTTCAATGAAGTAATCGCGGTTGATTTGTCCCTATTAGCAAATTTCCCACTTCCCATTCTACCTCTCCGCCAATGGCCTCCCGCCACATCATGGAAAGTCCCCACTTTCCAAACAGCACCACAAAGTGTGCCTCCCCCAACCCTCCCCCACCCCCACGTGAGTGACAATCCCGTGCAACCCAAAGCACTCGAGAGCAATCAATTAGCTCTGTCGAAGTGCGCTGGGGCACGCGCAGAGCAACGGCTTAGATTGCGTCTATGATTTGCCACTTACCCAAATATCCCCTGGATTCGACCCAAACGGGCGCGATCACGTAGGCTTGCGGAGCAGGGGAACGAAAACCCCCAGGGTCGCCTCAAATTCACAAATGTTGACTTGTCCACCACCCTAACACAGTGCCCGCACTAAACCCAACAAATTCCCCCGGCAAAAAACCAAAAAACAATATCATCACCACCTCCTCCATAAAAATGGTCGGGCAATTAGCAAAAACTAAATTGCGTATATTGGCATTTAAGATAGAATCGGGACTTTGGAGGTATGATCAATCTAAAAGCAAGAGCTCCCTTCCATCGGGAAAAAAAATTGTAAAAGAAAAGAAGATATATATGTATATATATGTATACATGTCAAACTTTTGCGATCTTCTCTCTCCTCATGTTTTTCTTTCTTATTTCTTTTATTACTTTCCCTTCCACAAACGTGTCTTTACGATTCGAATTTCTCCTCTCTTTTTTTCTTTTTTTGTTCCTTTCATATGTTCTCTTAATGCAATTTTGCTTACTTCCTGATAGTCTACTTCTTAATAAGGTTTATGTTGTGATAAAACTGTCCAATATTTACAATTTCTTTTTAGCTCGCTTTTGACGATATATTGATTTTTGAAACGACTCCAAAAGTGTTGACTCTAAAGGATAGTATCAAAGATGTGTATAATTTACCTTATGAAGTGACAAACATTTCTATCATATTAACAAGATGGTAGCATGTTCTTTTTTCGTCACTTGAATAATGTTATTTGTCTTTATTACGAAATTTATACATCCATTGAGTTTCAAAGTACCCAAAAGCTTGTACATGCCCATGAGAACTATTAGAATTTTATATATAAAAATATAAGAATTGAAAGGGCTGACAATTCACTATACAAAATAACATATTCGTAAATGATTATTTGACAATTTCAAAAATGACACGAATGGATATGAACTTTAATATACGTAAATTTATGGCAAAATTAAAAAAAAATATAGCATTGTCAAATGAACATAAATTGCTAGCCAGTTGGATTTTTTATTTTTATTTTTATTTTGATAGAAAGTACTTATATTTAGTTACTTTTGAAAGACAAATGGAAGACAGATGCTAACGTGAAAGCTTCAGAATGCTCATAATACTTCTCTCAATAACCTATATGCCTACCCAATAAGCAGAAGCTGAGAGACTCCTTTGCATGGTTCCTCTTTCTTCATTTAATAGGTGATTAGCAGCATTCCCACGCATTTGTGCAGATGTGGACTCTTTCATTTATGTAAAATCGAAATATGTTTTTAATATAAGTAATTAATTAAATTGTATATCATTTCATATGAATATACCGTTTTTGAAGAAAAAAGGCTAAATTCATAACTCATGTTATGTAAAACATAGGGATTTGATAACATTTAAAACTTCATAATTGTTGATGTTATATGACATAGTGTGATTATATATATAACATTGTTGGAATATTGAGAGAAAATTACAAAACTCATCAAAAGAAATATATAATAGGAAGTGTTACCTTGCTAAATTGCAATGCTAAAACTCATTAAGACCCATGGCCTCGAACAAGGCAATCACATATGAGAAAGAGGAATTCTCGTTGGAAGCAAGATGAGTGGAAAGTACAAGAAAAGGTGAATGATCATCTTGCAAGTTTTTAGTGACTATTAAATATTTAAAGTAGAATTTCCAGTGAGGTGATGATCCGGTAGTGAAGTGGAAATAGTAGCCCATTAGAAAATTAGCCACGTGTCTTGCACATCAATAGTTCGCCGGAAAATTTCGGATTTTTTTGTCAAAGTGCATATATTATAAAGAAATGAAAATATGTTGCCTTAGATGATTAAATAAAAGTTCAATGACTATATCACAAAATATTTCACTATATAGTTACCCCATAATTTTGAGAGTTAACAATTGAGCTCATTGAAGAAAGTGACTCTACTTTAAATTCTTCATTTCAATTTAAAATCACAATTTGAATAGTAACTCTACTTTGACTTATCTAGATTTTATGGTGCCGTGATTATGCTTAACGCAACCAATTTTAACCAAAGGGGGGCTTCGGCGATTATCCTTTGTCTCTAGTACAACTATTTTAAAAAAAAAATTGATTATTTAGTTGGCTAGCATAACAATTGATCATGACTTCCAATATTCACCATCAAGGCAAAAAATAATAATAATAATCATGGGTCATACCTTTTCTACCAAGAAGAGAGGTTGTTTATCAAATGGCATATCATTCTCAAGGTGTGATGCAAGTATCTCCACTTTGTCACAACTATATATCTCCAAGGTCTTCAATGCTAGCCAATGTGACACATATTTTCCAATGTAGATGCACCTCAACTTTCTTAAACGTTGAAGCTTGAGGGAGGTTAACTTTGGGAACACAAACCTAGGAACTCCTATGTCTTCCTTCTCGATAAGTTCCACAATGCCACATTTATCAATCTCCAATTCCTCAAGTTGGGTTAGATCTATTGCTAATGAGGCTGGAAATAGAGAGGTGAGGCTCTTGCATCCATAAACTGAAACAAAACGGAGACACTGGAATTTGACTCGACTTAGGAGTTCCTTCTCCCATACACACTTTAGCTTTGGTAACCAATGTAACTCTAGCCTTTTTAATGGCAAATGAGCAACAGGATGTCCATCTAGAGGATTTAGTGGCTGAAGTTTGAAAACAACTTCAAGCAAATGACATAATTGTACCTCCAAACTTTCCAAGCTCTTGAGCCGTCCAAGAATGCAAGAAGGAACAATGTTCAATAGCTTATTGCATCTCTCCACCTCAAGCGATTTTAGTTTGTGGAAAGAATCCACAGCAACCTGATTGTCCCATATTATCTTAATATTATCCATGTCCTTGATTGCTAATGTCTCCACGTTAGGAAATGCAACCTGCAGGTGAAATTAGTGATTTTGATAGATTAAAAGTTCATAAAGTTCCATTACATATAGAAGAGCTTGCTTGAGGAAGAGTGTCATCATTAGAAAGTAAACAATGAAGAGATTGAGATTAAAAAGGCAACTAATCATCCATCAAAAGTGGCAGTAAGAAGAAGCTGCTCGCTTCAACCTTGAAATCAAATTATGAGTTTCTTGATTGTGGTAAAGAAAAATTACGTGATGCAAGGAAACACATGGAAGAAGCGATAGTCCTATCAATCTTGATCTATCAATTGTTGCCGTCTTATTAAATGAACGCTTCCTCATATTGCAAAGGTCATACCAAAGGATGGAAGACCACACAAAACAATAAGACAAACAAAGCTATTCTGTTCATGTTTTGACACATATTAGTCTCCTCATATTTTCGAATGATGGTTCATAAGGCAATATAAAATATTCGAAAACAAAAAGGACAATATTTCTTAATAGCGGTGGGCCTTAATTTTGGCAAGTTTGGTTGTGTTGTTTCTCTACGATAATCAAGCCACTTCAATAAAGTAACCGTGGTTGATTTGTCCCTATTAGCAACTTTCCCACTTCCCATTCTACCTCTCCACCAATGGCCTCCCGCCACATCATGGAAAGTCCCACTTTCCAAACAACACCACAAAGTGTGCCTCCCTCACCCCTACCCCCACGTGAGTGACAATCCTGTGCAACCCAAAGCACTCGAGAGCAATCAGTCTGTCGAAGCATGTTGTTGCATGCGGCGCAACGGCTGAGATTGCGTCGATGGCTCACAAGTAACCTGGATATCCCTGAGATTCGGCCCAGACGAGTGCAATCACATAGGCTCGCGGAGGAGGGGAACAAAAACCCCCAGGGTCGCCTTAAATTCACAACATTGACTTGTCAACCATCCCAACACAATGCATGCACTCAACCCAGCCCAACCCCCGGGTAGAGCACAAAAAAAAAAAAAAAAACAATATCATCACCACCTCCTCCATAAAAATGGTCCAATTGCGCAGATTGGCATTTAAGATAGATCGAAGCTTTAGAGGTATGATTAATCTGAAAGCAAGAGCTCCCTTCCATCGGAAAAAAAAATGTAAAAGAATATATTACTCATTTTATCAGATGATTGCTACTATCTCACAATGGAGATTTCTACGATGAAAAAAAATAAAGAAACTATAGAATGACCGTGATTACGAAAGACAGGCAATTTATTGACAAAGGAAAATATATCATTGTAATACGTGATCAAACAAGCGAGATTGCAATCACGAGAAGTAAATTACTAGCTATAAGACTTAATTACAGAAGGTTTAATTTACTACCTACCTAAAGAAATTTTGCAATTTTGAAAAGTAATTTATTACTTCACGAGGGAAATGTACTATTATAAAAGATTAGTCTTACAAGTAACTTCTTTTCTTTCTTTTTTCCTGGGCCACCTACCTAAGCCCACTTGGGCTTATCCAAACCTAATCAATTTATTCATGAAATATTATAATTTATTTAGTAAGATTCAGTAAAATTTACACGAAAGGTTTCTCTTTAACAATTATCCTATAATTTGTATCTTCTCATGAATGTAGTACCTTCAATCCTTAATATTAACTATCTAGGTGTGGATGGTCTACTGCGATCCTTGCACTTAATGTCTACGACTCACACCAATAGTTAAACACATGACATCGTATTCTCTCTTTTCTCTCTTTTTTTTCATTTTACCAAATCCTCGTTCTCTCTCTTCACATCATCGAAAAATCAACTTCGAAAAAGCACAACCAAGGCTCATAGCAGCGTCAAGCTTGTTTGTCACATAGAATTCGTGAGAGAAACAAATAGAGATGGAATTTGCGCCTGGTCTGCAAGGGAGATGACGGATCGCAATGAGCGTGTCGACGGTGTCAATAAGTCGATTTGGCTCTCAGCCCTTCAGCGCGGGGTGAATAGGAGTGACAGAAGACGCAGTCCCTCGCGCAATGCTGAACAACTTTCTGACGGAGAGAGAGAGAAAGAGGGACCCACAAAAAGGAGAAGAGCATGATGACACGTATTGGCCATCGATACGTGCCATAGCACAATAGGCCAAAAAAGCCCATTCTCAAACTTCCGTTTTATACTTTGTAAATCTACTATGACAACTTAAATTTTCACAGATCTTTATTACATCATTATAATAGGACAAACATGTCTTGTCAGCTAAAAGGCTTTAAGAAATTTTTGTTGTACAAACGGCCGCGTGTTTTCCTTAATTGGACCACTGCTTATCCATAGTTTATTTCTCTTACTAACAATAATAATCAACTATACATAAACGGCCTCAATTTCAATTAAATGCCATTAATTGTTGTTGTGATGATCTAAATTATCAACTTCATATTCATAAATTCTCAATTACATAGTGCTTCAAACAATTTTCTAAGTCTGATTTCTAGGATATAAAGGTTTATTATACATAATCATTTAATTAATTTTATTATGAATGTCACGGTCTACTACATATCAATTGCCATTTTATATGCTCAAGCCTCGACCATATTTTGGAATAATGCTTCAAACCAAGCATTCGCTTGAAAATCATTTCATTTTAATGTTTCGCCAATTAAGACCATGATTTTGACCATAATGAAGGAACAAAGCACATGAAGTAGTTTAGAAATGAGAAAATAAACTTAATTACGAGAATTAATTAATAAAATTAAGCCAAAATTTTGAGTAAACAAAGTGGGAAAATGACAATGATATTTCACCGCTTAACATAGAATTGGTGAGTTATTTTTCTGTTAATTATGATAATCAAGGTTCCACTCTATTAGGGAAAAAATCTATGTAACATCCCCTTGATTTAGGTAAAAATTATACTTAACTTCATGAAAAATAAAATACTATCTTTTTCTGTTTGTCGACAACACTAACATTAGAACTTGATTTGCATGTATTTCAAATTGCCTGTACGACAATCTTAGAACTCCTCTCTCAACAAGCCACTCATTATTAATTGCTTTCTCCTCTCTCTCTCCATAATTTCACTATTTAATTTTAACACTCTTATTTTTGTCCTCATTCTTGAATGATGCTAATTTACATAAATAGAACATTTATTTACTTACAAAAGAACATAAAAATTACAGGGAAATTACCCAACCCATTCATGAACTTTGAGGGGAGCACACCTTTACTCCTAACCTTTTAAATATTACATGAATTTGTTCAACTTCGATTATATTGCGGATGTCAACCCTTCGGGCATTGTACCATTTGCATGTTAAATGTGATCTTTTACGATAAAGTTGCAATTCTTTTGTATCCGTTTTAGTTAAATCATCCTTTGGCCTCCGAATGCACTAAAATGTGTTAAAAATTTCCAAAATAAATAAAGAAAAATGGGGAAAAAAACGCAAAGATCTTAAAAGAGATCAAGACAAAAATTACTAATAATATGGTTGACTTCATGAAAAAGAGCTAAACATCAACTAGTCTTTCAAATATGTCCCAAGCATATAAAACAATCATAGGAAAGGATAAATTTTTTATTTCTTTTTGCAAATAGCATCCCCAGTCAGCTATTTAAAAGGACCATTGGATGATAAAATCAAATAGCTATGCTCCATACGCCATAGTTTATATAACCAAATTTTGGCAGTAAATGTGTACCGCTTAAAATCTTTGTGGGGGATTTCATGTAGTCTTTCCTAAAAGTCGCTCACTAATGCCTACAACTATGCGATATTAGCACAAGTTGAATATTTTGTTTATTATGCCAAAAGTGCAGGCAAATATATCTATACTTTTATACAATTTCGTATGCTTGCAAAGCATGAATGTGCATGAAATTGTGCACTTTTATTCTTATAGGACCTATGCAATGACTAAGTGATTATTGAAATAAAAATATGGAAAAGACATGCATCAATTAGATTAGCACCGTTTCTACTATTTGAAAACCCAATCCCCTTGCCCATTCTCCATATTGATTTTTAGCTAAGTCACCAATCTATAGATAATAACAAAGTTAGATAACTAAATTCGGTGAATCCATTTCACAAGATTATGAAATCACGTTATTATGGATTATTCTAATGCCAAAATCCCTTCAACGTTGCTTTATAAACCCTATTAAGGAAGGTGTACTTGCAGCATGCAAGTTGAAAATTACTGAGATCCTATAACAACCTAAATTTACGTGGATTTCATTCGATTAGTTGAATCTTCTACACAATGAAGAGAAACAGAAAATTTCTTTATCTAATTGCAGCGAAGGCATGATTGGATAAGGTAAATAGGAAGAAAATGAACTACAAATAAAAAATAAATGAATACGGATTATAATCTATGTGACGTCTAATTAGCAAATGAACAGAAGATTAATAAATAGTACTTTTTTCTTTTTGATAGAGAGTTACCTGTTGTCCGTCAAAGAATGCAAGAATGCAACTTGACTGTCAACTTGGTTGAAAAATTTTTGATGTGGAGGGACAATCATACTTTACAAGTTCCCACATAGATGCTTTAAGTTGTGGAAGTTTTTTAAAGCCTTTCATGGGATAATGAGCAAATACTCTCAATTCCATTTAATCCGTCTAAAAGTAGATGGTCAGTTTTGCCTAATAAAGTTTGTATGCATCTTTTTTGAAGAGAATCACTTATTGAATGCAACTTAAGTTCTAGTACGCTTGACCCTTTGTAACGTTGATAGCAGCGCGCACCACCTATCCGGATGTTGTACTTGGTTAATTTCTTGACGTTTAGATCCTTTGGGAGCATCCTCAAATCAGGAATGGACACATGCAAAGTGTGGAGATTCTTCCTATTACCCAACTCAATAAGCTTGGGATTAGTCGGTGGAGTTTGCTCCATGGCATTCCACTTATCAAAGCTATTCAACATATACAACTCCTCCAACTTCATCAAGCTCCCAAGCACACCCGGTTCAATTATCTCAAGTTGTGAGCATTCGCTTAAGTCTAACAACCTCAGCTCTACCAATTGTCCAATTTCTTTTGGTAATCGGTGAATATTGGAGTTCACAAAGCTGAGGATATGTAGCCCTTTTAGCTCACCAATCATGGCTACATCCTCTAACAAACAACCATCAAGACACAGAGTGTGCAAGTCCTCCAACAACTTGAACGGTGAAGGTGAATGAGTGAGACATACCTGAGAAAGATGTAAGACCATGAGTTTTCTCATAGAGTTGAAATATGAATCAGGGACCTTAAGAGAATCATTGTTTGTGAACAACAAGAAGATCTTGTTTCAGGGCAATCTAACTCTTCAGGAAGTTGCTCCATCTCAACGTAGGAAAAGCATAATGCTGTACAACTTTTGAGCTTATACTTTGGCAACTCCATCACTGACTCATCATTATCTTTCCACACGATAAGAGGTTCTTCTCTTGAAGCGATCGAGGCAACAAATCCACGAACTAAGTCATGAATCTTGAAACCATCATCATCTTCATCGTCTATATCATCTAACAAAAGGGATGAGGCTTTCAATTTTTCGGATTAATGAGCGCAACCTATTTCGAACTTCTTCCATGTTGCTATCTTCTCGAAATAACCTCAAACCCACAGCATACTTCACCAAGTTTTCAAGAGAAGGCTTAGAGACACCATAAATGACACAGAGTCGTAGAATTGACTTCACCTCTTCGCCATCCTTCCCTTTGAAATGATCATAAGTCAACTGCAACATCTTATTTATGCTCTCTTTTATTCCTATGTCTGTAGACTTCTCGATTTGTGTCAAAACATCCTTCCATTCATAAAACTCAGCGTCTTTAAAAATCTTCGCCATTGCAATAATTAGGAAAGGCAAACCTGCACATTTGTGGACTGCTTCATTCACCAAGGATCTGAATGGGTCATGATGAACTTTGTCTCCCACCGTCCTCTCAAACAATCTTTTTGCCTCTTCATCCTCCAGCTCTTCAAGGCGAAAGTCCCTGTCGCAGCCCATTTCCCTTCGCAAAACATCTTGAAATCTTGACGTCAACAACAACTTGCATCCTATGACTTTGTTGTCGTGGCCGCAAGGAATGCCCACTGATTTCAAGTCCAGCCCCTTCCACAGGTTGTCCAGTATTATGAGGACCTTTTTTGCCTTCTCTTCATTTTCCAACCTCTTGGGCTCTTCATTTTCCAACCTCTTGCGCCTTTCATCTTCCAACCTCTTGCGCTCTTCATCTTCCAGCCTCTTGTGCAAAAGCCCCGCTCGCCCGCTGATAGTCTCTTTGTTCTTTATCTCAGTAAGGCCCAAGCTGTCCGCAATCTCTCCTTGAATCTTCTTGATGTCTTCATTTTCCGACACATCGGCCTTAGTGACCCAATCAAATGACTTCTTTTCCTTATTCGCCTTCCACTTCCCCAATAGGGTGGACTTGCCGATCCCGCCCATCCCATAAACCCCGACCACACTATGGTTGTCATCAGCAAGAGCGTCCACGGTGTCCCGAATGAAGCTCTGATAGAATTGCTCTCGACGTCGAGGCAAAAGAACATCATTGTCCCTACGACATCTTTTATTCGCCGGAGTCAGTCGACGTTCCCTGGGCAAATTGCTGGAGGAGATGCCCTCTCTTTTGGCCGGAAGTAGAGCAGCAACGTTCCCTGGAGCATAATAGCTGGAGGAGATGCCCTCTCTCTTGGACGGAGTCAGAGCAGCAACGTTCCCTGGAGCAGGATTGCGGAAGGAGATGTCGTTCAATTCCTTGAATCCACTGCATCTTTGAGTGAGTCGTTGAATGACCTCAATCTTGTCCTTGGCCTTCCTACTGAATTGATAGCGACACTTGGGGTCAGGAAGAGTCCCATAGCAGCAAGTCTTGCTCGCCTCTGGGATGTCGCCCAACAGGTCTTGCGCCTCCTTCAAGGCCTTCTCAGCACTTGCATGTGACTCCGTGACGTGATCGTAGACATTCCGAACATTGTTTCTGGCCTCTTCAGCGAGATTGTGGACCCTATCAACCTCGTGCGCAAGCTCCTCGACTTCCTCTTGAAGATCTTGGGCGTGCCTCTTGGAGTAGATCACGTATCCGAATTGACGCTTGATGGGAGCAACTACGGACTTCAAGACATCCCACGCAATAGCAATAGCAGCATCGATCGACATTTCTCTTTTTCTTTTTCTTTCTCTTTTTTTCTTTTTCTTTTTCTTTTTTCTTTTTCTTTTTTTTTTTTCTTTTTTTTTTCTTTTTTTGAGAAAGAAAGGCGAGAAAATAGGGAGACAGTGAGAGAAGACGATGGAAAAGAGAAGCAGATACCGAAGAAGAAGAGAAGGAAGAAGAACGGTTGTGCCGAGGTGAAGAAAGAGGGAAACAGAGCAAGAACGATGAGAGATGAAGAAGGCTGAGAGATTTGAGCGCAAACAAGGATGGAGGAAGCAGAGGGAAGAGCAGTCAATTTAAAGTATAAAAGAGCTCGGTAACTTAACCATGGTCAAGGCCTTAACTAGACATTAGCTAATTCCTTGGGTAGCTGAAAACTGATAGCATATTGCTCCTTGTGGAAACCGGCAAAAGATAAAAATTAAATAAGACTGTTCCCGGTCGTTTCAATCAAGACAAGAAAAAGATGGTGGACCTATGAATAGTTGAGGTAACAGAATTAGATGATTTTCTGCATTTTATTATTTCTTTAGTTGATCGGTCACCATCACGTCTGGGCCTCCCCCAGCTATTGCCCAAATTGAATAGTTATCAGAAAATCGTGAAAGTAATGACCAGCTGTCAAAATAACAAAACGATTCGACTTAAATGCTCACGCGCGGGACAAATGGAGGGCAGGTCACAGTCGCACCCACTTGACATGTTGTTTGGTCCGGTGATAATTTCAATTGTGTGATTATCCAACTTATCCTAATTCTATTGTAAAAATTCAAATTTAACTTTAAATTATTTAATTTCACAAATTTAATTCTAAATTTTTACACAAAATTCTTTTTGTAATCCTTTTCAATCAATTTTGATATAGTTGTATTGATTATTGTCGCCTATGTTGATGGTAAGTGACATAATTTGTTGTGACTTTATTTCAAAATGACATTATTTTGCTTATTTTTCTCATTTATTTGCTAAATTTATCTTTTTTTATTATCTTATTTTTTTTTAAATGTTCTGATTTGTAGTTCATCCTCTTCCCTTAGAAGCCCTAGTTTTTTGTTGTTTTTAGAAGATGTTGCCGCCATCGATACTGTTACTGCAAGCCATCATTGCCATCACCAACAATTCGACCACCATCGTCAAGATCAAACTTGGCCGCCACCACTGCAACCACCATCATACGGAAGCCGCCATCGAGTTTCTCTCTTTCTCTCGCCCTCGTTGTATGGCCAACCTACATTAACAGAGCTCATGTCTTGGGATTGAGGTGCAATACCTCGCTTGAGGTTGTGCACATCACGTATGAGGTTGCGCGATGCAAATCTGAGGTCGCTTGAGTGGTTCCATTAATGGAGGTTGATGGTGATCAACAATTGATGATGATTATGAGGCACCCAATTAGCGCATTTAATAAGGTAATGCTTTAGCTGGCCTAGTTCGTCCATGCGTGCCAAATGATGCCAAGGACCTTGATTCCCATCCATCGCCTTCACTGCATAAGTCTTCTACTCCTTGTTCGAAGGATGAGTTCACTTTGTGCTCAATGCATTTGCGACAATGCATCAACGGCCCTGGGGTGCAACGACTTTGCCAAGCGGCACGCCAAGATCGAGCCGGGTGGCCTCGCCTGCCATCAATCTCAGTTGAGAGTACCCTCTTCTTGAATGCAGTCAGGGCAAGCAAGAAGTACATTCTCAAGAGCAAGATTGTAGCGAGCATGAACTGATTTTGATGGTGGTGGTTGCTTTGTTGGTGATGGCAGTGGTAGCTTACGGCAGATAATTAATATGACTAGAAAGCGATTTGGAAACTAAAGAAATCTTAAGCTGCATGTCACTGTGCCATGTGAATTGCTGGCTTGATAATTAATGTGCAACTTGATGAGCCATTCATATAACTACTACGTGCAAATTTCTCTAAAAATCACGTCTTAATCCAAGGTAGCATAAAATAGTTTGATGATGATAAGGTCAAATTAGCTTTGGAACCCTTTTTCATTTCCTGCGTTCCAAAAATTATATCTTTGCACCTTACAAAAAAAAAAAAACTTATATCTTTGGCCTGGCTTTGTTAAAACCTGTTATGCTCCTCTTTCTTTACTTGAGATCTGATGCGAATAGTGATTAAAACATGGGGTGCGGTAATTCACACATTTGAGGCTTAATTTCCCCGCTTCTCATCCGTACATACAAGGGCATACACACAGCTCCTCTAATTACTAATTAGTGCGTTCCCGCTTTGTTTTTCTTAACTACTCTCTCTAATTAGGCAAAAGCCAAAAGGCCATGAACTGACAAAAGTACCAACACTTTGCATCTCTTGCCGGTGTTTCTCCTCCTCCACCATCTCCGCTGCTATTTACAGTCCCAAAACTCGGCGTCTTCTTCGCCGGCTTGCTCCACTGGAGCCACGGGCGCCTGCACAACTTCCTCACTCCTTTTCTCAAACTCAGCCATGATTGTTAGATTGCTCCCAAATCCGTATTTTTAGTTATGATTATTTGAAAAGGTTAGGACTAGTTCCTAACAAAGAAAATGTTATCACTAAATAAAATTATGAGGGATGTTCTCTTTCTAGTTAAGCTGACAAGGATCCTCTGCATAATAACTACCTAATCTATGAGGAATAAGTGCATAAACAAATTACCATGTAAAGTTATCATTCTTTTAAAGTAGGTACATTTCTTTTGCATTCTATATCATTTGCGAAAAAAATGACAATGTTAACATAAAATTGTCATATTATTGATAATTCGATAATGCAAGATATAGATGCTACCCTAACGTTAGTTTAGGCCTTAAATAAACACCAGTCAATTACTTGGTTATAGAAATAGATGATTCTCTGCATTATTGTTCCTTTACTGGACTAGTGGCCATCACCAATGTCCACGTCTCCGTCCTTTCCTCCACCGCTAATGGATAGGCATTGATGGGGGTGTCCATACTTTCCCACCGGCAGGGTACCAGTCTTAATCCATCCTTTCATGCGTTCCTCAGTCGTCAATTGACAACATTGATTAGGTACAGGTGCTAAAACCACTCCTTGTGTAGGTCAATGAAATCGTGTTACAAATATAGAAGTGATATTAGGATTAAGCTATAGGAAAAAAACATTGAAAGTTTAAAGGTCAAAATGATATACGGATACGTTATTGTTTTATATATTGAATAGTAATTTTTTTATAATTTTCTATTTATTGACATAATAGACTTGGGCTCGCTTAGATCCGTTTATATAATTAATGTTTTAACAGTTAGTTGAAATAAGTATTATCTTTCAAACTTTGACAGAGTTGTTGACAAAAAACCCCTCAAAATATCCAGATAAGTAAAAATAGAAAAAAAAAATCAGTTCATAAAGAAAACCAAGTCGTTTAAAGAAAACATTTTGCCAGCCACGTTTGTTAGATTAGAATGTGAAGTTACTACTAGCTGTGTATATCATAAATTTCTAACCAAAAAATGTTATAACTAATTAAAGTCATGAGGTACTTTCTATTTGTGATTAAGTTGATAAAGACCTTCTGCATAATAACCAATTAGTTTACAAGGAATAATGCATATGAAAAATTCACCACATAAAGTAAGCATATTTTTTTATAATCCAATGATACAAGCATGGAAACTCGTCTACCTAGTAACTCATGAAATATCCCACAAACCCATGAACTGGTTGAGATCAATCTTTTGGCTAGCGAAGGTGGCTTTAAATCAAAATAGTTTTCGCGTACTTTGTAGGACTCAAAGGGGTGACCTTGGTTCATAATCTAGAAATTCCTAGCATCCCAATCAACTACACTAATTTTTTTGGTTAGGTAAGCATAATATTATTATTGTAAATAATGTGTATTTTGCATTCTGTATTATTTTTTAAATGAAAATGGTACTATAAATTTATCGTATTGTTGATATTCAATAATAAGTCTTTTATGGTGTTCCAATTGAGAAATTTTGCAAATATATTGAATATGAAAGAGCAATTTAGTAAAAATTGAAATAGAAGAAAAAAGGTAGGCCGGTTCTAGGCTGGTTCTAGGATCAACAAGTTCATATCCAGACTTCAAGTTAAGGATAAAGGCTTTGATAGGATAAGTTCTGCGTTCTTGGTACGAAGCACATTTTTCCTGGAACATCACCTCTAATAAGAAGATGCAGATAGAAATATAAGTGAAATGAAAGTGACAATTTTCTTTGACAGTTACCTTTTTTGCGCGATAAAAAGTTAATCTCATTTTTACAGACAGCTTTAATCTCTCTCACCTTCCCCACTACCAGGATAATTGCTCCTTTACTTGTATCATTTTATCATACGGTTAAAGTTTTGTAATGGGAAGTGAAGATGGACGCACTGCTGTGTAGTACAACCTTCTGGTCTCAGATGGCAGTTGTCTTATCCGTCACGTGAAGTCCTTTTTTACACTCTTCCTCTGCACCTGCAGTTTATAATAATGATGGGACAGTACAATGACTTTTCTTATGAACATGAAGCCTTTTTACTGAGGGCTCTAGTTCGAGATATATTGGAATAAAGAAGCTCCAATGACGCGTGTCATTTTAACTAAAGGGTGATGAAAATAAATGCATGGACGGGTCTTAGCGTCGAAGCATTATTTTTTCTTTTCCCACCAGGTCATGTTTTGGCTCGACAAGTCGAGAATCTTCAGACTTTTGTGGGTAATTCCGAAAAAAAAAAGCATCAATTTTAGATAAGATAAATTTCCTCAAACTCTTTTTTTTTTTTGTCTTGTAAGACTGTACGAACTTTAGATCGAATAACAATTCTATCCCTAACTTTTTTTTATCTCGAAAAAAATCAACTTTCACTTAAATTCTAAATCTGGTTTCCCTTAACTTAGATTTATTAATTATTCTTGGATTTATGCACTTGCTAGCTAGATTTAAAACACTATTCATCGTCCTCTTGTTTTAGCCACAATTTGGAGAATAATGATGAAACTATTCATCATTTCCTACACTTTACTAACAAGTAAAAAAATCCTTTGATTGAATTTCTCTTGTCAGATTTTGTTGTTTTGCCGTAATATGGAATTGTAGACCATTGCCTACCAAGAGACACCATGGTCAAGATTCGCCAAGTTCACGACTAAAATACTTTTTGCTGGAACAAGGTTAACTTCAAATACAATGTTAATGGTAGGGGTTAGAATTTGGATAAAAGTGAATATTTATGATTTTTTATGAGACAAAAAAATTGGGTCCATTTCTTACCTTTTACCAAAAAAAGAAAAAAGAATTGGGTCCATAAATCACCGCCTTCAGCGGCTCAGCTGGCTCGAGCTCTCTCTCCCTCACGAATAGGAGAAATTCGAATCCCAGAGGCAGCGTTAAGGATTCTTACTTGGAGTACTATGGTAGTGGGTCCTGCAGTCACTCCCTCAGGGTTTGCTCGCCGGCTGTCGGCTTACGGGGTTCCCTAAGTTACCCAAAAAAAATAAAAAATTGGGTCCATAATTATCACTTGATCTAAAGTTCAAACTTTTTTGCGAGAAAAAAAAAGTTTAGGCCCGATTTATCCCTTGATGTAAAGTTTGTGTTTTTTTACGGAAAAAAAATAAATTGGGTCAAATTTGTACTTTTTCTTTTTGGGAATTAGCCTGATTTTGATAATAGAAACACAATGACTTTTTGCCGAAACATTTTATCAACGGCTGGGATTTAGTACTAGATATCAATCAATTTAAAACATTAACAAAGTTTCAAACCACGACGAAAAAAGAGGAGATTGGTACATGCTATGGAGCCTTCATCCTTTCCTTCGCCCTAGTGGACAGACATTTAGTAGGTATCCATCCTTTCATCATTTGCCACCGCAAATGGCCCTTTCATCCCTTTTCACAGGTAATGTACTAGTCCCGATCCATCCTGTCATCCTTTCTACCACCATTAATGGACAAACGCTAATTAGGTACTGGTATTAAACCCGGTCCATGCACAGATCAATGAAATCATATTTAAAATATAAAATTAACATAATAATTGAGCAAATTGTTGTATTAGAATGTCAATTGTAATTGTTACCTTAGATGTAACTTCAAATGAAAATTGCTCGATCAGAACTCATAAGAAAATTAAACTTTTTCAGTTCTTGCTTCTTGGATGCTGCTATTCCATGCATGACAAAATAAATATGGGAACGATTGTGAGCAACAACTGACGATTGCTTCGTGGCCTCTCATTCTGATTCTAATTATCACAAGTGCTTGGGTCTGTTTGGAGTTTTTTTACCTCTAACATCTATTATCCAAATATTGTAGTTATCACAAATTGATTTTCAAAGCCTTCAAAACTATATATTATTGAAAAATAGAGTTATTTGTTTTTCATAATTTATAAAACCTAATTATTATCATTTTCAATTTTTTTAGCGAAAGCAAAACGCAGAAAGTGGTACTCAAAAAGTTTAAACAAGTAGAGCAAGTTAACAATAGAAGTCAAAAAAAAAAAAAAAAATGATGATGGAATGTTGTATGGAATCTTTTCAGATCTCTCTTGCATATTCCTAATTCATGACAATCATTTTGAACAAGGTCATCAAAATGAATATAGATATGTGGAAAAAAAATGACTGGGAAGATAACGAAGTAAGTCCCAAGTTGTTTCGAAACATATTTATTGTGAAACATCACCCCTAGTAAGATGTGGACAAAAATGTAAGTGAAATATAATATGGTTTTCTTTTTGATAGCTACCATTCTTGCAAGACAAAAGATTCAATTTTAAGTTCACCCACAGCTTTAATCTCTCGTATCATTTTTTTTTAGCCAAAGTTTGGTACAGGGAAAGTGAAGATGGACCCACAAATAACTAGTACAACATAGTCCGTGGTGTCAAATGCCGGTTGCATTAGCGGCGAGTTGAAGTTATTTTCACACAATTCCTCTCTGGGGAATATTAATGGCAAGACAGTATTATGAAAATAATTCCTCTCCAGGTAATATTAATGGCGGGATAGTATCATGATTTCTTTTCAAAACGGCAAGACTTATTAGTAAGGGGTCAAACTCTAAATTTATTTAAATAAATGTGCTATAATAATGTCTTTGTTGTTTTAACTCGAGGATAATAAAGAGAAATATGTGATGAGTCTTTATAACTGAGCATTACATTTACACTCGATTTTGGTTCTTGACAAGACGATCTTTAAATTTTGGTGAAAGAAACATAGCAACTTTTTTGTGAAATATTATGAGATTCAATAGTAGAGATCCAATTATTTAAAACTTTAACAAAGACACATACCCTGAGAAAGAAAGAGAGATTGGTTTACATACCATTAGAGATATTTAGGATTTTTTTTTTTAACCAATCAAGAGAAAATGAATCAAATTTGACCCAACCTTTTATTCCTTTATGCCGCCATATTCAATTATCTCATTTTCAATAACTTCTCAATTTTGTCAAATACTATCTTTAATCATTTTATTTTCAGAAAAATATTCTAAATATCCCTAGAAAATATATAAATATCTCTAATACATAAAATGGAGCTCGACGTCTTAACCTTAGTTTAGGCCTGAACTAAGCACCAATCGGTTTCTTTAGTGCAGGATGGTTCTCTGCATTATTATTCCTTTGCTTGAACAGTGACCACCAACAATTTCTGGTCTCCATCCTTTTTCCTCCACCGCTAATGGACAAACATTGATTGTCCAGAGCACTTGCATCCCTTGGTCCTTTTAGCTTTTTCAACAAGCATCTTTGTTAAAAGCGGAACTCGAGAGGAATATTTGTGGGACACCCCGATAGCAAATATGTATTCAAATTATTGCATCTTCTGGACCTGTTTTGGTCTCCCCCTTATTATTGACCCTTATATGAGTTGACGACGTCAAGCATGGGAGAGAAGAAGGTACAAGCAATTTAGTCATCTATTTTTTTTTTTAACAAGATGCTATGAATCCTTAACTTGGCCCTCCACGACTTTTCTGAATAAATAAAAGTTGCGAAATTATTATTTCCCTCAATATATACCATGAAGAATCCAAAGGGAACTAACTGTCAGTGTAATTATTCACAGCACTTGGCAATATTTGTTAGTTTCGAAGTTACAATCACCGCTCCAAACTATACAATAGGGTGCATAATATGTAAGTAATTAATCTTAACTTATCGAAATTTGTGCTCTTAGACCATACACAGGGTACATAACGTAATCTCAAGTCTTAGCCACGTGTAAAATGGATAAAAGCAAACAAAGTGAAAACTCATGCTAAAAGCAAACTATAATACGAGGCAAACTTTCAAATTTGGCATGTTGAGCTTGGGATCTATCCATGAATCTCTAAAAAAAGATGGCTACATCACCACTTTGAAAAATAAATGCTCTAATTCAAATGTGCTGGCTAAGTGAATCCTGCTAAGAATAATGCATTTGGAGATGATTGACTAAATGATGCGATTGTCTGCTTATTCACATCACTTATATAAATCAATTCTTTTAGTTGTTATTTATCTCTTGCTTGATAATATTCAAATGATATGTGCGTATTAAATTATAAACTTTTACTTTGATTGGTGATTGGCTAGACACAAGTGTACTCTAAACTCTAGGCTAAGAAGGCATTACAATTTAAAAAATAGGAGTACTTGAAAAAGATGAGTTATTTCGACTCAAAACGGTTGTAAAAATAAGAAGAATAGAAAAGATGAACTTCACCTTTGACCATAACCATGGCTTAGGAAACTCCATCAGCTTGAGCGAATGAAGTTCCTTGTTGCTTTTTAGAACCAGATTTTGAATAAACAAAGAGGTTTTGTAATTGCATGAACCTAGTCCTCATGAATTGAAATGATCTCGCTCTTTGTATTACGTCATTTTCACTTGAGACCCAAATGATGCATGTTGAACTTAAATATTACCCTTATACCGCTCTATCTAATTATTTTTATAGTGTGGAGTTTTTAATGTGTGGAAATAAAGTTTTGCGATAAGGGGAGGACATAAAAATTAGATGATCAAAATTTACAAGCGCAAATCATCATTTTACTCGTGTAATCAAGAAATGTATGAGATTAAGATTCTGTCATGATTAATGGGGAGACATACACAAGAATGTTCTATTTTCATCAAAGTATTGGCCACTAAATTGCACGATTAGTCTCAAACTTAGTATACATAATGTAATGGAGCCTTAAATTTTTTAATTGAATCAATTTAATCTTAATCCTTCAAGGAAAATTGTAATAAAGTATTTCCAAACAAGTTTCACTTAATTTATCTAATGCGTCAATCCAATAATAAATAATCATCCTATGTGTAGCAGAAAAGATGAAGATGTGACGTGGACTGAGGAACAATGCTGTTTTTGTTGATATAAATGGTGACTTTGCTTGGTCGAGCAGCTAAGCTAAAGCCCTAAATCACCAAATCTTTAGTTCTAATGTTCGACTTAAATAAAAGGGTGCGACGGTACGCAGAGTCTCGAGGTCCAAAATCAAGAATCTATGACTGAACTGAATCTGCCAAAAAGTAGCGAATAGAAGCAAAGCCGCAACCAGACCAGCAAGCAACCCGACCCTTTTAGAACAAAAAACTTCCACAGAAGTACACAAAAACGAACTCACCACGAAAGAGGCACACAACAAAACAGAAGCAAATTTCATTTCAACAGCAAAAATGAAACTTGTTTTATCATCAACCATTGGTTTATTTCCACATTGTAGAAAAAATATCTTGGGCGTGATGCTCCGCATGCTAAAGGGCAATTATAGATAGAGAGAGTGAGGACACTCTATTAAATGATGTCTTGTCAAATTATTGCATCTTGTGGCCTGAGTAGCGTGCGTTGCCTTTTTCCAATGATAGAACTCTTTCAGACGAGAATACATGTGGACCCCATTTTTGGCATGAATGGTTTAATTTTGGGATTTTGGTAATAATAATTCATGGCTGCTTTGTGGGAAATAATAACTTTCTTGAGGATGTGATGGAAAGCGAAAGTACAGGCTAAGAGCTCTGAAAATTATTTGTCGAATCATTACCTACTTAAGTTTGCCAGTAAATTTCCTAATTACTGTTTGAAAACTTCATTCATGTCATAAATTATACATTGGTTGATATTCTTTTTCTAATGCCAAAATTAATTGAATAATTCTATCTCTACTGACTTTAAATTTTAGAATACCATCAAATTATAAATTATAAATTAAGAAAACACTCAATAAAATATAAAATGGCCATATGTATATATGTGTGTGTGAATAATTTTTGATAATGTTCTACCAATTAACATAGTAGATATGGGCTAACTTAGACCCTTATATCTAATTAATGAATATGATAAAATAATTAAATAAAAAATGATACGGAAAAAAAGATATAGGCCAATTCTCAAGTCAACCCTAGAACTAGCCGATCTGATTCTTGTTGGAGAAATTCTTCTGGAATATTTTGAAGCTGACAAAACGGTTTATCGCCCAAGTCGAAGTTTTGGACTCTACTATTAAAGTCTCGAAGGCCTCCTGACTACCGGACTCAAGACTCAAAGTCCATTCTCATTGACGGTTTAATCAGTTGAAGAAAGGCTATCCGTAAGCTGCTTCATTAAGGATTTGGCCTTATCGGCCCTGGAGAAGATCTCTTGGCTGGATATGACATAACGGATTCCTTTATTCAAATCAAGAATGATTAAAGATCCGATGATGACGAAGTATTCATGGAAGGTTCTACTTATGGAAACCAAGATCCTGATTGTATGGGCGAGCAGGATTGATGGGCTATCGACATGTTCCTTTAATAGCTAGAATAATCTTCTTAATTGATTCTGTCCAACGGGAGGATTGGAAGAATTCCTTTGGTAAGTGCCAACGGGTATGATGGCACAAAGGAGCATAAAAAGGAAGACGTTCAGTTGTTTGAGGTGGTGCACGATAGAAGAATTCCAAAGTACGAAGCTCTTTGATTCTTAGTCAATTCACTTGCGGCGAAATCTTGTACGCAAAAGAGAGTCTATATTTTGAGATACCTTGAGGAAGTGTGGTAGAATATCTACATTGTGGAATCAAGGGAAAGCATTGCTGTAACATCTCTTTTGTTCATAGTGAAATCCAGTAGGTGGGGGTCATCGGTGTAGAAGAGTGGACGTAGGCTTGGAATAAGCCGAACCACTATAAACCTTGTGTTCAATTTTCTCTTCCCTACTCTTTGCTTTACTTTGATCATAGTTCGTTTTGTTAACTAAAGGAGAGCTTCATTTCTATTGTTTGCCTAGTATTGCTTTCATATCTTGAGAAATTATTTAAATACCTATTCACCCCCCTCTAGGTGCTATTACTATCTATATCAATTGGTATCAGAGCTTGTGTACTCACTTTGTTTGAAATGTTTTACTTCAGAGTTAAAGATCCATGGCTAGTATGCTAGCTCCAGGGCTGGTGGAAGGGCAAAGCAATACCAGACCACCTTACTTTGATGGAAATGATTACAACATCTGGAAAAACAAGATGAAAGCGTTCCTACGATCAAAGGATCATCTGGAATGGAACGTTGTAGAAAAAGGAATCACTCCTAAAGCTGCATCTGTCGCAGAGAGAGGAAAAGAAACTATTGAGTCAAGTGAAATGACTCAGGAAGAGATAATCAAGAGACAAGCTCTTGATGCAAAAACAATTTATTCTTTATATTGTGCTTTCTCACCTACTGAATATAACATAATATCTTCGTGTGTTACAGCAAAAGAAGTCTGGGATAGATTACATATCACCTATGAAAGAATTGATCGAGTGAAAGAGACCAGAATCAACATTCTCCTCGGTCAATATGAAGCCTTCAAAATGAAATCAGGAGAATCTATAACCGACATGTTTAGTCGTTTTACGAAATCGTGAATGGTCTTGAAAATCAAGGTCAACCAATTTCGATCCCATGAAGGTAAACAAGCTACTTGCGTGGACTCTCCAAGGATTGGAATCACATAAAGACCTCAATAAGAGAGACATAAAGAATCATGCCACTATATGTCAATGAGTTGGTTGGAACTCTTTAGTCTTATGAAGTGGAACGAATCAATGAAGACGAAGATCCTAAAGGTAAGAAATCCATTGCATTAAAATCCAATGATGATTCTAATGTAACAGATTCTGAAGACGATATGGACGATGAGGAGCTTGCTCTCATGATAAGAAGATTCAGAAAGCTGAACAGAAAAGGAAGAAGATTCAATCCAAAGAAACAGAGTTTTCAAAAGCAATAGACCAAGTCTGTTGATGATGATGAATCAAACAAAGATGTAGTCTCGCTTTGAATATAAGAAAAGGGACACATCGAGACCTAACCGTCCTCTTTTGAAAAAGAAGAAAGGAAAAGCTGAAAAGTATTGAAAGGCTCTTAAAGCAAAAACCTAGAGTGATACGAGTGTGAAGAAAGTGATGATGATTATGCCAATATATGTCCGATGGCACAACCGTCATTCGTAATCAAACTCCGAAACAGACTCAGATTCGGACAGTGAATTTGAGGTAAGTAACTTTAAAATCCCTGTTAAAGTTTCTAAATACATTAATGAGCTGTGTTTTAGTCTTAAGACTTCTCTTAAAATGATTTCCGAACTTAAAAAGGAAAACTCTGCACTAAAACAACAGGAAAATGTTTTGAAAGAAAAGTTGAAATGTTTAGACATGAATGTTTCTACTCTTAAAGAAAGTGAAGATAATCTCTTGAAAGATAATGCATTTTTAAAAAATGACTTATCAAATATTTCAAAAAGATTTTCAATAGGATATGAGAAACTTGAAAAAATTCTTTCAAAGACAAAGACCTTATTTCAATAAATCTGGTTTAGGAATGACAACGAAACCATTCCTTTAATTGATTTTCCTAAAGTGAATGAAAGAATTAAGCAAATACCTCCAAAGACATTTTACAAAAATCATTTTCAAAAAGTGTTTGTAAAACCAGTAGGTCGAAATGCTCTCGGATGTTCAAAGTGTAATAGTGCGGATCATTTTGAAAAAGAGCGTCCTATGGTTTGGAAACCACATTAAGAAAGTATGGGCAAAACTGCATATCATACTAACACCAATGGACCCAAGAAAATATGGGTACCAAAGAAAGCTTAAGTCTTTTTAAATGCAGGTCATTATCAAGAAAAAGGTAAAATGGTATCTGGATAGTGGATGCTCAAGACATATGACAGGAGATTCAAATTGCTTCATAAAGCTCGTTCAAGTAAATGGTGGAAAAGTCTCATTTGGAAGAAACATCAAAGGAAGAATTGTGGGATTTGGAATCTGTAAAGATTGGAAACCTCACAATAAGCAATGTTTCCTAGTGGAAGGACTCAACTACAATCCGCTCGGTATCGATCACCTGTGTGATACTAGTTTCAAAATTAACTTTCAAGAGGGAATATGTCAGGAACTAGTAAAGACTCTACTCAGTCATTCATGGGCCGAAGACATGGAAATATCTACCTCTTGGATGTGAAACCAGATGAATCGCAATGTCTAATCTCAATTCAAGATGAAGTGAGCTTATGGCACAGAAAGCTTGGGCATATCAATATGAAGTAGATAACCAAAATTTCAGCAAAGGAAGCTTGTTCGTGGTCTACCCAAATTATCATACCAAAAGTCTGATTTATGTACACCATGTGTATTGGGAAAGCAGGTAAAAAATTCCTTTAAACCAATAAATCAAGTTTCCACTAATCGTGTACTCGCAGCCTTCTCGCATATGGATCTTTTGGACCAACCGAACTCGAGCATTGGAGGTAAGAAATATTGCCTAGTAATTGTGGATGATTACTCACGATTTACTTGGGTATATTTCCTGACAAGTAAGTCTGAAACCTTCTCTTACTTTGAAAAGTTTGCTAAAAAGGTTCAAAATGAAAAAAAGGGTATGTTATCTTGAGTATAATAACAGACCATGGAGGTGAATTTGAAAATCTAGATTTTACGAAATTCTGTGATGAATATGGTTTTCAACATGTGTTCTCCTCTCCATATACTCCAGAGCAAAATGGAGTTGTGGAAAGAAAGAATAGATCACTTCAAGAAATGGCTAGAATTCTTTTAATTGAAAGTAACATCTCTTCACGATTTTGGGCTGAAGCAGTTTTCAACAAAGCATGTTACATTATCAATAGAATTTTTCTAAGGCCTATTCTGGAAAAAAAAAAACCCCTATGAGTTATTCAAAGGAAAGAAGCCTATTGTTTCATATTTTCGTGTGTTCGGATGCAAATGCTTTATATTGAAAAATGCAAATGATAGAGTTTGTAAGTTTGAAGAAAAATCGACGAAGGCATCTTCCTTGGATATTCTACTTCAAGCAAAGCCTACGAGTCTATAACAAGAAGAGTTAATTTATGGAGGAATCAATGAATGTCAAATTCCAGGATTCTATGCAAAATGAATCTGCTCAGACTCATCTTGAATAATCTGAACCTGATCCAGACTCTATAAAGTTTAAATCTCAAGAAGCAACTCGGACTTTGAAAGACTAGCAACAAATCGTTATTGAAGATTCAAATGAAGGAAGTGATCATCAACCTGACAAATCAACCAGTAACTGGAAGCATAAGTCCAATCATCTCAAAGATCTTATTATTGGCGACATTAATGAAGCAATTTGCACAAGATCCAAAAGGCGCGAAGAGTCTAGTGCTGTGGCTCTTATTTCTGAAATATAACCAAAAACCATAGAAGAAGCTTTATCTGATGAAAGCTGGATTGAAGCTATGCAAGAAGATCTCAGACAATTTAGTATTAATGATGTCGGGAGTTGACTCCTAAACCAAAAGGTAAATCTATTATTGAGCTAAATGGGTTTTCGGGAACAAGATGAACGAAAAAGGTAAAGTCGTAAGAAACAAAGCAAGACTCGTGGCCAAGGGATATACACAAGAAGAAGGGATAAACTATGACGAGACTTACGCACCAGTAGCAAGGTTAGAAGCAATTCGATTATTACTTGCTTTTGCTTGTTATAAGAATTTCAGGTTATTCCAAATGGACGTTAAAAGTGCTTTCCTAAATGGATTTATCCATGAGGAAGTCTATGTGGAACAACCACCTGGGTTTGAAGACCCAAGGAAGCCGGACTCGATATTCGACCGAAAAAAACCTTGTATGGATTAAAGCAAGCACCTCGAGCTTGGTACGAAAGGCTGAGTAAAATTTTAATTCAAAATGGCTTTGAAAAAGGTAAAGTAGACACTACTCTATTTATCAAAAGAGAAAGCAAAAGTTTTCTACTTGTTCAAATATATGTTGATGATATCATTTTTGGATCATCTAATGAAAGTTTGTGCAAGAAATTCTCTAAGTCTATGCAGGATGAATTTGAAATGAGCATGATGGGTGAATTAACCTTCTTTCTTGGATTTCAAGTGAAACAATTGAAGGAAGGGACTTTTATTCATCAAGAAAAATATGCTAATGATCTTGTCAAAAAGTTTGGACTGGAAAATTGCAAAAAGACTGAAATACCAATGTCAAGTTCCTTGAAGATAGACAAAGATGAAGGAGGAAAGAAAGTTGACCGAAGCTATACAGGAATATAATCGGTTCACTTCTTTATCTTATCGCTTCTAGACGACATTTTGTTTAGTGTTTGCATTTGTGCCGATTTCAAGCAAACCCTAAAGAATCTCATCTAAGTATCGCAAAGCGTATTATCAAATACATTGCTTCAACTTCAAGCATTGGCCTTTGGTATCCTAAAAAGGGAGACTCTACTCTTGTTGGATACTCAGACGCAGATCTAGCCGGTTGCAGAGTTGATAGAAAGAGCACCTCGGGTACCTGTCGTTACTTGGAAGCGGGGACGGTGTCTTGGTTTTCAAGGAAGCAAAATACGTAGCTCTTTCTACAGCGAAGCGAAGTATGTAGCTCTCGGAAGTTGTTGTTCATAAATTCTGTGAATAAAACAACAGCTAAGAGATTTTGGAATTGAAGATTCATGCACGGAGATTAACTGTGACAACACCAGTGCAATCAATCTTACCAAAAATCCGATTCTTCACTCAAGAGCAAAGCATATAGAAATTCGACATCACTTCATTAGAGATCATGTTCAAAATGGAGAAGTTTCGATTCAGTTTGTTGACTCAAAGAACCAACTGGCGGATATATTTACAAAGCCTTTGGAGAAAAATAATTTGAAATCATCCGTTCCAAACTCAACATCTTGAAGCTTGAAGAAGTTAAAGTCTAGAGACTCTCAGTCTCGACAATCATGGTTCTTGATTGTAAGCTATTTTATTCTCTTATATTAAATCTCGTAAAGGTACGATCATTTATCCATTCATAATTGATTTATGCTATCTTCAATTTCCGTGAAAAGTGCAATTTTTCCTTTTCAAAAAGAGTTCATGGTAGTTATCTATTTTTGAAAAAAGGCAGTTATTTTTTTTAAAATGCATATTTTAACCTTCCTTTACAACGTTTAGCATTTCCCCATTTCGACCGAGCTATACACAGTATGTTCCTCTTCACTTAACTCCAAAACCCTAAAAAGCATCGATCCTCCATTCCTGTCTTCCTCCCTTGTTTAATCTTTGAAAAAGTTGTCATCTTTCTTGGGAAAGTCAAGCAAGGAATCTTTCGAAGACTAAGAAAGATGTCGTCTTCAAGAAAGTTTTCGAGAATCGCAAGCAGGGGACCACGGCGAATGAGTGAGGGGCCTACTCACTTTGATTCACCGAGGAAGAGGAGTCACCAAGTCAGCAGCAGAGCCCACAACATTCTCAACAGCATCATTCTCCACCATCTAGTCCATAGGATGCTGGTCATCAACAAGAGGAAGAAATCATTGAAGACACAGATCCTGTAAGAGTTCAAAAGCCCTCTTTTATTTATAAGCTTTACCGTGCTTTAAAGAGCACTGGTACTCCATTGAACTACATCGATGAGTTTCTTAAGGACAAGGGATATGGGAATGAGTACATCTTTTTGTGAAAAATGGAGAGTTTGGAAATTGCTCCTAAGGGGTTGGCAGAAAAAACCCTTGCAAATATCCTAAGTGATCCGCGTGTTGGGGGATTTAATCCGATATATGGGAACGATGATGACAGATTGTACAGAGAATTTCAACCGAGAATGGGTGTTGCGGCGAAAATTCGAGGAAAAAGAACAGAGTTGTTTAGATCGAAGGAACATAAGGATCTATACTCCAAATTGTTGAAGCGTGGGGTGATAAACCCTAGGAGTGTGGATTTTGATTTCTTTGATGCTGTGAATGTCAATTTGAGGGAAAAGTTTAGTTTTCTTCAACTTGAACCGTTACGTTCCGACACCACGTAAGCCTATGCTCAATTAACTGCATATTTCTAGTCAAATCTTAGTTTCTTGGATGCGAATAGAATCTCTTTCAGTGTTCGAGATCAGGACTTTGTAGTGGATGTGGATATGTTGGTGGATGTGATTGGGGTTGAGAGAGGGAGATATCAACCCATCAGTGTCTCTATAACTCGTGCCACATTGGAACTTGTTAAAGACAGAAGGATAGAGGGAAGGATTTCCTACTCAAGGATGCGTGCGTTCAACATTCTGATTCACAAGATTGTGATTAATTGCCTCAGGCCGAAATCAACTTCCAAGACTGATGTTTCTAACTCAGAGGCAAAGCTGATGTACGCCATCAATGCCGGGAAAAAGTTTTCTCTTCCTCACACTATTATGTTCCACATGTATAGAGTAGTGGTGAAGGACAATGGCCAACTTCCTTATCCAGGTCTTGTGTCAAAGATATTCAGACGTTTGAATATTCAGCCTCCACAAATTCTCTGTGTTCGACCATGTGACAAAATGGTATTAGGACTGAAAATGGTGTCCAAAATGCGTCTGAAAGAACTCGACAAGGCGTTGGAGAAATTTAAGGAGAAAACCCCTGTCAAATCTCATCAAGTCTCTTATGCAGCAAAAAGAAAAGGGAAGGAGCCCATGGTTGCTCCATCCAAAAAGAGAAAAGCTCTCATTACTAATGAAGATGATGAGGATGACCTCACAATTTCTGCTATAGCATTGAAGAAGCTGAGTCATTTTGTTCCAGAATCAATGGAACGACAGGAGAAAGAAGCAGAGGAGAGAGAAGAACAGGAGAAAGAAGAAGAAGAAACAGAAAAAGAGGAGCAAGAAGCAGAGGAGAAGGAAGAAGAGGAGAGAGAACCTAAAGAAAGAGAAGCAGAGAAGGAAAGGTTTGAAGAAGAACAAGACAGAGAAAATCAACAGGAAGGAGAGCATGAGGAACTCTCTTCTCCACCTGAAGCCATGGAAACAAGGGGAGATGGTGAGAACAGAGGAATGTCCTCATATCCTGTTAACAGTGAAGGAGTCAGCCGCTCTCCAGCAGATCCAGAAGACATTCATGCCTCTCAATTTCCTGAGGAAGGACATGATGCTTCATCACCAAATCTGCGTGATTATGCTGATATATCATCGTCTGCCTTTACTCCATCAGATCGTGCCGAAGCCAGTATGCAGACTAATAACTCAGCAGATTTTCGTAGAATTATTGATGTACTTTTGGAAATGCGGGGTCAGATATATGCTTTGGAAAGCGAAGTTCATAACTTGAAGAATGCAGGACAAGCTTCTTCCGTTTCATTATCTGATCAGATCCAAGCCCTCACTCTTCAGATTCAAGCCAATGCTAAAGGTGAAGAGGTGGATCAACTGAAGGAAGAATTGAAAAAGCTGGAAGGCATCATCCAGTCCATGGGAGATTTCCATCTTGTTCGCATTCCCAAGCAAACTTGACTCCATTCTATTCCCATCTCAACCTTTTTTTTATGATGACAAAAAGGGGGAGAGATGCGAGATTTGAAATCTTTGAACTTAAACTTGTTGAATTTTTAGTTTGTTTTGATGTGTGACTTGTGTGTCTATGTCTGGATGAGGATTGACTGAACGTGGATTTGGATTTGACTGCTACTTATATTAAGTACTATTGATATCTTATGAATGGCTTTACTCTTATGCAAGACTAACCTATTTTCTGTGGTTGCAGATTCTAGTGTTATCATTAAGCCATTAATCTTTATGAGATATCCATATTTGCTTGAGTAATGTTTTGCAGGTCAAAGTTATTCAAATCTGCAGGAAAGTTTTGTCACCATCAAAAAGGGGGAGATTGTTGGAGAAATTCTTTTGGAATATTTTGAAGGCGACAAAACGGTTCTATCGGTCTAGTCGAAGTTTTGCAGACTCTACTATTAAAGTCGAAGACCTCCGGACTACCAGACTCAAGACTCAAAGTCTATTCTCATTGACAATTTCTAATCCGTTGAAGAAAGGCTATCCATAACTGCTTCATTAAGGATTTGGCCTTATCGACTGGAGAAGATCTCTTGGCTGGATATGACATAACGGATTCCTTTATTCAAATCAAGAATGATTAAAGATCCGATGATTGGCGAAGTATTCTTGGAAGGTTCTATTTATGGAAACCAAGATCCTGATTGTATGGGCGAGCAAGATTGATGGGCTATCGACATGTTCCTTTAATAGCTAGAATAATATTCCTAATTGATTCTGTCCAACGGGAGGATTGGAAGAATTCCTTTGGTAAGTGCCAACGGGTATGATGGCACAAAGGAGTATAAAAGGAAGACGTTCTAGTTGTTTGAGGTGGTGCACGATAAAAGAATTCCAAAGTCTGAAGCTCTTTGATTCTTAGTCAATTCACTTACTGAGCGAAATCTTGTACGCAAAAGAGAGTCTATATTTTGAGATACCTTGAGGAAGTGTGGTAGAATATCTACACTGTGGAATCAAGGGAAAGCATTGCTGTAACATCTCTTTTGTTCATAGTGAAATCCAGCCGGTGGGCTGTCAGTGCAGAATGGTGGACGTAGGCTTGGAATAAGCCGAACCACTATAAACCTTGTGTTCAATTTTCTCTTCCCTACTCTCTGCTTTACTTTGATCATAGTTTGTTTTGTTAACTAAATGAGAGCTTCCTTTCTATTGTTTGCCTAGTATTGCTTTCATATCTTGAGAATTATTTAAACACCTATTCACCCCCCCTCTAGGTGCTATTACTAGCTATATCAATTCTAAGCTATAATAGGGTCGACCACTTCAATTCATGATTTTTTGCAAGATAAAAGGTGCATTTTTATTTTCGTCGACAACTTTAATGTCTCGTATAATTTTTTTAGAGTCAAAGTTCGGCACTGGATAAGTGAAGCTAGACACGTTGATAAGTAGTACAACATGGTCCATGGTGCCAAATGCCACTTTAATTAGCAATGACTTGAAGTCATCTTTACATTTTTCCTCTTTGGTGAAATTTAATGGCAGGACAGTATTATGATTTCTTTTCAGAACAACAAGACTCTTTACTGAAGGGTTAAACTCCATATTTATTTAAATAAATGAGCTACAATAATGTCTTTGTTATTTTTATGCGAAGGTGATAAAGAGAAATATGTGATGAGTCTTTATAACCGAGCATTACATTTTGGTTTGATTTTGGTCCTTGACGTGATGATGTTTAAAGTTTGGTTATGAAACATAGCAACTTTTTTCTGAAATTTTTAATTATCAATTGGTGAGATTTAATAGCAGAGATCGTACGATTTAGAACTTTAATAAAGACACAAACCACAAGAGAGTAAGAGGAGATTGATGCAAACTGTTAGACATATTTAGGATGTTTCCAGCCACCAAGAGAGAATGAATCAAATTAAAATCTAGCCTTTTTGGTTCCTTTATGCAGCCATCTTTAGTCATTTCATTTTCAGTAGCTTCTAGATTTTGTCAAGATCATCTCTGGTCATTTAATCTTCAGAGGAAACATTCTAAATATTTCCAAAAGCTATCCAAATATTAATGGAGCTCGGCGTCTTAACCTTAGTTTAGGACTAAACTAAACACCAATTGATTTCCTAGTGTAGAAGTGAGTGACTTTCTGCATTATTGTTCCTTTGCTTAAATAGTGACCATCGAGAATTTCTGGCCTCCATCACAAATATTGATTGTCCACTAGTACTTCCATCATTTGGTCTCTTCAGCTTTTTTAAAAAGCACCTTTATTAAAGGTAGTTTAGATAGATGGGACTCCCCACTGTCGAATGTCTATTCAAATTATTGGATCTTCTCTACGTGTTTTAGTCGCTCTTTTATCATTGACCCTTACATGAGCAGACAACGTTACCCATGGCAGAGAACAAGCCAAATGCATTTTAGTCCTCTATTTTTTTGACAAGATGTGATGGAATCCTTGACTTCGCCCTCCACGATCTGTCGGAATTAATAGGAGGTGCAAAATTATTATTTTACTCAATATATACCTTGAACAATTCAAAGAGAATTGTTTGCCTGCATACATATTTCAACGAGCAATGTATGAATATGAATAAAATATCATACTATAGACATACGGAATGAAAGAAGACATAAGATGTATGCATGCTCACAGCACTTGACAGTATTTGCTAGTTTCGTGAGTTATAATCAGCACCCCGAACTGTACAATAAATTGCATAATTTTGTAAATAATCATTCTTAACCTATCAAAATTTGTGCTCTTAGATCATACATGGGGTAGATAATGTAATCTCAAGTAAAGTGAACAAAGTCAAAAATCGAGGTAAAAAAAACTAAAATATGAGGCAAGATTTCAAATTTGGAGACATGTCACCGATGAATTAAGCTTGGGATCTTTTGCTGGATCAAAAGTTTGGCAATGGCAAGTGAAGATGGACTCACTGATACGTGAGTACAAAGTGGCCCTTGGTGCCAGATGCCAGTTGTATTACCGGTAAACCCTCTTCCCCTGCAGTGCATATCAATAGCGGGACCATTCATCACTTTTCTCCAAACGCCAAGACTTCACTAATCCAGATTTATTGGAAAAAGGGGGCGCCAACGATGTCTGTTATATTTTAACTAGGGACATAGAAAGAAATATGTGATTTTTCTTTTTCCGCTAAGCCAGGTATTGGCCCATGACGGGTCGATAATTTTCAGATTTTGTGATAGAAACGTAACAACTTTTTGCTTGAATACTTAATTATCAGCAGCTGAGATTTAATACCAGTGATCGAACAATTTAGAGCCTTAGCAAAGACCCAAACTACGAGGAAGAAAGAGAAGATGGTATCCATTTTTTCATTCTTACCCACCGCTAATGTACGAGTCCTAAGCCATCCTTTCCTCCACCGTTAATGGATAAACATTGATAAGGTGCTAGTCCTTGACCCGCTCCTTGTGCTGGTCAATAAAATCATATTTAAATTATAGAAGTAACACTGTAATTAAGCTAATTGTTAGATTCGAATGTCAATTGTAATTGTTGCATTAGACATAACTTCAACTAGAATTGTTAGATCAGAATACTAAGGAAGGAAATTAAACTTTTTCTGTTCTTTATTAATATTTTAAACTAGATTGATTTCTAAGATACTGCTACTCTGTACATGGTAAAATTAATATGGCAAATGATTGTGAGCTAAAACTGACATTGCCTCATGGTCCCTCGTTCTAATTCTAGTTATCGCAAATGCTTGAGTCTGTTTGGAGCCGTTTACTTCTAACATTTATTTTCCAAACAGTGCGGTTATCACAAATTGATATTTAAAGCTTTCATAACTATATAATTATGACAAGTAGAGTTATATTTTTTTTTTCATAATTTATAAAACCTAATTATATTCATTTTCATTTTTTTTTTAGGGAAAGCAAAACGCATGGAAAAGGTACTTAAGTGAAAACAAATAGAACAAGTTAACTATAGAAGTCGACTTAGATATTATAAAAATAAAAATAAAAGTTATAGAAGTTGACAAAAGTGACGATGGAACGTCGTGTGGAATCTTTTCGGGAACACTCTCTTATATTCCTAGTTCTTGACAATCATTTTGAAGAACACTATCAAGATGAATATAGATCGAAAAAAAAAATGACAAAGCAGAGATTTGGACAATAAAGAAATCTGGCTGAAAGTGGTATTTCACAAATTACAAGGGCGTTTCCCAGCTGGGCCGCAACGTGCTACTCCCGACAATTTCATTGGCTAAAACTTGTGAATCGCTGGCTCAATAATTAATATTGCAAGTTGCTGAGCCATTCGTATAACTACGTGCAAGTTTCTCAAAAAATCATATCTTAATACAACATAGCACAATATAGTTTGATAAATGATTTAAGTCGATAAGGATCTCTAAAAACATAGCCATAACTGGTAAATTAGAATTTCAAGTTACTTCTGAATCTGTATATACATTATGGCTATTTGAAAAGGTTATGACTAACTTCTTACAACGAAAATTTCATCACTAATTAGAATAATAAGCATGTTCTCTTTTCAATTAAGTTGATAAGGATCTTTTGCATAACTACGTAGTTTATGGTAATGAGTAGTGCACATAAAAAATTTCCATATAAAGTTACCTTCTTTTTTTTTTTTTCTTTTTTCTTTCTATAAACTAATGACATGAGAATGGACATCCATCTATCTAGAAGCCCATGAAATGTCTTGTAAGTCCCAAGAACCAGTTAATCTCAAGCTTTTGGCTTGTATAGGTGGCTCTATATCAAAAAAGTTTGCACATAATTTATGGGACTCAAGCAAGCAATAAAATCATATTAAAATTATAGATATAGATTATAATTAAGCTAATTGAAAAGCAAAATTGAATCGAGATTGAATAGTTCTAAAACGTAACATGACCGCGTCATTGATTTATATATTCAAAAACAGTTTTCAATGATATTCTATTTACTGACATATTTATTAGACTTGGACTAACTTGGAACGTTATATATTCTTATTGATCAAGCACTACCCATTCCAATAATGAGATGCCCTTACCTGACAATGCTATTTAAATGAGTCAATCTCATCCACAGTGATAAAAAGATGACAAACCTACAGAACAGGACGACACATTCCTGGTTAAAGCCTATGTGAATAAAACAACAGAACCGAAATCACAATTAAAACTCACAGTAACATCCGGCAAATGTGCCGAGAAGAACAGCTTTCCATTGAAATTAAGCCTCCTAGGTTGTCCTCATTCTAATCCAACAAGGACAAAAACAAGACAAGACAAAAGCAGCAAAGAACCATTCTCTTGTTTTCTCACCACAATGAAGAGATTCTTCATTTTCTTTTTCAAATTCCCCGACACGACACCTTTAACTATTTAATGTAAAGTTATGACAAGTAATCCAATCGGGGTATACTCACTTGATCTGACGAATCGAAAAATATGTTGCCGCAAGCTTTACATCAAACGTTTTCTTTTTTAGTTTTTTCTTTTCTTGTTGTTTTGTTTTGTTTGAAAGGGCCTTGATCGGATGCTACTGCCGGACCACCTTCTTGACCTGGGGCTGCGGCATCTCCAGTGTACCTAGAATTCAATTATGATTGCTAGCGCCTCCAATGTCGTGCTCACGTTAACTGTGGATGTCCCCTTGGTGAAGTTTTTTTTTCCAACCATATATTGTTTATAATATAATTCAATAGACTACTAAAGCGATACTCATTAACAACATGCATTAGGAAAGGATGTTAGCTAGCAATTTCTTTCTTCCTGGAGCACTTTCAAAATAATAGATTTATCTCTACTTCTTCGACCTCAAATCATTACCATCTTGGTCTTTGCCCTATAATTTAACCTCTCATTCCACTTAAGCAATTTCATATCTTGGCTGTTCAAAGATGTACATGTGCAGACTATTTGGGTGGATTCATCATGCAACATATTCATGAAAAGTAAAGAGCAAATCCTATGTATTTCGACAGTTCATAGCAGTGAAGCTCATTAGGAGCTATAGATGCGTTAAAGGGGCTATGTCTTTGTCCCTAGTTGGCATGCATTTGTGAGAAAAACTCATCAGTGCGTTTGAAGAGCCTGTGTGTTCCAGCTAATTGATAGGGATGATATTGTGTTCAAAGTCTCCATTTTGAGCGGTACCAGTAGGACTTGATTTATACTGTTTGAAATGAGTATTTTTGGGTTTACAACAATGCCTCCCTTATTTGTTTGTGCCGCATCACTGACAAGTGCATTTTCTTTTGGTTGTTATTTTGAAATATACTGAAAAGTGGTTTAATAGAACTTTAGTGTGTCAATTGGTAAAGTTGATTTGTACGGGAATTCTAGTTAATTCACGTCTTCTGATATGAAGACCACTTATAATATGTTCGATCAAAATTCTGGTTTTCATGATAATCATAATGATTCGGCAAGTCATAATTTGATTTCCTTGATAATCATAATTTTCAATCTAGTTACAATTCCAATCTAATTGACAAGCATTAATGTTGATTCACTGACTGTGTTATTATTTTTATATTGAATAACAAATTTTGGAATGTCAATTATTCGTTAATCTGTATATTTATTATGAATATTTGAAAAGGTTAAGACTTATTATTAATAAAGAAATGTTATTAGTAATTAAAGTCAAGGGGGAAGTTCCCTTTGTAATTGAATTGATAAGGGCCTTTTGCATAATAACTATGTGCATATTAAAATAATTACTTTATAAAATTAAGGTTCTTCTAAAGTAAGCGTATATTATATTTATAATATATGGTGTTGGTGTGAATACCATCTAACTAGAAGCCTATGAAACATGTTGTAAGCCCCACGAATCAGTTAAGCTCAAGCATTTGGTTTGCGCAGATGGCTCAAATTAACAGCAACTTACACACAGTTTGTGGGATTTCAAAAGGCAGCCTTTAGTTCCTACGCTGAAAACCTCAACTCCCCAAGTTACTGCATCAATCTTAGCGTTAAGTAAGCATAATTTGTCATTTCAAGGAATAAGTGTTTTTGCATTCTATATCAATTTGAAGATGACAATGTTAACATAAAGTTATCATATTATTGATGTCAAATAATTGCAAGAAAGAAAAAAATGTATTGTCACATTCTCTAGAATTTCTTTAGAAAAAAAAATCTCTAGTTTTTCTTTTGAACAAAATCTCTAGGTAAATAGTATGATTTTGCTTCCTTTCATGATGATTTGTATATGATTGATGTGGATGGAACCCCATTGCAATGTTTTTAAAAAGAGCCAATCACGTACTTGCTATATCTTAATGATGCAGATACATACAAACATAATGTAAGTGATATTTCTGGGCGGGTATTAGATTACTTATTTCATTTGTAACGGGTTAGGGAAAGGAGAAAGAGATTGGGAGAAATTTTTTTGACGCGGGCAAGGGATAAGGTTACGTTGCCTTCTTATGCTTTTGAATGATTCAATACTTATGTCTCATTGGATTTCTTCGCTGATTGAGACCCCATCTGATGGCTTACTTAAATATGAGATTCTATGGTAGGATTTTATTTATTTTCATCCTTATCAAGCCTTTGAGGATTGAAAATATAGACATGATCAATATGCAAACTTAACTGAAAATAATGTGTCTTGTCGATTTTGTCTTTTGTAACCTAACTGATGAGTCTGGTATGCTTCAATCTAGGAAGGAATCATATGTTCCTTGTGATGAAAATTCGAAAAGCGTTGCGGAGAAGATAGAGCTTGAAGTAATTTCTTCCCAACCACCTCAGTAGAATCTACTAATAATATTGAGTTTGAAGAATCTGAAGAAAAACAATATTTATATTGCCCCCAAACCCTAACATTGGCCCAAGCCTATAAAGAATTTAAGACACACTCAACAAATCTCCATTTTGGCTTAAATTTTTGTGTGAAGTTGGATTAAAATGGACATATTAATATGCTCGGAAATGGGCTTGAAATAATTCATTCACAGCCAATTCAGTCGTCTATTGATAATATTGAGTTTAAAGAACCTGAAGAATAAGAATATTCCATTACCAAAGATAGAACAAGGAGGATAGTGAAGCCTCCATAGAAGAATGGGTTTTCAAATTTTATTACTTATGCTTTTTCAGTTTTAATTTCATTATGATTTTCACATCAGTCATAATAATAAGGGTTAACACCTTGAAAAATTCCAAACTAGTACACTTGTGACAAATTTACTCCAAACTATTTTTTTGAACACCAAAACCCCAAACCGTTATACTTTTGACAAATTTACCCCAAATTGATACACTTGTGACAAATTTACCCTATGTTAGTTTTCGTTAAATTTTACCGCTAAATTACTAAGTTAAATAACACGTAATGCTTGACTAGTATACCAATTTGAGATTTTACGCCCGTTTGTCACAGTTTATAATTTTTGTGATTTTTTTTTTTGTATTAATCCAATTTAGTGGATGGTATATTTGTCATAAATTTACCATTCATGAGTTTTTTGCGATTAAAGAAATTAGTTTGGGATAAATTTGTTATAAATGTATCAATTTATGATTTTTTTTTTTATGGTCAGTCGGGATAAACTTGTCACATGTGTACTAATTTGGGGTTTTTCATAGTTAAAAAAATAGTTTGTGATAAATTTATTACAGGTGTACCTGAGTTTGGAGTTTTTCAGGATATTAATCATAATAATAATGTTAGATAAGGCCTTAACTAAACACTAGTCATTTCCTTGGGAAGCTGGAAACTTTGTAGAACCTTGCTACAAGTTGTCACTAGGCAAAAAAAAAAAAAAGACTGCTATCATTTGTCTAATCACAACTTTTTGCTAGAATATATGATTATCAATGGCCAAGATTTAGTAATAACGATCCAACTATTAGAAACTTAACAAAGATCTGAACTACAAAGAAAAAGAAAATATAGATATGGACTATAGAGCTCAGTAATCTAATCATAGTTAAGGTCTTAACTAAACACTAACCTATTCCTTGAGAAGCTAAAAACTTGGCACACTCCTGTAAGTCGTCACTAGCCAATAAAAAAATTTATATAGACCGTTGTCGTTGACCTTTATCCAGCAAGAATGATGATTTGTAAGCAATTGATAGAAAAGGATGGCATTCTGCATTTTATTGACCAGTCACCATCACCAATACTTTGGTCTCCGTCCTTTCCCGTCCCGCTAATGGACAAACACTGGCTAGGTCTCCATCCTTTCCTCCACCACTAAAGGACAAACATTGATCATGTCTCCTTGTTATTGATTTATATATGGCATAGCAATTTTTGATAAAGTTTCACTTATTGACATGTTAGATTTGGACTAACTCAGGTCTTCATATCTAATGAAAAAAATATTACAAATATCATAATTTTCATATGTCGCTCATTAGAGTATCATAACTTTTTTTTTTTAATTACTTAAACATTATAATTTATATATGAAATTCACTTCAATATCATTATTTTTTTCTAATTATTTGAGTGTTATATAACTTTATAACTAATCGCTTGAATACCGTAATTTTTAAATTGTTCACCATAAGTACCATGTCACATTGAATTTCTAGTACTTAGGTGAACGTTTTTAAAAAATTATGATATTGAAGTGATCAATTGAAATTTATAGCATTCAAGTAAATGATTTTTTTTTAGAAATTATGGCATTCAAGCATTTGGAAAAAAAAAATTATGGTATTTAAATGAGTGCCATACGTAAGTTATGATATTTGTAGTGTCCCTATCTTTATATCTAATTAATGTTGACCCTTAGTTGAAAATAAGTCTTGACTTTTATGTATCATCTTTCAAATATTCACAAATTTGTTGATAAGAAGCCCCTCAAATCATCCCTCAAGTGAATAAAAGAACTCAATTCATAAGGAAAAATTGAAGTTGTCTAAGTTTTTTGCTAACTATAATTTTTAGATTAGAATGTCAAATTACTCCTATATCCGTATACTTTATGACTAATTTATAACAGAAAAAAGTTTTCACTAATTTTTTTTTAACAGAAGTTTTGACTAATTAAAGTCATGGAAGGATGTTTTCTTTCTAATTAAATCAATATAGACCTTTTAAATAACAACTACCTAGTTTATGAGGAATGTGTAGATATTAAAAATTTACCTAGTGATACGGCCCAGAGGTGAAGGTTCAAAACCCAAGGGAAGAATGTGACTCGGGGTGGTGGGTAGATATAAAAAGTTAGTCGGTTCTCCAAAGACAAAAAAAAAAAAAAAAAATTACCATATAAAGTTAGCATTCTCTTAGGGAAAATGTATTTATAGTATGGGAGCACATAAATGTAGGCCCATCTACCTAGATGCTCATGAAATATCTTGCAAACCCCATAAACCAATCAATCTTATGCCATTAGCCCGTGTTGGTGGCTCTAAACACATGGAGCATCGTGGAATTCACATGGCGACCTCTAGTTCCAAAGCTGGAAATCATTCAATATCCTAACCAATAGAGTTGCTACTTGGGATAAGTAAGCATAATTTTTATTGTAAAAATAAGTATATTTTCCATCATTTATCATTCTTTAAGAAAATAACAATGTTAACCTATAGTTATCGTGTTATTGATATTCAATAATTGCAAGATAGATATGTTAAGTGAGTTTCAATTTTTTATATTACAGAACAAGTGTGTTATGCATTCTACACATTTTCTCGAGAGAAGATAGCCTCCGGTTTTTTTTTTTTGGTCAATCTTATTCTATTCCCACTCTAACATTTAGTCTCAGACTTTTATCCTACTTTTTTGTAGGACGTGGGAATCGAAACCCACATCTGAAACTAAATCACTCACATCCCAACCCTTTTAAGAAGTTGAGGATCCAAACCCCCACCTCCCACTTCCTATATGGGAAGGATGGCCACTAGGACAAAAGATAGTCTAGTTAAATGGTATGGTTTTGCTTCTTTTGATGATTGATTGGCATATAATTGATGCGGGTGGGAACTCCATTACAATGTTTTTAAATAGAGCCAATGACATATTTGCTAAAACCTAATGATGGTGAGTTTCGAATGCACACAAATATGAGATGACGGACATCAAGGCAGGGAAATATTTGATTACTCATGTCATTTTTTATAGGTTAGAGAAAAGTACAAATAGACAAAGGATAAATTTATCATAAAATCAATAATATTACATGTTCTTCTCACGCTTTGGCATGATTCAATTTTCACATCTCATTGAATTTCTTCATTAATTGAGACATCGTGATGGCTTACTTAACATATGAGATTTATTTTAAATAGGATTTTATTTATTTCCATCGTTATCAAGCTTTTGATTGGTGGTTTAAAAATGTCGACACGATCTACATGCAAGTTTAAATAAAAATAAAATGCATGTTTGATTTTCCTGTTTGCAACCTAACCTTAGTTAAGGGCTTAACTAAACGCCAGTCAATTTCTTTGGCGACTGAATTAATAGGAGACTGCTTCAAGTCTTTCACTTGGCAAAAGGAAAATTAAAGAAAGACCATTGTCGGTCGTCTCGATCAAGACAACAATGTGGACCAATGTCTAGGTCTCCATCTTTTCCTCCACTATTGATGAAGAGACATTGATTATGGCTAATAGACAAATATTGATTAGGTACTGGTCCTAATCAATGTTTGTTAGGTTAGAGTGTCAATTATGATTGTTAGGTTAGAGGTAACTTGTGCTGTTAGCACATCGATTATGGCTAAAGAAAGACCGTTCCTTTTGCTGGTCCATGAAATCACATTGAAAGCATAAAAGTAACATTATAATTAAGGTAATTACTAGATTAGAATGTCAATTATGATTTTAGCTTTGACGTAACTTCAATTATAATAGTTAGATTAGAACTTCTAAGGAATGTATCATCTGCCATCCTTTATTAACATTTTAAAGTAGTTTACTCTCTTAAATACTAGTACTCTTTATGTGACAAAATTAATATGGAAAACGATTATGACCCGTGACTACACGATTTTGTGGTCTCTCATTCTGAATGTTGTTACCCTTTTTTTCATAAGCTTGGGATTATTGGATTCTTTTACTTTTAACATTTATTTTTTCAGAAATTGCAGTTACCAAAAATTGATTATTAAAACTTTCAAAATATATATTTATTGGCAAGTAGAGCCATATGATTTTGCATAAATTATAAACCAAATTCTTTTTCATATTTAATTTTTTTTAAGGGAAAGCAAAAGGCAGAAAAGGGTACTTAGTTAAAGTATAAGTAAATGGAACTATAAATCGACAAAATGATGATGGAACATCATGTGGAATCAAGAAAAACATCAAAAAAGTCCCAAGTTTATTGCATATCGGTGCCAATTTATTCCTAAAATTTTTTGCATAGTGTAAATTCAGTCATTCTAGCTAATTTTGATCAGATATTATTGATGTGAATACCGGTTGGCTCACGTGGTATCGGGTGGACAATTTTTATAATATTTTAATATTTTTTCAAATGATTTATTTATTTTCATTATTTTCTTTTTCCTTTTTTTTTAAAAATTTTTTTCCTTCCTTTTTCCTCAGCCGGTTGCCGAGCCTAGTTAGCATTTGGCAATCTTTGCCAGGGGCTAGGCTAGGCTCGACCCTCACTAGATCCAACAAGAGCGAGTTTCGCCAGCCCAGCACAAGGCCGCCCTCTTGGTATTTGGTAAGGGCAAGCCTCACCAGTAGTGGGTGAGGCTAGCAAGAGGCTAGCAAGGGACCTCTAGTTGAAAGTCGAGGCTTGGCAATTGGTTGGAGAAAGAGGAAGGAAAAATGGAAAAAGAAAATAAATAAATAAATAATTTAGTAAATATCAAAATATTATTAAAATTTTTTTATGTTAGTGCTAATCATGCTATGTAGGCCGACTAGTGTCCACATTAACAATATCCAACCAAAATTAGCCAAAAGAACTTAATTGGCACTAAGTTAAAAAAAGTTAAGAATTGAATTAACATTAATAAAATAAAATTTATGACTAAAGTAATATCAATGCAATAGGTTTAGAACTCCTCTAACACTTTTATCATGTAGAGTCTTTTCGTAATCACTCTTGTATATTCCTATTTCGTGAGCCATGACCATCATTTTGAGGAAAGTTGCCCATCTCATGCCAAATGCCACTGTGCCGCGTGAATTCGTTAAAAGTGCACATTTCACAAGTGACAAATTCACATTGATTTGAGGTTGTAAAACATGGTATGGTAACCCATACAAGACCCTCCCCTGTTACACACAGCTCCTCTAATTAGTGCATTCCGACTTATTAATTGCACAAAACAAAAGGCAATGGAAAACGTTCCTACAGTTACATCTCATGCCCAACTTATTTCTCCGCCACCTCCTCTGCTATCTACAGTCCCAAAACTACGCGTCTTCTTCGCCCGCTTGCTCAACTGGAACACTGGGTGCCTCCACAGCTTCCTAACTCCTTTTCTCCAACTCTGCCATAATTGTTTGATTAGTATTTCCAATTACTGCTAAATCCTTACATTTATTCTGACTATTTGAAAACGTTATGAATAATTTCTAACTAAGAAAGGTATGGGACTAATGAAAGTTATGAATGATGTTCTCTTTATAATTAAGTTGATAAGGATCTTTTGCATAATAACTACCTAGTTTATGATGAAGAAGTGCATACAAAAATTTACTACATAAAGTTAGCATTTTTTTTTTAACCTACGGCACAAATGTAAACATCTGTCTATTTAGAAGTCCATGAATTTTATAGAAATAATACTATAATTAAGCTATTTGAACAAAAAAAAAAAAGATTGAAGTTTTATTTTCAAGATGGTATGCAGATTGAATAATTCTAAAACGTATAGTGGCCATGTCATCGATTTAAATATTCAACAGCAATTTTGGAAAATATTCTACTTGTTGACATGTTAGTTCTGGGCTTAACTTGGATCCTTATATCTTTTATTGACAAAGAACTACTCATTCCAATAATGAGATGCCATTACCTAACCGTGTTATTTAAATCAGTCATTCTCATCCATAGTGCCATAAAGATGACAAGCCTACAGAAGAGAACAACCCATCCCTAGATATGGCCTATCTGAATAAAACACCGAAACCGAAATCACGACCAAAACTCGCGGTAACATTCGGCAAATGTGCCAAGAAGAACGGTTTTCCATTTAAATTAGGACTCCTAGGTTGTCTTTATTCCAATCCAACATTGACAAAAATAAAACGCGACAAAACCAGCAACTGGCCCATCTCTTGTTTTATCGCCACTAGGAAGAGATTCTTCAATTTTTATTTTTTATTTTTCATTTTCCTGACACACACATTTATATTTAATGTAAAGATTATGACAAGCAATCCAATCAGGGAACACTCACGTGACATCACAGATCGAAACATAAGTTGCCGCAAGCCTTACGATAAAAGTTTATTTATTTATTTATTTCTTTTTTTATTTTGTTTGAGAGGGCCTTGATCGGATGATATTGCTGGACCACCTTCTTCTGCTGCATCTCCAGTATACCTAGACTTCAATTATGATTGCTAGCACCTACGATGCCATGATCACATCAGCTGTTGATGTCCACTTGGTCAATATTTTTTTTCCATCCATATTGTATTTATAAAATAATTCGATAGATTAGGAGAGTAATAGACATTGACAACATGTATTAGAAAAGGATGTTAGCTAGCAATATCTTTCATCCTCGAGCACTTTCAAAAGGATAAAAGATTTATCCTTGGATTTCTACGACCTCAAATCATGACCATCTTGCTCTTTGCCTCCAATTTATCAAAGGATTTATCATTCCATTTAAGCAATTTCATATCTTGGTTGTTCAAACATGTACATGTGCTTATTATTCTAGGTGATTCATCTAGCAACATACTGGAAAAATAAAGAGCAACTCTTAGGTATTTCGACAGATCATCGCCGGTGAAGCTCATCTGAAGCTAGAGACTCGTTAGAATGGCTCTATTTTTGTCCCTGGTTGTTGGCATGAATTCGTGAGAGAATCTCATCTGCATGTACGAAATGTCTGCATGTTCGAGCTAAGTGATAGGGAGGATATTGTGTTCAAAGTCTCCATTTTGAGGGGTGCCGTTAGGACTTGATTTATATTATTTGAAATGAGTACTCAAAGTGTCACTTTAGGCTGGTTATAGCGTGATTTGAGTTTTGGGTTTACAATTATGCCTCCCTTATTTGGTTGTGCTACATCACTGACAAGTACACTTTCTTTTCTTTGTTATTTTGAAACATACTAGTAAATGGTTTAAAAAGACTTTAGTATGTCGATTGGTAAAGTAATGATTTAGACGGAAATTCTAGCAAAATTTGTCTTGATATGAATAAAAGTTATGTTTTGTTCGTCAAATTGTCAGAATTTTGGTTTCATGGTAATCATAATGTTTTAGCAAGTCATAATTTTGATTTTCATGATAATCATAATTTTCATTCTAATCATAATTTAACATTAATTAAGTCTCCATCCTTTTTCTCTAACTGCTAATGGACAAACATTGATTCACTGGTCATGTTATCGATTTATATTGAATAGCAATTTTTGGACATTTTTCAACTTATTGACATATTGGACTTGGGCTAACTTAGACACTCATATCTAATTAATGTTGACCATTAGATGAAAATAACTCTCGACTTTTCATGTATTATCTATCAAATTTTCACAGGTTTGTCGATTGATATTCCTCAAATCATCCCTTTAAGGGGAAAAACAAAGCCATTTCAGAAGGAAAATTTTGAAGTGGTTCTTTTACCAACCATAATTGTTAGACTAGAATGTCAAATTAGTCCTAAGTCCGTATATTTATTATGACTATTTATAAAGGTTATGACTAATTTACAACGGAAAAAATGTAATCACTAAATAAAGTCACGGGGACGTTCTCTTTTGTAATTAAGTAGATAAGGATCTGTTGCTTAATAACTACCTAGTTTACAAGGAATAAGTGCATATTAAAATAATTGTTATATAAAATTAGGATTCTCCTAAAGTGAGCATATTTTTTTGTATAATCTAAGGGCATAGACGTGGATACTTGTCTACCTAAAAGCCTATGAAATATCTTGCAAGCCTCATTAATCAATTAAGCTCAAGTTTTCGGTCTATAGGCGGCTATAATCAAAGGCAGTTTGCATGCGGTTCTACGATTCTAGCTGGCAACCTCCAATTTTTAAGTTGGAAATCCCCAACTCCGTAACCAATTGCATCAATTCTGGGATTAAGTAACCATAAATTTTTATTGCAAAGATAAGTATATTTTGTATCATTTATCATTGTTTAAGAAACGACAAACAAAAAATTGTCATATTATTGATGTTCAATAATTGCAAGATAGGATGTTAAGTAAGAATGATTATTTAATCAGAAAGAATAAGTGCACGTCGCATTCGACAGAATTTCCTAAGAAAAGATAATCCCTAGTTAAATGGTATGATTTTGCTTCTTTTGATGATTGATTTAATATTTGATTGATGTGGATAGGAACCTCATTATAATATTTTTAAATAGAGCCAATTCCGTATTTGCTATATCTTAATGATGGTGCAGTGCAAATACACACGAATATAATATAAGTGATATAAAGGCAGGCGCATATTAAATTACTTGTTTAATTTGTTATAGCCTTATAGGTTAGGTAAAGGAGAAAGAGACGGGGACAAAATTATTTGAGGCGGCAAGTGATAAGGTAAATTATCTTCTTGAGCTTGGAATGATTCAATATTTACATCTCATTGGATTTCTTCGCTAATTGAGACCCTATCCGATGGGTTACATGAAGTATGATTTAGTATTTTCCTTTGATTGGGGTGCTAGAAATATGGACTTGACCAATATGCAAATTTAACAAAAAAATAGAGTGCTTGTCTGATTTTCATATTTGTAACCCCCATGGAGCAGAACATGGCTTCTTTTAGTCCACATTTATTTTGGACCATCAAGGAGGACGAATGCAAAGGCCTAACTACTTAGAAGCCTGTGCCACGGCCTATTAAATTTCAGATATTTTATTTATATATTCAATTTTTCGTTTAATTAATATTATAAAAAGAGCACGCTCTTTGTGAAGAGATATAGTGAGAAAATTCAAAATGTTATAGACCAAATAATAATCAAATAAAGATACCAGTGAATTTCTTGGGTGTGGACAATGGACCTTGGTAGTCTAACCTTAGTTAAGACCTTAACTAAACACCAGTCAATTCATTAAGAAGTTGCAATTTGTTATCGCTATAAGTCCAAACTATCCAATATATATATATATATATATATATAGAGAGAGAGAGAGAGAGAGAGAGAGAGAGAGAGATCACTATCGGCTGCCTCGGCCAAGATAAGAATGGCGACTTTTAGACAATTGAGTATTAGGAAAATAAAAATAAAAAGAGTTGGCCAACTTGTTTAGTTATATTGTCATTCAGTTGCTTTCATGCTAATGTGGATGGATGAGTTTTTATATTGAAGGAGGCATCAAGTTAGAACTAAAGGTTAGTGTACTTCATTAAGTTAGAAAAATGATTATGTTTTTCTTTTTTCTTTTTTTTTTCAAAAATGATTATATTTGTAGAGGCTATTTCAAACCTAACTTGATCATATAGATACTGAGTTGCAAAGAAGCACTCATTCCATGACTTGGTGGCACGGTGCATGAGTCTTAGGAAATTTCTCCTCAATACTTTATAATAACACGAAAGTATTTCAAAAAAGTTTTGATGATTGAATGGTTAATTTCTAACTTCTAACTGTGTGGAAGTATGCTCAAAGAAACTCCTAAAAATAAGAAGGGTCGTTGGCACCTGAATTTTAGTCGACAAATTAAACATCGTTTTAAATGAATAAAAATGAAGAATTAAAATAGAAAATAGGAAATTACAAGAAAAATAGATATTAAATAAATTGACAAAAAGAAAAACAAGAAGAAGAGAGACCAATTTGGATCCAATACATCAGCCCAAGTTCGTGTCTTCAGCCCGCTAGACGATTAGCAGACTCAATTCCTCTCTTAAGCCCATCAAACATGAGCCCGTTTTCACCGACCGGAGTTTCGCTGGAGGCGATCTCCGCCGCGTCGCCGTCCCTTCTTCCGACCGTCGGACGGTGACGTCCGGGATTCTCCCATGGCGGAGCTCTCTGCATCGCACCTTCAGCCCCGTGGTTGTAACTTCGATCCGTTTCGCGTCGCATCTGAATATCTCAGTCCGGCGATTTTCCATCTTTGGATTTCCATCGTCGCCAAGCGTCATCATTGCAAAATCCTCAGAATCCTTCACTGACTTCTTTTGTTTGCAGTTCAGTGGATTCAAGCAATCAACGAAGCAAATAGTTTCGGGATTAGGAGCCTGAGGAGCTCGTGAGAGGTTCCGAAGCGATGGCCGTAGCAGAAATCTCGTGTCGTCCTCCGACCCTCAGTTGTACCGATCTCGTCATGTCGCCGACACTCCGTCGCTGGGTTTTCTCCGTTGATGCATCCTCGTCGCCATTTGTTCTGATTGAGAAGTTTTAATCTCTGCTCGACGAAACGCCACAGAGAGAGAGAGAGAGAGAGAGAGAGAGAGATCCAACACGTTTTCAGTTCGGCATTCGTTGTTCCAGCTCTAGATTTTGTCATGGTCTATCCTGCTTTGCGGTCGGTCTGCGTGCTTTTTCAAGAGAAGGTAATTAGTCTCTTGAACTGCACCATCACGCTTGCGAACCTTCTTCTTCCTTCGGCTTTGTGCCGTGTTCAGTCAAATAGATAATGCACGTTGACTGTTTGACGATATGCCTCGCTGGGAATAAGTTCACTGGGAAAACGATGATCGAAGGATACATGAGGATGGGAGAGGCACGTAAGCCTCTGGATGTGTTAGTTACATGCCGTGCAGGGATGATTTCTTTTGGAACGCGGCAATTTCTTGTTTTGCCAATGAAATGAGCAAGTGTTAGTTTCTGGGAAGAATGCATTTGCTTGAAATTCCTGGGACGAACACATGAAGCAGGAATTGGACAGTAAGAGTCACTGGTCCATCAGCTTCTAAGGAGTGGCAATTGCACACTGACTTAACTGAAAAATAGCTATTAATGGACAGTCACTTCTCAAAAAAATTTGCTTTTGATTGCTGGTTAATTAAGATTGATGACTTTCATGAGCCTCTTAATTTGATTAAAGTTACTGAACTAGCGAACTAAAATATTGAAGAGTATGAAGAAGGGAGGGCTAGTACTTGGAGGAGTCTCCTGCTTGACGACAACTCCATCCTCTCTCTGGCAAGGACGAGGATGAGGAGGAGCCATGATGTAGAAGGTTTTATGGAAAGGACCAAAAAAAAAAAAAAAAACAACAGGCTTCGAGGAGCTGCAAATGCATTCACATGAGTTTTCAAGTGAAGCATACACTGCTTGCCTCTTTCTCATGAAATTGAATTGATCTTGAGCTCACGAAGTTGATTTTCTTTTTACTCTAGATTTTCTGCTTCCACGGCATCTTTCGCTTTGTTTCATCCTTGAACACTTTCAAATGGATAGATTTATCCTTGGATTTCCACGACCTCAAATCAATATGATCTTGCTCCTTGCCCTCCATTTTTGCTTGGATTTATCATTTCACTTAAGCAATTTCATATCTTGGTTGTTCCAACATGAACATGTGCAAACAATTCTGAGTGAATTCATCAAGCAACACGTTCTAGAAAAGCAAAGAGCGACTCTTAGGTATTTCAACATGTTGACACCTAGATTTTGACGGTCCGTTTAGTCATTTATCACAATTAAAAAATTAGGGTTTAATTTTATCAATAATTAATTAATTGCATAACATTTAGTTATAGGTGCATTTATTTCTTATTTGCATTTACTGGACCGGTGGTGGATGGGTTGAATTAGTGATTTTGGATTTTAAATTAATTAGTTGGATTAAGCCCACAAAGCGAGTAGGTTGGCCCAAACCCATGTTTTTTATTGAAAATTATCTCGTGGAAAATTGAGATTTGATGCAATATTACGGTAGTTTTTATGTTTAAAAATCATATTGCAATCTTATCTTTGGTCTTTTTGTGATAAAATCATTGGGAATATTAAGGAGGATAAGGAATATTCTAAAATATTTTGTTGTGGATGGATATCTCAAAAGATTTTAGAATTGGATAATGGAGTTTTATCTAAAGTGAATTATTTGAAAAATCTTCACAAAAAATTTCAATTTATCTTCAATCGCTAGTCAAGCATATAAAATCTTGATGGTCGAGTCGCCTTGGTAGATTTTAATAGATGATTTCAATGGCCGAGTGAGTCAAGATACACGATAATCTCGAAAGATGATCTTCAGCGATTGAGTTGTTATGCAAATCTTCGTAGATTGAGCAGACTAAGTTTTCACTCTATAAATGGGGGTGGATTTCTCTTTGTCCGGGGGAGCTTCTTTTAAGAAAAAATTCAGAAAAAGTGAAAGAAAAAGTGAAAGGGGAGAGAAGCCATCCGTGGAGGTTAAAAGAAAAGGAAAAGTCAGAACGTGAGAGAGAGAGGAGAAAAGGTAAAGTAAAAGGCTGATTTGACTCATACTGTTCATCTTCCTCGCTGTTCCTCGCTGCCCGATTCGCCGCGCCTCCAGTCACAGATTCCACGCCGGCCACCGCATCGGTGTTTCCTCCGCAAGCCCGTCGTCGTTCGTCCGCGAAGCTGCCCCGCCTCTGCACCAGCGCCGTCGCAGCAGCTCACCCGTTCGTCGCTACTGGTCGCCGCACCAGAACCGCCTCGCTCCGAAGCCCACCGCATCTCCGCACGAGCACCACCGCGATCTGCGAACCCAACGCCAGCAGTCCGACGATCGGTCTCAGACGGCCCGGCACTCGTCGCGCCTCAGCCAGCGCGACTCCGCCTCTGCAGCAACCGACGCCGCCGCGCCTCTGCACCCGCGAGCTCACCCCGACGCCACTGCTCACCACCATCGTTGCGACCTGCGACCCTGCTGCTTGCCGATCTCCTTGTTCTCGCCATGCTCGACGCCGTGGCCCCCCAAAGACAGCAGGTCCCGATCCGTACGCGACCCACTTCTGCAAATCGCCCTCCGCCGGTCTCTGCCTCGACATCTGCTCGCTGCTCCGCGCACCAGCACCCGCGAGCATCGCTGTGCAGCAGCCTGCGACCCGCAACGCCCGCGAGCCCTCTCGCTGCTCGACCCGACGCCCGTGCCTGCACCTCCCGCGCCACCTTGCCGTCACTGACCTGCAGTACCCGACGCCGGCCACCGTCCGTCCGGCGCCCATCAACGCTGCAGCAAGCCCCTCTTTCTTTAGGTGGTTTAGCTTTTTCTTTTATTTATTTTGTTCTATTTTATCTCATTTTTACTTATCTATTTAAGTTGTAATATTTGATGTTAATAGTTGTGAATTTAGTATGCATTATCGGCAGGGATTTTGTCTGGAATTATTATGATTATTAATTTGATGCAAGAGACATTGGATCATTTTTTTAATTATTTTAATTGTTGGGCTTTCTGAGTGAAATTTTAATTGTTAAATCACAATGATTATTTAATTTGGTCCGTAAGACTTCGGATCATATTTGTAATTATTTTGATCTCTCTGCTGTGATAACTATGGTTAGAATAACCGTTAATTTGACCTGTGAGATAACAGGTTATTTTTTCGATTATTTTAATCATTTCTCGCTTGATTTTGTTGATAGTTTAGATTTAATAATTACTTATCTCTTAAAAAAAAAACTAAAAAAATCATAAGATAAAAAAATCAAAATTCTGCATGAGTATATAGGTTTAGTAAATCAAGCATGTAGGTTTAACAAATTAGGATTTTCTTAGGATTGCATTTTTAAGATTGCATTTTTAGGAATAAGTTAGGGTTGAACCTAAATATTTTTTAGGGTTTTAGATAATGTTTGCATATTCTAATTATCTCATTTTCCCAAAAAATAGCTTTCTAAGATAGGATAGGGTTTTTAAGTCAAACTAATCCCTAGAATAATTAGAAAATTATCATTTTTAGATAGATTAATTAAGGTTTTCATGAATTCTGAATTTCAATAAAAAATGCAAAAATACTAGGTGCATGTTAACTAGTTTGCATAATAGGATTATTTAATCGAGCTTGTTAATTAGTGAAGTTAGGTCATGAGGTGCATAATAATTAGTTTGCATAATAGGCCCATTTAATTAAATTTTGCATATTAATAAGATTAAGTCATTTAGTTTTAAAATGCATTTTCATAAAAGAATTCTAATTTTTAAGAAAACCCAAAAAATGATTGCTTGCCTTGTGTGATGCAATTTATTTGAATGTTTTAATAATGGATGAAGACAGTGTGGTCACCATATTTGGCATGATAGTAATTTATGTTAAAATAAATCATTTGCTTGCAAAAACATTTTGAAAAATTAAAAAGAAATAGTACCGAAAGGGCATTAGATAAATCTAGTGTAATTAAGTCCCCGTACCCTCAATTTCTAGTTCGTAGGAGTAAAATAAATCTCAATTTATTTTACTTAGGTGTCTAATCGACCTACCATAAATCGATTAGTGGCGACTTCTAATTAAAAAATTTGCATGTTAAGAATTAAAACCTAAGTCGCGGGTGGTATGGGGAGGAGGCAGCTAAGCTTTTTAAAAAAACTTAGTAGTCCATTAACCTAGTTTTAGGTCCAAACCCCGAAAAATTGGTCGCGACAATGAGGAACCGAATAAATACAAGCAAACACTAAAGAAAAAAAGGCAAACAAAATGTACATTTATGCTGCTATCTTCTAGCAAAAAACTCTCGAGTCCTCACTCTCAACCCGGCAATTTCAAGCCAAAATGCCACTAATATTATTCCTCGGACACTACAATAGCGTACACTAGTTTTAAAGTCCCATGGTAATGCTTCATGGGTTACGAACACTGATCGCCTCTACTGCATCCTCTCGGTTTATAATGCAGTGAAAGTAGAGGATGCACATCAACATGATATCATATTTGTCCATGAAAACAAAGCATGAGCATCGTCAACAGTGTGCGTCTCTTCGAACTTCCCAGAAATTAACAATCCAGTGCTCGATGGCTTCGAAGTTAGGGGCCTTTGTTGACACAAAAAGAGGCCTTGTATCATGCAGAGTCTGCAAATATCTAAAAATCATCCAATTTGCTGCTTCCGGCCTACCTAACTACGGTGATACCAGCCGGAGGTGAAACTTTGTCTTACTCTAGCGATGTTGCCATGAGCAAGACTGCTTGGGGATGAATCAGTCGGCATTGAATTGCAGCTCAATGCAGTAGCGCTTGGAGCGGTTTCGGCTGATACCGCGCCCCATGAGCACTTGTTTCCATGTGCGAGCAGATAAATAGGACTTGGACCGACCACGGCAGGCTTTGCTTCTATTCCAGGAGCAGTCGAGGACATCCGCCAAGGAAAGGTTGGTGTGCTCTCTGCATTACATTGTCGAGTGCATTTTAATTGTCCATCCATAACTGACCATGTCACAGCAGTCGGAACCGAATTCCAGATTGTAGCGGAGGTAGACGATGAGGTCAGAGAGAATCGAGGGTGATCTTACAAATGCTAACAATTGCAGCACCTTACGCTATAGCATTTGTTGTGGGGTGCGGCACTGGGATTGTTTGTGTGAACATGAAAGGCGAAAGATTTGAAGAGCTTGCAACTTCCTTTGATGGTGAATCAGAGGGAGAATGACTGGAAGCTTCACCGTGACTGTGGTATGTGTCATAAGATGCTTAATAATTATTCTTCAGTCATCTTTTGTCGTACCTTGTAATCAGTTTCATCGCAAAGCCAGAGAATTTGCCTGATGGTACAATCAATCTGATGGTGTGGCGTTGCATAATCCCTGGGAAAGCTGGGGTAAGTGAGTCTCGCGCCTTTTGATTCTCGAATTGAAGTGGAAGGAGGTGCCGATTTGAGTCGATTTCGGGTTCATTTGGTTGTTTTGGTGGGTGGGAGTAGATATGATCGGCGTGAGTATTTTTTTCCGTGATCGTTTTCACAGGCTCCGGTTTGCGGTGTTTCGGTTGAGATCGTTTGCCGTGGCATCTCGTGCTGTATGAGAGTGCCCGGGTGTTTTTCGATGGAATTGGAGTGTCGATGCGTATGCCCATGATTGGACTTTCTTGTTGTCACGTTGAATGGACCAGTAGCCTTAGGGATGCAATTCGTGGGGCGCTGCTATTTGATAGGACGGATTTGCATGACCGATTTGTTTGGATGAGGCATTGCCTCTCATTAGGGAGTAGCACCCAAGGGAAAATGACACGTTTTAGGAGGTTCACAGAAAGGGGGGCAAGAAAGAAATCTTAGTGTTGCCATATTGATGCAGAATTCAGAACAAGTACAACTATAAATTAATCAAGAATTTTCAATGATTAAATTTATATGTATCGTTTAAGTACGTGTATAAGGGAAAATGACACGTTAAATTTTTTAGGAGGTTCACAGAAAGGGAGGCAAAGAAAGAAATCTTAGTGTTGCCATCTTGATGCAGAATTCAGAATAAGTACAATTATAAATTAATCGAGAATTTTTAATGGTTAAATTTATATGTATCGTTTAAGTACGCGTATATCTAAATATGATTAATCTGTCTAGTATAATAATATAATGTATTAAATATTACAAAACTATATTTTTAGAACGTTCAAAAACTACGTGACGGCTAATATACTAAATGAATACGTAGGAGTACACACGAGTTCTTATACATTACATTATGCTTTTCTTTTGTTTTTTTCTTCTTTTTTTTATGCCACACGTCTTCTCGGAACAGCTTCTCCAGGCGAGCGCATGGATGAGCGCAGCAAAGTAGGGATGGCGGGAGGGCGGTTCAGGCGGGCCCATTACGGCCCAGATAATTTCCTGCCAGCTCCTTTTTATTTTTGTGTTAATGTTTTGGAGCCCAGTAGAAATTTTCTTTTAATCATTAATCTTTGAAAAAAAAAAGTTCTAAAGTGGAGACTCTCGTCGTCAAGAGAGAAGACAGACTTCTTCTTTCCATCACCACTTCAAATCTGAAGAGGAGAAGATGTTCTAAGTTGATATCACTGGAGAATCGCTCTTTATTGTCTTGTCAGATTCTAATCTCCATCGGATAAAGACTCTCCAAAACGCGACCTTCATCAAACGCTTGCACTTTCTGCTGAAAGATTCCCCGCAAATTGACAATGCCAGTGCCCTATCGTTCCGAATTTAGGGCCCCAATTCCAAACTCCAGTCCGTGCTCGACCTTCATGGCGAAGATCCGAGCGGCCTTGTTTCCTGCCGAGGCTGCCGAAACTCGCAATCCTCCAATTCTGCTGCTTCAGGCCGACCCTTCTTCGCGAATTGGTCTTTCGTCTGATCTAACTGTGGTGGTACCGGAGAGTAAGACGCTTCGGATTCCAGATTTGTAGTGGCGGTCGGAGATGAGGACGGACGGAATTGAGGGTGATCTTATAATGGCAGCACCTTAGGCTTATGGCATTTCGTTCTGAAGTATGGCGCTTTGGGATTGTTTGTGCGAGCATGAAAGAGGGAAGATTTGGAGCGTTTGCAACTTCCTCTGATGAGAATGAAGACAGGCTTCGAACTTCATTCACCGTGATCGTGGTATGTGCTTTCATTCTTCTAAATCCATTTTTCAATCCTTGAGTTTTTTTTTTTTTTTTTTTATCAAAACTTAGTTGAAGATAATTGACTGGTACTGGTTCCTTCAGGTAGGGATAATCAATTTTCGAAAGTAATGATAGATAACGCGCACTTTTATAGGTCAGTAGAACAATATTGTTTTCTCGAATTCTTGATTTCCTAATAGCCTTCGATCAGCTTAGTTATTTTCTTTAATCATCTCTTCTCTTACCTTGTAATGGATGGTAGTTAAGCAATATTGTTATAGGATGCAGAGCATGGGACGACTACAGGCGTATCAATGCGTGACAGGGCAGCGACAGCTTTCGGCTCTTGCGTCTAGAGATTCCAAAACCTGAAGATTTCAACAGGCTGGGACATGTTTTCCCATTGAAGTACAGGGAGGGCGGTGTCCTGAAAAGAGCTGGGCATACAGAGGCTTCTGTCGACCTTACTGTATTAGCTGGATTGGTGCCTGTGGCAGTTCTTTGTGAGTTAGTGGATGATGATGGCTCCATGGCATGATTACCTAAAGTTTCGTGAGCTTGCACAGCAAGAGAACTTGAAGATTGTATTTATTGCTGATCTAATCAGGTATGTATTCTCTTCCCAGAAATCCAATGCAAGTACTTTTTAAGGACATGTAGTCCCCAATTGAATCCAATTTCAGCTGCAACTTTTACTTCTTAAGTATTGGCTTTTTTGGCCAAGATGTTGTCACAGCAGCATCGCCCCTTTTTGGGAGTGGATAAATGAAGAGTAGAAAACTTGGAACCCTGGGTGATGTGGGAAAAAAGAGTCTCTTAGGGGTGGCTGTTGGGCTGTTGTTTTACTTAGCAAGTAGGAGAGAAGCATAAGCTATTTTGGTTTATTCATGTCTCTAACTTTAGTTTATGCTTTAAGCTTGTGGTTGTTATTCCGCTCGTCAACACCATGCAGATCAATGATTTTGGGTTCGGAAGAGTTGTTTCTCTTAATTTTTTATGTGTGGTGTCGTTAGATTAGTATATGGTTATAAATTGCCAGGATTCTTGCCAAATTATGTCAATGAGCTTGTGACTGCAATTATTTTTATGTACATTTTCTTGAATTTACCTCTTTCAAAACTCATGTGTAAATGTCAGTTGACGCTAACTGAGGCAGAGTTTGAAGTGCATTTTTGACAGTATCTCCAGGAAATAGGGATAAAACATCTAGATTGTCTGACTCGTATATTGAGAAGCTTCTTATACTGTGTGATTAAGAAAGTTTCACTGCTCATTAGATGCATAAATTTACGGTACCGCTGGTAAAAAGATAAATGAGTTGAACATGCTGCTGCTGCAAGATTACCAACAATGTGGGGCCTTTACAGCCCATTGCTATAGGTCGATATTGATGGAATCGAGCAAATTGCAATGGTCAAGTTGAGATAAATTATGAGTTAATTGCAAGAACTGTTTTAAGAATTCAGAAACTGATAAACAGAGAGTTTTGAATGGATTAATTGTAAACTTTGAAGATCTTGTTTGTATCAGTCCAATTTTTCAACTTAACTTCAATTTGCGCTTCATCTTATGTATTTCCATCGCACGATTTTGTTTGACAATGCTCTTAGTAGAACAAGTTGTCAAGCTCTAGAGTTGAATAATTACACCACTGAAAAATTGATGGTACCTTTTGGGTGGAACCCCAAATGTATTTTGAAGCTTGTAAAAAAAAGTCTAATCATGTGCCAATCATAATTTGGAGTACCAAATTTATCTTACTTGGATAACAATGTTGTGGACAGGAAAATTAACATTAGGAGAAATGATTTTTAGGATATTAGTGAACTGCTGGGAACAATAATTCCTTCTTATAGTTCCTGTATATGTCTGCAATTGATATTGGACTGCCGTGATTTTGATTAAAAGCAGTATCTTAGTTTTCCCTATTTTAAGTCCTCTTACAGAGAGCAATATTTCCCATCACGTGATTCATACTTTCTTGATCATCTGAACAGGGCAACATTGGAGATGATTGGGATGTCCTTGTTAGGGTACACTTGGGATGCATCCCAGGAGACATCTGGATCTGCTAGTTGCCACTGTGGCAACCAGCTTGCACTTGTGATGTAATAGATAGAAGTGGTGGTAGGGGCATGTTGGTCTACCTCCAAGGGCACGAAGGAAGAGGAAAAGGTTTAAGGCACATATTACGCGCCTATAACACTCAGGACGATAGGCGTGATACCATGGAAGCAAATGTGGAGCTTGGTTTGCCCATTGACTACAGAGAGTATGGAATTGGTGCTCGGGTATTTTTTCCTTAAGTCAGAAACTATACTAATGTGAGAGGCAACTGTTTCAGAGATTGTAAAACATTTTATAGGACTACTAGATGAAGCTGATGACTAAAGCAGAGCTTCAGGTTCTCCTCTTAGGAAGACGTGATCTAAATTACTTAAAAGAACCACTCCATCATTAATCATTTTATAGCATTTGTATTAGTGCTTAACATATTGACTGATACTGCAAATGTTGCGTGACCTGGGAGTCAGAACTATGAAGCAGATGAAGCACATTGGTCTTAAAGGTTATGGCTTGATTATTGTTGAGAGAATCCCTCTAGTAACTCCCGCAACAAAGGAGAACAAGAGATGCTTGGAGACAAATTGCTCCAAGATGGGCACATCTATGGAGCGGACGATGGCCTCTTCAGCAATCTCATCAGCAAAAACAGCAAGGCGAGCAGCCCTGTTTCTTTCGATCCAGCTGTGTCTGACTCATAGAACCTGAGGAGAACAAGAGATGCTTGGAGACAAAACGCTCCAAGATGGGCACATCTATGGGAGCAGACAATGGCCTCTTCAGCAATCTCATCAGCAAAAACAGCAAGGCGAGCAGCCCTGTTTCTTTCGATCCAGCTGTGTCTGATTCATAGAACCTGCTAAGTAGTTCGACTGCTAATGATTTACGCGGGGGGTCACAAGCAAGTTCACTGACAGATGGTGCTATTACTTAATTTTAAATGCACTAAGGTAAAGAACATTGGGATACCTGCTGACGATGAGTTATGGAAATTTTATGGCGATCCAGTTTAAAATTGGTCTAAGATTCATTATTGTTCTATTGATGTCATTCATCCATTTTGTGAGGCGAAAAGGTGAAGATTAACCATCTTATCTAAAATTCCTCATGTAATCGATGGCTTGCGAGAGTTATCCTTAATTCAAGTTCAAGTAATATGCTAAAGTCTTTGTTATTGATCAACTCTCCATATTGGCGTTAGATAAGAATTGCTTATGACCTTTTATTTGTCAAATGAAGACGCAATGCGCAAAGAGGTTGGAAATTACTCCCACACGTATCTGGTATTTTGGAAGATGCAATGTCCAGGTGTAATGTCCACTCCTTTCCGAAAAATATCAGGAAGTACATCACCATTCAATTACTTGCAGCAGAGGGTTTTGCTTTCTTCTATCTGATTAACAAAACAAGATGTAGCGAAGAAGAGAATTCTCTGTAGGCACACCAAAGTTCACGCCTATGTCTTGACATTCCTTCTGAAAATGGAGATTTTGAATTCAATAGAATCAATGCTAAAACAGGCATCTCCTTCCTTTAGAGAAGTTACTCTCTGAAATGCAGCTTTGACCAGCAGAGAGCTTTCCCGAGCCATGTTGTGGGTAGGACAGGAGCTTTACTGCCCATGAACAGTCCGAATATCTAAGAACCGCGGTTTGCATTGCTTTCATTGATGTGATCCCTTAAAAATGGCCGGGGAATGTCTGTAGAGTTGATTTTTAAGAACAAATGATGACTAAAACAAGAAATGCTAATTGCAGAGTCATTTCAGTTGTCTCAACAAATATTTTCATGGGCAGTTGATTCATGTCAATTTAAAATCCATTTGGAATTGAAATTACTTTATTAGCTCCAACTTTCTATAATAAGACTTCTAAGCTATTTATTCTAACATTTTTGTAATTTTTTTGTGCTTAAATAGTGGATGGTCGTATAATTCGGGAAATCATAACCATTGCAATTTAAGTAAAGGAGAAACACCATTACAATCCCTAAGATCCACCTTTCCAACGCAAGTGCCGCTCCTATTTAACTAGAAACGTAAATCGTACCTCTACATATGCAGACCCGTAAGATGTAGGAGAGATAAAAAATTCTTCCAAATTGACTAATGATATTGGTTAAACACAAGCAGATGCAACTTGTGCAATTTCCACAAGTTTAACTGGAAAAGCGAGTAGAGAGAGAGAATTTAATTGAGTAGAACTGAATTTCTACTATTTTACCTCATCTCTGAAGTTTCAATGCTAGAAAATCTTCCACAAGAAAATGAACTTCGTGGATTATAATTCCGAGATTTTGAATTTTATGAGGCTGGAAATCAACGCTGGTTGGAGGAATCATTTTCAACGTCAGATACAATTATCAAAATTGAAATGAAAAAAAATAAAAATAAATGAAACAAAGATTTTCACATGTTTGGATGAGAAAAAAGAAGGGAAGTTGAGATGCTTAGGTAAGTTAAGGAAAAACGAGGATGGTGTGTTTTAGGTAGTTATGCTAAGGTGGCAAATTGTGAGAAAATTATGTATTTACCTAATTATCATCTTTGTCATATGACAGAGGATTTGCTTAATTGCCACATCAATGGCAAATCAATTAGCAATGTTTTAATCATGTTAGAATTCATTCGTCCACTTGCCTAATCTTCTTAGCTAATATGAACCACTTTTTTACCATATAAAAAGAAACGATCCATTAATGGAAACTTACTGTAATAGATTATGGGATCTCAGTCCCATGGCGGAGCTCTCTGCATCGCGTCTTCAGCCCTGCGGTTGCAACTCGGATCCGTTTCCATCGCATCTGAGTATCTCTGTCGGGCAACTCGATCGCTGGATTTTCATCATTGCCGGGCGTCGTCATCGTTCAGTGGATTCAAGCAATCGACAAAGCAAATGGTTTCGAGATTAGGAGCCTGAGAAGCTTGCCAGAGGTTCCAAAGGGATAGCGGTGGCTGAAATCTCATGCCGTCTTCCGATCCTCTGTTGTGACTTGGCGCCTGGGCGTTGCGACGATCTCGTCGTCACGCCGACGCTCCGTTGCTGGGTTTTCTCCGTCGATGCATCCTCGTCGCCATTTGTTCTGATTGAGAAGTTTGAATCTCTTCTCCTATTGCAAAGTTCCTACCTCTGTCCCGCGCGGTTGCTCTGTTCTTACGTCCTCATTGTGGTAATCACACGTTTGACGAAACGCCCTAGAGAGAGAGAGAGAGAGAGAGAGAGAGAGATCCGACACTTCTTCAGTTTGACATTCGCCGTTCCAGCTCTAGATTTCACCTCTGTCACTGCCACTCATCGTCGAGAGTTAAGACATTCAGCTAGTTGCCATGGTCTGTCCTGCTTTTGCGGGCGGTTATGAAGGCCTCCTTATGCTTTGTTCCTGCGTGCTTTTTCAAGAGAAGGCAATTGGTCTCTTGAACTGCACCATCACGCTCGCAAACCTTCTTCTTTCAGCTTTACACCATGTGCGGTCAAATGGATATTGCACGGTGATTGTTTGACGATATGCCTCTTGAGGAATAACTTCACTGGGAAAACGATGATTGAAGGATACATGAGGATGGGAGAGGCGGGTAAGTCTCTGGTTCCCTTAGTTACATGCCATACGGGGACGATTTCTCTTGGAACGTGGCGATTTCGTGTTTTGCCAATGAAATGAGCAAATGTTAGTTTCCAGGAAGAATGTATATGCTTAAAATTCCAGGGTTCATGGTTATGGCAAGAGTAGGACAACCATGGAAGCCCTTGGGGTTGATTAAAGCTACTGAGCTAGCGAATTGGCGTATCTGGAGAGTATGAAGAAGGGAGGGCTACTACTTGGAGGAGTCTCTTGCTCGGCAACAACTCCGTCTTCTCTCCAGCAAGGACGAAAGTGAGGATGAGGATGAGAATGAGCCATCATGTTGAAGGAATTTCAAAAAGGACAAAAGACGGAGGGCTTCAAGGAGCAGCAAATGTAATTACATGTGCTTTCAAATGAATTATACTTTTCTTGCCTCTTGCTCTTGAAATTGAATCAACTCGGAGCTCGAGAAATTGATTAGTTTTTCACTCCAGATCATCTACTTCTACGACATCTTCCATTTTAGTTGAGAGAAATTTCCTCCCAAGGTTTGATATTTTGCTGTTGATTGACGAATAATCCATTTTTGAAGCACACTTAATAGATATTATTATTATACAAAAAGTAGAGTTCACTTTGTATTTGAAAATTATTAGGTGACCATAACCAATGAGTAATGCTTTGTGAATTTCAGCCACCCTTTTTCGACTATGAAACCATGTAATTATCGCTTGGTATGGCCTATACTAATTTTCCAACCCCATGTTAATGATCACATAAATCATAGTTAGGCACAAATTTAGATGGGCATCCTCTTTTTTTTATATTAGTAATTAGTTAATGGTCACAGAAATAAATCATAATGTCAATTAACTGCATCTTTGGGTGGTCTAATTTAGCGGTGCAATATCTTAAAAGGACGTTCCCCAAAAATATGTTATCTTAAGAACATAACATCATTAGATAATGGGACAATAACTAATTATTGATACACCTAATTGCTCCCTGAGAAAAAGAAGTGATTTAACCACTCATTTTGTCTCATTTTCTATTCTTTTTCCATTGTTATATCTATCACCAGTTTTGACTGTGTTACCAGAGACTCCGAAATTAATGATTAATATGTGAAAGTCTATGTGGTATCTCAAAAATAATAATAAAAATAATGGAGACTTTGAGTTCAGTATTATCAATTCTAATGAGCTCGAACACACATACATCTCCTTCTTTTAGAGAAGTTCCTCCTTCAATTATGGCCTGTGACATCCTCAATCCGTCCCCTATCTACAGAGTAAAATTACGACGATAATCGACATACCACAAGAAAGTAAAGGATGGCCACTTTAGGATGAAAACTCAAATTTTCATTGGTGGATCACGAAATTCCGAACAACTAGAAATAGACTGCAAATGAGGAGCCACGAGAGCCCAAGCCACAAGCAGGCCCAATGGGCCTCACGCCCACTATAGGTGGCCCAAGAGGGCTCGTTAAGCCATTCAAGCCCATTCTTGAATTCTGGGAACATATGCATTAAATTGGCCCATGTCTCTCTCATTTTCTCTCAACCGAACCCCCATACCCATTTCTGTCTCTTGGTTCATCTCATCTCATTCCCATTTTTTCTCTCTCGGTTGAGCCGCCATCTACCGTCCATTGCCGTAGCCGAGCCATCCTCCCTGCTGTGAGTCATGACCGTTCACCGTCCCTTACCACTCACCGCAAAGCCGCACCTCACACTGTGACCCATGCCAAGCCGCACCTCATGCCGCCACCCATGTCAAGCCACCGCCCTGCCAGATGGTCCACACCGTAAGCCTCGTCACTGCCGCTCACTGTCAAGCCTTGATCCGGTCTTGTGAGTAACTTCCTAACCCTTATTTAGGGTGGTAGTTACGCTTAGGATTAGGGTTAGATTAAGGTTGATCATAGTTAGATTAGGTGATAAGTGGATTAGGAGGATAGGTTATTATTGACAAGTGATGAGTGGAGGTGATAAGTTATCATGAAAAGTGATAAGTGGATATGATAAACTAGCATGAAAAGTGATAAGTGGATATGATAAGCTAGCATAAAAAGTGATAAGCGGATGTGAGAAGCTATCATGATAAGCGATGAGTGCTAGTGATAAGCTATTGTGATTAGTTATAAGTGCAAGTAAGAGGATATCATGATAAGTGATGCTAGTAATAAGTTATCATGAATAGTGAAAAATGTATGTGATAACTTATCAAAAAGGTGATAAATGCTTATTATATTTTAATTTTGAATGTGACAAGTGCATATTATATTGCAATTTTAAATATGATAAGTAGTTCTTGAATTTCAATTTTTAGAATGCTAAGTGCTTATTATATTCTATATTTAAAGGTGATATGCGTTTATGAAATCCTCATTTTGAAAATGATAAGTTTTTTCAAAATGTTATTTTGAAAAGTGATGCGCCAAGTTGATAATTGAACTCATGGTGTGATATTATATATTATGAGGTTGATGCATGATTATTTTGGTGGATAAATAATCATTGCATGATCATGTGAGATTATTTTATGGCATTTTTGTGTGCAAATATTGCTAAAGTATAACGTATGAGCACTAAACACTCTTGCATTGGGTAATGAGCAAGATAAAAATTGACTTGAGTGGTTCATGTACTCGTGTGATCACATAATTTCCGTACTCGTATGATTACGATGGACGATGCCCGATGGATTTCAGATGCCCTTCACATCAACGAGATGCCATTCACAGATAAATTTCAAAACAAAGCTCTTTATTTGGAATGCCGTCTTCAAGTGAGGTCGAGACATTGCTGTGCTCAATGGGGCGGGACTATGTCCGGTTACGTCGGAAGACCACCGACGCGAGTGTCGGTCGTGGTCAAGAGCGGTCCTAATAATATGATATTATGGTCTCAAGAATAGTATGGTAGTATGGAATGCCATGTGATTCTCGAGACACCGCGTCTGCAAAGTGCATGAGTGCTAAATATATATTATGGCTTGCACATGTATGGCATGGATATATATGAGTCGCATGAGATATGCGCGAGTTAATTATCGTATTAATGATTTATGTGGCACATGCATGCTTGATCGACCTTGTCTATGATTTGAGAGGTACGTGGATTGTGCATGTTTAGGGTGTCTTCGAAGCAAAGTACCTTCCTACGTGAGGATTAGGGAGTTTACTTACTAAGTATATCTCATTTGTTGTTGTTAAATGTGCTAGGCCCTCGTCATGACTAGCCCATTTCAACATGTTTGCTTTGGGGTGCCTATCGACCAGGACTCCCAGGTGAGCCCATCCTCAATCGAGGGTACTGATGTAATCTATGAGAAGTACGTGTCCACCATCTGAGTCGATGAGGGGTTGCCTAACCTGGTGCCCCCATAGGTTCATGGCCTAGTATGTTTGGTTCGGAGGGAAGCTCTAGGGCCCTCTAGATGGACTTAATGGACCACCAGGTGGGGGATCCAAAGGTGTTGCTTGGGACCCCATGGTCGTGGATCGCCAATGGCGATGTCACTAACCCGGAGGTGGACCCTAATCTGGAGTCAAACCCTGAGCCTGAGCCGTTGTCACGCCCCGATCCTCCGAGCGCGCGAACATCCCACTCTGGTCAATACAAATGCGACTTCCCATGACACGTCACCGACCCATTCATTTTTTTATTACACATGTGGAAGCGAAACAAATCCCCTGACAATATTTAACTTGGGATAGAAAAGCAGGCAATCAATCACAACCAAACAAGCTTTCTTATAAATAGATAGGTTTATATACAACACTGGATTGTCTACAAAATAGACAGGCTCAACAACTAGGGAACTATCCTATGACCAACTTGTTAGACACATTCGCCGATTCTTCAGCCTCCACCTTCCGAACTCCAGGACTTCCGGTCCTCCACGACCATCATCTAGGGACCTAAAATATTATCCCACAACCGGGATGAGACTACGTCTCAACGAGTCCTACCCTCTAAAACTCAATTAGGAAGAAAATACACCTCAGGGCGCTTTAGCCACACAAATAGGATAGAGGGCTTACCTCGCCTCAGTTCCTTCCTGCATATCAATTTAATCAATAAATATTGACAAGCACATCATCCAAACAATTCAATTACTCGGATCGATTCGGCGATCAATCGACTTAGTCGATTACATGTCATCGAAATCATCACACGGTCATTCTGACTATTCATTCTCGACTCTCAATCACGGCCTTACAGGCAAGTATATATGTAGTGGCATTACGGCCCCACTCGGCAATGTTATATGCAGTGGCATTACGGCCCCACTCGGCAATACATATGTAGTGGCATTACGGCCCCACTCGGCAATGTTATATGTAGTGGCATTACGGCCCCATTCGGCATAATTTAGATTTGATGACTTTCTAGGTTCAACTCACAACCTCTCACAGTCATTTTCTCATCAAAAACCAACACTAATCAACTTTGGGATAAATCCCCACATAAACATACATTCAATCAATCGATACAAACTGGACCTACCAACCAATTACGGTGCCAAAAGCCAACACCGTGTATTTTCAAGTTAAATACCAAAACTTCATCAATATCACTCAATTCCACACTTTTGGAACAATTAACCATAACCATTAATCACTCAATTTCTCAATTTAAGCTTACAATTAACACAAACTGACCGCACTGCTGCGATCAGCGCAAAATTCTAACAATCGGCCATTCCGGCAAAATTTTCGAAATTATTAAATAATTAAATTTAATTCCGAAAATTAAATAATTAAATATTATATTATAATAATATAATTTAATAAAATAATATTTATAAATTCGAAATAATTAATTAATTAAAAATAATTAATTAGGGCTTAAACAAGATTACACTAATTTAATCATACAATTAGCCCTAATTAAACATCCATTAAGCTAATCATACAACTAATCTAATTTACATTAAAATAATCTAATCTAACCACCTAAACCTAATTAGACTAATCTAAACACCCCTTAAGCGTCATTAACTCACTAAGCAAGGATTAGAGGATAAACTCACCGGTTTTGTGCGCCGGTGAGTTCACGGCGACCACGACACCAAGGTGGTCGATAAACCCCAAAGCGACGACACCAACGGAGGCCGGGAAGACACTGAAAATGGGCCTCGAAGTCTGGAACTTCTTGCTGTCTTCTGCTTCTGATCTGGGCTGAACTGCAGAGAAGAAACCACCAACTTCAACGGCGAAAACGGGCCGATCGGAGCTCCGGCGAGCGGGTGGTTGGCAACCGGCGGCTCCCGGGGGTCTTGGGGATCTTGTAGGAGGTTGGGATGGGCAAAGGAAGGGTCGGAAAGGGGCGAAACAGCAAGAAAACGCGGAACAGGCGGAGCAGGGCGGAACCAGACGGTCCGGCGAGCGGCAGCTTCTCTCAGGATTTCGGGACGACCGGAGAATCGTTCCGGCAAGCGGCGGGATACTCCGGAACGGGCTGGATGTCCTAGTCACGGACGTGGGTGGAGCGTTCGATGATTCATCAGGGAAGTCGACTTTTAACTCGAATCTTTGGCGAAAGGTCGGCTGGAGCAGAAACTGGAACGAGGAGAAAACAGAGGAAGAAATGGAGTCCGATGGGCATGCGACGGTGGAGGGCTGTTGCTGCTCGGTTTCTCTGGTTTTTGCTGAGCTTCTCTCCTTCAACAACAATGGAGAAAGCCACAAATTAAGAGAGAAGAAGGCTGCTGAGAAAGGGGGGAAGGGCTCTTTAGAGCTCAACACTTGTCATTCTCTCATTGGCTTTGCCCCCACCATGACATCACATGACCTCAGCCACTCTCTCTCCTCAAGCTTCCTCCACAAGCTTGTTAATAGGTGCAAAATGTCCCTAGCCCCATGGCATACTAATTTTAGACATTTGTACATCAAATTCAATCAATTCTCACTCAATTCCATCCAATTGAAGCTCAATTAAATCAACCCATGTGTCCTCGGCCTTCTCATGACATTTCCCCGTCAAATGATCCAATTTGCATCCCGAAGATTCAATTAAAAACGGCCCTCTGACAATCCCGAACAAAAACGGCCTTACTTTGCTTTTCCGCCAAAATCTAGGTTTGTAGAAAAATCTTCTGAATATGAGTCGACATTCCTAAAATGAATTGTGACTTGACAGAACTTCCAATTTCTGTAATCGGGTTCAATTTCACGGTTAAATTCAATCTGGCGCGACTTCAACGCGTCCTAATCTACCGGATAGCTTTTAGGAATTTTCTGTGCAATTGACCTGTGGTTGATTATTTTCAAGCCACAAAGTGCATCTTCGACACATTGGCGACTCTCGATTGTCGTAGAAATCTCGAGGTTTCAAATACGGACACAGGGTACCAAAACGATAGAGAAATCGGTCTAGTGCCGATCAACAAGAATTGTGCAATTAGGTGGAATCACCCACACTAAATTACATGGTTTTGTTGAATCGACCTATCTCCGGTCTCTAATCGGTCTGTGCCGTAATGACCCTTGCAAATTAGTACGGTCGAGCAGTCGTTTCCTGGTCAAATTCTCAAGTCTATTGCGTTTATATTCCTTAACGGCTTCACCTGATAGACTAGTTATCTCGTGAGTGGCCAACTCAGAGAAGAGAGCTATAGGCGTAAAGATGAAATGCCCGACTTATTCAATTGAAACCAGAATTGGAAAATCATGATGTCACAGCCATGGTATTATAACCTAGACGCGTACTTGATGTGTAAGGGATACCACCTCTTTTAAGGCACTCTAATAGTATAAAAGTGCTAGGCTAACCTCAACCCCTTTTGATAAATTGGAAGGAATCCGCTTCGCGGATGTATATATGCTAAGTTTTTGGTGTATTAAAGTTAGTGTGTAAATGTTAATATAATTGATATATGTTCTATGCTATCCCTATTGATATGAATGATTGGAGTGGTCAAGGAAGGATATTGCAGCTCGTACTGTTAGTAATTAAACCAAAACCATTGGAAATTGTTGATCAACAACTAGCTTAGCTCATCATTATGACGTAAATAGTTAATAAACAAGTGAATGCTTTAGGATGCTTATTAAGAAGAACACATAGGGAATCGAATGAATAAATAAAGAGATGATTTGTTAGTTGACCGAAATTGTATCAAGAATATTGTTAGAGATGCTAAGACTAGTATGTAGTGTTAGAGATAATAAGACTGAATCTGATAGAATTGATATACAAAGTGATGTGCAAGATTTCAATTGATTGTTTGAATATGATCCGCTTACTCTATGCCTAGTACTTGTGATGTCTTTAGCATGACTCGTGCATTAATAAGTGATCAGTATGAACATTGCCATTAGATATTCAGCCCACTAGTTTGAAGACATCAACGGTAAGTAGGTTGATTCAGGCACTAGGTATAAATAACCTTGCAAAGACTTGCCGATGATAAAATAACTAATTAATTTAAAAAATAAAAATAAAAATTGATGGGGGTCTGAGCGGGTCTTGCTCTGTGTGCCGACCAAGAGAGACATTGTTTATTTTGGGATTAAGCTATGTTATTGCGGGGAGAGTCTCACTAGTAATTCCTATAACAAAGGATCGAAAGTCAAACATTCGGCTACCTGCAACAAACTGAAGATCTTTGGCCTTTAGAAATTCCTTAGCCGTGAGTCCTGCATTTTTAAGGCGATTAAGTCTAATTTTTTTCAGCTAATAGTCAGGTAAGATTCATGATCATTCTTATCAATTTCATTCATCGTCACGTAAGTTGAAAAGGGGAAAGACGAGTCCTCTTATTGAACTTCCTCCTTCAGATGTTAAGCTTCGTGGATAAGTCATGAATATGTCTTCAGGAATCCACGAGGACTACTCTGCCCATGCATGTTTTCAAACAGCCAGTGTGATAAAGAAAGACCGTGTATACTCACGAGAGAAGTACACAACATGTAGATTTATGACAATAATTGCAAGTTTGAGAGCTTGTGCTTTTAGACTCTAAGGTAGCCTACATGATTTGAAGTCACAAAAATAAGGCTCCATTTGTTTCATGGATTAGGAATGATTTGAAAAACATTTTCCTAAAAATAAACGCTTATATTAAGTCAAAAAAATAAACGCTTATATTCCTTACAAAAAAAAATAAGTGAAAATATTTTTATTATCTACAAAGATATTTAAAAATAAGTTATTTGCAATAATAAAAATAATTTTCATTAATTAATTATTTTAAGTGATACAAAATATAATTTTTAAGAAATGTTGTCCAAACTATTCATTTTTCATAAAACAAACCGAGCCTAAGATAACTATAATGTGGAATGAATCTGGTCAATTTCTTTAATAGCAAAAAGTGAAGATAATTGGTCTTAGAAAGACAAATTGTTTTCTCCTTTCTTCTTATAGAAAAAAATTGAACTTTTGTAAAGATAATAAAGCCCCTACCTTACCTCCTCTCTTCCATGAGAGCTTCAATTAGTAATTTACAAAATGTAGTTATCTAATGTCCATTGTTCAACTCGAATTTGGTGTCGTATCTGTTTCTATAGAGGATTTCTCCCAAGCGTGATTTGTTTGTTTACCGTTGACCTTCCCCCCCAACTCTCTTTCTCTCTCTCTCTGAATTAGAGTCCACAGGTCCACATCCCATAGAACAAAACAGGGCCCCCATTGCCAACATTACGGGCGAGCTAGTAGTTTTCAAGAAGCAGTGGGCTGAGAAATTTCTTCTCAAGCTAGAGAGAGCGAGAGAGAGAGAGAGGAAGGAGCTGAAGAAGACAAACGATTGAGGAAGGTTTATAAAACCATCTTCCAGCTTCAACTAATATATGCTGAATTAGGAAGAAATTTCGGCAGACTAAAAAGATGATGTGTGAACAAGCGTGAACTTACAAATTAGCCGGGTTCAAGTGTGGAAGAGAGTATAATTATGCGATCAACCTAAAAGTTTAAGTTGTTGGGTAGAGGGAGATAACATGAATAGAAAATGTATTTAGGATCTTAATCAAGCAATTTTGGACAATACTTCAATAGTCTAGACCCGACCGGGCAATATCTTGCACTTTCATCTTCTCTCTAGGAGACGATGACCAGAAGCCATGACCTTTGTGAAATGGCGGGAAAGCGCACTGTTTTGCTTTTGCTGATCTATAAAAAGCCCTTGTAACCAAAAAAAAAAAAAAAAAAAAAACCACTGTTTGGATAAGCTTTCAGTGATGGAGGCGAGACCAATGGGATGGATGATGTTGATCAGACCAACGGTAAAATTTCGCCCGATTGAAGGAAAGAAACCCAAGAGGAGTATTGAAATTTATTGAGAAGCCAAAAATAGAGGAATCAGCTCACACGGGGATGGTATTTACTTCTCTATCTCTCCATCTACAGTTCGGTACAATCAAGAAGCATTTGGGCCATCGCATGCCACAGCATGAAATATAGTTTCTCTATTATTATTTACAGAAAGTTACTTAATTAGGCACTAAATTTATTATGCGAATATCAATTCAGCTTTAAACTTTTCAATTTTAACAATTTAATCCTAAATCTTTGTGCGAAAATAGTTTAGGACTAATTACACAATTTCCTCCAAAGTATTTAGCATGTTATAAATTGCTAATTTGAAGCACGACTTAATTTGAAGCAAAACTTAAAGTTAAATTTCTAGCTATAGGTGCGACCCGCCTTCCCATGCTTGCTAGTAAATTAGGAAAGAACCTAGAAAAATTACTGCTGTGGACCGTTTGCTAGGGTGGCCACCATTTTCACACGTGCGAAAAGCTCCACCTGCTTTGTTCGGTCAACGCCACTCGTGCGAGTCCAACAAGTAAGTCTTTACCCCCGTGAACACGTGCTCTATCTTCACCTGCCGGAACATTTCAATTAGCCCTCTGCACTCGATTAGGAAAGGTTCAAGTGAGTAATTGTCAAAGAAGGATTTATATAAAGCATTGTATAGCATTAACGGCATCCTTCGTCTCTAGGTCATTATTCAGAGAAAAGTATGTAGGATAATGCAGACTCCTGATCGGTCAATATTCACATGCTTTCTTCAGACATTGCCACGTGAGGCCAATCAAGCTATGAACCAGATCGCTAAAGCCCAAGAAGAGCGACGACTAAATCCAAGTCGAGTCTCTTTTGGACTGATGGGAATATGGAATAATTTGTGCTGATATTTCATGGATAGGGCCAAACACACACCGCTTTGTTAGAATATCATCTCTTATTAATCCTAAAAATAAATAGAGAATTACCTCACCAGAAAAATTAGCGAGAAAGAGGTAAATTGGAAATAGAATCCCTACCTCAATTAAAGTTTTCTTCATCTCAACCTTTGACTGTGCCTCAATAACTTCCAAATCTCTGTACCAATTACATCACCTGCCCTCCCCTTTATCAGTGACTAGACAAGTTAAAAAGATGAAAGATATATAAGTTATAGTGCTTAAGGTGTTGGACAATTAGAGAAGCAAAGGCAAGCGGGAACAAAAAAACGATGACAGTGACATTAATTGGATCTTACTAGTTTTATGTGCGTTTGTTTATGCTGATAACTTTTGTATGGCTGCATTCAGATCACCCTCCAAGCGCACATCCCATGCGTGTCGAAACAGTCTTGGATAACGAAGTATTGGTGTGCTTACTGTACCCTTAGAAAATATCTTCATACTCGGGCACTCCTCCACTTCAATGCCATCCAATAACGGAAACCTAAAGATGCAACTTTTGATGGAGGAGAAGCATAACAGGCTTGGCAAATATTTTAGTCTCAGTGTTTCTAGCTTCTCAAGAGAAATCACTTCTCCTTCTCCTGTTCCATCGTTTGCTACTATTTCTTTCATTCTTTCACATCCTATTATCGTCATCTCAGTGAGATGCACCAAATTTGTGACCGTTGAAAAAGTTACTAGATGTACCAACCCAGATGAATTCTTCACCACTAACTTTGTCAAATTCCGAAAGGATGCCATGGCTGGAAATATTGTTGTCAAACTAGGGCAATCCCAAACCTCAAATGTTTCAATACTTTGAAGAATTTTTGCCACCGAATAGTCTTCTCTCCAAATGCGCTTTATGTTGCGTAGCTTGCTTAACTTAAGTTCCTTTAAATTTTCAAGCACTGCATGTAAGCCCTCATCCACAAGCCCTTCATTAGGGAATATATCTTCAAAGGAACTACAGAAAATCTCCAGGCTTTGTAGATTCCGAAATCTCTCTAGAAGGAATCTAGGAGGAAAGACGGCATTTTCATCATGAAAGCATGCCAATGTTAGTACTTTTGGCTTGTCAAAGATGTCATCAGGAAATTTTCCATCCAATATCATCTCAATATCCTTATCAACCAATAAAAGTCTTTCTAAGATGCGAATGTCCTGCCAATTTGCCAATTCAATGAGAGAAGTACATTCAATAAAAGTAAGACAATAAAGCATGTGCTGTAAAAGGTTAATTGAGTTGGTTAATTGCCATGGAAGGTGGTCATCTTCTTACGGTTCATTAATACAACCGTAAACTCATACTACAAAATACTACCATAACCAAATGCTCTACCATGGGCCATGGCCATTCGCCAACAGGGTTCGCTGTGCGCTCATGTACTAATGCTTAGATAGAAAGGAAAAAAAAACTTATTGGCATAGGAATGATCAAACAAACAAATGAAATTCCATTTTACTCAAGAAACATCAAAAGAAAGCTGGTCATCCCACCGCGATTTGAAAAGGAATTGCTAAATGTTAGTACGGTTAAGTTGGCACCATCAATTCAAGAATCACCCTGACAAATTCATCTCGTATTAAGAATATGTCATGCTGTTAACGAAAATATGTAGTTTTTTTAGTTGGGTAATGGAATGTGCTGATAATGTTACCACAACATCTGGGTGTCCACAAATGAAAAGTTTGCTTAAAGAGAATAGAAATATCTTTTGTTGTCATCAAACTGAAAGGTAAGGGCTTCATGTTTTATATGATATCAAATTGTGACATGTCTATGCAACTGACATAAGATATAGTAGGTGAATTAAAGAATAAAGTGGAAATTGGGGAAAAGCATTTGCAAACATACCCTCTCAAGTGGCAAGTGTGCTTCATGGTCCCAAAGGTCGTGTTGATCGTCTCTCTGAGCCCATTTGTTTATGGATATGGTAACGGAGAATATATTCAGTTTGTCACAGTGAGTCACTCGCAATTCATTCAAGAATGGCCAGTTCAAAGTGGACAAGTTAGAGCAAAAGCTCTTGAGTCGTGGCATATCATGTAACACCAGAGATGTTAGTTTTGGGAAAAGAACTTCAGCAGTATTAGAGGGTGGATCTGCTCTCGCAACTATTTCCTTGAGCTCACAAGACTCTATGCAAAGTTCCTCAATTTGGTTTAGACTTCTAACCACCCAATGCGGAAATAGATTTTCAAGGCTCTTACAGTTCTTAGCCTCTATTTTCTGTAAACAATCAAAAGTAAGAGTTTCTTGAGGATTGTCAGTCCATATTTTGCTTATGTCATCCAAGTGGGAGAGAACCATCATCTCAAGTTTGGGAAATTGTACCTGCCATATTGAAAAAAATTACCCAGTAAATTTGATTACATTGAGTTATCACCTCAAATCCTAGCTCTTCTAAATGATGACAATTCTAGAGCTTGTTAGGGACACAAAGAGGGAGAAGTTGACTGATGCTTTCAGTTCAGTGAGTCCTGATTATGGTCGAGTATGTTGCATTACAACAAGCATGAAATGCGGTGCCAGAAAATTAGTGACCTTACTGTCCTTAATAATTATTAATACTCGTGCGCAAAAAAGAAAGAAGAAAAATTTTCAATGAGTTATGATACAAAGAACGCAATTACAACCTCAAATACCAAATGAATATTTTTGCAATTGCGTAAATTTCACATGACATTAAATTTTAATGCAAGTGTCACACAAAAAAAAAGGACCCCTAGACAAATGCGATTAGTCTTCGTGAACAAATGAAATATTTTGGTGGTACGAAAAACATAAAACCATTGTGTGAGCCATTATGAACTGTTTATTTAAGTGCCCACGCGGAATTTTCATCTCATTATCAAGAAATTAAAGAATTACGGCATGCTACAACCTCAATTACCAAATCTATATTTCCTTACTTCTCCTAAGTCCATGGACCATGGAATAAGACAAACTTGCCATGCGAGTATTGAACGGTCCACCAACATATTCCCCTCCTTTTACCACATTCTGTTTATTTGGAGAAAAACAACTGTGTCACGAACTCTTATGACTTGTCCGTGGAGAAGCAAGTAATATATATTTTTAAGGTGGTTGCAATAAAATAAATGCAATTACAACTTGTCACAACCAAAAAACAAATCACTATTTCCACACTTCCCTAAATCAAAATTATAAATTGAGGATTACTATGAGTTTTTTAAATATTTTAACAATGTGGGGAACACCTGTTATTACATGATAGCTCATATATGACAAATAAATGAAATTAACGTGATGACAATTTGTCTCAATAAGAAAATCGTATGACTATTTTTGCGTTTTTTACAACCTATTGGTATTTTAAATTGAGTATAACGGTTACTTTTTGAATTACGCTAACAACATGGGGTATACCATTACATGACAATTTATGCATAATCAGAGATGACTCTTATGATTAAAGAGTAAACAAGTACGTGGATACTAGAAATGGTGAAATGTTCTCCTCACAAACAACAATAAAAAATTTGGCAAAAGCATTAGAATAAAAATAAAAATAAAAACGCGCACAAGCATTTCCTCCGTTAGAAAAGAAAGCAACAATTGAAACCTCCATAGAATCTGTAGCTTAAAAAACCCACAAAAGGGGAACAAAAAAGACTGCCCCGATCGGTCAGTATGCGTTAATTTCCAATTTAAGAAGTGACGGTAAAGATATTAGCTTCTGTTTACTGAATTTGATCTAAATAAATTTGAGAATTGATTTCCCTTCTTCAAAAGATTATACGATGGCGTGTATCTGTGTGTTCCTCAACATTCTACATTGAGGGCAACCTCTCCTAAATTTTGTCGAATGAATAAAATAATTGTCGAATTTTGAAATTGTATTTTGTTTGATTTTTATAATCAATGGTATATTGAACACTAGCTTTTAATTGGCTGAATTGACAAATAATACTGGCAACGCCTTCTCCCTCTAATTTTTGGAACGCTGCCGTGACGACTTGTCAAATTCTGCAACTTTCATGTTTGCCGATCACAAATAAATGCGCCACTTTAAATGAAATTTTTTGGCACTCCGATTAAAAAAGGCCGCTCTCTCCAATTCCTCCATTTTCTTCTCCAATTGCCTACCCTTTTCTAATAATGCAACATTATATAAGGAAAGAATTCTTAGATCTGTATGCTTCAAGTTGAAATTCAACATGCAAAACGGATGTAGTTTTGCCATATCTTAGATGCTATTCTATATATAGTACTTTAAAGTTCAAATTGTAGAAAGGGAATATTTTTTTATACGGTTATGTTGGTAAATTTTTTTAGAACCTTACTGCGCATGATGTGATCTTATGAGCTGACACAAAAACAACACTTCTAGAATGGTATGTATAAACAAAACTAAAAGTTTTTTTTTTTTTTGGCTTTTTTGAGGATTAGAAAATTTTTAACTCTTTGTACTAATTATTAAAAGATTATGTACATAAATCCATACAAAGCACATGAATATTACTAATCGTTAGAATTTTTTTTCCCTAAAAGAAATCTTGTTCAGTTCGTGATGGGCCAACTCGACATTGGGGTTGGGGAGATTGAAGATCTGGGTCTTGGAATAAAAAGGCACAGAGGAAGCTAAGTGGATTTCTGAGTGTTATACTTTTCGTATCAGAGGTAAGCGAAAACTTATTATTGTCTCCTACCCGATATGCATCTTTGTGAAGAAAACTAATTTTTGTTTATTTTTTAATCTCACGATTTCATTTACTTCGACATTCGATTCACGAATTAGGAACTTGAGATATTTGTATTTTAATTTGACAAGATGATAATCTAAAACCAAAAAAAAAAAAAAAAAACAAAAGCATTGTAATAACAAAAACATAAAATTTCCTCTAAATGAAAAATGGAAAAAAAAAAAAGAAAAAGAAAAAAAGAACTGACCTGTGGATTAAAAAGTGAATGGGTGTCATGATCAATCTCCATCAAAGATTGCTGAATGAAACTTCTCATCTTGGAGCAATGGGCAATGGTTAGCTTTTGTAATCTAGGACAACACAACATATAATTCTTTCTTGAGATATTTGTATTTTAATTTGACAAGGAAACTAGTAAAATGGGGTAAGCATTCCAACTCCATCTCCCAAAGATTGAGATTCATGAATGTAATCTTCTCCATTGCACTTCATCCTGAATGTAATCTTCTCCATTGCACTTCCCTGCCCTTCTTTCTCTGCAATTACTCCTTCCATCTGACCACATTCCTTTATTACCATTCGCTCAAGATTGGCAAGGCACTGAACCATCGATGGAGCAAAAGCATGCCTTAAGTTGCTGCAATTATAAAAGCCCACGTATGTTAGAGAATTGAAGCGTAGCTCTCCCTGAAGATTTTTGTTCCATAGTCGCCTCAACTTTGGTAAATTGACCAATTCCAGAGACTCTAACTGAGGTAGCACCTGAGTGCTTTTCATAGCCTCCCTTCCTTCAAGACTGAATATTTCTTCTAGTGATTCGCAATCACACACTTGCAATGCTTTCATTTTGCCTAAAACAAGCATCAATCTTGATGGAATAGCGTTAACAAACAATGGACATTTATACACCACCAGATATTTTAAGTGCCAATATGAATTGATGGGAATAAGTTCGTTGTGCCATTTTTCAATCAACTTTGAGAACTTAGACAGCCGCATAAACTCTACTCCAGCAATTATATCCTGTCAGAGATTCGTCATTAAATGTAAACTTCTAGTTAGCAAAAAGAAATCACTCTATGTTGATCAAAGCCATGCAATTACATTGAATTTGATAAGTGATGCATACCATTTGTTCAAACATACTTTGGATGGTGGTGTTGAGGTTTTCCTTCCAAAACCACTCCACTTTTGATACTTGTACTCTCTCCAACTTTGGTGCCTCTATTGGACCCTCAGAGAAGAACTTCATGTTAGGACATCTAGTAATAGTGACATCTTCCAAGAGAGGAAACATCAAGGTGTGTCCACCAGAGCTGAAACATCTCAACCCTATCAATCCATCTAGCTCCATATACTTCAATTTTTTGAAGGCCACTACATGCCCCTCTTTACCTCCCTCCTCCGTGATGACTTCTATCAACATGTGACAATTACTTATCCTCAATTTTGTGAGTTCCACCAAATTTCCTGCTATTGTCGATGTGAACATATTTGATACATCACAATGTGACACATCAAGAGTCTTTAGATGTTGATTACATCCTGAAGTTGGTGATACTACTTTTAGTTGATGACTTTGGCCTCCTACGCCTTTGACATTAATGCTCAGCTCTCCTAGATATAATTCACATATAACTAGCTCTTCTAAGTTGGTCAAACTTTGAACGAAATGACATGCAGACATTGCAGATTCCTTAAAGATACGACAAAGCTCAAGAACTCTAAGCTTGCAGAAAAGTTCTTCATTAAGAAAATTCCCATGCCATATCTCCATCCATTTGGATGATTTCAATTTTAACTCTTGTAGATTTGAGAATGCACCCTGGTAAAATATCCAAATCAAAATTCAGCTTAGTAAAAAGAAAATGTTTGCATCATGGTATAAGTGTTGCATTCCACGCATAATAAGTGCATATTAAGATATTGAGTCTCATGTGATTCAAAGGAAGAAAATGTGCCCTCATCAAATCAACATTATCGTTGATCTTTTACATTTGACTTGTATTCATATGTGAACATAAGTGATATCTTAATACACTTTTGCCATGGCAAGATCACACCACATGCCATGTGTTTTCAATCTTTGTGGTACTTAAAGAGAGCTAAACCATCAAAATTAGCCCCTACTTTTTTAAAGGGGGATCGACGAGTGTGCATTTGATTCATTGGACAATGACAAGAATGTTCAATCAATACTTGAAGAACATCAATGTTGTAATATATCTATGGATTTACAAAGAGCCACATACTTTACATTTTCGTGTATAGAGCTACTTGCATGAGACGCTAGGCTGTGACCTTAATCATCACTTCAAATTTTCACCAATGAAGCAAAAAATAATAATAATCTTGGGTCGTACCTTTTCTACTATGAAGAGAGGCTGTTTTAGAAGTGGCATCTCATTCTCAAGGTAAGATGCAAGTATCTCCACTTTGTTACAGCCACGCACCCTCAGGGTCTTCAATGCTGGCCAATGCGAAGTATGTTTTCCGATGTATATGCACTTCAACTCTGTTAGATGCTTAAGCTTGAGGGAGGTTAACTTTGGGAACACAAACCTGGGAACTAGTCCGTCTTCCTTCTCGATGAGTTCCACAATGCCACATTCATTGATCTCCAACTCCTCAAGTTGGGTTAGATATAGTGCTATTGAGGTTGGAAATAGAAAGGCAAGGCTCTTGCATCTGTAAATGTAACAAAACGGAGACACTGGAATTTGACTTGACTGTGGAGTTCCTTATCCCATACACACTTTAGCTCTGGTAATCCATCTAACTCTAGCCTTTTTAATGGCAAATGAGCAACAGGATGTCCATCTAGAGGATTCAGTGGCTGAAGTTTGAAAACAACTTCAAGCAAATCACATGATCGTACCATTCAAACTTTCCAGGCTCTTGAGCCGTCCAAGAATGCAAGAAGGAACAATGTTCGCTAGCTTATTGCATCTCCACACCTCAAGTGATTTTAGTTTGTGAAAAGACTCCATAGCAACTTGATTGTCCCATATTATCTCAATATTATCCATGTCTTCAACGATTAATGTCTCCAAGCTAGGAAACACAACCTGTAGTATTCCCTCACAAAATTAGTAATTTTGTTAGATTAAAAGTTCTTGAAGTTCCATTACATGTAAAAGGCTTGCTAGAGGAAGAGTGTCATCATTAGAAAGTAAACCATGAAGAGATTGAGATTAAAAAGGCAACTAATCATCCATCAAAAGTGGCAATATAGAAGTAGCTGCTTGCTTCAACCTTGAAATCAAATTATGAGTTTCTTAATTGTGGTAAAGAAAAATTACGAGATGCAAGGAAACACATGGAAGAAGCGATAGTCCTATCAATCTTGATCTATCAATTGTGGCTATCTTATTAGATGAACGCTACCTCATATTGCAAGGGTCATGCCAAAGGATGGAAGACCACACAAAACAATAAGGCGAACAAAGCTCTTCAATTTATGTTTTGACACATATTAGTCTCCCCATATATTTGAAGGTTCGAAGGACGGTTCAGAAGGTAATATAAAATATTTGAAAACAAAAAAGGACAATATTTTTTAATAGCGGTGGGCATTAATTTTGGCATGTTTGGTTGTGTTGTTTCTCCACAATAATCATGCTACTTCAATAAAGTAATTGTGGTTGATTTGTCCATATTAGCAACTTTCCCACTGCCCATTCGACCTTTCCGCCAATGGCCTCCTACCACATCATGGAAAGTCCCCACTTTCAAAACAGCACCACAAAGTTTGCCGACCCCACCCTCCCCCACGCCCACTTGAGTGACAATCCCGTGCACCCCAAAGCACTCAAGAGCAATCAATTAGCGCTATCGAAGCACGCTAAGGCACGCGCGGCACAACGGCTGAGTCTATGGCTCACAAGTAACCTAGATATCCCCAGGATTCAACCCAGACGGGCGCAACCACGTAGGCTTGCGGAGGAGGGGAACGAAAACCCCCTAGGGTCGCCTTAAATTCACATCGTTGACTTGTCAGCCACCCCAACACAGTGCACGCACTCAACCCAACCCCCCCGACACACAAAAAAAAAAAAAAAAAAAAAAAAACAAAATCATCACCACCTCCTCCATAAAAATGGTCGAGCAAATGGAAAAAACTAAATTGTGCAGATTGGCATTTAAAATAGGATCAGGGCTTTAAAGGTATGATTCATCATAAAGCAAGAGCTCCCTTCCATCGGCAAAAAAAATTGTAAAGGAATATATTACTCATTTTATCGGATGATTGCTACTATCTCATAGTGGAGATTACTACGATGAAAAAAAAATAAAGAAACTATAGAATGACCGTGATTACGAAAGACATAGGCAATTTACTAACAAAGGAAAATATATCATTGCAATAAGTGATCAAACAAGCGAGATTGCAATCACAAGAAGTAAATTACTATGCTATAAGACTTAATTACGGAAGGTTCAATTCAGTACCTACCTAAAGAAATTTAGCAATTTTGAAAAGTAATTTATTACTTCACAGGGGAAAATTACTATTATAAAAGGTTAGTCTCTACAAGTAACTTCTTTTTTTCCTGGGCCACCTACCTAAGCCCACTTGGGTTTATCCAAACCGAATCAATTTATTCATGAAATATTATAATTTATTCAGTAAGATTCGATAAAATTTACACGAGGGGTTCCTCTTTAACAATTATCCTATAATTTGTATCTTCTCACGAATGTAGTACCTTCAATCCTTAATATTAACTATCCGGGTGTGGATAGTCTACTGCATTCCTTACACGTATTGTCTATGGCTTGCACCAATAGTTAAACACACAGCACTTTATTTCCTCTCTTTTCTTTTTTTTTATTTTTTATTTTATTTTACCAAATCCTCATTCTCTCTTCACGTCACCGAAAAATCAACTTCGGAAAAGCACAACCAAGGGAGATGACGGATCACGATGAGCGTGTTGACGGTGTCAATAAGTCGATCTGGCTCTCAGCCCTTCAGCGCGAGGTGAGTAGGAGTGAGAGAAGACGCCGTCCCTCTCGCGATGCTGAACAACTTTCAAACGAAAAGAGAGAGACAGGGGGCCCACAAAAAGGAAAGAGCATGATGACACATATCGGCCATCGATACGTGCCGTAGCACAATAGGCCGCAAATGCCCATACTCAAACTTCCGTTTTATACTTTGTTAATCTACTATGACAACTTAAATTTCCACGGATCTTTATTACGTCATTATAATAGGATAATCATGTCTACTCAATTAAAAGGCTTCAAGAAATTGTTGTACAAAACGGCCGTGCGTTTTCCTTAATTGAACCACTGCTTATCCATAGCTTACTTCTCTTACTAACAATAATCAATTTAATCAACTATACATAAAGGGCCTCACTTGCAATAAAATGCCATTAATTGTTGTTGTGATGATCTAAATTATCAAGTTTTTTTTTTTTTGGTAAACTCTAAATTATCGAGTTCATATTCATAAATTCTCAATTACATAATGCTTCAAACGATTTTCTAAGTCTGACTTTTAGGAGATAGAGGTTTCTTATATAGAATCATTTAATTAATTTTATTATGCATGTTACAATCTACTATATATTAATTGCCATTTCATATGCTCGAGCCTCGACTATATGTTGGAATGTGCTTCAAACCAATCATTCTCTTGAAAATCATTTTGTTTTAATCTTTCACCAATTAAGACCATGATTTTGACCATAATGAAGAAACAACGTACATAAAATAGTTTAGAAATGAGCCAAAAAAACTTAATTACGAGAATTAATTAATAGAATTAAGGCCAAATTTTGAGTAAATAAAGCTGGAAAATGACAATGATTTTTCACCACTTAACATAGAATACGTGAGTTTATTTTCAGTTAATTATGATAATCAAGATTCCACTTTATAAGGGACCAAATCTATGTACATCCCCTTGATTTAGGTCAAAATTATACTTAACTTCATGAAAAATAAACTGCTATCATTTCTATCGATGAAGTTTGTCAACAACACTAACATTAGAACTTGATTTGCATGTATTTCAAATTGCTTGTACGACAATCTTAGAACTCTCTCAACGAGCCACTAATTATTAATCGATTTCTCCTCCTGCCTTTCTCCATAATTTCACTATTTAATTTTAACACACTTATATTTTTCCTCATTATTATATGATGCTAATTTATAAATATAACATTCATTTACCTACAAAAGAACACAAAAATCACTGGGAAATTGCCCAACCCACTCATGAACTTTGAGGGGAGCACACCTTTACTCCTAACCTTTTAAGTATCACATGAGATTTTTCAACTTCGATTTTATTGCGGATGTCAACCCTTTGGGCCTTTTAAATTTACATGTTACATGTGATTTTTTACAATAAAGTTGCAATTCTTTTGTATCTGCTTCAGTTAAATCACGCTTTGGCCTTCGAATGCGCTAAAATGAGTTGGAAATTCCCGAAATAAATAAAGAAAAATGAGGAAAAAAATGCAATGATCTTAACAGAGATTAAGACAAATTACTAATAATACGGTTGACTTCATGAAAAGAGCTAAACATGTACTAGGCTTTCAATTATATCCCAAGCATATAAAAAAATCGTAGAAAAGGCTAAATTTTTTATTTCATTAGGCATATAGCCTCCATAGTCAGCTATTTTAAAAGGATCATTGGATGACAACATCAAATAACTGTGCTCAATACTTCGTAATATATATAAACAAATTTTGGAAGTGAATGTGTACCGCTTCAAATCTTCATGGGGATTTCATGCATTATGTTCCTAAAAGTCTCTCACTTATGCCTACAACTACAAGATATTTGCATTTACAAATGAAGATTACTACTGTGAAAAGAATAAATGAAGAAACTATAGAATGACCATAATTACAAAAGACATAGGCAATATGCTAACGAAAGGAAAATATCTCATTGCAATAAGCGATCAACAAGGTGAGAATGCAATCACGAGAAGGAAATTACGATGCTATAAGACCTTAATTATGGAAGGTATGTCTAATTTACCACCTACCCAAGGACACTTAGCTATTTCAAAAAGTAACTTACTACTTCACAGGGGAAAATTACTATCATTAAAGTTCAGTTACTGCAAGTAACTTCCTTCCAACACCTGGGCCACCCATCTCAGCCCGCTTGGGCTTGTCCGGACCAAATCAATATTACAATTTATCCAATTAAGATCCAATAAATTACTGTATTTTCATCCAACGACATGACATTTGGTAGCTTATTATGGCTATTAACTTTTATCTTCACTATTAACTACCTGGGTGTGGATTATATGTTGCGGTCCTTACTTTTGTGTCTACTGCTCGCAATAATAGTTAGACACGTGGCACTTTATTTTCTCTTTATTTTTTTTCTTTTTACCAATTTCTTGCTCTCCCTCTTCACGTCCCCGAAGAATCGACCTCAGGAAGATGCGACCAAGCCTTGTGCTATTCGTGAGAGTTTATAACGGTGATTGCAAGCAAAGAAGAAAAATGGTTAGAGATAGAATTTGGGTCAGGTCCGCAAGGGACATGACTGGGGGTGAGGGTAGAATCCGCCAGCTGTTGGTGGTGACGTTGACGGAGGTGAGCTGTGGCCGGTCATGGTAGGGGCGGATGAGCGTGGCTACGGTGGGGCCAAGCAGATCTGGTTCTCAACCCCTTCAGCGAGAGAAGATGCAGGCCCTCTCCCGATGCTGATTAACTTTTGGATGGATATATATAGGGAGAGAGAGAGAGAAAGAAGAGGTAGGGGGTTCATGGAGGGGAGAAAAGCAAGATGACACATGTCACCCATCCATACATGTCATAGACAACGGGTGCATAAACGAAAAGGATCTCCTCTTGAATGTTATCACAAAAGCTAGTTAAATAATTAACTATAATTTCCACCTACTGGTTTAGTAGTCTAATCAACTATACATAAACTGCATCAATTTCAATTAAATACCATTAATTGTTGTTATGATCTAAATTGTCAACTTTATATTCATAAATTCTCAATTACATAGTGCTTGAGACCATGTTCTAAGTCAGATTTCTAGGTGATGAAGGTTTATTATACAAAACCATTAATTATTTTCATTATGAATGTTACGGTCTACTATATCTCAATTGCCATTTCATACGCTCAAGCCTTGACTACACCTTGGAATTATGCTTCAAACCAAGTATTCACTTGAAAATCTTTTCATTTTACTCTTTTACCTATAAAGACCAGGATTTTTTTACCATAATAATGCACACGAGGTAGTTTAGAAATGAGCTAAAAAAATCAATTACGTGAATTAATTAATAAAATTAAGCCCAAATTTTCAGTAAACAAATCGGGAAAATGACAATGATTTTTCACTACTTCACGAATTTGTGAGTTATTTTTTGGTAAATTATGATAATCAAGGTTCCACTCCAGTATGGACCAAAACCTATGTACCTTCACTTGATTTATGTCAAAACCATACTGAACTTCATGAAAAACAAAATGTTATCATTTCTGTTGAAATATTTGATTTCATTATTTTTCAAAATGTGAGGACTATTCCAAATAATATATATTTAGTACGCAATTGACTCATGACTAAAATGTTAAGACTCCTAAGACACTTTCCCCTCAAACATATTTAGGACTCAATTGCTTGTAACGTGTGTTTTTTACGCTAAATTTGCAATTCTTGTGTATCTGTTTTAGTTAAATTGTCCTTTGGCCTCCGAATGCTCTAAAATGAGTTGAAAATTTCCAAAAAAAGAGGAAAAAGACGCAATGATCTTAACAGAGAGTAAGACAAAAATTACTAATAATACGGTTGACTTCATGAAAAAAAGCAAAACATCCTTACAGTCCCACGCAGCATCAAGACTTCCTATAAGGAAAAACCAAATGCAACGCAAAGTCACCGCCCATTCACCCTTTTCCGCCCATGGTCTCCCACCACGTCATAGAAAGCCCCTACTTTCAAAACAGTACCTCAAAGAGTTCCCCAACCTCCCCCACTTTACGTGAGCGACAATCCCGTGCACCCGAGCACTCGTGACGAGTCGATCAGCGTCGTCAAGCGCGCTAGGGCCCACGTGGCGCAACGCTGAGGTTGCGTCTGTGGCTCTCGAGTTACCCAGTGCCCAGGATTCGACCGCGGCGCACGCAAGTGGCGGACCCGGACGGGTACGATTACGTGGGCTAGTGGAGCAGCGGAACAGCACCCCACGTAGCCTTAAATTCACATATGTCAAACTTATGTGATCTTCTCTCTCCTCATATTTTTTCTTTCTTTCTTTTTTCTTTTATTACCTTTCCTCCGACACGCGTGCATTTATGATTGGAATTTCTCTCCTTTTTTTTTTCTTTTCATATGTTCTCTTAATGCGATTTTGCTTACTTCCCGGTTGTCCACTTCTTAATAAGGTCTATGTTGTAATAAAATTGTCCAATATTTACAAATTCTTTTTAGCTCGCTTTAATGATATCTTAATTTTTGAAACGACTCTAAAAGTGTTGACTATAAAAAAGAATACCATGTATAAAAAATATAAGAATTGAAAGGGCTGACTATTTGTGATACAAATTAACATATTTGTAATTGATTATCTGACACATTTGAAAATGATACGAATTGATATGATTGTAATATACGTAAATTTGTAGCAAAATTAACAAAAATATAGTGTTGTCCAATAAACATAAATTGCCAACTAGTCAATTTTTTTTTTTTTTGACCGAAAGTACTTATATATAGTTATGTTTGGAAAAAAGATGCTAATGGGGAAGCTTCAAAATGCTCAAAATACTTCTCTCGATAACCCATGTGCCTACCGAACAAGCAGAAGCTAAGAGACTTCTTTGCATGATTCCTCTTCCTTCAATTACTAGGTAATTAGCAGCATTTTCACTTGTTTGTATGGACATGGAATCTTTCATTCATGTAAAATCAGAATATGTTTTTAATACAAGTAATTAATTCAATTGCAAATTAAATGTTTAATTGATGGTCATTAAGGATATTAATGAAGAGTAGTCCATATTAAATATTAACATAGATTTTCCAGTAAGTTGCTTCTTCGGTGATTAAGTGGAAACAATGTCACTTTTAGAAAATTAGCGATTTGTCAGCCACATCAATAGTTCATTAGAAAATTTTGGATTTTTTGTCGAAGTGCATAAATTTTTAAAGAAATGAAAATTTATTGCCTTGGGTGATTAAATAAAAGTTCAATGACTATATTACAAAATCATTTGCTATATAGTTACCCCCTATTTTTGAGAGTTAACAAATAAGCTCATTGAAGATTTAATTATCCAACTTTTGTTCATATAGTGACTCTACTTTAAATTCTTCATTTCAATTTAAAATCACAATTAGAATAGTAACTCTACTTTGACTTATCCAGATTTTATGGTGCCGTGATTATGTGGAACACAATTAATTTTAACCAAAGCGGGGCTTTGGCGATTAGGCTTGGTCTCCAGAATAACTATTTATTTGTTAATTTTAATTATTTAGCTGGCTGGCATGCATATATCTTTTTTTCTAATTTTTTTAATAATTTGATGTGATTGATCCAACTCTTGTTGGTATAAATTAAAACTTCCAATTATTTGGAGTGGCATGTGGCAACTTGAAATGCACAACATGTAAAATTCTAAAGTGCTATAACACATAAATTGATGCCAAGCATTTTACTCCATCATATCTTTGTTATATTTAAGATTTTGACATAGCATTAATCACATACCTCTTGATTGAAGAGGACGGGAGAGTGCAATTTGACGCTGTCCTCACCCCGAGCTTTTGGTGTACCTGCCATCAATTTTTCATTAGATGAAAAGAACGTCATCTTTTGCATTGCAATGATGAATTAATCTAAGAAGATCTTCAATGATGAAACCAAAAAAATCAATCTTACACTTTCTGTGAGAGAAGCATGTCAAACTTTCCAACTCTTCCAAATATAATTCAGTTAACATTGGGAATACTAGAGTTTCTAATGTTTCTACTCTCAACCCTTCTTCCTCCATAATGATCGCCTCCATGTTCTTGCACCTCAATACTAGTAGTTCTCTCAATTGTGCAAGAGACTGAACCATGGATGGGAAAAACAGAAACCCGAGGTTGTCACAGTGATACACCTGTAATTTCTTCAAATTATGAAATCTCACAATCCCGCAAGGATTCTTGTTCCATACGCATCTCAAGCTGGGTAATTTATTTATATAGATGGTGTTTAACTCAGAGAGAGTCTCTATATTTACACCAGCGTCGTCAAGGTCAAAAATTTCTTGCACCGAAATGCAAGCTTGTACCGTTAAAGTGTGTAACTTCTGTAGCTTTATCAATGACCTGGAGTTGATAACTTTCGAGAGAGATTTGCATGAAGAAACCACAAGAAATTGGAGATTGCTCAGCCCCAATGGAGATTCATCGGTCCATAAGTCTTCTAGATTGGGAAGTCTAGCCATTGTCAAGGACTCCAAGGATGGGATTGAAACCTAATGGATAAACCCATCAGCAATAGCATTTACAATTGCAAAGAGCAACCAAGAAACTATACTTGCACACTATAGCAAGTTATTACAAATGGTTGCGGAAGGAAATTTACAAATTTAGGATAATTCTTGCATTTACATATATCTATGATAGGGGAGCTGATTTGCAATTCGAAAAGGTATCAGAAGAAAATGGATAAACTTCATTTTTTATTTACAATATAATCATGGATGTTATCGTGATTATATTTTGTTTGCAATTTACCAACAATAAGGGAAATTATGGTCATAATAATGACTACAAAAATTAGTGATCCATATGGTGAAAGAAAGTACGTTCAAGGTAAATTACTTCCTATAAGATAAACTACTCCCTCTAGGTTATGTTACTATTGTGGCGATATGACTCATTTTATTGAATGATTGCTAGAAAGTACCATACTTCCTCAAAATGGAGATTACTATAATTAAAAAAAAAAACTATAAAATGATTGTGATTATGAAAGATATAGACAATTTACTTATAAAGGAAAATATCTTATGACAATAATTGATCAACAAAGCGAGATTGCAATCATGAGAAGTAAATTATTATGCTATACCTTAATTACTACCTACATAAGGAAACTTAGCTCTGGCAAAAAAGATGAAACTTAGCAATTTCAAAAATTAATTTGCTAACTTCACAAGGGAGGATTACTGTCACGAAAGTTTTGTTACAGAAAGTAACTTCCTATGCCTAGGCCACGCACCTAGCCCGCTTGGGCTTATCTAGAACCAATCAATTAATGCGTGAAATATTATAATTTATATAATAAGATCCAATAAAGTATTGTATTTTTAATCTAATGACATGACGAATTTGTCTTTCATAGTTATCGTATAAATTGCATCTTCTCACCAATGGCAGTAGCTTCTATCCTTAATATTAATCATTTGGGCATGGATAGTCTACCGCAATCTAATATTAATCATCTGGGCGTGGATAGTCTACTGCAATCCTTACATCTACTGTCTGCAGAACGATCAATTAAACACATGGCACATTGTTTTCTCTTCGGTTTTTCTATTTTTTTCATTTTACCAAATTCTTATTCACTCTCTTTACATCACCGAAGAATCAACATCAGCAAAGCACGACCACGGCTCATGCTAGCACCGAGCTTGTTGGTCACGCTGAGTTCGTGAGAGAAATAGATAGAGATAGAATTTGCGCTTGATCCGCAAAGGAGATGACCGAGCGCAAGTGTAGAATCCGTGAGCTGTCGGTGGTGACGTTCACGGAGGTGAGTTGTGGCTGGTCATGGTGGTGGCGGGTGAGCGTGGCGACGGTGGGGGCAAGCAGGTCTGGCTATCAGCCCTTTCGCGCATGGTGAGAAGGAGCGAGAGAAGATGCAGATCCTCTCGCGGTGCAAAATTTTTGGGGGGAGAGAGAGAGAGAGCCCAAAAATAAAGAAAAGCAAGACGACACGTTTCGACCAGCCCTGCGTGTCGTAGACAATGGGTGCATGGTACTTGCTCAAAAAAAAAAAAAAAAGACAATGGGTGCATGGTTGGCCGCAAACATCCATACTCACACTTCCTTTTAATTTTTTCTTTTTTTTTTTTTTTTTTGGTACTGGAGGAACCAGCTTGTAGCCGACAACCACGCCGTAAACCCCCAGGTGACACTTAAGCAGGAGGACCCACCACCCCTGAGTCACACTTAAGACACCTAGCGTCTCCCCGGGTTTTGAACCCTTCACCTCTTCGTTGAGGATCAACAGAGTCTTATCCAGTGGAGCCACCGCGGCCGGTGGTTACTCACACTTCCTTTTATACTTCGTAATAGGGCAAATTAAAATTGCAGGAATCTTTATTACGTAATTATAATAGAACAATCATGTCTAATCAACTAAAAGGCTCTAACCAATTTTTGTTGTACAAAACGGCCATGCGTTCTCCTTAATTGTACCACTGCTTGTCATTACTTTACTTACTTCTCTTACTAACAATAACCAATTTAATCAACTATACATAAACGGCCTCAATTTCAATTAAATGCCATTAACTGTTGTTCTGATTATCTAAATTATTAACTTCATATTCATAAACTCTCAATTACATTGTGCCTGAGACCAGTTTCTGAGACGGATTTCTAGGCAATAGAGGTTTATGATACAAAACCATTTAATTATTTCTATTATGAATGTTACGGTCTACTATATCTCAATCACCATTTCATATGCTTGAGCCTCGACTACACCTTGGAATTATGCTTCAAACCAAGTATTTGCTTGAAAATCATTTCATTTTAATCTTTCACCAATTAAGACCATGATTTTGACCATAATGAAGGAACATAGCACATCAAGTAATTTAAAAATGAGGAAAAAAAACTTAATTACGAGAATTAATTAATAAAATTAAGCCCGAATTTTCAGTAAACAAAGCGGAAAAATAACAATGATTTTTCACAGCCTAACATAGAATTCATGAGTTATTTTTTAGTTAATTATGATAATCAAGGTTCCACTCTATTTGGGACCAAATCTATGTACATTCCCTTGATTTAGGTCAAAACTATATTTATGTTTGTTATGTCAAAAATGTTTACAAATATATCTATATCTTTTATACAATTTCGTATGCTTGGAAGAATGAACATGCATGAAATTGTGTACTTTTATACTTATAGGACCTATGCAAAAACTAAGTGCTTATTGAAATACACGATAGAACCATTGCTATCTTTCGAAAAGCCAATCTTCTTGCCCACTATTCGTATTGTTTTTCATCTGAGCCACCTGGATAATATATTTTATAGATAACAACAAAGTTAGATAACTAAATTCACAAAATCCATTATACAAGATTATGAAATCACATTATTATGGAATTATTCTAATGCCAAAATTCCCTTCAATGTTGCTCTATAAACCCTATTAATATAGGTATACTTGCAGCATGTAGGTTGAAAATTACTTGGATTCTATCACTTATATGGATTTCATTCAATCAATTGGACTTCTACACAGCGAAGAGAAACATAAGATTGCTTTATCTAGTTACAAAGAAGGCATGATTGGATAAGGTAACTAGGAAGAAAATGAACTGAATATAAAAAAAATGAAAAAGGGTTATAATCTATGTTACATCTAACTAGCAAATGAACAAAGTATTAATAAATAGTATATTCTTTTGATAGAAAGTTACCTGTTGCCCGTTGAAGAATGCAACTTGAGTGCCAACTTGGTCGTTTGATGTACTACTTGAAGGAGATGTCCCAGTGGTGAAAAAGTTCTTGGTATTTGGCAAGTCACTCAATTTCAATACATGTAAATTACGCAACTCAACTTTGCCACAATCATCAACTTCCACGATCTCCCGCACTAAGTTGCACTTGACAACTTGGACCTCTTCAAGCTGTGGAAGTTCTCTCAATAATGAAAGAGGAAACAAAATTTCCATCTTGTCGCAACTTTCGACTCGTATCACTTTTAATGCACTAAAGGACTTGGAGGAAATAGAGTAGTTGTGTATCTTCTCTAAGTTGATGAGATTCTCGAGAAGTAATGACTCCAATGTCTCAAAATCTGTATGGGACGGCGATTGGAGGACATAATGGATGGAGGGACTATTCTCGACGTGCAAATGCTTTAATTTTGGAAAGCCTTCTTGGGATAGTGAGCAAATACTTTGCTCAATTCCATTTAATCCGTCTAAAAATAGTTCATCAGTTTTGCCTAATAAAGTTTGTATGCATCCTTTCTGAAGAATATCACTTGTTGCATCTAACTTAAGCTCCAATGTGCTCAATCCTTTGTGACTTCGCCACCACCTCACATTACCTATTAGGATTTTATACTTGGTTAATTTCTCCATGTTTAGATTCTCTGGGAGCGTCCTCGGATCAAGAATGGACACATGCAAAGTGTAGAGATTCTTCTGGTTATTCAACTCAATAAGCTCGGCATTAGTTGGTGGAGTTTGCCCCACGACATTCCATTGATCAAAGCTCTTCTCCATATACAACTCCTCTAATTTTATCAAGCTTCCAAGCACACCCGGTTCAATTATCCGAAGTTGCGAGCAACGATTTAAGTCTAACAACCTTAGCTCTACCAATTGTCCAATTTCTTTTGGCAATCGTTTAATTTCAGAGTTCACAAAGCTAAGAATATGTAGCCCTTTTAGCTTGCCAATCATTGCTACATCCTCTAACAAACAATCATCAAGACACAAAGTGTGTAAGTTATCTAGGAACTGAAACGATGAAGGTGAATGAGTAAGATGTATCTGAGAAAGATGTAACACCATGAGTTTTCTCATAGAATTGAAATATGAATCTGGGACCTTAAGAGATTCATTGTTTGCAAACAACAAGAAGATTTGCATTTCAGGGCAATCTAACTCTTTAGGAAGCTCCTTTATGTCCACATAGGGAAAGCATACTGCTGTACAACTTTTGAGCTTGTCCTTTGGCAACCCTGTCACCGACTTATCATTATCTTTCCACACAAGAAAAGGGTCACCTCTTGAAGCAACCGATGCAACAAACCCACGAACCAAGTCATGTATCTTGAAACCATCAGCATCTTCATCATCTAACAAAAGGGAGGATGCTTGCAGAGTTTGGATCAATGAGCTCAACCTATTTCTAGCTTCTTTGATGCTGCTATTTTCTCCAAATAACCTCAAACCTATGCCGTACCTCACCAAGTTTTCAAGAGAAGGCTTAGAGACACCATAAACAACACAAAGTCGTAAAAATTGCTTTACCTCCTTGCCTTCCTCGCCTTCAATATAATCATAACTCAATTGCAGCATCTTATTTATCTTCTCACTGATTCCTTTATTTGTAGACATCTCAATTTGTTTCAAAGCATCCTCCCATTGAGAAAAATTCGCGTGTTTGAAAAGTTTGGCCATCGCGATAATTAGAAAAGGCAAACCTGCACACTTGCGGAGCGCTTCATCCACCAAGGATTTGAACGGGTCATCATGAACTTTGTCTCCCACCGTCCTCTCGAACAAACTTTTTGCCTCTTCCTCCTTCAGCTTATCAAGGCGGAAATCCCTGTCGCAGCCCATTTCCCTCTGCAAAACATTTTGAAATCTTGACGTCAGCAACAACTTGCATCCTTTGACTTTGTTGTCATGTCCGCAAGGAATGCCCACTGATTTCAAGTCCAGCCCCTTCCACAGGTTGTCCAGTATTATGAGGACCTTCTTTTTTTCCCTCTCCTCATTTTCCAACCTCTTGTGCAAAAGCTCGGCTCGCCCGCTGGTAGTCTCTTTGTTCTTTATCTCGGTAAGGCTCAAGGCGTCCGCAATCTCTCCTTGAATATTCTTGATGTCTGGATTTTCCGACACGTCGGCCTTAGCGACCCAATCGAACGACTTCTTTTCTATCATTCTCCCTTTAACATCCGCCAAAAGGGTGGACTTGCCGACCCCGCCCTGCCCGTAAACCCCGACCACGCTATTGCTATCATCGGCAAGAGCGTCCATGATGTCCCGAATGATAGAATCTCTGGATTCGAAGACACCATTGTCCTTGGCCGGAGTCAGAGCAACAACGTTCCCTGGAGCAGGATTGCCGGGGGCGATGTCGTTCAACTCTTGAATTCCCTGCATTTTTGAGTGAGTCGCTGAATGACCTCGATCTTGTCCTTGGCCTTCCTACTGAATTGATAGCGACACTTGGGATCAGGAAGAGTTTCATAGCAGCAAGTCTTGCTCGCCTCTTCGAAGTCGCGCAACAGGTCTCGCGCCTCCTTCAAGGCCTCCTCAGCACTTGCATGCCACTCCGTGATGCGACGGTAGACATTCCGAAGATTGTTTCTGGCCTCTTCAGCGAGATAGTGGACCCTATCAACCTCATCCGCAAGCTCCACGACTTTCTCCTGAAGATCTTGGGCGTGCCTCTTGGAGCAGATCACGTATCCGAATTGACGCTTGATGGGAGCAACTACGGACTTCAAGACATCCCACGCAATAGAAATAGCAGAATCGATCGACATTTCTCTTTTTCTTTTCTTTTTTCTTTTTTTTTCTTTTTTTGAGAAAGAAAGGGCGAGAAAATAGGGAGATAGAGAGAGAAGACGATGGAAAAGAGAAGCAGATACCGAAGAAGAAGAGAAGGAAGAAGAACGGTTGTGCCGAGGTGAAGAAAGAGGGAAACAGAGCGAGAACGATGAGAGATGAAAGAAGGCTGAGAGATTTGAGCGCAAACAAGAATGGAGAAAGGAGAGGGAAAAAGCAATCAATTTAAGTATAAAAGAGCTCGGTAACTCAACCATGGTCAAGGCCTTAACTAGACATTAGTTGATTCCTTGGGTAGCTGAAAACTCGATAGCATATTGCTCCGAGTGAAAACTGGCAAAAGATAAAAATTAAATAAGGCCGTTCCCCGCTCGCCTCAATCAAAACAAGAAAAAGATGGCGGACTTATGAACAGTGGAGGTAACGGAATTAGATGATTTTCTGCATTTTATTATTTCTTTAGTTGATCAGTCACTATCACGTCTGAGCCTCCCCGCTAATTCCCAAATTGAATAGTTATCCGAAAATCGTAAAAGTAATGACCAGCTGTCAAAATAACAAAACGATTCGATTTGAATCCTCGCACACGTGGTGAGTACAAATGGAGAAGGACAGGTCACAACCACTTGACATGTTTTTTGGTCCAGTGATAAATTCAATTGTGATTATCCAACTTATCCTAATATTATTGTACAAATTCAAATTTAACTTTAAATTATATAATTTCACAAATTTAATTCTATATTTTTGCACAAAATTCTTGTGTAATTCTTTCAATCAATTGTGATATAGTTGTATTCAATAATCGTTGAACGTCCGATGTAGCCAGTGATATGACATAGAATTCTATTAAAAACGACATAATTTTACTTATTTTTCTCATTTTTTTGCTGAATTTATCTTTTTCTATTATCTTTATCTTTTTAAATGCTCTTGATTTGCAGTTTATTCTCTCCCTAGTTTTTTGTTGTTTTCAAAAGATGTTACCGCCATCGTTACTGCCGCCGCAACCCACCACTGCTATCACCAACAACTCAACCACCATCGTCAAGATCAAACTCGACCACCGCCATTGCAACCACCATCATACAAAAGCCACCATCGGGTTTCTCTCTCTCTCTCGCCCTCACTGTATGGCCGACCTACATTAACAGAGCCTGTGTCCTGGGATCGAGGTGCAACACCTCGCTTGAGGTTGTGCACATTACATATGAGGTCTCGCAATGCAAAATTGAGGTCACTTGAGTGGTTCCGTCAATGGAGGTTGACGATGATCGACAGATGATGATGATGATGATGAAGCATCGAATTAGCACATTTTAGAAGGTAATGCTTTAGCTGGCCTAGCTCATCCATGCGTGCCAAATGATGTCGAGGACCTTGATTCCCATCCATCGCCTTCACTGGATGAGTCTCTTCCACTCCTTGTTTGAAGGATGAGTTCACTTTGTGCTCAATTTGTTTGCGACAATGCATCAACGGCCTTGAAGCTGCAATGACTTTGCCAAGCAGCATGCCAGGCAGTCTCGCCCATCGTCAATCTCAATTGAGTACCCTCTGGCGTTCTCGAATGCAATCAAGGCAAGCGAGACGTACATTCTCATGAGCAAGATTGTAGCGAGCATGAATTGGCAGTGGTAGCTTGCGGCAGATAATTAATATGACTAGAAAGAGATTTGGAAATTAAAGAAATCTTAAGTTGTGTGCCATTGTGCCACGTGAATCGCTGGCTTGATAATTAATGTGTAGCTTGCTAAACCATTCTTCTAACTACTACGTGCAAATTTCTCTAAAAATCACATCTTAATACAAGTCAGCATAAAATAATTTGATAAAATGATAAGGTCAAATTTGCTTTTGAACCCTTTTTCATTTCTTGCGTTCCAAAAATTGTATCTTTGGCCTGACTTTGTTAAAACCCATCATGCTCCTATTTCTTACTTGAGATCTGATCCGAATAGTGATTAAAACATGGGGTGTGGTAATTCACACGATTTGAGGCTTAATTTCCCCGCTTCTCATCCATACATACAGGGGCATACACACAGCTCCTCTAATTACTAATCAGGGCATTCCCGCTTTGTTTTTCTTAACTACTCTCTCTAATTAGACAAAAGCGAAAGGCCATGAACTGACAAAAGTACCAACACTTGCGTCTCTTTCCGGTGTTTCTCCTCCTCCGCCATCTCCGTTGCTATTTACAGTCCCAAAACTTGGCGTCTTCTTCGCCGGCTTGCTCCACCAGAGCCCCGGGCGCCTGCACAACTTCCTCACTCCTTTTCTCAAACTCAGCCATGATTGTTAGATTGCTCCCAAATCCGTATTATTTGTTATGATTATTTGAAAAGGTTAGGACTAGTTCCTAACAAAGAAAATGTTATCACTAAATAAAATTATGAGGGATGTTCTCTTTCTAGTTAAGTTGACAAGGATCCTCTGCATAATAACTACCTAATCTATGAGGAATAAGTGCACAAACAAATTACCATGTAAAGTTATCATTCTCTTAAAGTAGGTACATTTCTTTTGCATTCTATATCATTGTGAAGAAAATGACAATGTTAACATAAAATTGTCATATTATTGATAAATCGATAATGCAAGATATAGATGCTACCCTAACCTTAGTTTAGGCCTTAAATAAACACCAGTCAATTACTTGGTTATAGAAATAGATGATTCTCTGCATTATTGTTCCTTTACCGGACCAGTCACCACCACCAATGTCCATGTCTCCATCCTTTCCTCCAAGACATTGATGGGGGTGTCCATACTTTCCCACCGCCAATGTACTACTAGTCCTAATCCATCCTTTCATGCTTCCCTCCACCGTCAATTGACAAACATTGATTAGGTATAGGTGCTAAAACCACTCCTTGTGCAGGTCAATGAAATCATGTTACAAATATAAAAGTAACATTAGGATTAAGCTATAGGAAAAAAATTGAAAGTTTAAAGGTCAAAGTGATATACGGATTGAAATAGTTTCAAAATATAATATAGCCACATTGTTGTTTTATATATTGAATAGAATTTTTTTTATAATTTTCTATTTATTGACATAATAGATTTGGGCTAGCTTAGATCCGTTTTATATAATTAATGTTTTAACCACTAGTTGAAATAAGTATTATCTTTCAAACTTTCACAGATTTGTTGACAGAAAAACCCCTCAAGATATCCTGATAAGCAAAAATAAAAAAAAAAAACTCAATTCATAGGGAAAACCAAGTTGTTTAAAAAAAATTTGCCAGCCACGTTTGTTAGATTAGAATGTGAAATTACTCCTAGCTCCGTATGTCATAAATTTCTAACCAAAAAATGTTATAACTAATTAAAGTCATGAGGTACTTTCTATTTGTAATTAAGTTGATAAAGACCATCTACATAATAACTAATTAGTTTATAAGGAATAAAGCATATAAAAAATTCACCACGTAAAGTAAGCCTATTTTCTTATAGTCCAATGATACAAGCATGGAAAGTCGTCTACCTAGTAACTCATGAAATATCCCACAAACCCATGAACTGGTTGAGATGGGGCTTTTGGCTAGCAAAGTTGGCTCTAAATCAAAACAGTTTTCATGTACCTTATAGGATTCAAAGGGGTGATCTCTAGTTCATAATCTAGAAATTCCTAACATCCCAATCAACTAAACTAATTTTTTTGGTTAAGTAAGCATGAATTTTTATTGTAAATAATGTGTATTTTGCATTCTGTATTATTTTTTTAAACTCATATTGTTGATATTCAATAATAAGTCTTTTATGGTGTTCCAATTGAGAACTTTTGCAAAAATATTGAATATGAAAGAGCAATTTAATAAAAAAATGAAAAAGAAAAAAAAAAGTAGGCCAGCTTATGGGTCGACCTTGGGACTTGTTGATGCGGTTCTAGACTGCTTCTAGGGTCAACGAGTTCATATCCTGATTTCAAGTAAAGGATAATGGCTTTGGTAGGGTAAGTTCTGCGGTACGAAACATATTTATCCTGAAACATCATCCCTAATAAGAAGATGTGGATGGAAATATAAGTAAAATGAATGTGGCAATTTTCTTTGACGGTTACCTTTTTTGCACGATAAAAAGTTTATCTCATTTTTGCCGACAGCTTTAATTTCTCTCCCCTTGCCGCACTACCGGGGTAATTGCTCCTTTACTTGTATCATTTTATCATGTAGTGTTTTTGGTAATGGTAAGTGAAGATGGACGCACTGATGAGTAGTACAACATGGCCTTTGGTCTTAGATGTCAGTTGTCTTATCCGTCACGTAAAGTCATTTTTCACTCTTGCTCTGCACTTGCAGTGTATAATAATGGCGGGACAGTACGATGATTTTTCTTATGAAAATGAAGCCTTGTTACTGGGGGGTCTAGCTCCAGATATATTTCAATATTGAAGCTCAAATGACGTGTGTCATTTTAAATAAAGAGTGATGGAAAGAAATGCATGGACGGGTCTTAATGCCTAAGCATTATTTTTTCTTTTCCCAATAAGTCAAATTTTGGTTCTTGACATGTCGAGAATCTTCAGATTTTTGTGATAGAAACACAACTTTTGCTGGAACACTTTATTAACGGCTGGGATTTAGTATATCCATCAATTTAAAACATTAAAAAAGTTTCTAACCACGACGAAAAAAGAGGCGATTGGTACATGCTACGGAGCTCTCACCCTTTCCTCAGCCCTAGTGGACAGACATTAGGTAGGTATCCATCCTTTCATCATTTGCAACTGCAAATGGTCCTTTCGTCCCTTTTTACTGCTAATGTACTAGTCCCGATCCTTGCTGTCATCCTTTCTACCACCATTAATCGACAAGCGCTAATTAGGCACTAGTCTTAAACCCGGTCATATTTAAAATATAAAATTAACATTATAATTAAGCAAATTAGAATGTCAATTGTAAGTTTTACATTAGAAGTAACTTCATGTAAAAATTATTGGATTAGAACTCCTAAGAAAATTAAACTTTTACTGTCCTTGTTTCTTGAATATTGCTACTCCGTACATGACAAAATAAGTATAGGAACAATTGTGAGCAACAATTGACATGCTTCGTGGCCCCTCGTTCTGATTCTAATTATCACAAATGCTTGGGTCTGTTTGGAGCTTTTACTTCTAACATCTATTATCCAAATATTACAGTTATCACAAATTGATTTTCAAAGCCTTCAAAACTATACAATTATTGACAAGTAGAGTTATTGTTTTTTAGTAATTTATACCACCTAATTATTTTCATTTTCAAATTTTTTGAGTGAAAGCAAAACATAGAAAATGGTACTGAAAAGTATAAACAAATAGAACAAGTTAACCATAGAAGTCAACAAAAATGATAATTGAATGTTGTATGGAGTCTTCTATATTCCTAATTCATAACAATCATTTTGAACAACGTTATCAAAATGAATATAGATCTAAGAAAAAAATGTCTAGGAAGATATTAACAGAGCAGGACCCAAATTCTTGTTTTGAAACATATCTATTGTGAATCGATCCTAATAAGAAAATGCAGATAGAAATATATGTGGAATATAATATAGTGATTTTCTTTGACGGCTACCGATTTTTCAAGACAAAAAGTTTAATTTTTTGTTCATTGACAGCTCTAATCTCTCATATCATTTTTTTTAGAGTGAAAGTTCGGTACTGGATTTGTGAAGATGGACACACTGATAAGTATTGCAACATGGTCCTTGGTGTCAGATGCCAGTTGTATTAGAGTGACTTGATGTCATTTTCACACCCTTCCTCTCCAGTGAATATTAATGGGGGGATGGTACAATCATTTCTTTTCAGAACAGCAAGGCTTTTTATTGAAGGGTCAAGCTCCATATTTATTTAAATAAATGGGCTACATTAACATCTATTGTTTAACCTTGACCATAACCATTGCGTAGGAAAATCCGTCACGCATGAGGGAAGGATGTTCCTTGTTGCTATTGAACCCAATTTTGAAAAAAAATAGTTTTTTAATTGCATGAACCCAGTCCTCACGAGCCCAGATTATCTTACTCTTTGTGTAATGTGATTTTCACTTGACACCCAAATGATACGCGTTGAAACCAAATATCTCCCATGTACTACTTTATCTAATTACTTAATGGCGGGGAGTTTTTTTAATATGTGGAAATAGAGTTGCACGATGAAGGGAGAAGATACAATTAGACAAACAAAATTAACAAGTGCAAAATATCAATTCACTCGACAAATTATGAAACATACGAGGTTAGGATTTTGTCATGATCAATATGGAGATATATAAAAGAATCTTCCATTCTCATCAAAGTTCGGTAGTATTGCTAGAAAATTACACAATCAATAAATAACATATTCCACAGAATTGACACTTTGAGGAAAAGTGTAATTAAGTGCTCTTTGTAAAGTTTCACCTGATTTAACTAACGCGTTTGTCCAATCATGGCCAATTGTCCTACGTGTAAGGAAGATGGTGTGACATAGACTAAAACTACATGAAAAGACATTGTTTTTTTTTTTTTTGGGTAAAGACATGAAATGACATTGTTTGTTCTTAGATGAACAGCGTTGGTGCTTGGTCAAGAGGCTAAAGTTCCAAATCACCAAATCTCGAGCCCTAATGTTTGACTTAAACAAAAGGGTTGACGGTATAAAGCAACAAATAGGAGCAAGCCCTAACATTCTATTAGCAAGTGATCGATTGAAAGTTATAATATTTAAGTGAAGATATTAATGAATGTATTTTTTTGGCAAAGACCCAAACCACGAGGAGAGAAGAGGAGATGGGTACAAACTATGCAGCTCCTTAACTTTATTTTTTTTTTTTGGGGGTCTGAAGCTAACTCTAGTCTAGGCCTTAATCAAATACCAGTCAATTCCTTTGGCATAGAAATTTATTGTTCCTTTAGTGGACCAGTCACCATCACAAATGCCATCCTTTCCTCTGCTAATGGTCAGACCTTGTTGCACCGCTAATGTATTAATTAGTCCTATTCCATCCTTCCCTCCATTGTAGGTACTAGTCCTAAACTCGCTCCCTATGTGAGTTGAGGAAACCATATTAAAAAGGGTCAATATTAAGAAAAATCCTAAATTGGTATGTTTACCAAATATTTATCTCAAATTAATTTTTTTATCTTAAAAAATCCAAAACTGATATATTTATGAAAAATTCAACCTAAATTGATTTTGTTTACTATAGAAATCCCTAAACTGATACATTTATTACAAATTTACCCTCTATTAGTTTAATTTAAATTAGATTACTAAATGAAGAGTAAAACCCAAAACGGGTATACTAGTTAACTACTAAACATAATCTAATTTATCAATTTGATGGATAAAATTTACAGAACTAACAAATGGGTAAATTTATTTTGGAGTTTTGATAGTCAAAAAATTAGTTTGGGTTAAATTTGTTATAAATTTATTAGTTTGGGGTTTTTCATGACATTAACCCTATTTAAAATATAGAAGTAATAGTATAATTTAGCAAATTGTTAGATTAGAATGCCGATTGTAATTGTTACATTAGATGGAACTTCATATAGAATTGTTAGATGAAAACTTCTAAATAAATTAAACATTTTATATGAGTTTACTTTTTTTGAATAATGCTTACATGACACAATCAATTTGGGAAACAATTCGAGTCCCCACTACCATTGTTAGGTAGTCTCTCATTCCAATTGGAGTTACCCCCTTTCTCTTAAATGCTTGGGTCTATTGCGAGTCTTTACTTTTAACATTTATTTTTCAAATATTAAAGTTATCACAAATTGGTTTTACAAATTTTCAAAAACATAAAATTACTACTTAGTGAAGCTATGTGAGTTTTCATAATTTATAAACCTAATCTTTCTTATGCTTTTAATTTTTTTGAAGGATGGGGAGCGTCGAAAAACAGCAACATTTTGCTGGAAAATTTTACGATAAACGGTTGAGTTTTAATACTAGCTATCCAGCTATTTTAAAATTTAAGAATGACTCAAAAACCCCAGGGAAGAGAGAGGAGTCGGGTATGGATGGAGTTAAACGGCCAGGAGATTGCCCACGTCGTCACTATCCACAAATAAAAAATAATAAAGGGTTGCTAAACTTCGGTTGCCTCCATCCAGAAAAGAAGGATAATAATCTTATAAACAATCCAGCGACAGAAATGGATCACCCGCGAAAAGTACATAAATGGAAATGGATTATTTTTTTTTTTTTAGCAATTTATTGTTCCTGATCAGTCACCATCACTAATATCCAAGTCTCCACGGCCTTTCTTTCGCTGCTGATGGACAACCCTCTAAATATACGATAGATTGCATTAATTAGGGTACTTGTGAGAGAGGGAGAGAAGAGTAATTGAGGGTAGTTGTGGGAGTTGAGATGGCCTTGAATGTGATGAGTCCCTCTTCTAGAAATGAATGGTTTTTTGCATTTTACTGTTCGTTTACTTGACCATTCACCATCAATGATGTATATCTCCTTGTCCTTTCGTCCGCTGCTACTGCACAAACATATAAGTATACATAAGATTGCTTTAATTAGGGTAGTTGAGAGAGACATAGAGATTAAATGAGAATAGTTGGGGGAAGCTGAGACGGTGTTTAATGCGACACCTTCTTTTTCCTGCATCCTCATAAATGTATGACAACCGACCGGGTGCCCTCACTCGTTTGGCCTCTTTCATTTTACCGTCGAGGAACATTGCTTTCCCGCTTCAACCCTCCTAAGGCAATGATCAATTAAGCAAAAGGTCAGCCGATTATGAAGTGAAAACTGACGGCTCTCTTGATGAGGCCCAAATGAATTGCATGCTTGGTTTAAATTAATGATTCATCGTTGCAGAATTGTACATCATCATAACATTTTTGAAAAGAGGAGTTTCCTTAATATTTTAAAACTATGATGTGGACATGAACGATCGAGTAATGCTCCGTGAATCCCCAACACCCTTTCCACATACAAGAAGATATTATTGCTTCGCTTTTCTAGTTCTATAGTCTATGTTCAACCTCCCGGAGCCTCGAGAAGCATCGAGTTTGAGAGATCCTTCTCACAGCTTCTCAAAGCAATTTTTTGGGATTATATTTTTTTATAAGACAATAATTCGTCAAAGTCAAACCAAAGTGTAGAAAGAAAATGAAGAAAACTAAGAAGTTTTAAATTTTGCAACATGGATGCAAGGTCAGTTTCCATAAGCAGTGTGCTGCTTATTGACTTCTAGTGATGGCTGCTTCATTTCACAAGGGTAATCTATGGTTTATACAGTGATTAATGCAATGGTGATGTGGTACAGTTTACCACTTTTGGCGGGAGATATGGGACAGTGGGGACACGATGATCATGCCAAATCCAACAGTGGACATCCACTATCTTCTATGTGATGGCTGGCATCGTACCAGTAACTTTGAGCCTGTTACTTTGTCATATAAATTTTTATGGGTTAAATCTACGTGTCCATACAACCACTCTTCTTTTTAGAATCGTAAATGATAGTTGAAATGATTTTTCAAAGACCTGAACCGTCATGTACAACACCGTACACTTTATCATGAGTGGTTTAGGAATTGATGAGGAATCTTATGAAGATATTAATATCATCACAATCTAAAAAGGACAAATAAATCTATTGTTGAGAAACATTGCTTTCCAACTTCATCCCTCCTGAGGCAATGATCAATTAAGCAAAGAGTCGCTAATTATTAAGCTAAAAATGACAGACTCTCTTGATGAGGCCCAAATGAATAAGCTTTCCCTTCACTTCAATTAACCCTTGTGGATATGGGAAAAAGTGTCAACAACATTCTAAATTTATTTGCATTAATACTAATTCAGTCTTAAATATTTCAATTATATAAATTTAGTTCTAAATTTTTTAACATTTCACCAATTGAGTCTATTCAACCAATTTTGACTAAGGATGATCGTTTCAAGTCCAGTCCGATTCTACTTAGGAGTTGAGAATCGAACTAGGAGGACCGGCTCCCATTTTTTGGGACTGGAGATTGGATCGGACGGTCCTAGGATTGGGAATCGAACCAAACCAACCTATCGGATTTGGTCCAATGGAACAAGCCACTTAGCCAAAAAAAAATTAAAATATTAATAAAATACTAAAGTTATTACAATCTTAGGGTTTATTGTTATTTTAAAAGAAATTTTAAAAATATATTTTTTGAAAAAAGAAGAAGAGTCAGTCCGATCCAATTCAGTCTGGGCAGTTCTTGGTTCGGCTAGTCTAATATACTCACCCCTAATTTTGACGAAAAATTGCTAACATAAATATTGCCCATTTTATATAACATCGTTGACGCTGACGTAGAGATTATTAAATAACATTTAAGTTTTCTATAATTCTTTTTCTTTTTTTCTTTTACTTTTTTTTTTGCCAAGAGCGGCGACGTCCTTTCTATGGTTAGTGAGGGCCTAAGCGAGGGTGGTGACGACACCATTGCTGCCTTACTAGCCAAAATGAGGGTGCACAACCCCTCCCTTAGATTTGGTTAGGGTCGCAATGCCCTCGCAATATTTGGGCCAAGCAAGGGCACTATAGCCATTGCCGGCCTTGGGCGACGGCATCATGGCCCCAATCTAGGAAGGGCGTCCAAGCCCTCACTTGTGGCTAATCCTCGTTGACTCTTGGTCAAAAAAAGAAGAAGAAGTAGAAAAGAAAAGAAAAAATAAAAAAACCAAAAATAAAAATAAAAATGATTAAAATATCATTTAAAAATATTCACGCAAGACTAACAATGCTATGTAAGGCAACTGACATCTATTTCAATGAATTCTAGTCAAAATTGGCTAGTGGACTCAATTAACATAATCAAAAGGTTTAGATTTGAATTAGCACTAACATAATAGGTTTAGGAAATTTTTGGTACATTTCCTTGAGAATATGTGATGTCCCATCAACAGTTAAAGAGATGGGTGATCTTGCTGATTTGCCATGTAAAGATTATATATTGAATAATAAATTTTGATAATGTTCTCCTTATTAACACATTAGACTTGGGCTAACTTGGACCCTTATATCTAATTATTATTAACCATTCGCCGAAAATAAGTCTTGATTTTTCATGTATCACATTTCACATATTTATTGACAAAAAGCCCCTCAAGGCATCCCTTTGAGTAATAAAAGAAAACTCAATTCACAAAATAAAATTGAAGATGTTTAATTTTTATGCTAACCATAATTATTAGATTAGAATATGAAATAGCTCCTAGATTAGTATATCTATTATGGCTATTTGAAAATGTTGTGACTAATTTCTAACAAAAAAAAATGTTATGACTAATTAAAGTCATGAGGGATGCTCTCTTTGTAATTAAGTTGATAAGGATCTTTTGCATAATCACTTAATAGCTTATGATGGGTAATTGCATATGAAAAAAATATCATGCAAAGTTAGCATAATCCTAAATAAACTTATAAAACTAATAAAAATAAAAAATATTGAGGAAAAACAAAGTCGTCTTGATATTTTGAATAAGAGTGAAGTGAGGCATATCTGGACTTCTTTGAATTTGGAATAGTTTGAGGAATCCACTATTTTATCAAAAAGGTGAAGAGAGAGTCACAAAAGTTGATTAGGTTTAGGTAAATTGCGATCCCATTTAATACTCATATATTTTGGACTTTGACATTCTAAACCTATTTCTTATCTATTTTCTACACATAAATAACTCATATAATGATTTGCCCATTAAACATGAGTCCATTTTGACAAGATCTCCTAAATTGCATGCTAAGTTTATTTTAGTGATCGCCTTTTTTGTATAACTGTGCGCAAGCACTCTCATTGAATAATATCAAGAGGAGTTCTCTTGATATTTGAAAATTATGATGTGAACATGACAAATGGACTAATGCTCTGTGATTTCCCACTACCCTTTCCATGGAAAAACCATGTCATTATTTTGCATTTCTAGTTCTGTAGTCGAGGCTGAACGGGCTAGAGCCTTGAGAAACACCGATTTCTAGAGATCCTTTCCACATCTTCTAAATGAACTTCTTGGAATTAAATCTCTATTATAAAAAAAAAAAAAATTAAAGCCACAAGTCCACGACAATAAGTCATCATAGTCAAACCGAAGTGCAAAAAGGAAAGAAGAAAACTTAGAAGTTTCAAATTCTGCAACATGGATGCAAGATCAGTTTCCATAGGCAATGTGCTTCAGTATGGATCCGCATTGAATTTTAGCCATAATTGCTTCATTTCAAAAGTATAAAGCTGGGGAATCCAAACTATAGCCTACACACTGATCAGTGCAAATAATGATATGGGGCACCTTATTTATTTTTGGCGTGAGGTGTGGGACAGTGGAGTTCGGTAGGATAAAATGGTCTTTGCGAAATCCAACCGTTGACATCAATTTTCTTTTATTCGATGGCTGAGATTGTGCATGTAACTTTGCGCCTAAAGAAGCAGGGGATTGCAGAATATCTGTGAATCCGTGCACCTGTTCTTCTTGTCAAAATAGTAAATAATTGTTATAAGGATGTTGTGGAACTATGAATTATGCGTAGTACACTTTATCGCGATTGGTTTACGATTGGAGATCCTACGAAGATATTTATATTCATTACAATCCAAAAAGGACAAATTAATTGCTCCGTGACCGAGATCGAGATGTTTGATGGTAAGACATTGAAGCAACGTGAGAATAGGAGCGAGATCGAGATGTTTGATGGTAAGACATTGAAGCAACGTGAGAATAGGAGCGACGAGGGGTTTGAGAAATAGTAAGACACTCACAAGGTTACATGATGAATGCTCTCTATCGATAGATTGACCCGTGACTAGTTTAGTTGAACGAAGCAATGAGCGAAGGTTGCTTCATAGGATAACTTTAGGCCGGTTTTCATCCGGGAAATATATAATCCCATTTTCTTTATCGATTCTCCTTGAAAGAGCTAAAGGCATAAATATATTTATAAAAAAAGAGAGTATGTAGTATTAAATGTAAAAATGACATGAATTTGATGAAACATTTAGTGTAACTTTGGCAAATCTTGTGCTCCCAAATGAAGTAATTTAATGCATCCATGTTATCGCATCTATTTTTTAGTGTCGTATTAGTTATTTGGATTTGCAAGTGCAATGTATCCAAATTTATATTGAGTTAGCATGCGTCTCATGAATGAGTTAAAATGCGAGCCTAGCAAGCTCTTGCCAATTCTTTAATCAGGTAAAACATACGAGGCTTGGGATATTCTAGCTCGAGGACCTGGCCTAGATTGAAGCCAAGCCATTTGGCCCAGACCCAATACGATTGTGGCACAGCCCGAAATCTGAAAAATGTGTGTTTGTTTTTTGTCTTCGTTTTTCCTTTTACTTTCCATCAGAAATTCAGATGGCACGTCCTAAAACCAAAAACCATGAAGACATCAGAACAGGCTAGTAAGGACCTGTTTTGCTACTTTCTGGAGGGTGGGGGAGCGTGAGGGAGACCATGACACAAGCGAGCATATAGTGTGTGGTGGGGCTCAACGGTGCCGTGGTGGCTGCTCAACGGGGATTGGATGACTCAATGAGCATGAGAAGAGAGAATGAGAGAGGTTGAGACCAATGTATTCATGAAAAGGTAAGATGGTGGAGCCTTGGGGAGAAGGGAAATGAGACATTATTTCTAGTTTATGAGCAGGGCGGGTATGGGAGCTTTAATTAAAATCCAAATTGCTTATATTAAGCCGAACCAAAAGATTTTTTTGAGGCATGGTGGCCTGGCTTGGGACTATTTTAGCCCAAAAAAGTTGGCCCTTGGTTTTCCGGCCCATTTTTTTTTTTTGGGCACACCCCTGGTTGTAATATTAATAGTAGTGGTATAGTGTTGTGACGATTATGGGCTGCTAAGCTGGTTGTGTTGCTTAAAATCGTCTCCGTGGAACGTAAATAAAAAAGTGTTTCGTTCCGGGGAACAATTTTTGAACAAAACAACGCGTTTGGTAAACTTGTTTCGGGAATAAAAAATAAACAGAAACATGTTTGGTAAATTTGGATAATTTTTTTATTTCTTTTATTTTTTATATTTTTTCTTATTTTTCCTTTTTTTTTTTTTTTTTCTTTTTCCTTTTTTTATTTTTTTTTTCTTTTGGCCGGTCGCCGCCTCGGCCATGGCCGGCGACCGGCCGGCGAGGGTCGGCCTCGCCGGATCCGGGCGAGATTGAGCTCGCCTGTGCCGGCGCGAGGTCGAGCCGCCATGGTCGGGCGAGCTCGAGCTCGCCCAGATCCCGGCGAGGCCGAGCTCGCCGGCCGGCCGGCGAGCCTCGGCCCGCCGATTCATTGCCGTGTCGGCGTCGCCGGCGGCGGTGGCTCGGCGAGGCCGAGGCTCGCCGACCGCCGGGCGAGGTCGGCTCGCCGGATTTGGGCGAGCTCGATCTCGCCCAGCCCATGGCGAGCTCGACTCGCGCCGGCCCGGGCGAGCTCGAGTCGCCCGCCCATGGCGAGGCCGACCCGCCCGCCTACGGCGAGCCTCGGCCTCGCCGGGGGACGGCGAGCTTCGGCCTCGCCGTGGCTGGGCGAGGCCGCCGGCCATGGCCGAGGCCGGCGACCGGCCAAAAGAAAAAAGAACAAGAAAATAAGAAAAAAAAAGTATTTTTATTTCATGTTTTTAAAACAAAGCAAACACAAAATTTGTGTTTCTTGTTGCTTTTTTTTGCTCTAACAAAAGAACAAAAAAGGAACAGAAACGCACCACGCGTTTCTGTTCATTTTTTGTTCCCAAGAACAAAAAAACAGAAATTTCTGTTCTTGGGAACAGAAACAGGGTGCAACCAAACACACCCTATATGACTCAAGTTTACAATATCGCATTATAAAAATGGATATAGAGAAAGTTTTGAGTAGTTAGAATGTACCACATCTTATGCTGACGTGGTATGCATTTTGGAGGTCCAATCATAAAATGCGACGTGTTGATGATGTGAAATAAATAAAAAAAAATAAAAAATCTCACTCTCTCTCTCTTTTTTTTTGCTCTCTCCATTCTACGCTGTCCCCAGCCATCCGCAGCCATGATCCTCTGATTTCCAAATCTCTGCGAGCGTCGGCAACTCCGCCGATGGCCAGAGACCTCGTGTTTCCACCGTGAGCTCTGATGACTCCCGCCGGTGGCCATGGACCTTGGATTTCCAAGTTTCCTCCGGCGACCGTGGACCTTGGATTTTCATGTTTTTGCGAGCGCCCAGAATTCCAGATCTGGATGAACGACATCAACGATGGCCATGGACGAGTGTTGACATCGCTTGCTGGTTTCGTATAATCATATAAAGAGTTGTTAGACAGATTTGGAGTAGCGCCCATTTCCAGATTTGTACAGAGACATATTTGATGGCCTTTAAAGATATCAACCTTGAGTCTATTTAATATGATGGACCTTCACTCTAGTGTCGGGTGCTTCAATGGCTACACCATTGATGGTCTCAAAGTGAGATTGACATGAAAGTCTCTACTTTTGGTTGACCGCGTGGGGAAGCAAATGGACGAGCTGCAAGTTATTGCGGGTTGCTGGCTCAGCCATGAATGGGCAACGAATGCGAGCTGGCGCGATGACAGAGCGGGTGGCTCCACCATAGACGGTCGCCCTGGATGTGGATCCGGCGACTCTGCTGATGACTGTAGATGGAGGAGTTGGCTATGGACGGCGGAGGGAGAAGAGAGAGAGAGAAAGTGAGAGTTCTAAATTTTTTATTTTTGTCCACATCATCGACACGTGGCATTTTTTTTATTGGACTTCAACAAAAATGCCACGTCCGCCTATGACATGGTGCATTCTAACTGCCGAGTACTTTCTCGTGAGGGAGAAACGTAAGTTTAAAGTAGGAGGGGAAAGAGGCCAAAAATTTGCAGTGGGTCATTTATCATAATGTGAATTTATTTCCTAAAATTAGAGGATCCCACCTTTCGACTAAATTTTTCATGCATACATACATACATACATACATACATATATATATATATAAAAGTAGAGAGAGATTTCATACAAAAATTGATTTAAAAAACATCTATATGACATGATATAGGACCAAGAGTGAGATTTACTTAGCCTAAAAACAAAAAATGAATGACGAAGTGCACCATAGAAAGGACCCCATTTATAAGCCAAACTCAATTGGGTGTTTTTTTTACAGTAAACCAAATAAGAACCAAAAGGGAGGACCAAAGGACTATAGGATGACAGAAGTATGCCTCACACAGAATCACACTTATGTTCATGAGAATTCTATAGGGTCCGATTCTCATGAGAAGTGACCTAGACGTGACATTTGTATACAAGGTGTGCAATTGGCGATCAATATTGTGAATTGGAAGATTAAGTATGAGCTTCGAATCAAGTACTAGCTGATCTAAGGTCCAACACCACGATCTGAGACTACTATGCCAGTGCTTCTTATGGTGACGCCCAATGCTTTGATTGTAGAGCATGCATTATTGAGTTGGTACAATCAGAATGTGTTATAGATGTGACTTTTCGCTTATGCTCAGATTAAAGAGTTAAGCTTGTCCAATGTCGGATCACGGCTTCAATGTAATACGAATTCACTAAACGATCAATCAGTTCATTTAAATTTCAGACGAGGTTGCAAGTCCATTTTTTAGGATAAAGGGTCTCCGTGCGTTTTTCCTCCCTTGCGTTGGTTCAATAAGGAGGAAAGAGGCCGCGAAGCTTTAAGATTACAAAAGCCGACAATTAATGAATAAATGAGGGCACATAAGATTCACTGATATGTAAGTAAAGGAGGGGCTTTAGAGTTTCATCCTCGTTGGCACGTGGATTTTTACTGGCAATAAATAATTAAGTAACAAAAAGTACAGATGAAAGAAAAGAAAAGAGAGGAGAAAATAATAAAAATTCTCAGTTCCTTCGTCGGTCTCTCTCCCGATTGCTCCGTCTCGATTCTCTCTCTCTCTCTCTCTCTCTCTCTCTCTCTCCTTGATCTAATCTCCACTCCGGCGATGTGCATTGAGCAGAGCAGAGTCTCCTTCTCTCTCTACGAAACCAAAAGGGAGTGAAGCTGTCAATGGGAATCTCTCTACAGCGGACGCTTCCCTGCATCCGGGAATGGAGCTCCCACTAGCTATTCATCCAGATTAAAAAACATCGGTTGCAATGTGGAGGAGGGAACCGAGTCTGCAAGGAAGGTGTCCTGTGGAATGACAAAGCTGGGCTTCGTTTCGAAGAATACCTTTTTCAAGAGGGAGAATTAGTGAGCTTTATCTGGCGGTGAGAGCAAGTTCGAGTTCGAGAGCACAAGATGTGGTCGATTGTAAGGCGAAAAGCCATTGCCAAAGGCTTGAATGCTCTGTTGTTGAGAGAGAGGTTGCGGAAGAGTCGTGCTACAGAGATGCGGGTTGCAGAATTATTGTGCTGTGACGAAAGAGATGAGTGTGAGAGAGGTATTCAGCGCTTGATTGCATTTTTGTGCAATTGTACGTCATCATAACGGGACTTTCAAGATCATACCGTTCGAATAAATCAATAATCATCTTCCCACGTGACTTTAAGTATCCTTGCAGTAGGTCTTTGCTGAATGCAAAGCAATACACAATGAGGTCATCAAAAGCAAATTACTCATACACATAGCGAGATTTACAATATGCATATAAAACAAACCCAATGAAAACCAACATCACTAACACCTTTTCCACTAGAAAGAGAAGATTGATAAAATCCTTTGTTTGAAGAAAAAACAAGGAATCTATTTACACTTAATCAATCGAAACAACATGCATAGAATAGTTAGGAAGCCAAATCTCTTCAAATTTCCCACACAAATTGACAATGTAGTGCCCATTTTGAATTTAGGGCTTTGTCAATGGAAAAAGCCCCAAATCCCAAACTCTAATGGGTTAAAGTGTCTTCCTCGTGCTTCCAATCTTCCATTTGGACTTACTCTTGTGACTCGCAAGAGAAGCTTTCTCTTATATTCGTTCTTTTGAAAGAATGATAGACCTTGCGTTCCAAAATGAGAATTATTATATTCAAATTGCTTCACATATATTAGAATTCGCAAGGAGAAGGGAGAGTGCCAATTTAACAAATTTTTGTCAGTAATGCCAACATAGAATTTAAATTGGAATTTTAGACTCTAAAATTTGATTAATTTTAGAAAGGGAAGAGCCTTTTCTTTCCGCCCTTGTCATCATTTTTTGCTCTTTTGGAAAAATATTTCCAAGGAGTGCTGTAATCAATGCAAAATGCACTTGTCAAACAACCAAATTACGAATGTGTCAAGCTTTCGATAGCATTAATTTTAATGTTATCATGTATGTTGTTGACACTTGAGCTTTGTCAACAACTCAAGCTTATGTGGTTGTAAAAGTACCCAAAAAGAAAAGAAAAGAAAAGAAAATAGCGAGAAAAACACAGAAGAAAAGAAGGGCGAAAAAAGAATAGATAAATAAATAAATAATGAACTAATTATATAAATCGGCTCCAGCCCATTTCATCCACCAAGTAGGCGTTCCCTTCTTTTCCCTGCCCTCTCCGAAGACTAGAGTTGTGCACGGAAGCCGAGGGGGAATCGCAAGATACGCCGAACGGAGAGCGCAGTGAGGGGAACGAGTTCAGCATGAGAGAATTTCATGAAGGTGTTCGGGAATAGCTAAGCATGACATTAGAAGGTGCGGTTTATCTCATCCAATCACGTGTACCAATTAAAAATAATCCCACTCCTACAAGGACTAGGAATGGTACCTTAGGCCAGGCTCCATGCCAAGGACATTTAGGAGGGATAGGGCGATGGGACCCTAGTGGTGGCTCAATGGCGGCTGGTAGGTGGCAAGAAGATAGACACTCTAAACTACCTAATTTTTTGCTGGAGAGTGACTTAATTTTTTGGTGCAAAATTATCTGATGAAGAATAATACAAATTTAGAAAAATTTAATTTTGAGATTTCAACATCACAAATAAAATTTCACTATAAATTTATCCCAATAAATCTACTTTGAGTTTTTGATGGCTCTTTCAAGAATAAGAAAAAAGTAAAAGGAAATGATCGTGAGATATTGGATGAATATTCTTCTCAATGAATTCCATCTTTTGAGCTAGTCTTCCTTTGGAGGGGCTTCTTGGACCGGCGGGAAATCCAAGAGTGGAACCGAAAAATCTCATCCTTCAAATAGGCGGATTCTGTCTAGATGATGATGATCCGTCCGACCTCAACTTGGCGATTGGATAAAGCTCTTGTCAAACAACCACCCTGACATCCCTGAAACAAAGGATGCGAGTGACGGCATTGGAATCTGAAAGACGGCAATGAAGTGGGAGAGAACATAACAAGGCAAGAATCGACGGAACGTATTTGGAATGAATCGAAATATGAAACGACCTTGATGGGGGAAGACTTGGTGAAAAATGGAAGATGAATAGAGAGAAAACGATGTTTGGCCGAAGATAGAACATGCTGCATTCCTCTGAGCAAAGGTGTTCGATGAATTGCACTAGGGAGAAATAGAGAGCGAGATGATTCTGAAACACTAGGTGGAGGAAGGAAGATTGTGCCATAAGAATTTTTCACAAACAGCCGGTTCCTCATGACATTCAGAAGAAGTAGAAAAAAAAAAAAAAGAAAAACCAAAAAAAAAAAAAAAAATGATTAAAATATCATTTAAAAATATTCATGTCAGCACTAACAATACTATGTAAGGCAATTGACATCTATTTCAATGAATTCTAGTCAAAATTGGCTAGTGGACTCAATTGACATGATCAAAAGGTTTAGATTTAAATTAGCACTAACATAATAGGTTTAGGAAATTTTTGGTACATTTCCTTGAGAATATGTGATGTCCCATTAAGTAAAGAGATGGGTGATCTCGATGATTTGCCATTAAAGATTATATATTGAATAATAATTTTTGATAATGTTCTCCTTATTGACACATTAGACTTGGGCTAACTTAGACCCTTATATCTAATTAATATTAACCATTAGTTGAAAATAAATCTTGATTTTTCACATATTACATTTCTCGTATTTATTGACAAAAAGCCCCTCAAGGCATCCCTTTAAGTGATAAAAGAAAACTCAATTCACAAAATAAAATTGAAGATGTTTAATTTTTATGCTAACCATAATTATTAAATTAGAATATGAAATAGGTCCTAGATTAGTATATCTATTATGGCTATTTGAAAATGTTGTGACTAATTTCTAACAAAAAAAAAAATTATGACTAATTAAAGTCATGAGGGACGTTCTCTTTGTAATTAAGTTGATAAGGATCTTTTGCATAATCACTACGTAGCTTATGATAGGTAATACATATGAAAAAAATATCATGCAAAGTTAGCATAATCCTAAATAAACTTATAAAACAATTAAAAATAAAAAATACTGAGGAAAAACAAAGTCGTCTTGATATTTTTTAATAAGAGTGAAGTGAGGCATATCTAGACTTCTTTGAATTTGGCATAGTTTGAGGAATCGACTATTTTATCAAAAAAGGTGAAGAGAGAGTCACAAAAGTTGATTGGGTTTAGGTAAACTGCAATCTCATTTAATACTCATATATTTTGGACTTTGACATTCTAAACCTATTTATAATCTATTTTCTAAACATAAATAACTCATATAATGATTCACCCATTAAACATGAGTCCATTTTGACAAAATCTCCTAAATTGCATGCTAAGTTTATTTTAGTGATCACCTTTTTGTATAACTGTGCATCATCATAATATGTCCCAAGCACTCTCATTGAATAATATCAAAAGGAGTTCCCTTGATATTTGAAAATTATGTGTGAACATGACAAATGGACTAATGCTCTGTGATTTCCCACTACCCTTTCCGCATCAAAACTGTGTCATTGTTTTGCATTTCTACTTCTATAGTCAAGGCTGAACGGGCTAGAACCTTGAGAAACACCGAGTTCTAGAGATCCTTTCCACATCTTCTCAAGGAACTTCTCGAAATTAATTCTCTATTATAAAAAAATTAAAGCCACAAGTCCACGACAATAAATCATCATAGTAAAACCGAAGTGCAAAAAGGAAAGAAGAAAACTTGGTAGTTTCAAATTCTGCAACATGGATGCAAGATCAGTTTCCATAGGCAATGTGCTTCAGTATGGATCCGCATTCAATTTTAGCGATAATTGCTTCATTTCAAAAGTATAAAGCTGGAGAATCCAAACTACAGCCTACACATTGATCAGTGCAATAATGATATGGTAGGATAAAATGGTCTTTGCCAAATCCAACCGTTTGACATCAATTTTCTTTTATTCGATGGCTGAGATCGTGCATGTAACTTTGCGCCTAAAGAATCAGGGGACTGCAGAATATCTGTGAATCCGAACCTGCTCTTCTTGTCAGAATAGTAAATAATTGTTATAAGGATGTTGTGGAAATATGAATTATGCGTAGTACACTTTATCACGATTGGTTTATGATTGGAGATCCTATGAAGATATTTATATTCATTACAATCCAAAAAGGACAAATTAATTGCTCTATGACCGAGACCGAGATGTTTGATGGTAAGACATTAAAGCGACGTGAGAAAAGGAGCGATGAGGGGTTCGAGAAATAGTAAGACACTCACAAGGTTACATGATGAATGCATGGCTTGGGATATTCTAGCTCGAGGACCTGGCCTAGACTGAAGCCAAGCCATTTGGCCCAGACCCAATACGATTGTGACACAGCCCGAAATCTGAAAAATGTGTGTTTGTTTTTTGTTTTCGTTTTTCCTTTCACTTTCCATCAGAAATTCAGATGGCACGTCCTAAAACCAAAAACCTTGAAGACATCAGAACAGGCTAGTAAGGACCTGTTTTGCTACTTGCTGGAGAGTGGGGGAGCGTGAGGGAGACCATGACACAAGTGAGCATATAGTGAGTGGTAGACCCGTTAAACGGGTGGGTCGGGTCGGGTTTGGGTCGGGTCATAAATGGTCCGACCCAAATCGACCCATTTAACCCGTTTATGACCCATTTATTACAATGCAAAAAATTTGACCCATACCCGACCCGACCCGTACCCGACCCATACCCGACCCATTTAACGAAACCTAAAAAAGTTTATATATATATTTTAAAAATGATATTGCTAAAATGGTTTTATACAACATAAATTTAATAGATAATTTTTAAAATAATTATTTTAAAAAAATCGAATTTTAATTATTTTTTGTTTTTTTTAAAAATTAATTTTTAATTTTTTATTTTTTAAAAAATAATTATTTAATTATTTTTTTAATTATTTTTAAGAATATAATATACTTTTTCTTTTCTTTTCCTTTTTCTTTTTTTCTTTTTTTCTTTTTTCTTCTTCTTCTTCTTCTTCGGTCGCCCGGCGGCCACGACGATCGCCGGCGGCCGGCCACGGCGAGCCTCGAGCTCGCCCGGCCGCCGACGCGCCGAGCTCGAGGCTCGCCAGATCCGGCGAGCTCGAGTTCTCCCGACGCCGGCGAGCTCGAGTCTCGCCAGATCCGGCGAGCTCGAGCTCGCCCGACGCCGCCGCCCGGCGAGCTCGAGGCTCGCCCGGCCGGTCGCCGGCCATCGCCGTGCCGGTGGACCGGAGGAAGAAGAAAGAAAAAAATAAGAAGAAAAAAAAAAAAAAAAAATAAAAATTATAATTATAATTTCGGTTTTTATTAAAAAAAATATTGTAAAGTCAAAGAGAGGAGAGAGATGGTTGGGTTTTGAGTGCAAATAAATAGGTTTATTTTTAATGGGTTGATAAATGGGTTAACTCTTTAACCCATTTAAAACCCATATATCTTAGTCTTAACCCATTAAAACTCATTATGGGTGCTTTATGAAAGAAAGCTCGACCCATTAATGACCCATTTAACCATAAATGGGTCTATAAATGGGTTGCACAACCCATTTAACACCTCTACCTAATACTAAAAGGGACAAGAACAACTAACATAATCACTACCAAGGACATCGAGGAGGGAAAGGGTGATAGGAGCCTAGGGGTGGCCAATAAGCAACAAGCAGATGGACTTGCTTTTATGAGAGAGATTGACATATTCTCAATCATGAGTTGTGACTAATTATTGATGAAGCGAAGAAAAAAGGGAGAAAAACCATAAAAAAAAATTGCAAATTTTGCCTACTATGATTAATTTTTTAAACCTATTTACCCTCTATCAATAAGTATAGTTAAAAAAGTTTGCTTATATAGATAATGGAAAATGAACGGTGCTGACATCAAATGAAATAAGAACAACTTCAAACGAAAAAAATATAATATTATCAAACGAAATCTTAATAGAAGGTGAATGTTACACCGGTACAAACTTAGAATTTTTTATGTCATAAGAAAAAATCTAGGATAAATATGAATATAATTTGGAGTTTTTTACCGGCTTTTTTTAAAAACGACCGTGGGTTCCTTTTTCACCTTTTATATATATATATATATTTTTTTTTTTCAAACTCAATTCCTTTCTCATCCAGAACAACCCCAGGCTTCTCCCGTTTGCGCCGTTTTCCCACGCAAACATCCGAATCATCTCCATCCCCCGCTTCGCTCCTTTTTCTTCATGCTCGCCACCGCCAATCTTCACGCTCGGTGTATCGTCTCGGATGATGATGACAGACTCAGATTGGCCTCGGCTGCCGCGGTTGATGAAGCGACGCCGGACCAGTGGGAGTGCCGAGAGTGCGACTGAAGAATCTCATCCTTCGAAATGGCGGATCGTATCCAGATGATGATGATGATCCATCCAACCTTAGCCTTGACAATCGGATAAAGCTCTTGTAAACAGTTAAACACCACCGGGCATCCCCATTTGCGCGCGGCGTGGATGGGCGAAATAATGGAATCCGAAAGACGGCGGTGAAGTGGGAGCGAACAGAACGACGCAAGAATCGACAGCACATATCCTGGAATGAATTGAAATTTGTCTCGGAAATGAAACGGGCCTGACGATGGTTCAACGTCGATGGCGGCATGAGCCGGAGATGGCCCGGCCACAGATAAATCTGATCCAGACATGGATAAGGACAGGCAAGCAACGACTTGAATCAGAGTGGCTGCGACTCGAGTGTGGAATCTAATGGTGTCGTTCATTGTGGGGTGATCTGAATTGCTGGAGATGAATCAGGGGAACCCAGAGCCAGAGAGAGAGAGAGAGAGAGGGAGAGAGAGAGAGATGTGAAAAAATAAACCATATTATGAAAGTCATCAATTTCATCCCGCAATCTGAAGTCAAAATGTCAAAATATATGCTCCTAGAGGGCAACAGGGTAGAAGCCTTCCATGTCCTATATATATATTTTTAACACACATGTATTTCAACCACACAGACCATACACAAGTGCAGGGTAAAAGGCGAAGACATCAATGACCAGAACACGGATGGAAGTGAAAATTTTAATGTAATATGTTCAATTCTTTCAAGCGCAGCTCAAATTTTATCAAACTAATGATTCAATTTGACAAAGTAAAACTTATCTTTTTTTCCCCCTTCAAATATCAGATTAATGTCACAAAATAAGACAGTATCTCCTATTTGACATTAAAATATACATCATCATTAAATCCACGATGAAATTTCAGAATCATAGCTAGCCACCTCCTTATCTTTCAAGTCTTTCCTTTTAGTCACGGAGGTAGCGACATTCTTTGCACATTGCTTGTCCTTATCAACTAGTCTCCTCGTGTGATGATTTACATATATAATCTGAATTTACAGCATCGAATAACATCGTCAAATGTCTCCATATAAGAGGACTTCGATTCTAATTCTTAATACTCGCCTCAGCAATATCTTTCCAAAACAAAAGATTGCGCACGGCTCGAAGTAACTCGAGGATGGTTTCATTACAAACAAAATATGAAAAAGAAGATGATGAAGAAGAAAGAAACCAATCACATAATTTTGCGGACACAATAGAGCCTGCCCTAATAAATCTTGAATTATGGAGGACAGGAATCGAAGGGATAATGCACGTGGAGATTGCCCCAGAACAGAAGCATAAGAAAAGCAAATGTAAGAATTCGCATTACATCCCATGATTCATAAAAGCTGGTAGATCATCCTGCCAAGTCCATGGACGGAGGCCGTTTTATTCGACAAGCTAACAGCTAAGCGAGCACAGCAGTACATACTTAGTCTACATCAGTCCATACTTAATCTCCATCGGTCCCTGAGTGGTCGTCCAATCCTCGTAGCTCAAGGGCGAGCGCAGCAGGTTCGCAAGTGGGCATGTACGGTGGAGGGGCCTTTAGGCTCGTCTCCGGCGTGCTGCCGTCCTTCACTATCAAGACCGTGTTCAAGCCCCAAGTGAAATGTCGTTCCAGATGACAATGCCATAACCAGACACCTAGAGGGAGAAAAGGAGGAGGAGAGAGGGATGATCAATCACCCGGATATTGATAAGATTAGATTACCATCTACTTGCGATCGTGCGTACCGGGATTAGTTGCTTTGAATCTGACGGCAACCCATCCGTTCCTCGGGATCGAAATAGTGTTCAGCTGAGGTGGGTCGATCAGGTTGAACGTCTCCGGGTCGGTCTCCGTGTCGTAGTTTCCTCCCCCGACCCCGACCACGTAGAAGGTGCAGCCGTGCAGGTGCATCGGGTGAGCTATCGAGGCGTTCAGAATGTTGGTCCCTTGAAACGTTGGTCCCTTGAAACACCATCTCCACCTCTTCGCCATAGTTCAGCACCTTCACTTTGGTCCCCTGGATTGGCTCTGTCGTGTTGACTGGAAGATCGTCCGCCGTGAAATTGAAGAACGTCGGTGGCTGGTCAGGGAAGTCGGTCGTGTAGAATCCACTCGTGTTCCTTTAACAATCGTGCGGTCGATGTTATAGTGATATCAAAATACAAAAAAATCTCATTTTTATTGGCAATGAGACGCTGTCAATCCTGTTTATATTGCTTGTGTATATATATAGTGGGCACATGGGTTCTCCACCTTCTGCGCCTCATTAAATTTTATTCATCGATTTGTGAACATGAAATTCTCATCGACAGTCAAGATTAGTTAAGACACCAAAAGAATTATATAGTGTGGAATAGAGAATTTTCACCCCCTCGAAATAAATGAGTTACCTGTAGTAGGCTGAGAGTACATCAGTGTGCGGGTTGACCCGAGAAATATTATTCAAGCTCACACCCATCCGTTCACTGGCATACCAAAAGATGTTTATCGACGCCGTGACGTACATTCTGGTGCTTATGTCCAGCGGAACATCAATGGGGTGGTCCACGCTGGCCAAGCTTCGAAGTTTCCGAGTAAATTGGATTTGAGCATCGATGTCATAGTAGGATGGGAGGTGAACGGGGAGCTCGGGTTCCTCAGGAGGGGCATAACTCCCGCGGTACTGGAGGATGGCGGACGCGTTTGTCTTGTCGAAATCGGTGAATAGCAGTTTCCCGGAGTAGTACTGCGGAGCGACGATGTAGTAGTGGCTGAGCGACTGATTGGCCACAAGCAGCACGTCGATAGTCTGCCCCGGAGAGATCATGATGTAGTCGGTGACGAAGGGCTTCACGTACCCTCCGTCCATGCTGACAACCACGAGGTTGTGGCTTGCGATGGCTAGGAGGAGCTCCGCGTTCATGTCCGCGTTGACTATCCGAACTTGGCAGGTCTTCCCGTAGTCAAAATACCAACGGTAAGTCGATTCTGCAACCATGCGAGTGACAAAAAAGAAAAGATTACAAGAATTTGTAACATAGGTAATGGATCTAGGCATGTTCCAATTTGGCAACGTCGTTTTGGACTGCAACATACCATTGGAGCAGGGGCAAAAGTCCCCTGGCTGGCCATTGATAGTGTATGCATCTGAGGTGGGTAAAAGGCAAAATAGCAAACTATCATTTTCCACAAAATCATTAACCTATTGGTGGACGGCGATGAGGACGGACTTGAAAAACTATTGATCATTTTAGGAGAAAATGAGGGTGATCTTATAATCGCAGTGCCTTAGGCTATGGCATTTCGTGGTGAAGTATGGCGCTTTGGGATTGGTCGTGTGAGCATGAAAGAGGTATGTGCTTTTATCCCCCTAAATCTACTTCAATCCTTGAGTTTTTCTCTCAAAACATAGTTGAAGATAATTGACTGATACTGGTTTCTTCAGGTAGGGATAATTTGAACTTTTTGTTTCTTATGGCGTGTATTTGTTGTTATTCTGCTTTGGTCTCTTAGACGTTCATGTTCTTAAGAAATGGCCCTTTGGAGAGGAAGACACTTCGGATTGTTACTTGTCCACAGTCGGTAGATAATCAATTTTTGAGACCAATGATAGATAAGGTGCACTTTCTTTCTTAGTTCAGTAGAACAACATTGTTTTCTTGAATTCTTGATTTCCTAATGGCCTTCGATCAGCTTAGTTATTATCTTTAATCATCTCTTACCTTGTAATGGATGGTAGTTAAGCAAAGTTGTTATAGGATGCAGAGTATGGACAACTATGGGCGTAATAGCGCGTGACAGGCCAATGACAACTTTGGCTGTTGCGTCTAGAGATTCCAAAACCTGGAGATTTCAACAGGCCGGGACATATTTTCCCATTGAAGTACGGGGAGGGTGGTATCCTGAAAAGAGCTGGGTGTACAGAGGCTTCTGTCGACCTTGCTGTATCTGCCGGATTGGTGCCTGTGGCAGTTCTCTGTGAGTTAGTGGATGATGATGGCTCCATGGCAAGATTACCTAAAGTTTCGCGAGCCTGCACAGTAGGAGAGCTTGAAGATTGTATTTCTTGCTGATCTAATCAGGTATGTATTCTCTTCCCAGCAATCCAATGCAAGTACTTTTTAAGGACAGGTAGTCCCCAGTCGAATCCAATTTCAGCTGCAACTTTCACTTCTTAAGTATTGGCTTTTTTGGCCAAGATGTTGTCCCAGCGGCATCACCCCTTTTTGGGAGTGGATAAATGAAGAGTAGAAAACTTGGAACCCTGGATGGTGTAGGAAAAAAGAGTCTCTTATGGGTGGCTGTTGGGCTGTTGTTTTACTTAGCAAAAGGAGAGAAGCATAAGCTATTTTGGTCTATTCATGTCTCAACTTTAGTTTATGCTTTAAGCTTGTGGTTGTTATTCCCGCTCGTCGACACCATGCGGATCAATGATTTTGGGTTCTGAAGAGTTTTCTCTCAATTTTTTTTTTTTTTTTTGTGCGGTGTCGTTAGATTAATATATGGTTATAAATGGCCAGGATTCTTGCCAAATTATGTTAATGAGCCTGTGACCTCAGTTACTTTTATGTACATTTTCTTGTATTTACCTCTTTCAAAACTCATGTCTGAATGTCAGTTGACCGCTAACTGAGGCAGACTTTGAGGTGTATTCTCAGCAGTATCACCAGGAAATAGGGATAGAACATCTAGATTGTTTTCTGACTTGTATATTGAGAAGCTTCTTATACTGTGTGATTAAGAAAGTTTCACCGCTCATAAATTTATGGGTACCGCCAGAAAAGAGATAAATGAGTTAAACGTGCTGCTGCTGCAAGATTACCAACAATGTCGGGCCTTTCACAGCCCATTGCTGTAGGTCGATATTAGATGGAATTGAGCAAATTACAATGGTCAAGTTGAGATAAATTATGAGTTAATTGCTAAAACTGTTTTAAGAATTCAGAAACTAATGAGCAGAGAGTTTTGTATGGATTAATTGTAAACTTTGAAGATCTTGTTTGTAGCAGTCCAATTTTTCAACTCAACTTACATTTGCACTTCATCTCATGTACTTCCATCGCATGATTTGTTTGACAATGATTTTACTAGAACAGGCTGTCAAGCTCTAGAGTTGAATAATCACACCACTGAAAAATTGATGGTATCTTTTGGTTGGAACTCCATCAAATGTATTTTGAAGCATGTAAAAAAAATGTCTAATCATGTGCCAATCATAATTGGAAGTACCAAATTTATCTTACTTGGATAACAACGTTGTCTGGACAGGAAAGTTAACATCAGGAGAAATGATTTTTAGGATATTAGTGAACTGCTGGGAACAATAATTCTTTCTTATAGTTCCTGTATGTGTCTGCAATTGATATAGGAATGCCATGATTTTGATTAAAAGCAGTATCTTAGTTTTTCCTATTTTAGGTCCTCTTACAGACAGCAATATTTCCCATCATGTGATTCTTACTTTATTGTTTATCATCTGAACAGGGCAACATTGGAGATGATTGGGATGTCCTTGTTAGGGTACACTCGGGATTCATCCCAGGAGACATATCTGGATCTGCTAGATGCCACAGCAGCAACCAGCTTGCACTTGTGATGTAACAGATAGAAGCGGCGGCAGGGGCATGTGGTCCACCTCCGAGGGCACGAAGGAAGAGGAATAGGTTTAAGGCACATATTACGTGCCTATAACATGCAGGAAGATAGGCGTGATGCCTTGGAAGCAAATGTAGAGCTTGGTTTGCCCGTTGACTACAGGTAGTATGGAATTGGTGCTTGGGTATTTTTCCCTTAAGTCAGAAACTATACTAATGTGAGAGGCAACTGCTCCAGAGATTGTAAAACATTTTATAAGACTACTAGACGAAGCTGGTGACTAAAGCAGAGCTTCAAGTTCCCGTCTTAGAAAGACATGATCTAAATTAATCTGAAGAACCACTCCATTGTTAATCTTTTTATAGCATTTGTATTAGTGTTTAACATATTGACTAATACTGCAGATGTTGCGTGACCTGGGAGTCAGAACTATGGAGCAGATGAAGTACATCGGTCTTATGGCTTGATTATTGCTGAGAGAGTCCCTCTAGTAACTCCCGCAACAAAGGAGAACAAGAGATGCTTGGAGACAAAATGCTCCCAGATGGGCACATCTATGGAGCGGACAATGGCCTCTTCAGAAATCTCATCAGCAAAAACGGCAAGGCGAGCAGCCCTGTCTCTTTCGATCCAGCTGTGTCTGACTCATAGAACCTGAGGAGAACAAGAGATGGTTGGAGACAAAACACTCCAAGATGGGCACATCTATGGAGCGGACAATGGCCTCTTCAGCAATCTCATCAGCAAAAACGGCAAGGCGAGCAGCCCTGTTTCTTTCGATCCAGCTGTGTCTGACTCATAGAACCTGCTAAGTAGTTCGACTGCTAATGATTTACACGGGGGGTCACAAGCAAGTTCACTGGCAGATGGTGCTATTACATAATTTTAAAAGCACTAAGGTAAAGAACATTGGGATACCTGCTGACGATGAGTTCTGGAAATTTTATGGCAATCCAGTTTTATAATTAGTCTAAGATTCATTATTGTTCTATTGATGTCATTCATCCATTTTGTGAGGCGAAAAGGTGAAGATTAGCCATCTTATCTAAATTTCCTCGTGTAATCGATGGCTTGCAGGAGTTATCCTTAATTCAAGTTCAAGGAATATGCTAAAGTCTTTGTTGTTGATCAACTCTCCATATTGGCGTTAGATAAGGATTGCTTATGACCTTTTATTTGTCGAATGAAGACGCAATGCGCAAAGAGGTTGGAAATTAGTCACACACGTACCTGGTATTTTGGAAGATGCAATGTCCAGTTGTAACGTCCACCCCTTTCCGAAAATCATCAGGAAATACATCACCATTATTACTTGCAGCAGAGAGTTTTGCTTTCTTTGATCTGATTAACAAAACAAAATATAGCGAAGAATAGAATTTTCTGTAGGCATACCAAAGTTTACGCCTAAGTCTTGACATTCCTTTTGAAAATGGATACTTCAAGTTCAATAGTATCAATGCTAACAAGATCGAAAACACAGACATCTCCTTCCTTTAGAGTAGTTCCTCTCTGAGATGCAGCTTGACAGGCAAAGACCTTTCTCGAGCCACGTTGTGGGGTAGTACAGGAGCTTCGCTTGCTATGATCAGTCCGAATATTTAAGAGCCACGATTGGCATGCTTCCCTTGATGCGTTCCCTTCAAAATCGCCAGGGACAGTCTGCAGAGTTTATTCTTGATCAACAAATGATGACTAACACAAGAAATGCTAAGTCACTTCAGTTGTCTCAACAATTTAAAATATTCGTATAATTTGGGAAACCACAACCATTACAACCTTTACAAGTAATGGAGAAACACCGTTACAATCCCTAAGATCCACCTTTCCGACGGAAGTCCAGCTTCTATTTAAATAGAATACTAAATGGCACGTCTACATATGCAGACCCGTAAGATGTAGGAAAGAAAAAATTCTTTCAGATTTACTAATGAAATCAATATTCATCCAATGTGCTTAAACACAGCAAAGCAGATGCAACTCGTGCAATTTCCACAAGTTTAACTGGAAAAGCAAGTAGAGAGAGAAAATCTAATTGAGTAGAACTGAATTCCTACTATCTAGCATCATCTTTGTAGTATCAGTGCCAGAAAATCTTGGACAAAAAATGAACTTTGTGGATTAAGATTCCAAGATTTTAAATTTTATGAGGATGGAAATTAAATGGTGGATGGAGGAATCATTTCCAACGTCAGATACAATTTTGAAACTTGAAATTAAAAAAAAAAATGGAATGAAACGACAGTTTCACATATTTGGATGAGAAAAAAGAACGGAAATGGGAGATGCTTAGAGGATGGTGTGTTTTAGGTTGTTATGCTGAGGTGGCAAATTGTGAGAAAATTATGTATTTACCTATTTGTCATCTTTGTCATATGACAGAGGATTTGCTTAATTGCCACAAATTTTTTTTTTTTTTGGTCGGTGCTTAATTGCCACGTCAATGGCCAATCAATTAGCAATGGGTTAGTCATGTTAGAATTCATTTATCCACTTGCCTAATTTTATTAGCTAATACGAACCCGTTACTGGAAATTTACTGTAACAGATTATGGGATGATCTATCTTCACAGCCCACGTGACTAATCCTTGGTTGCATCTTGGATCCTTTTCGCGTCGCATCTGAGTATCCCGGGCGATTCCATCGCTGGATTTCCATGGTTACCTAGCGTCGTCATCATTCAGTGGATTCAAGGAATCGACGAAGCAAATGGTTTCAAGATTAGGAGCCTGAGAAGCTTGCCAGAGGTTCCGAAGTGATGGCGGTGGCAGAAACCTCGTGTTCCGATCCTATTGTGTGACTTGGCGCCTGGGCGTTGCGATGATCTCGTCGTCATGCCGACCATCCGTTGCTGGGTTTTCTTCATCAATGCATCCTCGTCGCCGTTTGTTCTGATTGAGAAGTTTGAATCTCTTCTTCGACCATAAAGGTCTACCTCTGTCCCGCGCGGTTGCTCTGTTCTTATGTCCTCATTGGGGTAACCACACGTTTGACGAAACGCCGCAGAGATAGAGAGAGAGAGAGAGAGAGAGAGAGAGAGAGAGAGAGAGAGAGAGAGAGAGATCCAACACTTCTTCAGTTCGGTATTCGCTGTTCCAGCTCTAGATTTCACCTCTGTCACTGCCACTCATCGTCGAGAATTAAGTTGCCATGGTCTGTCCTAATTTGCGGTTGGTTATGAAGGCCTCCTTATGCTTTGTTCCTACGTGCTTTTTCAAGAGAAGGTAATTAGTCTCTCGAAGACTCGAACTGCACCGTCATGCTCGCAAACCTTTTCTTCCTTCGCCTTTACACCATGTTCGGTCAAACGGATAATGCATGGTGACTGTTTGACGATATGCCTCATAGGAATAACTTTTTTTTTTTTTTGGTCGAAACTCATAGGAATAACTTCACTCGGAAAACGATGATCGAAGGATACATGAGGATGGGAGCGGTGGGTGAGTCTCTGGATCCCTTAGTTACATGCCGTACAGGGATGATTGCTCTTGGAACACTGCGATTTCGTGTTTCGCCTATGGAATGAGCAAATGTTAGTTTCCGGGAAGAATGCATTTGCTTGAAATTCCATGATTCATGGTTATGGCAAGAATAGGACACCCATGGAAGCCCTTCCTTAGGTCGTGTTAAGGACATGAATTTGGATGCTTTTGAGAGATGATCGGTGCATCAGCTTATGAGGAGTGGCAATTGCACAGTGACTTAACTGAAAATAGCTATTTATGGACAGTCGCTTCCTAAAAAAATGATTTTGATTTGCCGGTTAATTAAGATCGATGACTTTCATGAGCCTGTTAATTTGATTAAAGCTACTGAACTAGCGAATCAGCGTATCAGAGAGTATGAAGAAGGGAAGGCTACTACTTGGAGGAGTCTCCTGCTCAGTAACAACTCCGTCTTCTCTCCGGCGAGGACGAGGATGAGGACAAGGACGAGCCATGACGTTGAAGGAATTATGACAAGGACAAAAGACGATGGGCTTCAAGGAGCTGCAACCTGCAAGTGCAATCACATGAGCTTTCAAATGAAGCACACCAATGCCTCTTGCTCTTGAAATTAAATCTATCTGGAGCTCGAGAAAGAGATTTTTTTTTTTTTTTTTTTTTTCACTTCATATCTTCTGCTTCCACGACATCTTCCGCTTTTGCTGAGAGAAATTCGCTCCCGAGGTTTGATAGTTTGCCGCTGATTGGCAAATAATCTATTTCCGAATCGCTCTTGTTGGATATTATTTTGCGAAAAATAGAGTTCCCTTTGTAATTGAAAATTATGAGATGACCATGACCAATGAGTATTGCTTCGGGAATTTCCGCCACCCTTTCAACAATGAAACCATGTAATTATCACTTGGTATGGCCTATACTAATTTCCCAACCCCATGTCAATGATCACAGAAATCATAGTTAGGCACAAATTTAGACGGGCATCCTCCTTTTTCTATTAGTAATTAGTTAATGGTCACAGAAATAAATCATAAGGTTAATTAACTGCATCTTTGGGTGGTCTAATTTAGTGGTGCTTATCTACGATCTTATCTTAAAAGGACATTCCCCAAAAATATGTTATCTGAAGAATGGACCACCATTAGATAATGCGACAATAATGTGATTATTTATACACCTGATTGTTCCTTGAGAAAAAGAAGCGAATTAACCACTCATTTGATCTCATTTTCTATTCTTTTTCCATTAATATATCTATCACTGGTTTCAACTGTGCTGCCACATACTCTGAAATTACTGATTAGCATGTGAAAGTTTACGTAATTGGTATATCGAAAATAATAATAGTAAAAAAGGAGACTTTGAGTTCAATATTATCAATGCCAACGAGCTCGAACACGCGAACATCTCCTTCCTTTAGAGAAGTTCCTCCTTGAAATGCGGCCCAACCGGCAAAGAGCTATTTTCATGCCATTTTGAGGGTAATAAAGGAGTTTCACTGGCCATGATCCGTCCAAATATTTAAGACTTGCGGTTTGCATTCTTCCATTGATGCATACCTTTAAAACCCCGCCCGGGAAAATCCACGAAGTTGATTTTTGATCAACAAATGATCTATGAGTAAGAACATACTAGGTAGTATGACTAACACAAGAAATGTTAACCAGACCACATGTGCATAATCTCATAGGCAGACCCAAATCATATAGGAATATGATGAAAAGACTATTGACATGTCCAATGAAAATGGAGATCCTCTGCCTTGAAATTTTATTGGTGTATCAATCAATTATCAATTGGCAAGTTATATAAATGATTCTTGTATTAATGGTTGCGGTATGTGGACACACCCACGATAGGAATATGTGGAGTATAGAATTCACATTCATCCAATAAAATTTCTCTCCGCTTGGACTATTTTTCATTCTTATAAGGCCATAAAGGATTAATCGTAAGAGACGCACATGAATGTAGTAAAAAATCCGAAGTTATCAATCTTCTTTCAATACACTTTAATTGGTGATAGAATAATACAAAGCTATCTTGTAACTCTTCAGAACTTGAACTTTTCCCGGTCATTGCATCAAAATGGCCAAACCGTATAATCACAATTGTTCAACCCTCATCGAGTTAAACACATTGTTCCCCGGGTTAATAAGTCCTCATCAACATAGTTTCCTTGTTTGATTTATCTCTTATGAACGTGGGCCAACCATTGGATATGTTTGCTGCAAAACTGTGTTGATAGGTCCTGAGTAGGTGTGAGCATGTGAAATTTTGTGAGACTACTGGTGACTGTTCTAAAAATTTAAACTGTTAGATAAATGCATGATTTATTTTATTATTTAAATATTTTAGCGATCCCCTCATGCTTGGTCTGGTTTTTTACCTAGTATCAAGCGTGGAAATTGAGGAGGCAAATGGGGCATGGTAAGATTTGAACTCAAGATCTTCAACTTTGATATTATGTGGGATTTTATGGGACTACTGTTGTTCTAAAAGTTTAAGTTGTTAGATGAAGGCGTGGTTTATTTTATTATTTAAATATTCTAACAAACCAAAAGGAACTGTCCGAACCGAGAATTGGTTGGACCCTACCAACCAGTCAGTTTTGGACGATTCCTTAGGATATTGGTTTGGTTTCAGGACTAAATGCGCTAGTTCACTGTTCCTGGGTGGGAATCGAGCACCCCTAGTCCCGAGCTGGCCTGGCCACAATTTGTCTAAATACCTAAAAGTCTCAATTTACCAATTCATCTGAATGTCATCTCTTTTTGAATTCGCAAGTAAGACTATGCCAAGTGGATATTATGGCAACCAATATATGATGAGAAACTGGATAAATAGAAGCAAACACCAAAGAAGAAAAGGCCAACTAAATGTACATTATGCTGCTTTTTTCTAGCATAAAAATCTAAAGTCCTCGATCCCAATCCAGCAATTTGAAGCCAAAATGCCATCAATATTGTGTCCTCGAACTCTACAATAGCGTACACTATTTTTGAACTCCCATGGTAACGCTTCATGGGTTACGAACACTGATCGCCTCTACTACATCCTCTCGGTTATAACGCAGTGAAAACAGAGCAGGCACGTCAACATGATATCAGATTTGTCGATTATAAAACAGAGCATGAGCATCGCCATCCACGTGCGTCTCTTCGAATTTCCCCAGAAATTGACAATGCAGTGCCTGATCTTCTTAGTTAGGGGCCTTTGTTGACGCAAAAAAGAGGCCTTGTCTCATGCAGAGTCTGCAAAAATCTCAAAATCATCCAATTTTCTGCTTCAGGGCCACGTAAATCCGGTGATACCGGCCCGGAGGTGAAACTTTGTCTTACCCTGGCGGTGTTGCTGTGAGCGAGACTCTGCTTGGGGATGAATCAGTCGGCATTGAATTGCAGCCCGATGCAGTAGCGCTTGGAGCACTTTTAGCTGATACTGCGCCACATGAGCACTTGTTTCCCCGTCCAAGATAATAAATTTGACTGGGACCGATCCATGGCAGGCTTTGCTTCTATTACAGGAGCGATCGAGGACATCCGCCAAGGAAAGGTTGGTGTGCTTTCTGCATTACATTTACATTATCGAGTGCATTTTAATTGTTCATCCATAAATGACCATGTCACTGTTGGAACTGAAATCCAGATTGTAGCGGAGGTAGACGATGAGGATAGAGAGAATCGAGGGTGATCTTATAATCGCAGCACCTTAGGCTATGGCATTTATCGCAGAGTATGACACTGGGATTGTTTGTGTGAACATGAAAGGCAAAAGATTTGAAGAGCTCGCAACTTTCTTTGATGGTGAATCAGAGGGAGAATGATGAGAAAGCTTCACCGTGACTGTGGTATGTGTCATAAGATGCTTAGTAATTATTCTTCAATCATCTTTCTCATACCTTGTAATGGGTTTCATCGCGAAGCTAGAGACTTTGCCCGATGGTACAATCAATCTGATGGTGTGGTGTTGCATAATCCCTAGGAAAGCAGGGGTAGTGTCGTCTCTCGCCTTTTGATTCCCGAATTAAAGTGGAAGGAGGTGCCGATTCAAGTTGAATTTGGATTCGTTTGGTTGTTTTGGTGGGTGGGAGTGAATATGATCGGCGAAAGTAGTTTGTTCTGTGATCACTTTCGCGGTCTCTGGTTTGTTGTCACGTTGAATGGACCTGTAGCCTTAGGGATGCAATTCGTGGGGCGCTGCCATTTGATAGGAATGGATTTGTATGACTAATTTGTTTGGGTGAGGCATTGTCTCTCACGAGGGAGTAACACCTACGAGGCTGATAAGAGGAAGAATGACATGTTTTAGGAGGTTCACAGAAAGGGGGCAAGGAAGAAATCTTAATATTACCATCTTGATGCAAAATTCAGAATAAGTATAACTATAAATTGATCGAGAATTTCTAAAGGTTAAATTTATAGGTATCGTTTAAGTACGTATATATCTAAATACGATTGATTTGTCTAGTATAATAATTTAATGTATTAAATATTACAAAACTATGTTTTTAAAATGTTCAAAAACTACATGATAGCTAATATAGTAAATGAATACGTAGGAGTACACATGAGTTCTTGTACATTATATTCATGCTTCTTTTTTTCAATGCCACACGTCTTCTCGGAGCAGCGTCTCCAGGCGAGTGTGTATAGATGAGTGCAGCAAAGTAGGGATGGCGGAAGAGCGGTTCAGTCGGGCCCAGTACGGCCAAGATCATTTCGTGCCACCTCCTTTTGTATTTTTTGTTAATTTTTTTAGGCCCAGTAGAAATTTTCTTTTAATCATTAATCTTTGAAAAACAAAAAATTCTAAAGTGGAGACTCTCTTCTTATTTTGTAACGTCCGTTGATATCAGTGGAGAATTGCTCTTTTATTGTCTCGTCAGATTCTAATCTCCATCGCAGAAAGACTCTCCAAAAAGCGACCTTCATCAAACGCTTTCATTTTCTGCTGAAAGATTCCCCGCAAATTGACAATGCCAGTGCCCGATCGTTCCGAATTCAGGGCTTTTGTCAACGCCCGAAAAAGCCCCAGTCGGTGTTCGACCTTCATGGCGAAGATCCGAGCGGCCTTGTTTCCTGCCGAGGCTTCAGGCCGACCCTTCTTCGCGAATTGGTCTTTCGTCTGATCTGACTGCGGTGGTACCGGAGAGTAAGACGCTTCGGATTCCAGATTTGTAGTGGCGGTCGGCGATGAGGATGGACGGAATTGAGGGTGATCTTATAATGGCAGCACCTTAGCTGAAAAGAGCTGGGCATACAGAGGCTTCTGTCGACCTTACTGTATTAGCTGGATTGGTGCCTGTGGCAGTTCTTTGTGAGTTAGTGGATGATGATGGCTCCATGGCAAGATTACCTAAAATTTCGTGAGCTTGCACAGCAGGAGAACTTGAAGATTGTATTTATAGCTGATCTAATCAGGTATGTATTCTCTTCCCAGAAATCAATGCAAGTACTTTTTAAGGACATGTAGTCCCCAATCGAATCAATTTCAGCTGCAACTTTCACTTCTTAAGTATTGGCTTTTTTTTTTTGGCCAAGATGTTGTCAAGCGGCATCTCCCCCTTTTTGGGAGTGGATAAATGAAGAGTAGAAAACTTGGAACCCTTGGTGATGTGGGAAAAAAGAGTCTCTTAGGGGTGGCTGTTGGGCTGTTGTTTTACTTAGCAAGTAGGAGAGAAGCATAAGCTATTTTGGTTTATTCATGTCTCAACTTTAGTTTATGCTTTAAGCTTGTGGTTGTTATTCCGCTCATCAACACCATGCGGATCAATGATTTTGGGTTCAGAAGAGTTGTTTCTCTTAATTTTTATGTGTGGTGTCGTTAGATTGGGTATATGGTTATAAATTGCCAGGATTCTTGCCAAATTATGTCAATGAGCTTGTGACTGCAGTTATTTTTATGTACATTTTCTTGTATTTACCTCTTTCAAAACTCATGTGTAAATGTCAGTTGACGCTAACTGAGGCAGAGTTTGAAGTGCATTCTCGACAGTATCACCAGGAAATAGGGATACAACATCTAGATTGTTTGACTTGTATATTGAGAAGCTTCTTGTACTGTGTGATTAAGAAAGTTTCACTGCTCATTAGACGCATAAATTTACGGTACCGCTGGAAAAAAGATAAATGAGTTGAACATGCTGCTGCTGCAAGATTACCAACAATGTGGGGCCTTTTACAGCCCATTGCTAAAGGTCGATATTGATGGAATCGAGCAAATTGCATGGTCAAGTTGGGATAAATTATGAGTTAATTGCTAAAACTGTTTTAAGAATTCAGAAACTGATAAACAGAGAGTTTTGAATGGATTAATTGTAAACTTTGAAGATCTTGTTTGTATCAGTCCAATTTTTCAACTCAACTTCAATTTGCGCTTCATCTTAAGTACTTCCATCGCATGATTTTGTTTGACAGTGCTCTTAGTAGAACAAGCTGTCAAAGCTCTAGAGTTTAATAATTACACCACTGAAAAATTGATGGTACCTTTTGGGTGGAACTCCAAATGTATTTTGAAGCTTGTAAAAAAAAGTCTAATCATGTGCCAATCATAATTTGGAGTACCAAATTTATCTTACTTGGATAACATTGTGGACAGGAAAATTAACATTAGGAGAAATGATTTTTAGGATATTAGTGAACTGCTGTGAACAATAATTCCTTCTTATAGTTCCTGTATATGTCTGCAATTGATATTGGACTGCCGTGATTTTGATTAAAAGCAGTATCTTAGTTTTCCCTATTTTAAGTCCTCTTACAGACAGCAATATTTCCCATCATGTGATTCATACTTTATTGATCATCTGAACAGGGCAACATTGGAGATGATTGGGATGTCCTCGTTAGGGTACACTTGGGATGCATCCCAGGAGACATCTGGATCTGCTAGTTGCCACTGTGGCAACCAGCTTGCACTTGCGATGTAATAGATAGAAGCGGTGGTAGGGGCATGTTGGTCTACCTTTGAGGGCATGAAGGAAGAGGAAAAGGTTTAAGGCACATATTACGCGCCTATAACATCAGGACAATAGGCGTGATACCATGGAAGCAAATGTGGAGCTTGGTTTGCCCATTGACTACAGAGAGTATGGAATTGGTGCTCGGGTATTTTTTCCTTAAGTCAGAAACTATACTAATGTGAGAGGCAACTGTTTCAGAGATTGTAAAACATTTTATAGGACTACTAGACGAAGCTGATGACTAAAGCAGAGCTTCAAGTTCTCCTCTTAGGAAGACGTGATCTAAATTACTTAAAAGAACCACTCCATCGTTAATCATTTTATAGCATTTGTATTAGTGCTAACATATTGACTGATACTGAACGTGACCTGGGAGTCAGAACTATGAAGCAGATGAAGTACATTGGTCTTAAAGGTTATGGCTTGATTATTGTTGAGAGAATCCCTCTAGTAACTCCCGCAACGAAGGAGAACAAGAGATGCTTGGAGACAAATCGCTCCAAGATGGGCACATCTATGGAGCGGAGTGGCCTCTTCAGCAATCTCATCAGCAAAAACAGCAAGGCGAGCAGCCCTGTTTCTTTCGATCCAGCTGTGTCTGACTCATAGAACCTGAGGAGAACAAGAGATGCTTGGAGACAAAACGCTCCAAGATGGGCACATCTATGGAGCAGACAATGGACTCTTCAGCAATCTCATCAGCAAAAACAGCAAGGCGAGCAGCCCTGTTTCTTTTGATCCAGCTGTGTCTGACTCATAGAACCTGCTAAGTAGTTCGACTGCTAAGGATTACACGGGGGGTCACAAGCAAGTTCATTGACAGATGGTGCTATTACTTAATTTTAAATGCACTAAGGTAAAGAACATTGGGATACCTGCTGACGATGAGTTCTGGAAATTTTATGGCGATCCAGTTTTATAATTAGTTTAAGATTCATTATTGTTCTATTGATGTCATTCATCCATTTTGTGAGGCGAAAAGGTGAAGATTAACCATCTTATTAAACTTCCTCATGTAATTGATGGCTTGCGAGAGTTTTCCTTAATTCAAGTTCAAGTAATATGCTAAAGTCTTTGTTATTGATCAACTCTACATATTGGCGTTAGATAAGGATTGCTTATGACCTTTTATTTGTTGAATGAACACGCAATGCGCAAAGAGGTTGGAAATTAGTCACACACGTACCTGGTATTTTGGAAGATGCAATGTCCAGGTGTAATGTCCACCCCTTTCCGAAATACATCAGGAAATACATCACCATTCAATTACTTGCAGCAGAGAGTTTTGCTTTCTTTGACCTGATTAACAAAACAAAATATAGCGAAGAATAGAATTTTCTGTAGGCATACCAAAGTTTACGCCTAAGTCTTGACATTCCTTTTGAAAATGGATACTTTAAGTTCAATAGTATCAATGCTAACGAGATCGAAAACACAGACATCTCCTTCCTTTAGAGTAGTTCCTCTCTGAGATGCAGCTTGACCAGCAAAGACCTTTCTCGAGCCACGTTGTGGGTAGTACAGGAGCTTCACTTGCTATGATCAGTCCGAATATTTAAGAGCCACGATTGGCATGCTTCCCTTGATGCGTTCCCTTCAAAATCGCCAGGGACAATCTGCAGAGTTTATTCTTGATCAACAAATGATAACTAACACAAGAAATGCTAATTGCAAAGTCACTTCAGTTGTCTCAACAATTTAAAATATTCATACAATTTGGGAAACCACAACCATTACAACCTTTACAAGTAATGGAGAAACACCGTTACAATCCCTAAAGATCCACCTTTCCAACGGAAGTCCAGCTTCTATTTAAGTAGAATACTAAATGGCACGTCTACATATGCAGACCCGTAAGATGTAGGAAAGAAAAAATTCTTATTTACTAATGAAATCAATATTCATCCAATGTGCTTAAACACAGCAAAGCAGATGCAACTCGTGCAATTTCCACAAGTTTAACTGGAAAAGCCAGTAGAGAGAGAAAATCTAATTGAGTAGAACTGAATTCCTACTATCTAGCATCATCTTTGTAGTATCAGTGCCAGAAAATCTTGGACAAAAAATGAACTTTGTGGATTAAGATTCCAAGATTTTAAATTTTATGAGGATGGAAACTAAATGGTGGATGGAGGAATCATTTCCAACGTCAGATACAATTTTGAAACTTGAAATTAAAAAAAAAAAAATGGAATGAAACGACAGTTTCACATATTTGGATGAGAAAAAAGAACGGAAATGGGAGATGCTTAGAAGATGGTGTGTTTTAGGTTGTTATGCTGAGGTGGAAAATTGTGAGAAAATTATGTATTTACCTATTTGTAATCTTTGTCATATGACAGAGGATTTGCTTAATTGCCACAAAAAAAAAAAAAATTTGGTCGTTGCTTAATTGCCACGTCAATGGCCAATCAATTAGCAATGGGTTAGTCATGTTGGAATTCATTTATCCACTTGCCTAATTTTATTAGCTAATACGAACCACTTTTTTACCATGTAAAAAGAAAACCCGTTACTGGAAATTTACTGTAACAGATTACGGGATGATCTATCTTCACAGCCCACGTGACTAATCCTTGGTTGCATCTTGGATCCTTTTCGCATCGCATCTGAGTATCCCGGGCGATTCCATCGCTGGATTTCCATCGTTACCTAGCGTCGTCATCATTCAGTGGATTCAAGGAATCGACGAAGCAAATGGTTTCAAGATTAGGAGCCTGAGAAGCTTTGCCAGAGGTTCCGAAGTGATGGCGGTGGCAGAAACCTCGTGTTCCGATCCTATTGTGTGACTTGGCGCCTGGGCGTTGCGATGATCTCGTCGTTATGCTGACCATCCGTTGCTGGGTTTTCTTCATCAATGCATCCTCGTCGCCGTTTGTTCTGATTGAGAAGTTTGAATCTCTTCTTCGACCATAAAGGTCTACCTCTGTCCCGCGAGGTTGCTCTGTCTTATGTCCTCATTGGGGGTAACCACACGTTTGACGAAACGCCGGAGAGAGAGAGAGAGATCCAACACTTCTTCAGTTCGGTATTCGCTGCTCCAGCTCTAGATTTCACCTCTGTCACCGCCACTCATCGTCGAGAATTAAGTTCTTTTTTTTTTTTTTTTTTATCAAAACTTAGTTGAAGATAATTGAGTGGTACTGGTTCCTTCAGGTAGGGATAATCAATTTTCGAAAGTAATCATAGATAACGCGCACTTTTATAGTTCAGTAGAACAATATTGTTTTCTCGAATTCTTGATTGTTAGACAATTCATATAAAACTTAATGCGGAAATTCATAACAAATCAATGATCTTTGATCTTCATGATTTTCACAAATAGATTCAGACAAACCTTTATCCATAACGCTACGCTTGATGATCGTTGTAGAAACCCAATGATCTCGAACCAAAAGGAGAAATCCGATTTCTCTCCCTTAACCCACTAAACCTTAATGTATTCAATCGATGGATGAGAGAATACGTTCTTTCTGTTATTGTTGTTCATATGTGGGTGGAGAGAGGACCGGACTCTTTTTATACGTTTGTGGAAAAGGTGCCTTCCATCAAAGCGATATACCCTTTCGTTTTATTAGAGTCGTACCTTCTCATAACTAATATTATTTATAGCATTTCAATCATTATTAAACCATATAATAAATCACATAATATGGGCCACAATAATTCTTACATTCTCCCACTTGGCCCATATAATTTTCCTTTCATGGTTTAATGAAGACTATAATGTGCACAATAAGATTATGCTATAAAATTTCATTAAATTGGCAATCACATAATAATCACAATTAAGTAAAGAAAACTAATGCGAGTCATAGCGGTTATATGTCATTAATCAACATAGTCCCTTCTATGTACTACAACTATAGCACTTTACTTAACATGATCCATAAATGAGAAGTACGGTAATAGTCCAACCATAATGTTTCTTTAGAAACTATCCCGTTTAATATTCATCTATTTCCATAATGTATACTAAATAGAAAACAGGAAATATCATAAACATGTAAGTGAGCTCAAAGTGTCAAATACATAAACTTAATACAATCATAATACAAACATTAATGACGTCCAATAATGCCCATCCTTTCAACATGCTCATTAAATGTTTTGGGCGGTAATCCTTTTGTCAAGGGATCTGCTATCATAAGATTGGTGCTAATGTGCTCAATTGACACTCTTTGTTTCTGAACTTCTTCTTTGACAAACAAGTATTTGATCTCCATATGCTTAGCACCCTTAGAATACTTGTCGTTCTTAGAGAAGAAAACTGCTGCGAGTTATCACAATAGATTTTCAGCGGCTTGGCAATACGTCGACGATCACAAGCCCTGAAATAAAATTCGCAGCCATAATCCATGAATTGTGGCCTCAAAGCATGCCACAAATTCAGCTTCCATAGTGGATGCAGCAATAAGCGACTGCTTCGCACTCTTCCATGAAATTGCCCCTCCGCCCGGAAGAAACAAGTAACCAAATGTTGATTTTCTTGTATCGACACATCCGGCTAAGTCTGAATCTGAATATCCAATCACCTCGAGATGATCAAATCTTTTATAAGTGAGCATATGATTCTTCGTTCCTTGCAAGTATCTAAGAACTTTCTTTGCAGCTTTCCAATGATCCATTCCAGGATTACTTTGATACCTACCCGAAGCATTCCGAATGACGGCAAACTGATGTGGTCTGGTGCAAGTTTGTGCATACATTAAGCTTCCAACAATAGATGCATAAGGAATATTATTCATTTGTCCTCGTTCCAATTCACTTTTCGGACATTGCATAAGGCTAAATTTATCACCTTTCTGAATTGGAACTATTCTGCATGAACATTTACTCATATTAAATATCTCTAAAATTTTCTCAATGTAGGCTTTCGAGACAATCCTAATAATCCTTGTGATCTATCACGGAATATTTCTATTCATATCACATATGTTGCCTCTCCCATATCCTTCATTTCAAAATTCTTAGAGAGAAATTTCTTGGTTTCATGTAACAAACCAAGATCATTAGCAGCAAGCAAAATATCATCAACATACGAACTAGAAAAATAAACTTGCTCCCACTAATCTTCATATATATACACCGATCAACGGTGTTTTCCTTAAATCCAAATGAAGTTATGGTATCGTTAAACTTAAGATACCATTGTCGGGAAGCTTGTTTAAGTCCATATATTAACTTCTTTAATTTACATACCATGTGTTCTTTTCCTATAACTGAAAAGCCTTCGGGTTGGTCCATATAAACCTCTTCCTCTAAATTCCCATTAAGAAAGGCGGTTTTTACATCCATTTGGTGCAACTCCAAGTTATAATAAGCCACCAAAGCCATAATGATTCTAAGTGAGTCCTTCTTAGAGACTGGTGAAAATGTTTCTTTATAGTCAATGCCTTCTTTCTGAGTAAAACCCTTTGCAACAAGTCTGGCTTTATGTCGTTCAATATTGCCTTTTGAGTCGCGCTTGGTCTTAAAGACCCATTTACACCCGACCTTCTTACATCCTTTAGGCAATTCAACTATATCCCAAACTTGATTTTGATGCATGGATTTTAACTCTTCTTCCATGGCATTAAACCATTCATTAGAATCTTCACATTCCATGGCTTGGGAAAATGAATCTGGATCATTTCAATTCCTAAGTCAATTTCTGACTCTTGTAGATAAACCATATAGTCATCAGAAATAGCCGACCTCTTTTTTCTTTGAGATCTCCTTAATGCTATTTCTTGTGACTCGGCTACTAGAGGTTCATTATTGACATCTCCATTATTGAGTGTTTATTGTTCTCGATTATTATTAGATTGTACTACAATATCAGAAACAACAACTTTAGAAGCTTTAGGCATATGAACTTCTACCCTTACTTCTTGAATGCAAGCATCACACATTCTTTCACTCCCACTGATGTCACCATTCTCAATGAACCTAGCATTTCCAGATTCAACAATTCTTGTACTATGATTAGGACAATAAAATTTATACCCTTTGGATTTCTTTGCATAACCAATGAAATAACCACTGGTCGTTCTTAAATCCAATTTCCTTTCATGTGAATTGTAAATTCTTACTTCTGTTTGACAACCCCAAACATGCAGGTGTCGTAAACTAGGTTTCCTTCCTGTCCACAGTTCAAATGGAGTTTTTGGAACTGCCTTACTAGGAACCCTATTTAATAAGTACATAGAAGTCTTTAAAGCATACATCCACAAAGATAAGGGTAAAAATGAATGACTCATCATACTCCTAACCATTTCCATTAAAGTACGGTTACGCCTTTCTGCTACACCATTTTGTTGTGGTGTACGGCATTGTGTATTGAGCACAAATGTCATGTCTTTCAAGGAATTTAGCAAATGGACCTGGACATTGTCGATTCATCATATTTTCCATAATATTCACCACCTCTATCCGATCTTACTATTTTCACATTTCTATCTAATTGCCTCTCAACCTCTTTAATATACACTTCAAGTGCATTCACTGATTGAGACTTATCATGCAATAGATAAATGTAACAATAACGTGAAAAATCATCAATAAAGGTTATGAAATAGCTTTCCTTACCAAAAGATGGAACATCAAAAGGACCACATATGTCAGTATGTATAATCTCAAGAAGCTCTGTGCTTCTTGTGGCACATTTCTTAGTGTGCTTTGTTTGTTTACCTTTAATACAATCAATACACACTCCAAGGTTAGTAAAATCTAAATTTGGAAGAATTTCATTCTTCACTAATCTTTGCATTCTTTCTTTGGATATATGACCCAGCCGTTTATGCCATAAGTAAGCAGAATTTTCATTCACCAAACTTCGTTTAGTGCCAACATTATGATGCAAGGTCATTAATGTCTCAACAAAAGTATTATCAAGTCTAAATTTGTAGAGACCATCACATAAAGTTCAGTTCAATAAGAGTATCACTCTTAAATAGACTGAAAGATTCAGATCCAAACTTACAATAAAATCCCGCCACATCAAGTCTTGGCAAAGAAACTAAATTGCGAGAAAATGTAGGTACATAAAGGGTTGAAACAAATCCAAATAATGCCCGGTATTTAAGATCAAACGATAAGTGCCAATGCCTTCAACTGGAGCTTTGTCTCTGTTCCCTGTAATCACATAACTTTCATTTAGCTTTATAGTTTGGATCGTAAGAAATCCCTGCATCGTATTTGACACATGAGTGGTGGCACCAGAATCAATCCACCAAGTATTATAAGGAACTTCAGTAAAGTTTGATTCAAAACATACCAAAGCACAAGGCTTACCTTTCTTTTCGAACCAAGCCTTACATTTCAGACAATCTTTCTTCAAGTGTCAATTTTGTTGCAAAAATGACACTTAATAAGATTGCGTTCCTTCTTGTGGATTTGAGAAGCCTTTGAAGAGTCATTCGGGACGTGTAGTCCTTTCTTCTTGCTCCTTCCACCTTTCCTCTTAAAATTCTTTCGAACTTCTTGATGACTTGAGAGATGAACAGAATGAGCCTTTTGATCTTTTATCCTTGTTTCCTCTTGAACTAGCATACTGGCCAATTCGTTTACATTCCACTTGTCCTTTATAGTGTTGTAATTCATTTGAAATGGCCCATATTGCTCATGAGGTAAGGAATTAAGTATAAATTATACTAAAAAGTACTCATCCACATTCATTCCCAAAGTCCTTAACTTTGCTGCTAAATTGGTCATCTCAAGTATATGCTCATGCATGGTACGCGAACCATCATATTTCATGGTGGTCGGTGTGCTCATCGAGTGTACTAGCAAGTGACTTATCGCGGTTTGAGAACGCTCTTCCACAAATTTCATAAATTCCTTAGCATTGTTAGTCTTGGGAAGAGAAGTTTTTAAGTTGTTTGCAACTGTCATTCGCATGAACATTAAGCTCAATCTGTTTGATCTTTCCCAAGCTTTATGGAAAGACTTTTCATCATTGCTACTTGCATCGGTAATAGCAGTGGTTTCTCGGCTTGAAGTGCTAAATCAAGATCCAGGACACCTAAGTGAAACTGGACTTGTTCACTCCAATCAGGAAAATTTATCCCATTGAATAAGGGAACAGATGAGGCGTGCAAATGGAGTGAAATAGGTACAGATATTGCAAATGTTCAAGAAAATACTCATACATTAATGCTTTGAGAATATCATATAATCAAATTAAACTAAACTACACATGCACATCATAGTTCTCCTTTGGGCGATCCTATGATATACAAATATATATAAACCATAATGGTGCTAATAACTTTTATTTGATCATTGTAAATATATCTTATTAAAATTTATTTGTTATCTTTGGATATACAAACAAATTTAACAAATCATATTAATTATCAACCATCATGTTCATGAATTATAAGAAAATAATTAACCTTTGGGTTAATCCCTAAGTTTTTATAATAAATGAACTTCAATATACCCATAACTCCAATAATGATATAAAACATATCAATTTCATATATAGCATCACTTAATCATGGGTAATTGAATAAAATAATTTACAATATCAAAAATTCAAACGACTTCAAGGTTCGGCCACTTTGGTGACTAACAAACCATTCATAATATGAATTTTCAATATTGTAAAATACAAATATTTACCAAATTTGCACACAATGATAAAATGCAATTAAATCATAAGGGCAAAATTGTAAAATCATAATTTCATAAGGGCAGAATCATAAATTTAATATCTAGGGGCAAAATGGTAAATAATCAGCAATGTCAGAATTGTAATTATTAATTAAACAGGGGCATAACAATAAATAAATTGCGAGAAGGACAAAATTGGAATTTAAAAAATGGCATAGGGGCAAAAACGTAAATAAGGCCGCGCGGGGACGTCAGGCGCATGCCTCGCACGCGCCAGCAACCGCGCGAGAAGCCCCGCGCGCGTGGATCCCACGCGCTTGCGCTTGCGCGGATGTGAAGGCGCGTGGCGCGTGGGTTCCACGCGCCGCAACCGCAGCGCGCGTGGAGCCCACGCGCCTTCTTCCTCGCGCACGAGACGCGATTCTTCGCCGTTTTTCGCCGTTCCGCCGTGGTTTCGCCGGCCGTTTCTTCTCCGGAAGCCCATCCCAGACATAAATAAATAATAGGTTTTGAAGAACATGCCGGCACGATCACATGCGTCCAAGTTTCGGAGAAAATGACCCAAAAATTGGCCCCAAATCAAACGAAAAATTCTCAGAACACAAAACTTCCACCACCGCCGCTTGATTAGCTTCCGGCGAACACCGATATACCGGAAAAATCATGGCTAATGTTCCACATGACAGTGCGACGGTGTGGGTCCGAAATCAAGCGGTGGGTTGCTGGATTTTACCCGGAACCGGCGAGTTTCTTCCTTGCCCTCAAAATTCCGAATTCCTCTATTTTTGTCCTTTTCCACTCGTGCATACACAATAACTTTTCTTCACCATTTTAGTCCATGAAAAACGTTCCATCATTCGAATTTTCTTTAACAGAACCTTCCAAAACATTTCAACAATAACAAATGCTACGAACAGGATCGTTCAACAAATCATCAAACATCAACTATAATATTTCTTTAAACGGAAAAATCATGAGATCATAAACCAAACGCTCTGATACCAACTGTTAGACAATTCATATAAAACTTAATGCGGAAATTCATAACAAATCAATGATCTTTGATCTTCATGATTTTCACAAATAGATTCAGACAAACCTTTATCCATAACGCTACGCTTGATGATGATCGTTGTAGAAAACCCAATGATCTCGAACCAAAAGGAGAAATCCGATTTCTCTCCCTTAACCCACTAAACCTTAATGTATTCAATTAATGGATGAGAGAATACGTTCTTTCTGTTATTGTTGTTCATATGTGGGTGGAGAGAGGACCGGACTCTTTTATACGTTTGTGGAAAAGGTGCCTTCCATCAAAGCGATATACCCTTTCGTTTTATTAGAGTCGTACCTTCTCATAACCAATATTATTTATAGCATTTCAATCATTATTAAACCATATAATAAATCACATAATATGGGCTACAATAATTCTTACATTGATTTCCTAATAGCCTTCGATCAGCTTAGTTATTTTCTTTAATCATCTCTTCTCTTGCCTTGTAATGGATGGTAGTTAACCAATATTGTAATAGGATGCAGAGCATGGGACGACTACAGGCGTATCAATGCATGACAGGGCCGCGTCAGCTTTGGCTCTTGCGTCTAGAGATTCCAAAACCTGAAGATTTCAACAGGCCGGGACATGTTTTCCCATTGAAGTACAGGGAGGATGGTGTCCTGAAAAGAGCTGGGCATACAGGGGCTTCTGTCCACCTTGCTGTGTTAGCTGGATTGGAACCCCTGACAGTTCTCTCTGCGAGGTAGTGGATGATGATGGCTCCATGGCAAGATTACCTGAGCTTCGTGAGTTTACACAGCAGGAGAATTGAAAATTGCATCCATTGCTGATTTAATCAGGTAAGTATTCTCTTCCCAGCAATCCAAATGCATATACTTTTTAAGGACGCGTAGTCCCCAGTCGAATCCAATTTCAGCTGCAACTTTCACTTCTTAAGTGTTGGCTCTTTTGGTCAAGATGTTGTCGCTGCAGCATCTCTCCTTTTTGGGAGTGGATAAAGAGTCTCTCATGGGGTGCTAATGGGCTTTTGTTTTACATAGCAAAAAACGAGAGAAGCCTAGGCCATCTTGGTCTATTCGCGTCTGAAGTTTATTTTATGCTTTAAACTTGTGGTTATTATTCTGATCATTGAGATACCACGGAGATCAATAGTTTTGGGATCTGAAGAATTTGTTTCTCACAATATTTTTTGTGTATGGTGTTGTTAGATTAGTGTTTGCAGTTCATCTGTTACCCGATTTTTAATTTGAGAAATTGGTTATAACTGGCCAGGATTCTTGTTGAGTCATGTCAATGAGCCCGTGACCTCCATTATCTCTGTGTACATTTTCTTGTATTTACCTTATTTCAAGACCTATATCTGAATGTCAGTTGACCATTAACTGAGACGGAGATTGAGGTGATTCTCAGCATCATCACCAGGAAATAAGGATAGAACATCTTGATTGACAAAAGAGCGGTTGAAGTTGTCTGATGTATCCTGACTTTTATATTGAGAAGCTTCTTGTACTGTATGATTGAGAAAATTTCACTGTTCAATAGATTCATAAATTTACAGGTACCACTGAAAAAGAGATAAATTAGTTGAACGTGTTGTTGCTGCAAGATTACCAACATCGTCGGGCCTTTTACAGCCCATTGCTATAGGTCAATATTAGATGGAATCAAGCACATTGCAATGGTCAAGGTGAGATAAATTATGAGTTAATTGCTAAAACTGTATTAAAAATTCAGAAACTAATGAAAAGAGAGTTTTGAGTGGATTAATTGTAAACTTTGTAGATCTCGTTTCTAGCAGTCCAATTTTCAACACAACTTCAATTTGCGCTTCATCTTATGTACTTCCAGTGCGTGGTTTTGTTTGACAATGAATTTAATGGAACAGGCTATCAAGCTTTAGAGTTGAATAATCACCCCACTGAGAAATTGATGGTATCTTTTGGGCGGAACTCCATTTTAATGTATCTTGAAGTTTGTAAAAGAAGTATCTATTATCTAATCATGTGTCAATCATAATTTGGAGTACCAAATTTATCTTACTTGGATAACAATTTTGTCAGGACAGGAAAGTTTAACATTGGGAGAAATGATTGTTAGGATATAAGAGGAACTGCTGGGAACAATAATTCTTTCTTATAGTTTATGAAATGATTGAACTGAGGCCTGTATGTGTCTGCAATTGATATCAGCATGCCGTAATTTTGATCAATAGTAGTTTCTTTAGTTTTTCCTATTTTATGTCCTCCCTTCAGACTGCAATATTTCCCATCATGTGATTCATACTTCATTGTTTAACATCTGAAGAGGGCAACATTGAAGATCATTGAGATGTCCTTGTGAGGGTACAATCGGCATGCCTCATAGGAGACATATTTGGATCTGCTAGATGCAACTGCGGCAACCAGCTTGCACTTGCGATGCAGCAGATAGAAGAGGCGTGTTGGTCTACCTTTGAGGGCATGAAGGAAGAGGAATAGGTTTAACCTGCAGGATGGTAGGCGTGATTCCATGGAAGCAAATGTGGAGCTTGGATTGCCCGTTTACTCTCGAGAGTATGGAATTGGTGTTCAGGTATTTCTTCCTTAAGTCAGAAACTATACTGATGTGAGGGGCAACCATTTCAGAGATTGTCCATCATTTGTAGGACTACTAGAGGAAGCTGCTGACTAATGCAGGGCTTCGAATTCTCTTTAAAAATACAAGATCTAATTACTCTAAAGAATCACTCCATCGTTAATCTTTTTATAGCTCATGAAGAACGTGGGGCTTAGAGGTTATGGCCTGATGATTGCTGAGAGAGTCCCTCTAGTAACTCCTACAGCAAAGGAGAATAAGAGATGCTTGGAGACAAAACGCTCCAAGATGGGCACATCTATGGGAGCGGACAATGGCCTCTTCAGCAATCTCATCAGCAAAAACGGCAAGACGAGCAGCCCTATTTCTTTTGATCCAGCTGTGTCTGACTCATGAAACCTGCTAAATAGTTCAACTGCTAATGATTTACGCGGGGGCTCACAAGCAAGTTCACTGACAGATGGTGTTATTACTTAATTTTAAAAGCACTAAGTTAAAGAACATTGGGATTCCTGCTGATGATAAGTTCTGGAAATTTGATGGGGATCCAGTTTTAAAATTAATCTAAGATTCATTATAGTTCTATTGATGTCATTCATCCATTTTGTGAGGCGAAAAGGTGAAGATTAGCCATCTTATCGAAACTTCCTCGTGTTATCGATGGCTTGCAACATTTATCCTTGATTCAAGTTCAAGGATACGCTCAAGTCTTTGTTATTGATCATCTCTCCATATTGGCTTTGATAAGGATTGCTTATGACCTTTTATTTGTCGAATGAAGATGCAATACGCAAAGAGGTTGGAAATTAGTCACACACGTACCTATTACTTTGGAAAATGCAATGTCTAGGTGTAATGTTCACTACTCTCCAAAAAACATCAGGAAATACATCACCCTTCAATTATTGCGGCAGAGAGTTTCGCTTTCTTTGATCTGATTAACAAAACAAAATATAGCGAAGAATAGAATTTTCTGTAGGCATACCAAAGTTTACGCCTATGTCTTGACATTCCTTCTGAAAATGGAGACTTTGAGTTCAATATTGTCAATGCTAACAAGCTTGAACACACAGGCATCTGCTTCCCTTAGAGAAGTTTCTCTCTGAAATGTGGCTTGACCAGCAGAGAGCTTTCTCGAGCCATGTTGTGGGTACTGGATAGTACTGGAGCTTCCCTTGCCTTGATCAATCCGAATACTTAAGAGCCGCAGTTTGCATGCTTCCGTTGATGTGTTCCCTTCAAAATCGCCGGGGACAGCCTGCAGAGTTGATTTTTGATCAACAAACGATGACTTACACAAGAAATGCTAATTGCAGAGTCACTTCGGTTGTCTCAACAAATTGAAATATTCATACAATTCAGGAAACCACAACCGTTACAATTTTAAAAGTAATGGAGAAACACCATTGCAATCCCTAAGATCCACCTTTCCGACGGAAGTCCAGCTCCTATTTAACTAGAAGAGTAAATGGTATGTCTACATATGCAGACCATAAGATGTGGGAGAGGTAAAAAAAAAAAATCTTCAAGATTGACTAATGAGATCATTATTCATCCTTCGTGCTTAAACACAGCAAAGCAGATGCAACTCGTGCAATTTCCACAAGTTTAACTGGAAAAGCGAGTAGAGAGAGAAAATTTAACTGAGTAGAACTAAATTCTACTATTTCATGTCATCTTTGTAGTGGCAGTGTCAAAAAATCTTCCATAAAAAGTGAACTTTGTGGATTATAATTCCTCGATTTTGAATTTTAAGAGGATGGAAATCAAATGGTGACCGGAGGAATCATTTCCAACGTCAGATATAATTATCAAAAATGAAATTAAAAAAAAAAGAAAAAAAAGAGAGAGAGAAGGAAACGACAATTTCGACATGTTTGGATGAGGAAAAAGAAAGGAAATGAGAGATGCTTAGGTAAGTTGTAGAAGAATGAGGATGGCGCGTTTTGGGTAGTTGTGCTGAGGTGGCAAATTGTGAGAAAATTATGTATTTCACTATTTATTATCTTTGTCATATGACAGAGGATTTGCTTTATTGCCACATCAATGGCCAATCAATTAGCAATGGGTTAATCATGTTAGAATTCATTTATCCACTTGCCTAATCTTATTAGCTAATACGAACCACTTTTTTACCATATAAAAAGAAACAACCCGTTAGTTGAAATTATCTCTGTCGGAAGATTCCATCGCTGGATTTTCCATCGTTGCCGAGCGTCGTCTTCGTTCAGTGGATTCAAGCAATCGACAAAGCAAATGGTTTCGAGATTAGGAGCCCGAGAAGCTTGCCGGAGGTTCTGAAGGGATAGCGGTGGCTGAAATCTCATGCCGTCTTTCGATCCTCTGTTGTGACTTGGCGCCTGGGCGTTGCGACGATCTCGTCGTCGCGCCAACGCTCCGTTGCTGGGTTTTCTCCGTTGATGCATCCTCGTTGCCGTTTGTTCTGATTGAGAAGTTTGAATCTCTTCTCCTATCACAAAGTTCCTACCTCTGTCCCGCGCGGTTGCTCTGTTCTTACGTCCTCATTGTGGTAATCACACGTTTGACAAAACGCCACAGAGAGAGAGAGAGAGAGAGAGATCCGACACTTCTTTAGTTTGGTATTCGCCGTTCCAGCTCTAAATTTCACCTCTGTCACTGCCACTCATCGTCGAGAGTTAAGACATTCATCTAGTTGCTATGGTCTGTCCTGCTCTGCTTTGCGGTTGGTTATGGCGGCCTCCTTATGCTTTGTTCCTGTGTGCTTTTTCAAGAGAAGGTAATTTAGTCTGTTGATGCACCGTCACGCTCGCATATCTTCTTCTCCCTTCAGCTTTACCCCATGTGCGGTCGAATGGATAATGCACGGCGATCGTTTGACGATATGCCTCTTGAGGAATAACTTCACTGGGGAAACGAAGATTGAAGGATACATGAGGATGGGAGAGGCGGGTAAGTCTCTGGATCCCTTAGTTACATGCCGTACAGGGACGATTTCTCTTGGAACGTGTCGGTTTCGTGTTTTGCTGGTGAAATGAGCAAATGTTAGTTTCCAGGAAGAATGCATAAGCTTAAAATTCCAGGGTTCATGGTTATGGCAAGAATAGGACACCCATGGAAGCCCTTGGGTTGATTAAAGCTACTGAGCCAGCGAATTAGCGTATCGGAGAGTATGAAGAAGGGAGGGCTACTACTTGGAGGAGTCTCTTGCTCAGCAACAACTCTGTCTTCTCTCTGACGAGGGTGAGGACAAGGACGAGGACGAGGATGAGGATGAGTCATGGTTGAATGAATTTCAAAAAGGACAAGACGGAGGGCTTCAAGGAGCAGCAAATGTAATTACATGTGCTTTCAAATGAATTAATCTTTGCTTGCCTCTTTCTCTTGAAATTGAATCGACTCGGAGCTCGAAAAATTGATCAGTTTTTCACTCCGGTCATCTGCTTCTACGACATCTTCCGTTTTAGTTGAGAGAAATTTGCTCCTGAGGTTTGATATATATTGCTGCTGATTGGCGATTAATCTATTTCTGAAGCACTCTTATTGGATATTATTATACAAAAAGTAGAGTTGACTTTGTATTTGTAAATTATTAGGTAACCATAACCAATGAGTAAATGCTTCGTGAAGTTCAGCCACCCTTTTTCAACGATGAAACCATGTAATTTTTGCTTGGTATGGCCTATACTAATTTCCCAACCCCATGTTAATGATCACAGAAATCATAGTTAGGCACAAATTTAGATGGGCATCCTCTTTTTTTATATTAGTAATTAGTTAATGGTCACAAAAATAAATCATAATGTCAATTAACTACATCTTTGGGTGGTCTAATTTAGCGGTGCAATATCTTAAAAGGATGTTCCCCAAAAATATGTTATCTTAAGAACATACCATCATTAAAATATGGATAATAACTGATTATTGATACACCTGATTGATCCCTGAGAAAAAGAAGTGATTTAACCACTCATTTTGTCTCATTTTCTATTCTTTTTCCATTGTTATATCTATCACCGGTTTCGACTGTGCTACCACGGACTCCGAAATTAATGATTAATATGTGAAAGTCTATGTGGTATCTCAAAAATAATAATAAAAATAATGGAGACTTTGAGTTTAGTATTATCAATTCTAATGAGCTCGAACACACATACATCTCCTTCTTTTAGAGAAGTTCCTCCTTCAATTACGGCCTGTGTCATCCTCAATCCGTCCCCTATCTACGGAGTAAAATTACGACGATAATCAACATACCACAAGAAAGTAAAGGATGGCCACTTTAGGATGAAAACTCCAATTTTCATTGGCGGATCACGAAATTCCGGACAACTAGAAATAGACTGCAAATGAGGAGCCACGAGGGCCCAAGCCACAAGCAGGCCCAATGGGCCTCACGCCCACTATAGGTGGCCCAAGAGGGCTCGTTAAGCCATTCAAGCCCATTCTTGAATTCTGGGAACATATGCATTAAATTGGCCTATGTGCATGAATAGTGAATTGGACTATAATTTAGTTCAATTCCCATTTTACTCCTTTTAGAAGCTAGAAGGCTAATGAGACAAATTTGTGGGTATGCAAGAAGGAAAAGTGGCGCCTGAAGTGAAGAAGGAAGAGAGAGAAGACCTACCTAGCTAGTCGACCTAGCTCATATCCCAATTCTAGCACATGTGGGATATCTTGTCATTAATGGACTTAGATATAAAGGCTTCATGAAGCAATATGAGCCAAGTAAAAGCTTAGTCATAAGCAAATTAAGGAGAGTTGTACATGAACTCATTAATGCTTGAAGAGAGAAGATAAGCTAAATTTCACTCATTTCTCTCTCTCTCTCTCTCTCTCTCTCAACCGAACCCCCATACCCATTTCTGTCTCTTGGTTCATCTCATCTCATTCCCATTTTTTCTCTCTCGGTTGAGCCGCCATCTACCGTCCATTGCCGTACCCGAGCCATCCTCCCTGCTGTGAGTCATGACCGTTCACCGTCCCTTACCACTCACCGCAAAGCCGCACCTCACACTGTGACCCATACCAAGCCGCACCTCATGCCGCCACCCATGTCAAGCCGCCACCGTGCCAGACCATTGTCCACACTGTAAGCCTCGTCGCCGCTGCTCACTGTCAAGCCTTGATCCGGTCTTGTGAGTAACTTCCTAACCCTTATTTAGGGTGGTAGTTACGCTTAGGATTAGGGTTAGATTAAGGTTGATCATAGTTAGATTAGATGATAAGTGGATTAGGAGGATAGGTTATTAATGATAAGTGATGAGTGGAGGTGATAAGTTATCATGAAAAGTGATAAGTGGATATGATAAACTAGCATGAAAAGTGATAAGTGGATATGATAAGCTAGCATGAAAAGTGATAAGCGGATGTGAGAAGCTATCATGATAAGCGATGAGTGCTAGTGATAAGCTATTGTGATTAGTTATAAGTGCAAGTAAGAGGATATCATGATAAGTGATGCTAGTAATAAGTGATCATGAATAGTAAAAAATGTATGTGATAACTTATCAAAAAGGTGATAAATGCTTATTATATTTTAATTTTGAATGTGATAAGTGCATATTATATTGCAATTTTAAATATGATAAGTACTTCTTGAATTTCAATTTTTAGAATGCTAAGTGCTTATTATATTATATATTTAAAGGTGATATGCGTTTATGAAATCCTCATTTTGAAAATGATAAGTTTTTTCAAAATGTTATTTTGAAAAGTGATGCGCCAAGTTGGTAATTGAACTCATGGTGTGATATTATATATTATGAGGTTGATGCATGATTATTTCGGTGGATAAATAATCATTGCATTATCATGTGAGATTATTTCATGGCATTTTTGTGTGCAAATATTGCTAAAGTATAACGTATGAGCACTAAACACTCTTGCATTGGGTAATGAGAAAGATAAAAATTGACTTGAGTGGTTCATGTACTCGTGTGATCACATAATTTCCATACTCGTATGATTACGATGGACGATGCCCGATGGATTTCGGATGCCCTTCACATCAACCAGATGCCGTTCACAGATAAATTTCAAAACAAAGCTCTTTATTTGGAATGCCGTCTTCAAGTGAGGTCGAGACATTGCCGTGCTCGATGGGGCAGGACTATCTCCGGTTACGTTGGAAGACCACCGACGCGAGTGTCGGTCGTGGTCAAGAGCAGTCCTAATAATATGAAATTATGGTCTCAAGAATAGTATGGTAGTATGAGATGCCATGTGATTCTCAAGGCACCGCGTCTGCAAAGTGCATGAGTGCTAAATATATATTATGAGAGTGATGTTATGGCTTGCTCATGTATGGCATGGATATATATGAGTTGCATGAGATATGCGCGAGTTAATTATCGTATTAATGATTTATGTGGCACATGCATGCTTGATCGACCTTGTCTATGATTTGAGAGGTACGTGGATTGTGCATGTTTAGGGCATCTTCGAGGCAAAGTACCTTCCTACGTGAGGATTAAGGAGTTTACTTACTAAGTATATCTCATTTGTTGTTGTTAAATGTGCCAGGCCCTCGTCATGACTAGCCCATTTCAACATGTTTGCTTTGGGGTGCCTATCGACCAGGACTCCCAAGTGAGCCCATCCTCAATCGAGGGTACTGACGTAATCTATGAGAAGAACGTGTCCACCATCTGAGTCGATGAGGGGTTGCCTAACCTGGTGCCCCCATAGGTTTGTGGCCTAGTATGTTTGGTTCGGAGGGAAGCTCTAGGGCCCTCTCAATGGACTTAATGGACCACCAGGTGGGGGATCCGAGGGTGTTGCTTGGGACCCCATGGTCGTGGATGCCGCCGATGGCGATGTCACTAACCCGGAGGTGGACCCTGATCTGGAGTCAAACCCTGAGCCTGAGCCGTGGTATTATAACCTAGACGCGTACTTGATGTGTAAGGGATACCACCTTTTTTTAAGGCACTCTAGTAGTATAAAAGTGCTAGGCTAAACTCAACCCCTTTTGATAAATTGGAAGGAATCCGATTTGCGGATGTATATATATGCTAAGTTTTTGGTGTATTAAAGTTAGTGTGTAAATGTTAATATAATTGATATATGTTCTATGCTATCCCTATTGATATGAATGATTGGAGTGGTCAAGGAAGGATATTGCAGCTCGTACTGTTAGTAATTAAACCAAAACCATTGGAAATTGTTGTTCAACAACTAGCTTAGCTCATCATTACGATGTAAATAGTTAATAAACAAGTGAATGCTTTAGGATGCTTATTAAGAAGAACGCATAGGGAATCGAATGAATAAATAAAGAGATGATTTGTTAGTTGACCGAAATTGTATCAAGAATATTGTTAGAGATGTTAAGACTAGTATGTAGTGTTAGAGATAATAAGATTGAATCTGATAGAATTGATATACAAAGTGATGTGCAAGATTTCAATTGATTGTTTGAATATGATCCGCTTATTCATGCCTAGTACTTGTGATGTCTTTAGCATGACTCGTGCATTAATAAGTGATCAGTATGAACATTGCCATTAGATATTCAAATCACTAGTTTGAAGACATCAACGGTAAGCAGGTTGATTCAGGCACTAGGTATAAATAACCTTGCAAAGACTTGCCGATGATAGAATAACTAATTAATTTAAAAAATAAAAATAAAAATTGATGGGGGTCTGAGCGGGTCTTGCTCTGTGTGCCGACCAAGAGAGAGACATTGTTTATTTTGGGATTTAGCTATGTTATTGCGGGGAGAGTCTCACTAGTAATCTAGGTAGCACGACACGTGTCCGACGTGTCGGACACCCCGACACATGTCCGACGTGTCGGACACGCGATCAACGCGCGTCGAAGTTTCCGACACGTGGTCAACTCTTTCTGACACGCGTGTCCGGATGGCGGATCTGCAGGTGCAAAGGAAGAAGGTGATGGAGGGTGGAAGCAAGGGTGAGGGAGCCGTCGTTCACGCGAGGGAGGGCTGCGACCACCGACTGCAACGCTGGAGAAGGCTGCGACCGCCAACTGCGCCGAGAAGCCTTCTTGATCGTCTTGGTCAGCTGCGACCGCCGACTGCAACACCGAGATGAAAAACCGCAACACTGCGATGGAGGGCTGGACGCGAGGCTTCGACGGCAAAGGGAAGAACAGAGGCGAGGCACCGGCGAGAGAGGTGGAGACGTCAGACCGAGCAAAGGAGAGGAAAAATAAGGGGATTGCTAGGGTTTTTGCCTTTGGGCTGTTTTTAGGGAGAAGAGAAAGGAGAGAGACAAGGCGTTGACGGCTTCTGGGGAAAGAAAGCCTCGTGCAGGGGAAAGAAAGCCTGCGAGCCTGGTGCAGGGGAAGCGACAGGCGCAGGTGCAGGGGAAGTGACAAGCGCAAGGGTGGGGTGGGGGAAGAAAATGTGTGCTAAAATAAATGGGTGGGACCCATTTAAATTTTAAAAAGAAATATGAAACATTAAATAACTTTATTGATACATGATAAGGCTAAAAAATAAATAAATAGACAGATTAAAAAGTTATTTCAAAAAATAAAAGCACTAGATATTAAATAATGATAAATTTTGATCAACATAGAAAAATATAAATTTATTTTGACTCTAATCTTTCATTAGTTATTTATTTCATCGATAACTTTTGTTAAAGTAAAAAAATGTCTTTTTAATTTTTTTATGAATAAATTTATTAATGTTATTAGTATAGATTTATTATAGACTCTTTTTTATTGTTTTTTTATTTATGAATTTGAATAAATTAATTTAATATAATAATTAATCATGTATATATAAAAATATTTATTTAATATTTAACGTGTCGGAACGTGTCGAAATTCTTTATTTTTTGAAAAATGACGTGTCGCGTGTCGTGTCGTGTCGTGTCGCATGTCGCGTGTCGCGTGTTAGTACTACCTAGCTAGTAATTCCTATAACAAATGATCGAAAGTTAAACATTCGGCTACCTGCTACAAACTGAAGATCTTTGGCCTTTAGAAATTCCTTAGCCGTGAGTCCTGCATTTTTAAGGCGATTAAGTCTAATTTTTTTTCAGCTAATAGTCAGGTAAGATTCATGATCATTCTTATCAATTTCATTCATCGTCACATAAGTTGAAAAGGGGAAAGACGAGTCCTCTTATTGAACTTCCTCCTTCAGATGTTAAGCTTCGTGGATAAGTCATGAATATGTCTCTTCAGGAATCCACGAGGACTACTCTGCCCATGCACGTTTTCAAACAGCCAGTGTGATAAAGAAAGACCGTGTATACTCACGAGAGAAGTACACAACATGTAGATTTAGGACAATAATTGCAAGTTTGAGGGCTTGTGCTTTTAGACTCTAAGGTAGCCTATATGATTTGAAGTCACAAAAATAAGGCTCCGTTTGTTTCATAGATTTGAATGATTTGAAAAACATTTTCCTAAAAAAAGCGCTTATATTCCTTACAAAAATAAATAAATGAAAATATTTTTATTATCTACAAAGATATTTAAAAATAAGTTATTTGCAATAATGAAAATATTTTCCATTAACTAATTATTTTAAGTGATACAAAAAATAATTTTTAAGAAATGTTGTCCAAACTATTCATTTTTTGTAAAACAAACCGAGCCTAAGATAACTATAATGTGGAATGAATCTGGTCAATTTCTTTAATAGCAAAAAGTGAAGATAATTGGTCTTAGAAAGAAAAATTGTTTTTCCTTTCTTTTATAGAAAAAAATTGAACTTTTGTAAAGATAATAAAGCCCCTACCTTACCTCTCTTCCATGAGAGCTTCAATTAGTAATTTACAAAATGTAGTTATTGTCCATTGTTCAACTCGAATTTGGTGTCCACGTATCTGTTTCTAAAGAGGATTTCTCCCAAGCGTGATTTGTTTGTTTACCGTTGACCTTCCCCCCCAACTCTCTTTCTCTCTCTCTCTGAATTAGAGTCCACAGGTCCACATCCCATATAACAAAACAGGGCCCCCATTGCCAACATTACGGGCGAGCTAGTAGTTTTCAAGAAGCAGTGGGCTGAGAAATTTCTCCTCAAGCTAGTGAGAGAGAGAGAGGAAGGAGCTGAAGAAGACAAACGATTGAGGAAGGTTTATAAAACCATCTTCCAGCTTCAACTAATATATGCGGAATTAGGAAGAAATTTCGGCAGACTAAAAAGATGATGTGTGAACAAGCATGAACTTACAAATTAGCCAGGTTTAAGTGTGGAAGAGAGTATAATCATGTGATCAACCTAAAAGTTTAAGTTGTTGGATAGAGGGAGATCACATGAATAGAAAATGTATTTAGGATCTTAATCAAGCGATTTTGGACAATACTTCAATAGTCTAGACCCGACCGGGCAATATCCAGTATTGCACTTTCATCTTCTCTCTAGGACGACGATGACCAGAAGCCATGACCTTTGTGAAATGGCGGGAAAGCGCACTGTTTTGTTTTTGCTGATCTATAAAAAGCCATTGTAACAAGAAAAAACCACTGTTTGGATAAGCTTTCGGTGATGGAGGCGAGACCAATGGGATTGATGATGTTGATCAGACCAACGGTAAAATTTCGCCCGATTGAAGGAAAGAAACCCAAGAGGAGTATTGAAATTTATGGAGAAGCCAAAAATAGAATCAGAAATCCATCTAGTTCGGTACAATCAAGAAGCATTTGGGCCATCGCATGCCTCAGCAGGAAATATAGTTTCTATAATTTACAGAAAGTTACTTAATTAGGTACTAAACTTATTGTGCGGATATCAATTCAGCTTTAGACTTTTCAACTTTAATAATTTAGTCCTAAATCTTTGTGCGAAAATAGTTTAGGACTAATTACACAATTTCCTCCAAACTATTTAGCATGTTATAAATTGCTAATTTGAAGCACGACTTACAAAGTTAAATTTCTAGCTATAGGTGCGACCCGCCTTCCCATGCTTGCTAGTAAATTAGGAAAGAACCTAGAAAAATTACTGCTAGACCGTTTGCTAGGGTGGCCACCATTTTCACACGTGCGAAAAGCTCCACCTGCTTTGTTCGGTCAACACCACTCGTGCGAGTCCAACAAGCAAGTCTTTAGCCCCCGTGAACACGTGCTCTATCTTCACCTGCCGGAACATTTCAATTAGCCCTCTGCACTCGATTAGGAAAGGCTCAAGTGAGTAATTGTTATAGAAGGATTTATATAAAGCATTGTATAGCATTAACGGCATCCTTCGTCTCTAGGTCATTATTCAGAGAAAAGTATGTAGGATAATGCTGGCTCCTGATCGGTCAATATTCACATGCTTTCATCAGACATTGCCACGCGAGGCCAATCAAGCTATGAACCAGATCGCTAAAGCCCAAGAAGAGCGACGACTAAATCCAAGTCGAGTCTCTTTTGGACTGATGGGAATATGGAATAATTTGTGCTGATATTTCATGGATAGGGCCAAACACACCCCGCTTTGTTAGAATATCATCTCTTATTAATCCTAAAAAAAATAAAGAATTACCTCACCAGAAAAATTAACGAGAAAGAGATAAATTGGAAATAGAATCCCTGTTGTTAAAATATGTCTGCGAAATGGGTAGAACTACCTCAATTAAAGATTTTTTCTTCATTTTAACAAAGTCTCTTTGACTCTAAGAAACAATGCCAGTTTTTCAATAAAATGACCACACATTTCTTTCCAAAGTATTCTCGGATAAACCAACGCGACTCTTCGGAAGAAGTCGAAAAAACGAACAATTGCAATCCTTCGGATAAATTAAAAACCGAATAAGTAATTTGCCAAAGGTTGTCTTGAAAAGGCACAAATAAAATTCGGAATATATATATATTTTAAATAAAATTTCGAATTTTCATTTATATTTCATTTCGAAATTCTCAAATTAAAAGGCAACCTTTGAACTAAAATATAAAATAAAATAAAATAAATAAATAAAAAGCAAGGGATTAATGCTAGCGGGTATGACTGGACAAGTTAAAAAGATGAAAGATATTTTTAAAACCCTCCTGCTCCCACCTTTTGGGACAAAGAAAAGGCACTCATTTTGTTTTATCAAACAAAATTCCAACAATCCCTACCTCAATTAAAGTTTTCTTGTGCCTCAATAACTTCCAAATCTCTGTACCAATTACATCACCTAAGACTGGACAAGTTAAAAAGATGAAAGATATAGAAGTTATAGTGCTTAAGGTGTTGGACAATTAGAGAAGTAGAGGCAAGCGGGAACAGAAAAACTATGACAGTGACATTAATTGGATCTTACCAGTTTTATGTGCGTTTATTTATGCTGATAACTTTTGTATGGCTGCATTCAAATCACCCTCCAAGCGCACATCCCATGCATGTCGAAACAGTCTTGGAGAACGAAGTATTGGTGTGCTTATTGTACCCTTAGAAAATATCTTCATGCTCGGGCACTCCTCCACTTCAATGTCATCCAATAATGGAAACCTAAAGATGCAACTTTTGATGGAGGAGAAGCATAATAGACTTGGCAGATATTGTAGTCTCAGTGTTTCTAGCTTCTCAAGAGAAATCACTTCTCCTTCTCCTTTTCCATCGTTTGCTACTATTTCTTTCATTCTTTCACATCCTATTATCGTCATCTCAGTGAGATGCACCAAATTTGTGACCATTGGAAAAGTTACTAGATGTACCAACCTAGATGAATTCTTCACCACTAACTTTGTCAAATTCTGAAAGGATGCCATGGCTGGAAATATTGTCGTCAAACTAGGGCAATCCCAAACCTCAAATGTTTCGATACTTCGAAGAATTTTTGCCACCAAATAGTCTTCTCTCCAAATGCACTTTATGTTGTGTAGCTTGCTTAACTTAAGTTCCCTTAAATTTTCAAGCACTGCATATAAGCCCTCATCCACAAGCCCTTCATTAGGGAATATATCTTCAAAGGAACTACAGAAAATCTCCAGGCTTTCTAGATTCCGAAATCTCTCTAGAAGGAATCTAGGAGGAAAGACGGCCTTTTCATCATGAAAGCATGCCAATATTAGTACTTTTGGCTTGCCAAAGATGTCATCAGGAAATTTTCCATCCAATATCATCTCAATATCCTTATCAACCAATAAAAGTCTTTCTAAGATGGGAATGTCCTGCCAATTTGCCAATTCAATGAGAGAAGTAAATTCAATCAAAGTTAGACAATAAAGCATGTGCTGTAAAAGGTTAATTGAGTTGGTTAATTGCCATAGAAGGTGGCCATCTTCTTACGGTTCATTAATACAACCATAAACTCATACTACAAAATACTACCATAACCAAATGCTCTACCATGGGCCATGACCATTCGCCAACAGGGTTCGATGTGCGCTCATGTACTAATGCTTAGATAGAAAGGAAAAAACTTATTGGCATAGGAATAATCAAACAAACAAATGAAATTCCATTTTACTCAACATAAAAAAAAAGCTGGTCATCCCACCACGATTTGAAAAGGAATTGCTAAATGTCAGTACGGTTAAGTTGGCATTGTCAATTCAAGAATCACCCTGACAAATTCATCTCGTATTAAGAATATGTCATGCTGTTAAGGAAAATATGTAGATCTTTGATTTGGGTAATGGAATGTGCCACTAGTGTTGCTACAACATCCGGGTGTCCACAAATGGAAAGTGTGCTTAAAGAGATTAGAAATATCTTTTGTTGTCTTCAAATTGACAAGCAAGGGGTTCATGATTTATATGATATCAAATTGTGACATGTCTATGCAACTGACATAAGATATAGTAGGTGAATTAAAGAATAAAGTAGAAATTGAGGAAGAGCATTTGCAAACATACCCTCTCAAGTGGCAAGTGTGCTTCATGGTCCAAAAGGTTGTGTTGATTGTCTCTTTGAGCCCTTTTGTTCATGGATGTGGTAATGGAGAATATATTCAGTTTGTCACAGTGAGTCACTCGCAATTCATTCAAGAATGGCCAGTTCAAAGTGGACAAGTTAGAGCAAAAGCTCTTGAGTTGTGGCATATCATGTAACACCAGAGATGTTAGTTTTGGGAAAAGGACTTCAGCAGTATTAGAGGGTGGATCTGCTCTCGCAACTATTTCCTTGAGCTCACAAGACTCTATGCGAAGTTCCTCAATTTGGTTTAGACTTCTAGCCACCCAATGCGGAAATAGATTTTCAAGGCTCTTACAGTTCTTAGCCTCTATTTTCTGTAAACAATCAAAAGTAAGAGTTTCTTGAGGATTGTCAGTCGATATTTTGCTTATGACGTCCAAGTGGGAGAGAACCATCATCTCAAGCTTGGGAAATTGTACCTGCCATATTGAAAAAAATTACCCAATAAATTTGATTACATTGAGTTATCACCTCAAATCCTAGCTCTCGTAAATGATGACAATTCTAGAGCTTGTTAAGGACACAGAGGGAGGAGTTGACTTATGCGTTCACTTCAGTGGGTCCTGATTAAGGCCGAGTATGTAGCATTACAACAAGCATGAAATGCGGAGCTAGAAAATTAGTTACCTTACTATCCTTAATAATTATTATTACTCGTGCGCAAAAAAGAAGTAGGAAAGTTTTCAATGAGCTATGATACAAAGAACGTAATTACAACCTCAAATACCAAATGAATATTTTTGCAATTTCCTAGTTTCACATGACATGAAATTCTAAAGCTAGTTTCACACACAAATAAGGACCCCTAGATTACTGACCAACAAAAAAAAGAGGACCCCTAGACAAACGCGATTTGTCTTCGTGAACAAATAAAATATGTTGGTGGTACGAAAAACATGAAAACATTGTATGAGCTATTATGAACTGTTTATTTAAGTGCCCGTGCGGAATTTTCATCTCATTATGAAGAAATTAAAGAATTATGACATGCTACAACCTCAATCACCAAAATTATATTTCCTTACTTCTCCTAAGTCCATGAACCATGGAAAAAGACAAATTTGTCATACAAGTATTGAACGGTCCACCAAGATATTCCCCTCCTTTTACCACATTCTGTTTATTTGGAGAAAATCAACCGTGTCATGACCTCTTATGACTTGTCCACGGAGAAGCAAGTATTATATATTTTTAAGGTGGTTGCAATAATATAAATGCAATTACAACTTGTCACAACCAAAAAACAAATCGTTGTTTCCATAATTCCCCAAATCAAAATAATAAATTGAGGATTACTATTAGTTTTTTTAAATATTTTAACAATGTGGGGAACACCTATCATTACATGATAGCTTATATATGACAAATAAATGAAATTAATGCGATGAAAATATGTCACAACATGAAAATCGCATGACTAATTTCGCATTTTTTACAACCTATTGGTATTTTGAATTGAGTATTACGGTTACTTTTTGAATTACTCTAATAACATGGGGTACACCATTGAATGACAATTTACGTATGACAAATAAATGACACTAGAAGTAAATACATAACCAGAGATGACTCTTATGATTAAAGAGTAAACAAGTATGTGGATACTCGACATGATGAAATGTTTTTTTTTTTTTTTTTTCAAGGTAAGTATTTGACATGATGAAATGTTCTACTCACAAATAACAATAAAAAAATTTGGAAAAAGCATTAGAATAAGAAAAAACACAAGCATTTCCTCCGTTTGAAAAGAAAGCAATAACTGAAACCTGTATAGAATCTGTAGCGTAAAAGGCCCACAAAAGGGAAATAAAAAAGACTGCCTAGATCGGTTCGTATGCGTTAATTTCCAATTTAACAGGTGATGTAAATTAAAATACATTTGGTAATGATATGAGCCTGTTTACTGAATTTGATCTAATAAATTTGAGAATTAATTATGTTCTTCAAAAGATTATAAGATGGCGTGTATCTGGGTATTCCTAACCATTCTACATTGAGGGCAACCTCTCCTAAATCTTGTCGAATGAATAAAATAATTATCGAATTTTGAAATTGTATTTTTTTAGAATTATTTATAATCAATAGTACATTGAACACTGGCTTTTAATTGGCTTAATTGACAAATCATACTGGCAACGCCTTCTCCCTCTAATTTTTGGAAAGCTGCCGTGAGGACTTATGAATTCTCCAATTTTCATGTTTGCCGATCACAAATAAATGCACCCCTTTAAATGAAAGTTTCGAGCACTCCGATTCAAAAAGGCCGCTCTCTCCAATTCCTCCATTTTCTTCTCCAAGTTGAAATGCAACATTATAAAGGAAAGAATTCCTAGATCTGTATGCTTCTTGTTAAAATTGAACACGCAAAACAGATGTCGTTTTGCCATTTTTTCGATGCTATCCTATAAATACTATATATGATATAGTACTTTAAAGTTCAAATTGAAAAAAGGGAATATTTTTTTATACGGTTATTTTGGTAACTTGTTTTAGAACCTTATTGCGCATGATATGATTTTATGAGTTGACACAAAAACAACACTTCCCAGAATGATATGGAAAGATACAAACTAAAGCTTTTTTTTTTTTTTTTTTTGAGGATTATAAATTTTTTAAATCTTTGCGCTAATTATTCAAAGATTATGCACATAAATCCATACAAAGCACGTGAATATTATTAATCGTTAGAATTATTTTTATCCATAAAAGAGGTCTTGTTCAGTTCGTGATGTGCTAACTCAACACTGGGGTTATTGCAGGATTGCGTAGGTTGGGGAGATTGAAGATCAAGGTCTTGGAATAAAAATGCGCAGGGGAAGCTAAGTGGATTCCTGAGTGTTATACTTTTCGTATCAGAGGTAAGCGAAAACTTATTATTGTTTCCTACCTCATATGCATCTTTATCAAGAAAACTAATTTTTGATAATTTTCTAATCTCACGATTTAATTTACCTCAACATTAGATTCACGAATCAGGAACTTGAGGTATTCGTATTTTGATTTGAGAAGATGATAATCTAAAACAAAAAAATAAAAAAATAAAAAATAAAAGCGTTGCAATAACAAAAACAAAACATTTCCTCTGAAAAGGAAAGAACAAAAGACTAACCCGTGGATTGAAAAGTGAAGGGGCGTCATGATTGATCTCCACCGAAGATTGCTGAGTGAAACTTCTCATCTTGGAGCAATAGGCAATAGTCAGCTCTTGTAATTCAGGACAATGCAACATATAATTCTTTCCCAAGAGGAAACTAGTAAAATGGGGCAAGCATTCCAACTCCATCGCATAGAGATTCATGAATGTAATCTTCTCCATTGCACTTCCCTGCCCTTCTTCCTCTGCGATTACTCCTTCCATCTGACCACACTCCTTTATTACCATTTGTTCAAGATTGGCAAGGCACTGAGCCATCGATGGACCAAAAGCATGTCTTAAGTTGCTGCAATTATAAAGGCCCAAGTATTTTAGAGAATTGAAGCATAGCTCTCCTTGAAGATTTTTGTTCCATAGTCGCCTCAACTTTGGTAAATTGACCAAGTCCAATTCATGTAACCGAGGCAGCACCCGAGTGCTTTTAATAGTCTCCATTCCTTCCAGACTAAATATTTCTTCTAGTGACTCGCAATCACACACTTGTAATCCTTTCATTTTGCCCAAAACAGGCATCAATCTAGATGGAATAGCATTAACAAACGATGGACAATTATACACCACCAAATATTTTAAGTGCCAATATGAATTGATGGGAATAAGTTCGTTGTGCCATTTTCCAATCGGGTTTGAGACCTCAGACAGCCGGATAAACTTTACTCCAGCAATTATACCCTGTCAGAGACATCATTAAACATAAACTTCTAGTTAGCAAAAAGAAATTACTGTCTTGTTGATCAAAACCATCCAATTACATAGAATTTGATAAGTGATGCATACCATTTGTTCAAACATACTTCGGATGGTGGTGTTGAGGTTTCCCTTCCAAAACCACTCTACTTTTGATACTTGTACTCTCTCCAACTTTGGTGCTTCTATTGGTCCCTCAGAGAAGAACTTCATGTTAGGACATCTAGTAACAATGACATCTTCCAAGAGAGGAAACATCAAATTGTGTCAACATGAGCTGAAACATTTCAACCGTATCAATCCATCAAGCTCCATATACTTCAATTTTTGGAAGGCCACTACATGCCCCTCTTTACCTCCCTCCTCCGTGATGACTTCTGTCAACATGTGACAATTACTTATCCTTAATTTTGTGAGTTCCACCAAATTTCCTATTATTGTCAGTGTGAACATATTTGATACATCAGAATGTGACACATCTAGAGTCTTTAGATGTTGATTATATCTTGAAAATGGTAATACTACTTTTAGCTCATGACTTTGGCCTCCTATGGCTTTGACATTGATGCTAAGCTCTTCTAGATATAATTTGCATACAACTAGCTCTTCTAAGTTGGTCAAACTTTGAACAAAACGACATGCGGACATTGCAGATTCCTTTGAGATATGACAAAGCTCAAGAACTCTAAGCTTGCAGAAGAGTTCTTCATTAAGAAAATTCCCAAGCCATGTCTCCATCCATTTGGATGATTCCAATTTTAACTCTTGTAGATTTGAGAATGCACCCTGGCAAAATAGCCAAATCAAAATCCAGCTTAGTAAAAAGAGAATGTTTGTATCATGGTATAAGTGTAGCATTCCACGCATAATAAGTGCATTTTAAGTTATTGAGTCTCATGTGATTCAAAGGGAGAAAATGTGCCCTTATCAAATAAACATTATCGCCGATCTTCACATTTGACTTGTATTCATATGTGAACTTAAGTAATATCATAATACGCTTGTGCCATGGTAAGATCACACCACATGCCATGTGTTTTCAATCTTTGTGGTACTTAAGAGAGAGCTAAACCATCAAATTAGCCCCCACTTTTTTTAAGGGGATCAATGGGTATGCATTCGATTCATATTGACAAAAATGTTCAATCAATACTTGAAGAAGATATGACGTTTCAATGTTGTAAAATTTCTATGGAATTACAGAGAGCCATATAGTTTACATCTTCGTATAAAGAGCTACTTGTAGAGATGCTAGGTAGTGACCTTAATCATCACTTCAAATTTTCACCATCAAAGCAAAAAATAATAATAATCTTGGGTCGTACCTTTTCTATCAAGAAGAGAGGCTGTTTATCAAGTGGCATCTCAATCTTAGGGTGCAATGCAAGTATCTCCACTTTGTCACAGCCACGCACCTCCAAGGTCTTCAATGCTGGCCAATGTGGAGCATCTTTTCCGATGTAGATGCACTTCAACTCTGTTAGATGCTCAAGCTTGAGGGAGGCTAACTTTAGGAAAACAAACTTGGAAACTAGTCCGTCTTCCTTCTTAATGAGTTCCACAATGCCACATTCATCGATCTTCAATTCCTCAAGTTGGGTTAGATGTATTGCTACTGAGGTTGGAAATAGAAAAGTGAGACTCTCGCATTTGGAAACGGTAATGGAACGGAGACATTGGAATTTGACTTGATGGTGGAGTTCCTTATCCCATACACACTTTAGCTTTGGTAATTCATCTAACATCAACGTTTTTAATGGAAAAGGAGCAACAGGATGTCCATCTAGAGGATTCAGCAGCTGAAGTTTGAAAATAACTTCAAGCGAACCACATGATGTTACATCCATACTTTCCAAGCTCCTAAACCGTCCAAGAATGCTAGAGGGAACAATGTTCACTAGCTTATTGCATCCATGAATACCAACATATTTTAGTTTGTAGAAAGACTCCGCAGTAACTTGATTGTCCCATAATATCTCAATATTATTCATGTCACCGATGAATAATGTCTCCAAGTTAGGAAATGCAACCTGCGATATTCGCTCACGAAATTAGTGATTCTGACAAATTAAAAGTTCATAAAGTTCCATTACACATAGAAGAGCTTGCTTGAGGAAAAGTGTCAGCATTAGAAAATAAATTATGCAGAGATTGAGATTAAAAAGGCAACTAATCATCCATCAAAGAGGTAATACCAAACTAGCTGCTCGCTCTAACCTTGAAATCAAATTATGAGTTTCTTGATAGCAGAAAAGAAAAATTGCAAGATGCAAGGAAACACATGAAAGAAGCAATAGTCCTAACAATCTTGATCTACCGATTGTGGATGTCTTATTACATGAACGCATCCTCATATTGCAAGGTCATACCGAAGAATGGATAGACCACACAAAAAAATAAGATGAACAAAGCTTTTCTGTTTATGTTTTGACACATATTAGTCTCCCCATATTTTCGAAGGACAGTTCAAAAGGCAATATGAAATATTCGAAAAAAAAAAAGGTGACGGTATTCCGTAATCGTGGTGGGCCTTAATTTTGGAATATTTGGTTGTGCGATAATTATGCTACTTCAATAAAGTTTACGGTTTTTTTTTTCAATAAAGTTTACGGTTGATTGGTCCATATTAGCAACTTTTTCACCACCCATTCTACCTTTCTTTCCATCAATGGCTTCCTGCCACGTCATGGAAAGTGCCGACCCCCACCCCCACCCTCACGTGAGTGACAATCCCTGTGCACCCCATAGCACTCCAGAGTAGTCAATTAGCACCGTCGAAGCGCACTAGGGCCTGTGCGGCGCAACGGCTAAGAATGCGTCTGTGGCTCACGAGTTACCCTGATAGCCCCAGGAGTTGGCCCAAACGGGCGCGATCACATAGGCTTGAGGAGCAAGGGAACAAAACAACCCCGGGTTGCCTTAAATTCACAAACGTTAACGTCTTGACCACCCCAACTCAGTGTCCGCACTACAAACACCTCTCTTCCCCCGGGGGCATTCATAACCACCTCCTCCATAAAAATGGTCGAGCAATTAGCAAAAACTAAACTGCGCAATTTGGCATTTAAGATAGAATCAAGGCTTTGAGGGTATGATTGATCTGAAAGCAAGAGCTCCCTTCCATTGGGAAAAAAAGTTCTAAAAAAGAAAAGATCGAGTAAGTTTAAATGAAGTCAAGTAAGTGTAATTGTACATGCCCACGAGAACTATCAGAATTTTATATATAAAAATATAAAAAATGAAAGGGCTGACAATTTGTGATACAAATTAACATATTCATAAATGATTATTTGATAAATTCAAAATTGACATGAATTGATATGAACATAATATACGTAAATTTGTAGCAAAATCAACAAAAATATAGTGTTGTCCAACGAACATGAATTGCCAGCTAGTCGATTTTTTATTTTTATTTTGATAGAAAGTACTTATATTTAGTTATGTTTGGAATAAAGATGCTAACGTGGAAGCTTTAGAATGCTCAAAATACTTCTCTCAATAACATATGTCTACCCACCAAGCAAAAGCTGGGAGACTCCTTTGCATGATCCCTCTTTCTTTTTCTTTTTTTGGTTTGAGGATCCCTCTTTCTTCAATTACTAGGTAATAAGCAGCATTCTCACTCGTTTGTATGGGCGTGGAATCTTTCATTTATGTAAATCAGAATATATTTTTAATACAAGTAATTAATTAAATTGTATCTCATTACATATGAACCTACCTTTTTGAAGAAAAAAGGCTAAATTCTTAACTCGTATTTTGTAAAACTGGGGATTTGATAAAAATTCCTAATTGCCATTGTTATATGACATAGTGTGATTTTATATATAAAATACAACATTATTGTAATATTACAAGAAAATTACAAAACTCATCAAAAGAAATATATAATAGAAAGAGTTACATTGTTAATTTGCAACACTAAAACTCATGAAAACCAGTGGCATTGAACAAGCAACCACCTATGAGAATGAGGAATTCTCGTTGGAAGCAAGATGAGTGGAAAGTACAAGAAAAGGAAAACGATCATATTGCAAATTAAAAGTTTTGGTGATTGTATTAGATATTTATATAGATTTTCCGGTGAAGTGGAAACAATAGCACATTTAGAAAATTAGCAAGGTGTCTTGCACATTGATAGTTCGCCAGAAAATTTCGGATTTTTTTGTCAAAGTGCATAAATTATAAAGAAATGAAAATTTATTGCCTTAGATGATCAAATAAAAGTTCAATGACTATATTACAAAATCTTTTACTATACAGTTACCCCATAATTTTGAGAGTTAACAATTGAGCTCATTGAAGAATAATTATCCAACTTTTGAATATATATAATGACTCTACTTTAAATTCTTCATTTTAATTTAAAATCAGAATTTGAGTAACTCTACTTTGACTTTTCTAGGATTTTATGGTGCGGTGATCATGCGGAACGCAATCAATTTTAGCCAAAGTGAGCTTTGGCGGTTCTGCTTTGTCTTTAATATAACTATTTATTCGTTAATTTTAATTATTTAGCTGGCTGGCATAACAATTATCTAGATGCATGTATCTTCTTTTATGATTTATTAATAATTTGATGTGATTGATCCAACCTTTATAGGCGTGAATTAAAACTTGCCAATTATTTAAAGTGCCATGTGGCAACTTGAAATGCACAACATGTAAACTTCCATAGTGCTATATAACACATAAAATTGATGCCAAGAATTTAGCTCCTTCAGATTTTTGTTTTATTTAAGATTTTGACAGTGTTAATCATATACCTCTTGATTGAAGAGTGTTACACGATGTGATTGGATGTGATCCTCGCCTTGAGCTTCTAGTGAACCTGTCATCAATTTTTCATTAGATGAGAAGGACGTTATCTTTAGCATTGCAGAGATGAATTAATCCAAGAATAACTTCAAAAATGAAAACCAAAAATCAATCTTACACTTTCTAGGAGAGAAGCACATTAAATTTTCCAAACCAAAAATCGATAAGTTGGTTAACATTGGGAATTCTAGAGTTTCTAATCTCAATCCTTCTTCCTCCATAATGATCGCCTCCATCTTCTTGCAATCGAATACGTTTAGTTCTCTCAATTGCACAAGAGATTGAACCATGGATGGAAAAAAAAGAAACCTTAGGTTGTTACAATCATACACCCGTAATATCTTCAAATTATGGAATTTCACAATTCCACAAGGATTCTTGTTCCATATGCACCTCAAGTCTGGTAAGTCCTCTATATAGATGATGTTTAGCTCAAAGAGAGTCTCAATATTTGCATTGGCGCCTAGTCCGTCAAGGCAAAAAATTTCTTGCACCGAAACGCAAGCTCTCACCCTTAAAGTGTGTAACTTGTGTAGTTTTACCAGTGACCTAGAGTTGATAACCTTTGAGAGAGATTTGCATGAAGACACCTCAAGAAATCGGAGATTGCTCAACCCCAATGGAGATTCATCGATCCATAAATCTTCTATATTGAGAAGTCCATCCATTGTCAAGGACTCCAAGGATGGGATTGAAACTTGACGAATAAACTCATCAACAATAGCATTTGCAATTACAAAGAGCAGCCAAGAAACTTGCACGCCAAAGCAAGTTATTACAAATGGTTGCGGAAGAAAATTTAAACTTTAGGATAATTTTTGCATTTACATATATCTATGATAGGAAAGCCTATTTACAATTTAGAAAGGTATCAAAAGACAACTAATAAACTTCATTTTTTATTTATGATATACTCATGGACGTTATTACAATTAGATTTTGTTTGCAATTTACTAGCAATACGGGAAATTCTGATCATCAAGAAATAGCAGTCATTCATTTTGCTAATGACTACGAAAATTAGTGATCCATATGGCAAAAGAAAGTACATTCAAGGTAAATTACTTGCTATAAGATAAACTACACCCTCTTAGATTATGTTACTATTGTGACGATATATGACTCATTTTATCCAATGATTGCTAGAAAGTATTGTACTATCTCACAGTGGACATTACTACAATGAAAAAAAAAATAAAGAAACTATAGAATGACTTATGAAAGATATAGGCAATTTACTTATGAAGGAAACAATCTCAATGCAATAATTGATCAACAAGGCGAGATCGCAATCATGAGAAGTAAATTATTATGCCATAAGACCTTAATGACTACCTACCTAAGGAAACATAGCTCTGGCAAAACAAAACAAAACAAAACAAAAACTTAGCAATTTCAAAAAGTAATTTACTACTTCACAAGGGAAGGATTACTGCCATGCCATGAAAGTTTTGTTACTGCAGGCAATTTCCTTTCTATGCCTGGGCCACGCACCTAGCCCGCTGGGGCTTATCCAAAACCAATTAATTAATACGTGAAATATTATAATTTATATAATAAGATCCAATAAAATATTATATTTTTATCTAATGACATGACGAGTTTGTCTTTAATAGTTGTCCTACCTTCTATCCTTAATATTAACTATCTGGGCATGGATAGTCTAATGCAATCCTCAAACCTACTGTCTTTGTTTTTTTTTAAAACCAAATTCTTGTTCACTCTCTTCATAGAATCAACCTCAGGAAAGTACGATGAAGGCTCGTGCTAGCGTTGAGCTTGTTGGTCGCACCAAGTTTGTGAGAGAAATAGATAGAGATAGAATTTGCGCCTGTTCAGCTAGGGAGATGACCGAGCCCAAGGGTAGAATGAGTTGTGGCCGGTCATGGTGGTGGCGGATGAGCTTGGAGACTGTGGCGGTAAGCAGATCTGGTTCTCAGCCCTTCATCGCGTGGTCGGTAGGAGCGAGAGAAGATGCAGGCCCTCCCGCCTTGCTGAACAAATTGTGATGGAGAGAGAGAGAGAGAGAGAGAGAGAGATCCATGGATGTCGTAGACACTGGGTGCATAGTAGGCCGCAAACATCCATACTCAAACTTCCCTTTTATACTTAGTCAATCTACATTGGCTTTATTACGTAATTATTAAAATAGTCCTAAAAGGAATTTTTATTAAACAAAACAAATTATAATAGGGCAATAACCAATTTAATGTATTAGCCTCAATTTCAACTAAATGACTAAATGCAATTCATATTCTCAATTACAAAGTGCTCGAGACAACTTCGGATGATGCTTATTATACAAAATCAAAAATTTAAAATGCTATCATCTCTGCCATTTCATACCCTTGAGCCTCAACTACATGAAATTTGTCAAGAAAACATTTCATTTTAATCTTTAAATTAAGATTGGAACTTGATTTGAATGTATTTTCAAATTTTGCCTGAAAATGACAATGATTTCTCACCACTTAACATAGAATTCGTGAGTTATTTTTCAGTTAATAATGATAAACAAGGTTCCACTCTATTAGGCTTTACCAACAAGCCACTCATTAGGGACCAAATTAATTGATTTCTACTTAACTCATGAAAAATAAAATCTTTCTCCATAATTTCTTGATTTGAATTTAATTTTAAGCCACTCATTATTATTGCTTTTTTCTTTCTCCATTCATCCTCATTCTTGAATAATGCTACTCTACATCAATATAACATTCATTTACCTTTAAAAGCACATAAAATTTACGTGGAAATTACCCGACCCACTTATGAACTTTGAGGGGGTCCACCTTTACTCCTAAACAAAAGAAAAATGGTGAAAAAAGCGCAATGATCCTAGCAGAGATTAAGACAAAAAATACTAATAATATGGTTGACTTCCTGAAAGGAGCTAAAAATCTTGTAGGCTTTCCAATATATCCCAAGGATATAAAACAATCTTAGGAAAGGTTCATTATTCATATAGCCTCCCTAGTCAGCTATCCTAAAAGGACCATTGGATGATAACACATTGCCATGCTCAATACGCCATAATTTATATAACAATATTTCGTGTAGTTTTTTCCTAAAAGTCGCTCACTAATGTCCACAACTACAAGATGTTAGCACAGGTTGAAGATTTACGTTTGTTATTCCAAAAGTGCTTACAAATATATCTTTTATACAAATTCTTGCACGCATGAACATGCCTGAACTTGTGTACTGTTATACTAATAGGACCTATGAAATGATAGTGCTTATTGAAACACATGATATGGAAAAGACATCCATCAATTAGATTAGCATGGTTCCTACTATTTAAAAATTCAATCCCCTTGCCCATTCTTCTTATTGATTTTTACCTGAGTCGCCTAGACATTATATTTTATAAATAATAACAAAGTTAGATAACTAAATTCAGCGAATCCATTTTACAAGATTATGAAATGACGTCAGTATGGAATTATTCTAATGCCAAAATTCCCATCAATGTTGCTCTATAAAACCCTATTATGTAGGTATACTTGCAGCATGTAAGTTGAAAATAACTCAGATCCTATCACAAACCAAATTTACATGGATTTAATTCTATTATTAGTTGGACTTCTGCATAATGAAGAGAAATAGAAAATTGCTTTATCTAATTACAAGAAGGCATAATTGGATAAGTTAATTAGGAAGAAACTGAACTGAAAATAATAAAAACTGAATAAGGATTAAAATCTAAATTACATATAATTAGCCAAATAGCAAAATATTAATAATAGTTTTCTTTGGATAAAAAGTTACCGTTTGCCCGTTGAAAAATGCAACTTGAGTGCCAACTTGATCTTTTGATGTACTGCTTGAAGGAGCCTTCCCAACAGTGAAAAAGTTCTTGATATTTGGCAAGTCACGCAATTCCAATTCATGCAAATTACACATCTCAATTTTGCCACATTCATCAACTTCTACAATCTCCTGCATTAAGTGGCACTTGACAGCTCGGATCTCTTCAAGCCGTGGAAGTTCTCTCAATAATGAAAAAGGAAACAAAACTTTCATCTTGTTGCAACTTTCGACTTGTACTACTTTTAATGCACTGAAGGACTCGTAGGAAATATGGTTGTTGCATATCTTCTCCAAGTTAATGAGATTCTTGAGAAGTAATGACTCCAACGTCTTAAAATTTGTATGGGATGGCGATTGGAGAACGTAATGGACGGAGGGACTATTCTCGACGTGCAGATGCTTTAATTTTGAAAAGCCTTCTTGGGACAACTCGCAAACACTTTGCTCAGTTCCGTTTAACCCTTCTAAAAATAGATCGTCAATTTTTCCTAAGAAAGTCTGTATGCATACTTTCTGAAGAATATCGCTTATTGGATAGAACGTAAGCTGCAATGTGCTCGATCCTTTGTGACTTGGCCAGCACCACACATCACCTATCTGGATTTTGTACTTGGTTAATTTCTTGACATTTAGATCCTCTGGGAGCACACTCGGATTGCGAATGGACAAATGCAAAGTGCAAAGATTCTTTAAGTTATTCAACTCAATAAGCCTGGCATTAGTTTGTGGAGTTTGCTCCATGGCATTCCATTGATCAAAGCTATTCTCCATATACAACTCCTCCAATTTCATCAAGCTTCCAAGCACACCCGGTTCAATTATCTCAAGTCGTGAGCAATGGTTTAAGTCTAACAACCTCAGCTCTACCAATTGTTCAATTTCTTTGGGCAATCGTTGAATTTTGGAGTTCGCAAAGCTGAGAATACGCAGCCCTTTTAGCTTGCCAATCATGGCTACATCCTCTAACGAACAACCATCAAGACACAGTGTACATAAGTTCTCCAAGAACTGAAACGGCGAAGGTGAACGAGTGAGACATACCTGAGAAAGATGTAAGACCATGAGTTTTCTCATAGAGTTGAAATATGAATCCGGGACCTTAAAGGATTCATTGTTTGTGAACAACAAGAAGATTCGCATTTCCGGGCAATTTAACTCTTTAGGAAGCTCCTTCATGTTGACATAGGGAAAGCACACCGCTGTACAAGTTTTGAGTTTGTCATGCGACAACTCTATCCCCGACTTATCATTATCTTTCAACACGAGAAGAGGCTCATCTCTTGAAGTGATCGAGGAAACAAATCCATGAACCAAGTCATGTATCTTGAAACCATCAGCATCTTCATCATCTTTTAACAAAAGAGAGGAGGCTTTCAGGGTTCGGACAAGTGAGCTCAACCTATCTCTAACTTCCTCCATGTTGCTATTTTCTCGAAATAACCTAGAACCCGTGCTGTACCTCACCAAGTTTTCAAGAGAGGGCTTAGAGACACCATAAACAACACAAAGTCGTAATAATGACTTCACCTCCTTGCCATCCTCCCCTTTGAAACGATTATAACTCATCTGCAACATCTCATTTATTCTCTCACTAATTCCTTTGTTTGTAGACATCTCCATTTGTCTCAAAACATCCTTCCATTCACAAAAATCGGCGTCTTTAAAAATATTTGCCATTGCAATAATTAGGAAAGGCAAACCTGTACATTTGTGGAGTGCTTCATCCACCAAGGATTTGAATGGGTCATCATGAACTTTATCCCCGACCGTCCTCTCAAACAATCTTTTTGCTTCTTCCTTCTTCAGGGCATCAAGATGGAAGTCCCTGCCGCAGCCCATTTCCCTTCGCAAAACATCTTGAAATCTTGATGTCAATAACAACTTGCATCCTATGACTTTGTTGTCATGTCCGCAAGGAATGCCCACTAATTTCAGGTCAAGCCCTATCCACAGGTTGTCCAGTATTATGAGGACCTTCTTTTTCGCCCTCTTCTCATCTTCCAACCTCGTCCGCAGACGTTGCGCTCGTGAATTGACATACTCTACATCCTTTATGTCCAGGTCCAGCGCATGCGCAATCTCTCCTTGAATCCTCTTTATGTCTTGATTTTCTGACACGTCGGCCTTAGCAACCCAATCAAACGACTTCTCTTTCCTTATTCTCCTTTCGACGTCAGTCAATAGGGTGGACTTGCCGACCCCGCCCATACCGTAAATCCCTACCACGCTATTGCCGTTATCAGCAAGAGCGGCCATGATCTCCTGCATGACCAATTCTCTGGATTTGAAGATATCGTCATCCTTAAGCTTAATTGACGTCGAGGCAAAAGAAGCAGAGGTCGTCACGATGGTCGACTGAACGACAGCCGGAGTCGAAGTAGTAACATTCCCTGGAGCAGGATCACTGGAGGAGACATCCTTGATTAGGCTGTGTTCTTGACCGAGTCGCTGAATGCCCTCAATCTTGTCCCTGGCTAACCTGCTGAACTGATAGCGGCAACTGGGTTCGGGAAGATTCCCATAGCAGCAAGTCTTGGTTGCCTTTTCGAAGTGGTCCAGCAAGTCTCGCGCCTCATTCAAGGCCTTCTCAGCATTTTGCTGCCACCGCGTGACATAACTGTAGACATTCCGACTATTGTTTCTGGCCATTTCCACGGCATTTTGGACCATCTCAGCCTTGTACGCCAGCTTCCCGACTTCTTTCTGAAGATCTTGGGCGTAGCTCTTGGAGGAGGTAACGTATCCGAATTGACGCTTGATGGGAACAACTACACCCTTGAAGGCATCCCATGCAATAGAGATGACAGAATCAATTGACATTTTTATTTTTATTTTTGCGGAGAAACAAAGAGCGAGCAAAGAGAGAGAGAAAGAGAGAGAGAGATGAAAAGGAGAAGCAGATACTGAAGAAGAAGAGGAAGAAGAATGGTTGTGCCGAGGTGAAGGAAGAGGAAACAGAGTAAGAACGATGAGAGATGAAGAAGGCTAAGAGACTTGACCGCAAACAAGGACGAAGGAAGGGGAGGGAGGAGCAGTCAATTTAAGCAGAAGAGGGCTCGGTAACTTAACCTTGATTAAGACCTTAACTAAACATCGGTTAATTCCGTGGGTAGTTGAAAACTTGATAACATATTGCTCCAAGTGGAAACTGGCAAAAGATAAAAATTAAATAAGACCGTTCCTGGTCGCCTTAATCAAGACGAAAATGGGGTGGGGGCTTATGAACAATCGGGTTAATAAAAATGGACGATTTTCTGTATTTTATTGCTTCTTTAGGTCATCGGTCACCATCACCATTGCGTGAGCCGCCGCCGCTAATGCACAAATCGAACAGTTATTAAGAAAATTGTGAAAGTAACGAAAGTTAAGCCCCCAATCGCAAAAGACCAGCTGCCAAAATGGCAAAATGATCCGACTTGAATCCTCCCGTGTTATAAGTACTTTATACAGCCTGTTATCATCAATATTACAAAATGTTATTAGGGAAGAGAACGGATGAGCAAGGACACGTGACATCTAGTTTTGTCTAGAGGTAAAAATATGGGATATAAACCAAATTCTTAATTCAATTGTGATGAATAAAGTATTCAATAGATCCTAATCTATTGTACAAACTTTAATTTAGTTTTCTACTTTTAAATTTTATCAATTTAATCCTTTTTTGTATAAAATTATTTTATAGTCATTCCGATTAATTGCGATAGTAAATCTTTGACATGGTGTTCAATAATCGTGGCCATCATAGGTTGCGCGGTTGGCGATATAATACGTGCCGCTCTATTCAAAATTATATTATTTTGTAAATTTTCTCAAATTTCTTACTCATTTTCTCTTTTTCTATTATCTTTTCTTTGTTTTAAATGTTCTTAATTTGCTGTTCAACCCCTCCCTAGCTTTTTGTTGGTTTTGGAGGGTGTTGCCGCCACCGCCATCCCCAACGACTCAACCACCACCGTCAAGATCAAACTCGGCCACTATCGTCAAGATCATACAGAAGCCGCCATCGTGTTTCTCTCTCTCTCTCGCCCTCACTGTTTGACCGACCTCCATTAATGGAGCTTGCCTCCTGGAATTGGCGCGCGACACTTCACTTGAGGTTGTGCGCATTACATATGAGGTTGCGCAATGCAGATCTGAGGTCGCTCGAGTGCTTCCATTAATGGAGGTTGACGGTGATGGACAGATGATGATGATGATGATGAAGCACCGAATTAGCGCATTTAGGAAGGCAATGCTTTAGCTGGCATAGCTCGTCCATGCGTGTCAAATGATGCCGTGTCTCTCCTTCAAACCCTCTTCATCTTCTTCACTACCCAATTCGCCCGTGGAACAGGACCTTGATTCCAATCCACCGCATTGTTTGAAGGATGAGTTCGCTTTGCGCTCAATGTGTTTGCGAGAATGCATCAACGAACTTGGTGGTGCTAGACTTTGCCAAGCGGCACGCCAAGATCGAGCCAGGCAGTCTCACCAACCGTCAACTTCAGTTAAGAGTACCCTATCGCTCCTCAAACAAATTCTTATAGCGAGATTCGCTCCACAATTTACGTTCTTGAATGCAGCCATGGTGATGGCGGTGGCAGCTTGCGACGGAGGAAATGATGGAGACTTATCCAATGTTTGCCTATTAGCGTGGGTGGGCAGGCAAAGAAAGGTACTTAATATAAGTGTAAACAAATAGAATGAGAAGTTGACAAAAGTAACGATGGAACTTCACGTGGGACCTTGTGGAATCACTCTTGCATATTCCTATTTCATGACAATCATTTTGAATAAAGTGGTCCATCTTATGCTGAATGCCACTGTGCCACGTGAATCTCATTATAAGTGGACATTTCACTGGTCACAAAATCGCAATGACTTGAGGACATAAAACATGGTATGGTAACACATGGCTTCTCTAATTAGTGCATTCCGACTTATTTCTTACAGAAAACAGGAGACAATGTTCCGACTTATTTCTTACAGAAAACAGGAGGCAATGAACCCAAAAACGTTCCAATACTTTCATCTCATGCCCAGCTTATTACTTACTCCTACTCCGTCAACTACTCTGCCATTTACTGTCCCAAAACCTCGTGTCTTCTTCTCGGGCTTGCTCAATTGGAACACTGGGTACCTCCACAACTTCCCCACTCCTAGGGGTGATTAGTTCCTGGTTTAGTCCGGTTCCACTTAGGAACTAGGAACTAGACCGATTCCCAATTTTTGGGACAGAGAACCTGACCCAACTTATAGGTCCGGTCCAGTCCGATCCTACGGAACTAATCACTTAATAATTTTTTTTTTTAAAATTAAGAAAAATACTAAAATTGTTACTATTTTTAAGGTTTATTGTTATTTTTAAGAAATTAAAATATATATATTTAAAAAAGAGTCGGTCCGATATGGTTCTTCCCCCCTTGGGAACCAAGAACTGGATTGACAATTACCAGTTCCATTTTTATGGAACTAGGAATCGGATTGATCCTTCCGGGAACCAAATCGAACCGGCCGATGTGGGCAGTTCCCGGTTTGGGTGGTCTAACATTCTCACCCCTATTCACTCCTTTTCTCAAACTTTGCTATAGTTGTTTGATTAGAATGTTAAATTACTGCTAAATCCTTATATTTATTTTGAATATTTGAAAATGTTATGTCTAATTTCTAACAAAGAAAATCCTGTATGTTGTCTTTATTGTAATTTAGTAGATAAGGATATTTTGCATAATAAGTACCTAGTTTATGAGGAAGAAGTGCATACAAAAAAAATTGCTATGTAAAGTTAGCATTTTTTTTGTAACCTAAGGGCACAAATGTGGACATCCGTCTATCTAGAAACCCATAAAAATACATAAAAAAAAAATATTATAATTAAGCTAGTTAAACAAGAAAAAGATTGATGCTTTATTTTCAAAATGGTATCCAGATCAAATAATTCTCAAATGTATACTGGCCGTGCCATTGATTTAAATATTCAACAGCAATTTTTGAAAATAATCTACTTATTGAAATTTTAATCTTGGGCTTAATTTGGACCTTTATATCTTCTTATTGACAAAAAACTACTCATTTCAGTAATGAGATGCTATTACCTAACCTTGCTATTTAGATGAGCCACTCTCATCCATAGTGCCAAAAAGATGACAAACCTAGAGAAGAGAAGGACCCATCCCTAGATGTGGCCTATCTAAATAAAACACCGAAATCAAAGTCACGACCAAAACTCGCGGCAACAGCCAGCAGATGTGCCAAGAAGAACGGCTTTCCATCGAAATTAGGACTCCTTGGTTGTCTTATTCCAATCCAGCGTTAACAAAAGCAAAACGAGACAAAACCAGCAAATAACTCTCTTGTTCTGGGAGAATTACCAAAAAAGTCATAAACATATTGCAATTGTGTCAATTCAGTCCTAAACTTTTTTTTGTTTGCCAATTTAGTCCTAAACCTTTTTATAAATGTGCCAATTCAGTCCTTCCGGCCAAAATTGGCCGGCCGGAGCTGACGTGGACGCCGGCCGGAGACAGCTGGCCGGCGAACCAATTTTTAAATAATTTTTTAATTTTTTTTCGATTTTTTTAATTTTTTTCGAATTTTTATTTTTTTTTATTTTTTACCTCCTTCTTCCTCTGGCCGGCCGGCGCCGGCTAGAGGCGAGGGCCGGCAAGGCTGACCTCACCGGCCACTGGCGAGGCTCGCCCCCGCCGGCCACTGGCGAAGGCGAGCCCCGCCCAGTGACGGCGAGGGCCGCCGTCGCCCAGCCAAGGCGAGGCTCGGCCTCGCCCAGCCATAGCGAGGTGAGCCTCGCCAGATCTGGTTACGGCCTTGCTAGTGGCCGGCGAGGCCGAGCCTCGCCTTGGCCGGGCGACGGCCGCCTCGCCGTCGGCGGGCGAGGTTCGCCCTCGCTTGCCCGCGGCGAAGGCGAGCCTCGCCCGGTGACGGCGAGGCCGCCGTCGCCAGATCCGGCGAGGCTCGACCTCGCCATGGCTGGGCGAGGCCGAGCCTCGCCTTGGATGGGCGACGGCGGCCTCGCCGTCGTTGGGCGAGGCTCGCCCCGCCTGCCACTGGCAAAGGCGAGCCTCCCCGGCGACGGCAAGGCCGCCGTCGCCGGATCCGGCGAGGCTCGACCTCGCCATGGCGGGCGAGGCCGAGCCTCGCCTTGGCTGGGCGACGGCGGCCTCGCGGTCGCGGGCGAGGCTCGCCCGCCCGCACCGGCGAAGGCGAGCCTCGCCCGGCGGCGAGGCCGCCGTCCCAGATCCGGCGAGGCTCGACCTCGCCATGGTTGGGCGAGGCCGAGCCTCGCCTTGGCTGGGCGACGGCGGCCTCGCCGTCGCTGGGCGAGTCTCGCCTTCGCCAGTGGCCGGCGGGGGCGAGCCTCGCCGGCCAGAGGAAGAATGAGGTAAAAAATAAAAAAATTCGAAAAAAAAATCAAAAAAAATTAAAATATCGAAAAAAAATTAAAAAATTATTTAAAAATTGGTTCGCTGGCCAGCTGTCTCGGGCTGGCGTCCACGTCGGCTCCGGCCGGCCAATTTTGGCCGGAAGGACTGAATTGGCACATTTATAAAAGATTTAGGACTAAATTGGCAAAAAAAAAAAAGTTTAGGACTAAATTGGCACAATTGCAATAGGTTTAGGACTTTTTTGGTAATTCTCCCCTCTTGTTCTCTAACCACAACGAAGAGATTCTTCAAATTTTTATTTGTTTTTCATTTTCCGAGACACAACATTTTTAACTATTTAATGTAACAATTATGACAAGTAATCCAATCAAGGTACACTCACGTGACATAACGATTCGAAATATATTTTGCCGCAAGCTTTACATCAGAAGTTTCTTTCTTTTTTATTTTTCTGTTTGAGAGGGCCTCGATTAAAAGCTACTGCTGAACCAGCTGCTTGACCTGGGGCTGCGGCATCTTAGGTATGCCCGGAGTTCAATTATGACTGCTAGCACCTAGAATGCCATGATCACATAACTGTTGATAGGGATATGTAAAGGAACTGAGAACCGCCCGGACTGCCTGGAACTAGATCGGATCGGACTAGAATTGGTGGTTCCTAGTTCTAATTTATTGGAACCGGTAGGTACCGGTTCAGTTTTCGATTCTAGACGTGAAACCGGTCACTCAAATTGGATCAATAATATATATATAATTTTAGAGAAGAGACTCCAACCAAAAAAATAAAATGAAAACTCTAAATTCCAAGAAACTCAACACCGAACACACATTGACTAAGTGCTTATTTCATCTCATTCTCACCTTGTCTAAGTTGTCTCTCTATCTCTCACTCTCGACCTCGACTTTTAAGCTCGACGTCTATTGACTCACGGCCTCAACTCTCAACTTTCAATATGAGTCTAATCTTTTTACTAATATTACAATCAAGAATAGGGAAGTTCTTTGTTTTTTCCTTACTTTAGCTTGCAGGAAAATGTTGCACTGAGTAGGTCTGGTTCTCAGGTGGTTCTCAGTTCCAATTTTTCAGAACTGATTCTTAGTGAGTGGTTCTCGGTTCTAAGATGAGAACCACCCACTTGGACCATGCTCACCCCTAACTGTTGATGTCCACTTGGTGAATAATTTTAACCATCCATATAGTGTTTATAATATAATTCGATAGATTACAAGAGCAATACACATTAACAACATGTATTATAAAAGGATGTTAGCTAACAATTTATTTCATCCTTGAACACTTTCAAATGGATAGATTTATCTTTGGATTTCCACGACCTCAAATCAATACCATCTTGCTCCTTGCCCTCCAATTTTTCCTTGGATTTATCATTTCACTTAAGCAATTTCATATCTTGGTTTTTCCAACATTAACATTTGCAAACTATTCCGAGTGAATTCATCAAGCAACATGTTCTGGAAAAACAAAGAGCAACTCTTAGGTATTTCAACAGATTATAACTAGTGGAGCTCGTTACAAATAATGGCCAGTGAAGCTCATTAGGAGCTATAAATGAGTTAGAGAGGCTATGTCTCTGTCCCTCGTTGGCATGCATTCATGAGAGAAACTCATCCACGGGCACAAATGTCTGCGTGTTCAATCTAATTGATAGCGATGACGTAATTTTCAAAGTCAGCGTTTTGAGTGATGTTGGTTAGGAATTTATTTATGCCGTTTGAAATGAGTTCTCAAAGTGTCACTTTAGGCTGATTATAGGGTGTCTTGAGTTTTAGGTTTACAATTATGCCCCCCTTATTTGGTTGTGCTCCTTCACTGACAAGAACTTTCTTTTCTTTGTTATTTTGAAACATATGATTTGAGTGTGAAATCTAGCTAATTTTTCTTTTTTGATATGAAGAACAATCATATTTTGTCCGTCAAATATTTTGAATTTTGGTTTTCATGTAACTTAATGTCTTAGCAAGTCATAATTTGATTTTTCATGTAATCATAATAAGTTTCCCTCCTTTTTTGCACCGCCAATGACAAACATTGATTCACTGGCCATGTTATTGATTTATATATTTTTTTGGTAGGATGTTATTGATCCAATTTTATGAATATTTTTCTACTTATTGACATATTGGACTTGGGCTAACTTAAACCATCATATCTAATTAATATTGACAATTAGATGAAAATATGTGTTGATTTTTCATTTATTATCTTTCAATTTTCACATATTTGTTAATAGATAGTGCCTCAAATCATCCCTTTGAGGGGAAAATGGAAAATTTGAAGTTCTTTATTTACCAACCATAATTGTGCGACTAGAATGTCAAATCAATCCTAAGTTTGTTTATTTATTAGGACTATTTGCAAAGGTTATGACTAATTTCTAACCAAATGTTATACTAATTAAAGTCAAGGGTGACATTCTCTATGTAATTAAGTTGATAAGGGTTTGTTGTTTAATAACTATCTAGATTATGAGGAATAAATGCATACTAAAATAACTATGATATAAAATTAGGATTCTCCTAAAGTAAGCATCTTTTTTTTTTTTTTGTGTGTGTATAATCTAGGGGTATAGGCTTGGAAACCTGTCTACTAACAAGCCTATGAAATATCCTGCAAGCCCAATTCTCAAGCCTTCAGGTCGTGTAGGTGACTCAAAGTAGTTTGCATGCAATGTGTGTGGTCCTAACCGGCAATCTCCAATTCTTAAGCTGGAATTGCTTAATTCCCCAACCACCCGCATCAATCCTAGGGTTCAGTAAGCATAATAGTTTATTGTAAAGATAAGTCTATTTTCCATCATTTATCATTCTTTAATAAAATGAAAATGATTAAGTATCACATTATTGATGTTCAATAATTGCAAGATATGATGTTAAGTGAACATGATTATTTTACTCTAATGAAAAATGATTATTTTATCATAAAGAACAAGTGTACGTCGCATTCAATATAATTTCTTAAGCAAAGACCCTAATTAAATGGTATGGTTTTGCTTCCATTGATGATTGATTTGCATATGATTGATGTGGATGGGAAGCCCATTGCAATATCCTTAAATAGAGCCAATCACGTATTTGTCATATCTTAATGATAATGCGGTGTAGATATACACAAACATAATATAAGCAATATAAATGTAGGCAAATATTAGATTCTTTCATTGCGACAGGTTAGGGAAAGAAAAAAGAGACGGACAAAATTATCTGACACGGCAAATGATAAGATCACATTGTCTTCTCATGCTTTGGAATGATGCAATATTTACATCTCTATTTGAGATACCATCTAATGGCTTGCTTAGAATATGAGAGTTTATTTAAGTCCCATTAATATTTTTCCATCCTTTTCAAGCCTTTGATTAGTGTGTTAGAAATATGGGCTTGATCAATATCCAAAATTTAACTAAAAAATAAAGTTCACATTTGTAACCCCTCCCCCTCCTCCTTTGGAGGGAAATGGCGTCTATTAGTCCACATTTTTGTTTTGGATCATCAAGGAGCACGAATGCTAGGACCTGTGGCACAACTTATAAGCTCCATAAATCTATTAAGTTCTAATAATTTTATTTATATTTTCAATTTTTATTGATTTAATTAAAATTAGAAAAAGACACTCACTTTATGTATGAAGGGATATAGTGAGAAAAATCAAAATGCTATAAACTGAAAAATAATCAAATAAAAATACCAGTGATTTCCTTGGGCGTGGACCATGGTGCTCGGTGACCTAACCTTAGTTAAGGACTTAATTAAGTACCGGTCAATTCTTTGGAAAGGGGAAAACTTGGTAGCACACTACTACAAGTCCAAATTATCCAATATGAAAATAAAAGAAGACCACCACCGTCGGCCACCTCAATCAAGATAAGAACGGTGACTTTTAGACAATCAAGTATTAGAAAATAAAATAGTTGGCCAACATGCTTAGTTATATAGTCATTATGTTGCTTTCTTGTTAACGTGGATGGATGATTTTTATATTTAAGGAGGCATCAAGTTAGGATGGAGGCTAGTTTACTTCATTAAGTTAGAAAAATGATTATGTTCATAGAGACCATTTCAAACTGAAGTCTATCATACATATACTAAGTTGTAAAGAAACACCGATTCGATGACCTGGTGGCATGGTGTGGAGCCCTAAGAAATAAAAGAGTCGGCCAACATGCATAGTTATATAGTCATTCTATTGCTTTCTTGTTAACGTGGATGGATGATTTTTATATTGAAGGAGACATCAAGTTAGGAGTGAAGGCTAGTTTACTTAATTAAGAGTCGGCCAACATGCTTAGTTATATAGTCATTTTGTCGCTTTCTTGTTAATGTGGATGGATGATTTTTATATTGAAGGAGAGATCAAGTTAGGATTGAAGGCTAGTTAACTTAATTAAGTTAGAAAAATGATTGTGTTTATAGAGACTATTTCAAACCGAAGTCTATCATACAGATACTGAGATGTAAAGAAACACAGATTCGATGATTTGGTGGCATGGTGTGGAGCCCTAAGAAATAAAAGAGTCGGCCAACATGCTTAGTTATATAGTCATTTTGTTGCTTTCTTGTTAACGTGGATGGATGATTTTTATATTGAAGGAGACATTAAGTTAGGAGTGAAGGCTAGTTTACTTAATTAAGTTAGAAAAATGATTGTGTTTATAGAGACTATTTCAAACCGAAGTCTATCATACAGATACTGAGTTGTAAAGAAACACCGATTCGATGACTTGGTGGCATGGTGTGGAGCCCTAAGAAATTTCTCCTCTATATTTTAAGGCAACACGAAAGCATCCTCAAAATACTTTATTAATCAAATAGTTAATTTCTAACTTCTAACAGTGTGGGAATGCATGCAATGAAACTCTTGACAAATTAAGCATTGGTTTAAAAGAATAAAAAATGAAGAATTAAAATAGAAAGCGGGAAAGTTCAAGAAAAATAGATATTAAAAAATTGACAAAAAGAAAAAAGAAGAAGAGAAAGAGACCAATTCGGATCCATTACATCAGCCCAAGTTCTTGTCTTCAGCCCGCTAGACAATTAGCAGACTCAGTTTCCTTGTTTTAAGCCCCATCAAACGCAGCCCAGACATAAGCCTAGTAGTTAGCCCGTTTTCGCCTACCGGAGTTTCGCTGGAGGGGATCTCCGCCGCCTCGGCGTCCCTTCTTCCGACCGTCGGACGGCGATCTCCGGTGTCTCTCCCGTGGTGGAGCTCTCTACATCGCGCCTTCAGCCCCGCGGTTTGCGACTTCGGTCCGTTTCGTGTCGCATCTGAGTGTCTTTGTCGAGCATTCCATTGCTGCGTTTCCTTCGTTGCCGAGCGCCATCATCGTGAAATCCTCGGAATCCTTCGTTGATCTTCTTTTGTTACAGTTCAGCGGATTCAAGCAATCGACGGAGCAAGGAGTTCCCACTGGCATCGACGAGATCGGCCGGCGGTTCAATAAGGTTTGCAGAGGCGACGTGTCGGGATTAGGATAAAACTCGTTTCTTCCTCTGGTCCTCGGTTGTGACTTGGTGCCTGGCGTTGTGAGGATCTCATCATCGCGCCGACGCTCCGTTGCTAGGTTTTCTCCATTGATGCATCCTCATCGCCATTTGTTTTGATTGAGAAGTTTGAATCTCTTCTCTGATCACAAAGGTCCTCCCTCTATCCCGCGGTTGCTCTATTCTTACATCCTCATTGTGGTAATTGCACGTTCGACGAAACGCCAGAGAGAGAGAGAGAGAGAGAGATCCGACAAGTCTTCAGTTCGGCATTCGCTGCTCCATCTCTAGATTTCACCTCTGTCACTACCCTCATCGTCGAGATTTAGACATTCGGCTAGTTGCCATGGTCTGTCCTGCTTTGTGGTCGGCTATGAAGGCCTCCTTATACTTTGTTCCTGAGTGTTTTTTCACGAGGAGGTAATTAGTCTCTCGGACTGTGCCGTCATGCTCGCAAGCCTTCTTCTTCCTTCGGCTTTACACCATGTTCGGTCAAATGGATAATGCACGGTGACTGTTTGATGATATGCCTCAGAGGAATAACTTTGCGGGGAAAACGATGATCGAAGGATACATAAGGATGGGAGAGGCGGGTAAGTCTCTGGGTCCGTTAGTCACATGCCGTGCAGGGATGATTTCTCTTGGAACGTGGCAATTTCGTGTTTCACCAGTGAAATGAGCAAATGTTAGTTTCCAGGAAGGATAAATTTGCTTGAAATTCTTGGGACAGGAGTCATTGGTCCATCAGCTTATAAGGAGTCAAAATTGCACGGTGACTTAACTGAAAATGGCTACTGATGGACAGTTGCTTCCTAAAGAATTGCTTTCGTTGTTGGTTAATAAAAATCGATGACTTTCATGAACCTCTTAATTTGATTAAAGCTACTGAGCCAGCAAATTAGCGGATTGGAGAGTATGAAGAAGGGAGGGCTACTAATTGGAGGAGTCTCCTGCTCGGCAACAGCCCCATCTTGCAACAGCCCCATCTTCTCTCCGATGAGGGCGAGGATGAGGATGAGAATCCTCTTACACAACAAACATCGTTTCTCACCCCGAAAAGAATGCTCCCTCTCGAGCGTTTGAACCAACCTCCCAGAGAGAAAAATGGTGAATTTGGACGTGGGCTGAAGGTGCTTGGACCAAGCCCATTTAAAAATCCCCTTTTCCTTTTCATCATTTATTTTGACGCGTGGATTAAAATTAAGGTGTCAATAACTTCAAGTAATCTCTATTAAATACAATCATGAGAGAATCATTTGGATGGGGCATGTAGATGCTTGCTTATGCCTTGATAAAAAGATAGGAATAAAGTAAAGGGAAAAAAATATAAAAATAGATGTATATAAAAAGCCTAAAAAAATCTTAAAAGTGAATAAAAAGTGAGAACGAAAATGAAAATATATATATATATATATATATATATAGATAAATAAAAAAAAGTAATTAAAAAAAAAAGAGAGTCAAACGGGCCGGTGTTCTGGCCGACCCCTTCAATGAGTTTTCGGCCCCATCAAACTCCCTCTCTTTCGGCCCAATTTTAATCATTTCTTTGAGCCCACAATTTGAGCCCAAAATGAGAGAAAATCCTGGGCCCAGCCTACATTTTCCTTTCTTTCTCTAGCATGCCCGCTTGCCTGTGACGCCAGGAAGAGAAGATACATCTTGGCCGTGACTGGAAAAAGGCTGTGCCCGTGAGCGATGGACAAGCAACGGCGTGTGACGGCAGCTCATCCAAGAGCCTTCTAGAATGGCAAGCTGGCGCATGAGAGGGCGGATAACGTAAAAAATATTCCTTCAGCTGATCACACGTGAGTTCGATCCAATCTCGGTGTTCACTAATCAGCGTTAGCTTTTAAGTATCTCTCTGCTTCAGCTTATGATAATCTGAACAATAGGAGTTAGTCTCTGTTATGAATCATTTTGAACGTCCAATTACGTCACCGGGTTGATTTTATGGTCATGACCTCCTGCCTTATTCTCAGTCACATTTGGAGGACAATCTAAACTTTCGTGACATGGATTGGATGTTGTGCTCGATAATTTTTACAAGTATATGTTCAAAAGTTGGTTCCTCTCTCACTGTCGCAAACTTTCTTGTTCATTCACTGTGAGTTCGGTGATGTGGTGATCATGTATGTTGATGATCGGACTTGATATGTTGATAGCTTTAATCTGGGTATGGTCAAAGGTGATCAATGTCAAAGTAAAATGTATATGTGTGGTTCTCTGCTTAAGATCTGTGTAAGTGATTGTGTATATCAGATTCATACGTGCCGATCTTGGGTAGATTTCAAATGCTCATATGCTGTTTGTTTTATCCTGAAACGTTTAGCTATTGTGGTTTTCAAAGAACATTGTTTACGGTTGAGAGAATTCTGTTTTGAATGGTTCGATAGATTCTTGATAAGTAACTTTGTATGTTTGTTATAGAGATGGATCAAGATTTGGCCAGGAGTTAAGAGGAATAATAGGAAAGTTTGGGTATACTATAAATGAGAATGAAGGAATTTTGTCGCAATGAGTTGAATCTTGTCAAAAGATGCTAGAATCTTGCTGAATTTTGTTGAAAAACGTTTTGGAATGGAACCGGATGCATGCCTTTTTGTACGTCTTTTGTTCCATGTTTCCCTGTGTTTCATGTTCCGGTGGATGGTCATGACACATGCTGACAAGAAATGGCTGGATATAGAAGATAGATACAATTTGTTATCCACTTCTTCGAAGCATTTCTTGAGGAGCTCCGCTTGGCCATTCCTTGAAGTCTCGTTTCAGCTCGACGAACGAGAAACCAAGGTAATAATACTCTTTGAGCCTGTGATTCGATGAAGTGAGGCCACTTGTGATAATTTTTAGATCACCCAAAAGTGGATCACAAGTGGCCGGGGCTAGGATCATCATTCCAAATGCTCAATGATGATTCGAGATGGATAAGTGTGGATATGATGTAAATCAATGGCCGTTAAGGTATGATTAGCGGATGTTGACAGTGTAAATGCGATTTCTGGACTGATTGCATGATGTTGATGATATGATGATGTATATGACTGATTTTCAGGATGTGATCAACTAGAGAACGCTAGTAATCTTCATTAGCTTCGTTTTGACATATCATACATCATCACATAACGTCGTTTGCATGCTAAAATTGTGCTGTGATCTTAGGTTTAGAATCTGAACTCTGAATGTGTTTTGTTTTGTCTGACCTGGTTGTGTTGTTGAATTTTCATGAAATTTTATGATGCGATTTAGATGTTGATGTCTTCATAGGATTTATTCATCACATCTAGTTCTAAATCATATAAAATTTTCATAAAAATTTGAGATGATTTAGTCGGTACGAACACCACCCAAAAAGACGTGCTGGTTTCTGGAATCTTAATTTACAAATTGACCTTCAAGTACCCTCTGATTTTTACTGAATTCTGTTTTTAGAATCTGATGATGCTTCCTTCATGAAATGTGTTCATCACATTAATATCTGTATCAACACTTTTTTTTTTTCGGAAACTAAAAAAGTTCGTTTGCTATTTTTAGCATCCTCCTAAAGTTGCAGTAATGTTCTGGAATTTTGGTTTGCAATCAGACTTTTATGCATTCCCAAATTCTTATGAAATCGAATTGAAAATGCATTCTTCATGAAATTTTTAGACAAGATTCCAAGCTTTCCAATGGCATATCGCCTGTGTTGTTTGATGATCATTTGGTTGCCATGGCATTAGTTAGCACATGATGAGGTTAGGTATCGAAAGGGGATATGTAATTAAGTCTCTGGTTACATAAATAATAAGATATCCTCCCATATATTATTAGGTTTATAACCGACCTTTAAAAAAGGCTAGTGATAATTCCTTAGTCAAAATTTACATTAGGTCATGACAGGGCCAAAAGTCATCTCACATGAATCATCTAAGTATGAGAGGTGGCAGTTTCTAAACGATAGGAAACACATTCCAAACTTGACATAAAATTCATTGAGAGAAGCCATAACTTGACATAACACAATGTGACTCAACTCGACAATATCAGACTTGACATGTTTTCAACCATTTTTAATGAAAAATCACATTGAAACTTTATTTGTACTGACATGACAACACAAATCGCCAAGTGAGATCATTTTGAATATATATATATATATATATATATATATATATATATATATATATATATATATATTAATTTCAAATATGAATTGTGGAGGAGTGTGAACCTAAGAGATAACTCTCTACTTATGCATCATTTCAAATACGTCTTCTCATTTCACGCGAGATTAAGAAATTTCAAAAAAATTAATTCAACACCGTACCTACGAAACCTTCCGGTTGATTGCGAAACTGAACTATTAATCGAAGCTTCCCCCAAAATCGACACTATTAGTTGTTGCCATAAGCTGTGGAGGTAAAAATAAGAAAACCATCGAAAGCCAACGTCACTTGTATTTTCCTTCATTGCCATAAAAAAAGAAGGTTGATAAAATTCTTCGTTCAAAGAAAAAGTGGAGATTCTAAACGACGTGCATAACAATAGCTAGGAGCCTCATCTTTTTCAATTTCCCACAAATTAGCAATCCCGTGCCCGAGTGCTTCGAATTTGGGGCATTTGTCCACGGAAAAAACCCCAAATCTAAATTCCAATCGGTCTTCCAATCTTCAATTTGGACTTGTTTGTAGACCCTTGTCCTCTCAAAAGCGAAGCCCTATCTCCTTATTTTGTTCGCGGTCTCGCACGAGAAGCTTTCTCTGCTACTCCTCCTTTCCAAATAATGGTCGACCTTGAGTCTCAAAATGACAATTATCACATGCTAATTGTTGTTTCACGTGTATCAGAGTTAGGGACGTGCCTGCAATGAGAAGTTCGAAAACGACAATTATTAAATGCAGCAACACGTCTCCTTTTCCTTTAATGATACTTATGCAACTATAATAATAACAGAGGATAAGAGAGCCTGAGAGCCAGAACCCGAGGATTAGAGGGAGAAGATGGTCCAAAGGTAGAAGTGCTTAGGGAGCTAAAGGGAAAGTGCTATATAGCCCATCTCTTCAAGTTCATATTAGTAGAGAATCGCTCCTTTTTGTCTATCAGATTTCAACATTTGCCGGACAAAGATTGTTCACATTAAATTCTGATATGTTCGGGGGGCATTTATACTTAAATTGGAAATCATCAGTTTCCTAAATTATGGTTATTTTATTGCCTTTTTCAACCCTCCGATCTTGTGTCTGCAACAAAGTGACACTTCCGGCGTTCATCTCAATCGGCCTAAATGAGGGGTTCCTTACCAGCATTGCTGAAGATCGAGACTTTGAACACAAGATTGTCCCTATCGATGCATGCTCGTTGCATGCAAACATTCGATACAGACAAGTGTCTCTCACAAGCGCAGGCTGACCGCCCGAGATGTTCACCCCAAAACTGTGTTGATAGGTCTTGAGCTGCCTTGGCCACGATCCGTCTAAATACATAACAATCGCAATTTGTTGGTTCTTTTGAATGGATCTCCTTACAAATTGGCAAGTAACACTTGAAGTTCTGTGAACCAATGAATGATGAGAAAAAGAATACGTACGAGCAAATCCTGGGGCAAACAAGATGTCCATTTATATGCTTAGTACTTCTAGTATAAAAATTTGAAGTCCTCAATCCAAACCTGGCAATTTGAAGCCAAAATGCCATTAATATCGGGATCTCATACCCTACAATACCGTACACAATGCTTCATGGGTTACTGATACACTAATAATCTCTATCGCAATTAGGGGTGTCCAGATCAAACTAGAAAATCGAATCATATCGAATTTTCATGCATTTTCTATTCAATTCAAGTTTCGGATCAAATAATGGAAAAATAATTGTTTCCAATTCGGATAGTGTCGGTTCGGTTCAATTAATGAGAATGAAAATTGTCCTTCTTCTTAACATACAGTGCACACAATTTCTCTCTTTTTCTCCTTAACCTCTTTTTAATATTTCAAAAAAGAAAGCCGAAAAACCAAACCAATCGGAATTGAACTTAGTTTAGGTTCTATTCGGTTTGGGATGTGGTTCGGTTCAAAATTTGATGCACACTCAAAGGGTTTTGTTAAACACCCTTGATCGAAATCTTTCGATTTATAAATAATAGTTATCTTCTTTTGACATACCCAATTAGTTTTTTTTTATTTAAAAAAAACAAAGAAAAATCAACAAAAAAGGATGATGTCTCCTATTAGAATCGGTAATATGATGAGCCCATAAATGAAAGAAAATTTAATTTCAAGATCTAATCTCTCGGTGAATTAAGATTGACAACGAGCATTAATTTAGTTAGGAAGCCTCGTCTCTTCAAATTTCCCAACAAATTGACAATTGCAGCGCCCGATCATATCGCATTTAGGACTTTTGTCCACGAAAAAAGAAAAAAAGCCCCAAATCACAACTCGAAATCATCAAGTGTAAAAATATGAGCGGCCTTCTCTCATGCAGAGTCTGCCCCAACTCGAAATCATCCAATTTTGCTGCTTCAGGCCCCACCCCTTCCTCCCACAATCGGTCTTTCGTCCGATCTAACTGCGGTTCCGTTGGATAGTGAGTTATCCTCATCGAAGATGATGAATTTGACTTGGATCGACCCAGGGCGGGTTCTGCTTCTATTCCAGAAGCGATTTGGGACCTCCCCTAAGGAAAGGTTGGCATGCTTTCTGCATTGCATTATCCAGCGCATTTCAATTGTTCAGCCATAACTGTCTATGTCATCGTTGGAACTGAGTTCTCCAGATTGTAGCGGTGGTAGACGATGAGGACAGTGAGAATTGAGGGTGATCTTATGATGGCACCGCCTGAGGCTATGGCATTCTGTTGTGTGAAATACGGCACTTCGGGATTTGGAGCGCTTGCAACTTCCTCTGATGGTGCATCACGGGGAAAATGAAGACAGGCTTCCCACTGCAATCACCGTGACTATGGTATAATGTTGTAAGATGTTTAAATAGTTTCGTCAATCAGCTCCTCGTACCTTGTAATAGATGGTAATTAAGAGATATTGTTGTAGGACGCCAAGCATGGGACAACTACAGGCGTATAGCGCGTGACAGGGCAACAACAGTTTTGGCTCTTGCATCTAGAGATTCCAAAGCCTGAAGATTTCGACAGGCCGAGACATATTTTCCCATGGAAGTACAGGGAGGGTGGAGTCCTGAAAGAGCTGGGCATACAGAGACTTCTCTTGACCTCGCTGTGTTATCTGGATTGGAACCTGTGGCAGATCTTTGTGAGGTAGTGGGTGACGGTGGCCCCATGGCAATAATACCAAAGCTTCGCAAGTTTGCACAGCGGGAGGACTTGAAATTGTATCTATTGAGAAGCTTCTTATATTGTATGAGTGAGAAATGATTTCGCTTCTCATTAGATGCATAAATTTACAGGTACCGCCGGAAAAAAGATAAATTAGCTGAACACGTTGCTGCTGCCAGATTACCAACAATGTGGGGGTCATTCACAGCCCATTGCTATAGATCGTTGGTAGACGGAATTGAGCACATTGCAATGGTCATGGTGAGATAAATTATGAATTAATTACTAAAACTGTTCGAAGAATTCAGAAACCAAAAATAGCATTGTTTCGAATAAATTAATTGTAAACTTTGAGAATCATGTTCGTAGCAGTTTTTTTTTTTTTTTTTTATATATATAACATAACTTCAATTTGTGCTTCATCTTATGTACTTCCAGTGCATGATTTGTTTGACATTATTTTCACTGAAACTGGCTGTATTGAGAAATTGATGGTATCTTTTAGGTGGAACGCCATGAAATTTATATTGAAGTTTGTTAAAAAAAAATATCTAATCATGTGTCAATCATAATTTGGAGAACGAAATTTATGTTGGCTTACAACATTGTTTGGACTGGAAAGAGGAATGATTGTTAGGATATTCCTAAATTGACGAGAACAATAATTTATTTTTCACTAACAGTTTATGAAATGATTGAAAATGGGGCTGTATGTGTGCGCGATTGATATAGGAATGCCGTGATTTTGATTAAAAATAGTGTCCTTAATTTTTCTTATTTAATGTTTTGTGTCCTCCCTTCAAACAGCCATATTTCTCCTCATGTGATTCAGACTTTGTAGTTTATCATCTGAACAGGGTGACATTGGAGATGGTCAAGATGTCCTTGTGAGGGTGCACTCGGAATGCCTCACAGGAGACATTTTTGGATCTGCTAGATGCGACTGTGGCAACCAGCTTGCACTTGCGATGCAGAAGATAGAAGCGGCTGGTAGGGGCGTGGTGGCGTACCTCCGAGGGCATGAAGGAAGAGGCATAGGTTTGGGGCACAAACTACGTGCCTATAACCTGCAGGACGATGGGCGTGACACTGTGGAAGCAAATGTGGAGCTTGGATTGCCCGTTGACTCTAGAGAGTACGGAATTGGTGCTCAGGTACTTCTTACTTAAGTGAGAAACTACTGTGAAAAGTACTGCATAATTTAGCTTCTGAATGTAGTTGGTTCATGGTCATTGTCATCATGCTTTATGGAATTGAGAAGATTAATAAACCAATATCGTCAATCTGAAATTAAAGGTAGTTGAATATCGGTGACTGTTTCAGAAATTGAACATAATTTGTAGGGTTAGTAGAGGAAGCTGATGACTAAAGCAGAGCTTAAAATTCTCATCTTAAAAAGACGAGATTTGATTAGTCGAAGGAGTCACTCTATCATCAAACTTTTCATAGCATTTGACGCCTTTGTGTCGGTGCTTAACATATTGAGTAATACTGCAGATGTTGCATGACTTGGGAGTCAGGACAATGAAGCTGATGACGAACAACCCGTCAAAGTTTGTGGGGCTTCGAGGTTATGGCCTGACTATTTCTGGGAGAGTCCCCCTGGTAACTCCAATAACAGAGGAGAACAAGAGATACATGGAGACGAAACGCTCCAAGATGGGGCACATCTCTGGTTCGGAAGTCAAAGTCCGCTTCAAGCCGAGCAGTACTGTTTCTTCTGATCCGGCTGTGTCTGACTAATAGGAGCAGCTGAATGTTCGACTGCTAATGATTTATTTGGGGGGACACAAGAACATTCGGATAACTGCTGACCATGAATTCTGGAAATTTATGGCTATTCAAGTTTATAATTATAATAAGGTTCATTGTTGTTCTATTGATGTCGTCCATCCATTTTGTAAGGCAAAATGGAGAAAGACTAGCCCTTTTATTGGAACTTCCGTTTGTGTTATTGCTGGATGGCAAGATTTATCCTTTATTCACCTTTCCTTGAATCTGTTTGTATTGATCTCTAGAGACCATTGCATATTTCATGAAGACAGAGCTAGTGCAGGACATTCTTTCCTTCCTTTTCGGTGACCACGACATTGGTGACATATTTACTTGGAGGAATATAATACTGTTAGATCAACTCTCCAAGCTACGTATGAGTTGGATTTATACTTTGTCGAAGAAAGACACATGTACCCGGAATTTTTGACGATGCAATTCCCCTGTGTAATGTTCAGGAAACACATCACCATTCGGTCACTAGCAGCAGAGAGGTTTGCTTTCTTTGATCTGATTAACTAAACAAAACACCGTGAAGCAGAGATTTTTCTAGGCATACCAAAGATCATGCCCATGTCTTGACATTCCTTCTAAAAATGGAGACTTTGAATTCAATGTTACCAATTCCAACGAGCTCGAACACATAGACGTCTCCATCCTTTAGAGAAGTTCCTCTCTGAAATGCACCCCAATCGACAGAGAGCTTACCCAAGCTGTGACAGCCCTAATACTATAGGGATGAGGGGGTAATACGATTATCCTTTCCCTATAGGACGTGGCCTCACACTATTATCCAAATATCCAGCTCCCAATAGTTTCCGTGATAATACTCTTGCTCTATCGATCACTAACTGAGGCATATGAAAAACATGATAAGAAAAAGAAATGAGCTACCATAGTCCAGTGAATAATATATTTCTTCTAAGCCAATTGAGCAATCACTATGCACTTTAAACACAAATATAACTCACTTTCACACAAAAAAGAAGAAGAAGAAGAAGAAAAGGAATTGAACAAAGCTTCAAGTCTGAAAATGCAATATTTCTTACTTTAACATAATATCTTCAAAGTAGAAATATTCAAGATAATAACAAGCAAATATCAATGATCCAACTCATTGGTCAATCTCATAAAAACACACGTCAATGATCAATTCCATTTACCAATCTCGTAAATCAATTAATTTTATTCTACACAAATGGTTTGCCTCATTGATCCATCTCATTTGAAACTACACATCGATGGTCCATCCATTAATCAATCTTTTGCTCAAGTATCAAACCATGATCACGTATAATAGCCGTGACAAAGTGATCAAGATTCCCCCATTGGTTAGGTCTTCATCTATTATTAGCCGGCGGCTTACCCTATAAGGATATCATAGACTACTATGCGCATACCCATAGGTTCACAGTGACATGATTATCAACACCAATCCATAACAACCTCCATTATTTACAAAGCCAAACCAAAATCTAAGTTTCATAGATCAAAATATTTAATCTTTTTGCAATTCGGCTCATACACCAAAAATAATTTTCGTAAAGTATTTCTCAAATCATTTTAGAACTTATTTTTTAAAGCAGAATTAATTTCACATACCTTTATACAACACAATTCATAGATCAAGTTCACAAATCAATATATATATATATATATATATATAACCTTTTGCAATAACTTGCAAACCATTCACAAATACCAAATTATAGTAAACGCTCGATATAGATTTTATGCAACAAAACATGCTTTATACATCGAATCTCCATAACTTTTAAGACATGTGTTTACAAACTCATAGAAGAAATACTATCCCGGGAAAAGTCAAAAGTTAACTAGGGTGATTACTAAAGTCGACGCACTCAAATTCCTAATAAATGGCTAAAAAACAATATCAAAAGATCAAATAAAACGCTATTTTAATAAATGACTCGACTATACCGACCAAAAAAATAAAAATAAATAACTCAACTATACCTATTCACCAACAAAAAGCTCGCCTCTAGCATAAACCTATTATTGTCCGCTAGGTGTGGCTCATGCGTTAAGCCTCGTCGTGCCGTAATTTTCTCCATAAAATTCTATTTCAAGGCCGCTTAGAGTTCTTAGAAAGCTCTTTTGATGTATTACAATAATTCCAGCTCAACTGCTCCAAGAACTTACCAAAAATAGCTAAAATTCAAGCCCAAAATTACTGTTCAATACTATGTCCAGAAAGCACGCCAAACTTAACCAACGAGTGAATCGATTTAGGTATTAGGCGTAAAAACTCTTTCCGAGACTTGTCAATGGTTAAATAATTAATTAACCTTGATGGGGTCTAGGTGGTCTAGCTTTGCATGCCGAGCTAAAGAAGGGAATCGCTTTGCTTGGCCCACTCAGTTGAAACCGTGGCTCGGCGGATCTCGGCAGATTGTGCCATGAGGCCGAGCGCCAGCTCAATGATTAGGGTAAAAGCAACGATAATTCAATGAAAGTCAGATCGGCATCCTCCGCGTTAGGTAGTCAACCTACTATTTCCTGTGTTAAGTCCAGATTAATCTAGGCATTTGATAATATTATTGCCGGGAACGTCTTATTAGTAATTACTATAAATAAGAAATGGAAATTAGATATTGGGTATCTGCTACAAATTGAAGAACTTTCGCCTTTGGAAATTCCTTAGCCGTGAGTCCACATTTTTATGGCGATTATATTTACTTTTCTTTTTTCTGATTAAAAATATTTAATTTTCTTCAGCTAATATATAGGTAACATTCATGATTCTTTTGTTCTAACTGCATTCACTGAACACGCAAACGAGAACACAAGTTTACAGCCAAGAGGATAACCCACACACGTCCACAGCCGAGACTCGAATCATAGAAAAATGAACGCCAGCCGAATGAACCAAAGACGAATGTTATATATATATATATGTACTCAAACGACTATCTCAGTGTTTCTATTCAAAACTTTTCCCTCGAACTAGAACACAAGTTCTATTTAGACATTATCACAAACACGACAGTTCGGATACGCAGCACAGAGACAAAATTAAGCGAGCTTGACCGAAGCATTTCGTCAAGCATACGCGTGACTCACACTCAGACCGAAATCCGCGTACAATAAGCAAACGAAATCAGTACGAGCATGAAAACCAACAACTCTCAGCCATTAACGAAGGACATTAACGCGCGTCTAACTTGGGCATTTCATGGAACACTTGGTACACGCTACCGAAATGGAAGCAAAGCCGGGCTGATTGGAGCTCGGCTATATACCAACCAAAACAACACGGATGGGCAGATGGGCGTTAAGGCAACTGGAGAAGGCAGGGCAAACAAGTTACTATAAGAAGCGTCGGCCGCGGGTCCCTGCCCGGCTCGACGACGGCGACCAAAGGCGAGCCCGAAACGAGCCGGACCATGGCCAGCCGCCTTTGTGTCGTCGAGCTAGGGTCCTCGGGAAAGGCAGACTTAGACCAAGGCAAAAATCGGAAACCCACCGGAGGCTTCGCGCCAGAGGAAACGGAAGCCGCGAGCCTGAAGGCACTGACCGAGACTCGTCCCTCTCAAACTCTCAAACTCTCTCTCTTCAGTCTGACTCTCTGGGATCTCGCTCTCTCGGATCTCCTTCCCCCGTTTCTCTCTGACGTAGCTCCCCCCTATTTATAGGTCGAGGAGGCCGGTCGATGGAGGGCTTTGGCCGCCGGTCCATGGAGCGCCGACCGGCCTCCCTCCCTCTTGGCCGAACCCTGCGTCCCATCCCGTCTTCTCCTCGCAGACCTCTCTACATTGGCCAGGCCTACCGCGTCGAGCTCCTCAGCGCATTGAAGTCGCGTCCCATCCGTCCGGGTTTCTCAGCGGCCTCCGCGCTGCTCCCGCGTGCGTGAGTTGCAGAGGTGGAAGGAGGAGAAGAGAGAGGGCCGGGCAGCGGAGGGGGAAGCGAGCTAGGAGCGAGATGGGCCCTGGGCCCACTCGAGGGGGGGTAGCAAAGAAAAGGGGGCTGGGGCGAAAGCCCAGCCGCCGAGTTCCCTCTTCTTCTTCTTCTTCTTCTTCTTCTTCTTCTTCTTTTAAACTAATTTTTTTATCTTCTTCTTTTTTTAAACTAACTTTTTTAATTTTTTAAAAAATTAAATTTTTTATTTATCTGAAATGCAGTGAATAAGGGAAAGTAAAATAAAAAAATAAAAATTAATTAATGCAAATAATAGTAGCGCCCATGTGATGTAAAAATCCTTTTTGTAAGGGCTATGTTGATCTCTAATTTTCCATGCAATTTAATCTTAAATATTTAGTCAAAATTTAGGTGTTAACAAGTTCTTTATTAATTTTGGATAGAAAAAAATTGACAAGAAATTTAAAGGTATAGAGACCAGAGGCAATCATGACTTTAGCCATGTAAATATAAGGAAATAAAAATTGCAGGAAAGTAAAAAAAAAAAAATTGAGTTTTGTGATTGATTGAGGGGAGTTTTCAATAAATACATTTGTGTCATTTATAACTATCTACAGACATTTACATACAATGATTATTGAATTCGAATAAACAAATCTTATCTATAGTTAAGGAAATTATACTGCAATCTCTTAGATTAAGCAACAATTACATATAAGAAGTTATAAATAACCACCTAGTGATTATGTTCTAGCGTCAATTCATCATATGCCTTTGAGTTCCAATGAGTTCCAACACGTACTAAAATCTGCAATGACTATTGATGATTTCATCGACTAGTAGGGCTGAGCGCGGTTCCCGGGTTACCTGGGAACCGGAACCGAACCGGAGGAGGGTCCGGTTCGGTTCCCGGTTCTGGTTCCGGTTCCTTTTTTCTAGGAACCGGAACCGGTTACTTAGGGCAGAAAAAGCTCGACCTTGGATGTTCTAGTGACTTGTATGTGATGTTCTAGTTGAATTTTGGCTTTGGCCTCTAAATAAAAGTTGTAAAAGACTTCTTGGAGTATAACATACTCAAATTTGGGACAAAACAAACAAGTATAAGTGGGTGAAATCGTTATTCTTTGGAAAGACTGGATCTTGAGATTTTGGGACCGACCCTTGATGAATGCATGGACTGTAAGGCAACCTTTTTGTCGAAATTTCACTTCGGTTTCTTAACAAAAGTTGTAAAGGACATCCTGAGGTACAACATATCAAAAATTTAGAGTAAAAAAAAAACAAGAATAGGTAGGTGAAATCGTGGTCCTTTGGAGATGGTTAGATCTGGAATTACGGTACTACGAACAGGGATTTTAGCCGTCCATATTTAATTATCTAGGACGAATTTGACTTTGATGTTTTCATGAAGTATATACCTTATGGTCTTGGCTATCACATAGTCTAATTTCATAATTTTTGAAGGTCATTTGGGTATTTAATCGGAAATGTTTCTAAAACTGTGCAATCTGATGTGTTCGGATCTTGTAAGTTGCAATGCGTGGACTATATCATTTTTTATGAGGTTATTTTGGAAATGTGTTCTGCATGAAATATCTCTCTTCATGTATTCCCTACAACATATTTAAATTTCGTAATTTTTGTAGTTCATTTGCCTATTTAACCAAAAATGTTTCAAAAACTGTGCAAGTAGAGAATAGAAAAAGTAAATCGATTTTATCTTTTAATACAGAACGAATTGGACTATGATTGCTTCATGAAACTTGTACCTCTAGGTCTTAAATACAACGTGTCAAAATTTCAGAATTTTCTGAGTTCATTTAAGGGTTTAATCGAAATTGTTTTCAAAACTTGTACCTCTAGACATTCTTGTTCTAGTGGTGTTTTATTTCTACTTTCTAGTTTGCTATTTGTTTTGAAATTTCTAATTATATTCTATTATTGTTGTGCAGTGCGAAGTTAATGTATCAAAATAACATGTCAATGGGAAGTTACTATGTAGTATACACGTACATTATAGTTTTTTTTGGTAACGTGCGCATACATTATATTTTTTTTTTAGTAACGTGCGTGCACGTTATAGTTTTTTTTGGTAACGTGCGCATACGTTATATTTTTTTTTTTTGGTAACGTGCGCATACGTTATAGTTTTTTTGGGTAACGTGCGCATATGTTATAGTTCAAATATGAAAATAACAAAAAAAAAAGAGGAACCTGTTGGAACCTGGAACCGACCCTGGAACCTGTGACAAGGTAGGTTCCAGGTTCTCGGTTCCCACGAGTAGGTTCCAGGTTCCTCATTTTGAGGAACCTGTACCCGAGGGTAGGTTCTAGGTTCCAGACGGAACCAAACCGGAACCTGGAACCGCTCACCCCTATCGACTAGTGAAGGTCTCATAGACAATTGATGTTTGGTGTTGATGATTATATTATAGAGTTGTCAATTGTTTTGACCAAACTATTTAACGACTCAGTTTATTTGTCGATAATAATTAAAACTCAGTCATTTTCTGATGTCAACAAATGCCCCTTTTTAAAAAGAATTGAATGATTAATCTATTATTGAACTTGAGATAACCATAAAAAAGGCAAGAAAAAAAACATAACGGACTATGTGTAAATGATACAACAGACAGTTATGCAACACTCATTAACAAATATGTAACCATTCACTAGTTTTGCAAGTTTCTTTTGATAGTAGTGACTTTGATATATATCTGATATCAAATATTCTCATGATCTTAGACTAGTCTATCCAAGCAACAATTGCAAAACCTAGTCTTGGTTGCACCGATTAGACTTGATGATAATGTATTTTAAAGTGTGTGCTCGTGCAAACATTATCATCATCAAAAACTTCCATTTTGGGCAAGATGAATTTACTATTTCGGACTTTGAGGCTGATTTTCCACCACTGGCATTCGGCAACAAATATTCTATCTCGGATGCGCCTTTGTAAAGTATGAGTACATGAAAAACGAGTTGCCTTCATTTTTTAAGACTAAAAAGTGGCCATCACAAATGGAGTAATGCTCCACAAATTTGCTCCAACCCTTTGATAACCAAACCATGTCATCCCAGACTTCCAACTCCACACTAGCCAAATCCCACCATTTAAAACCCTCAAAAGCACCCTTTTTGCTAGATTCTCCCTATACTTTCTCAAGAACTTTTTTGGCATCCCCTGTGGATAAAGAACGAGACAACAATTCTTAAGGATCTGTTCTGTTGGGGCAACAAGAACGTTCGGTAAAATCCACAACAGGTGCAAAAAACAGGAGTGCTTTGTGACTGTGTAGGAGTTTGTGACACAGGATGATCTTGATGAGGCATCTCGGGCATGAAGCTACCCCTACGACATACATCTTCTCTCCAGTGACGGTGAGTCATTCTTGGACCAATGCTTGAAAGAAGAGAAGGTGGTGAAAGCAATTAGATATATGGATGGACTCGATCTTCGGTAGAGACCAAGCTGCCTTAAAGTCACATTTGCCTTTTGCTATCTTTACTTCAATCTTGTGAAGCGATTTGGTAGCAAAAGTGCAATTGAGATCATGACTTTGTGGTTGGTTGAGTGGATAAAACAATTATTGTCTGGTTTTCAGATTCTAAGAAGGATCTTATTCCGGTTCTCGAGGTTGAATAGATTGCGATACTAATCAGCGAGAAAACAAACAATGCCCCAAAACAGGGACGATTCTTGCACTTGGTATGCTAAACAAAAACTTCTTGGTGTAATGCCAACCAGCTTGCACTTGCACTGCAGCAGATAGAAGCATCTGGCAGGGACGTGCTGGTGTACCTCTAAGGGAACGAAGGAAGAGGCATAGGTTTGAGGGACATACTATGTGCCTATAACCTGCAGGACGATGGGTGTGACACCGTGGAATCAAATGTAGAGCTCGGATTGCCCGTTGACCCAAGAGAGTACGAAATTGGTGACCCAGCATATCTTCCTTAAGTCATATACTATAGTGATGTGAGAGATCCTGCTTAATTTAGATTCCGAATGAGTTCAATTCATGGTCATTGGTCATTGTCAAGGATTAAGAAACTAGTATGTTAATTTGAAATTAAAGGTAGTTCATTTTCAGTGACTGTTTTAGAGAATGTACATCATATGTAGGACTAGAGGAAACTGGCAACTATAACAGAGCCTCAAGTTCTCATCTTCCGTGGGTGACGTCTAATCAGTATAACAAATAACTCAATAATCAAAATTTTTATAGTATTTGAAGCAGTCGTATTAGTGCTTAACATATTGACTTACAGTGCATATGCTGTGTGACTTGGGACTCAGAACAACAAAGCTAGTGACAAACAAACCATCGAAGTATATGGAGCTTAAAGGTTATGGCTTGGCTATTGCCGGGGGAGTCCCTCTAGTAACTCCCATAACAAAGGAGAACAAGCGATACTTGGAGACGAAACGCTCCAAGATGGGGCACTTCTATGGAGCAAGTCAATGGCCGCTTCAGCAATCTCATAACAAAAAAAAAAAGAGCAAGCCGAGCAGTGCCGTTTCTTCTTATCAAGCTGTGTCTGACTCATAAATGCCGCTGGATAGTTTGACTGCTAATGGTTTATTCGGGGGGATACAAGCAAGTTCACTGACAAATGGTGTTATTACTTTATCTTTAAAGCCTCAAGGTCAAGAACATTGGGATACCTGCTGATCATGAGCTCCGGAAATTTTATGGTCATGCAGTTCTATAATTATTTTAATCTTCATTATAACTCTTTTGAGGTCATTTATCCATTTTGTGCAGCGAAAAGGTGAAAGACTAGTCCTCTTATTGAGACTAACTTTTGTGCTATTGGTGTCTTGCAAGATTTATCCTCAATACAACCTTCCTTAGAATCTGGAGACCACTGCAGATTTCATGAAAACAGAGTTGGTCCAGGACATTCTTTCTTTCCCTTTCTTTGACGGCCTCAATGGTGTTATAGATCAACTCTCCCATGGGCAATAGATAAGGATTGCATTTGACCTTTTATTTTATCAATCTCATGCTCCGCATGAGTTCGATTTATAGTTCGTTGACCAAAGATGCAATGTACAGGTGCAATGTTCACTACTCTCCAAAAAAATCAGGAAATACATCACCATTCAATTACTTGGAGCAGAAAGTTTTGCTTTATTTGATCTGATTAACTAAACAAAACATATCAAGGCAGAATTTTTCTGTAGGCATACTAAAGTCTACGCCTAAGTCTTGGAATTCCTCCTGAAAGTGGAGACTTCAAGTTCCGTATTATCAATTCTAAGAGGCTCGAATACATAGACATCTCCTTCCTTTAGAGAGAGTTTGGTCTTGAAAAAATGAGTTGTCTCCAGGTGCAGATTGCCAGCCGCTGTTCATCTTCTCTCCGAAAACTAGTCTTCCCTTGAGCACAATTTGTGCAGTAAGCTGTAACGTCTTAACCTAAACTAGTTTTGTGAATGAAGCATTTAATTAGAGAAGATATTCATTTCTGGGACGAAAACTTGAAAAACAAATGAATGCTGGAGAAAGCTCAACAACAAGAACATATAGGGAATCTGAATGGATGAAAAGATCGACAACCTGTTATTTGATCAAAATTATATCAAGGATAATGCTAGAGGTACTGAGGCTAAAATCGATAGAATTGATCTCCAAAGTTATGTGTAATAAGTATGACCACCGCCATTAGATATTCAGTCCACTAGTTAGAAGGCTTGAGCAATGAGCCGGTCTGAGAGGGTCTAAATCTATGCACCGAGCTAAAGAAGAAAATTGTCTGTCTTGGCCCTTTCATTTGCACCTGCGGCTTGGCTAACCTCGGTAGACTATGCCGTGAGGCCAAACGCCTCCTCTAAATGTTAGAGATAATTAGGATAAAAGAAAAGATAATTCAATCAAACTCAACTGGTCGTATCTATCATGTTTAAGCTATGCAATCTTTATTTTGGTTTTTAAGTCCAGGTTAGCATGCAATTTATATTGTTGCTGGGAGAGTCAGACTAGCTTCCTGTAACTAAGAATTGAAGGTAAAACACTAGGCACCTACTACAAACCGAAGATCTTTAGCCTTTAGAAATTCCTCAGCCGTGAGTCCTGTACTTTTAAGGCAATTAAGTTCAACTTTTTTCCAGCTAATATTTAGGCAAGGTTCATGCTTATTTTGTTCAGTTTTATTTATTTTTCTAAGTTGAAAAGGTGAAAGACAAATCCTCTTGTGGAACTTCCTCCTTCAATGTCAATGCTGGCTTTTAACATTCATCCTTGATTATTTCAGTAAGTGATTAATAGACTTTTACACAAACCTACTTGTGTATTGATCACTAGAGACCAATACCTATTAGAAATTTGAAGTTAGATTCCAACATGCGACGTCAGAAAAACTGGTTGAGTGGTCATCGGGAAGGGCTTCACTACGTCTTATTCGAGACATTTATGATTTAATTGCACTTTCTTAAAGTTTAAAACTTGATTGTACTTTAAGCAAAACATTTAAGATTTTTTTATGCAAGTTCCTAAAAAAGAAGAAGGAAAAAATGGATCAATATGTTCATTTGCTTGAATGAGAAGAGAGTTGAAGGAAAAAGAAAGGAAAGGGGATGCTTCATTTAGTTATGAAAAAAATGAGAAGGGTGTGATCCAGGCAGTTATGCTAGCGTGGCAAATGGTTAGAAAATAATGTCGTTACCTATTTATCCATCCCCAGCAGCTACCCCAGGCCAGTGGGTGATTTTGCAAAACTGTGATTTTTATTAGTGAGAAAGAGGGGAAATTGGACATAGAATCAATACCTCAATAGAAATTTCCGTCATCTCAACTTTGATTGTGCCTCGGTAACTTCCAGATCTCTTTACCACTTGCAGCATCTACCCTTCCCTTCATTAGTGTGAAAAGTTTAGAACTTGTGGTGCTTCAGGTGCCAGACTATTGGAGAAGCAGAGGCAAGAGAGAAAAAATGGATAAGAATAACATTAATTGGATCTTACCAATTTTATGTGTTATTTATGTTGTTAACTTTTGTATGGTTGTGTTGAGATCAGCCTCCCTGTTACTTCGCCACTTGTATCTGAACATTGTCACCCATTGGAGTGTTGGTGTGCTTATCATACTCTTACAAAAGATCTTCATTTTTCGGGCACTCTTCCACTTTTATTGAAACCATGGATGGAAACTTGAAGATGCAACTTGTGGTGGAGGAGAAGCATTCTAAGCTTGACAAATTTTGGAGAGTCAACCATGTTAGCTTCCTAAGAGAAATCACTTTTCCTTCTCCGTTTTCATCATTTGCAACTACTTCCTTCATTCTCTCACATTCAATTATAGTCATGTTAGTGAGATGCACCAAATTTGCGATTGCTGAAATTGTCACTAAATATACCAATCCAGAAGAATTCTTCACCACTAACTCCGTCAAATTCTGAAAGGATGTCATGACTGGAAATAATGTTGTCAAACTGGGACAATCGCAAACCTTAAATTTGCTAATACCCTGAAGAATTTTTGCCACCAAATAGCCTTCTCTCCAAACACGCTTTAGATTGTGTAGCTTGGTTAACTTAAGTTCTTTCAAATTATCAAGCACCAAATGTTTTCCCTCGTCAACAAGCCCTTCATTAGGGAATATATCTTCAAAAGAACTACAAAATACTTCAAAGCTTTGTAGGTTTTGAAATCTTTGTAGGAGGAATATGGGAGGAAAGACAGCATTTTCTTCATGAAAGCATGCCAATGTTAGCGCTTTTGGCTTGCCAAAGAAGCCATCAGAAAATTTTCCATTCTGTATCGTTTGAATATCCTTGTCAACTAATAAAAGTCTCTCTAATGTGGGAATACCCTGCAAAATTGCCAATACAATGAGAGAAGTAAATTCAACAAGGCTTGACAATAAATCATGGGCTCTTAGAGGTAAACTTAAGTTGGTTAACTCTCATAAAAGGAGGCCATGTTCTTACATTTCATTAATTTCCAGAGCCATGCATACGAGTCTCAAGTTTCTAAAGTCGAGCTACAAAATGCAAATCATAAACAAATGCTCTAGTATGGCCATCTGCCAACCAAGGTAGGCTATATGCCCACATTATAATGATAAGATAGAAGCAAAAGAACCGTATTGAATAAACGAATGAGAATTCATTTTACCCAGAAAATATCAAAAGAAAGATGGTCATCCCATTGCAATTTGAAAAGAAATTGCTAAATGTCAGTGCTTGATTCTCAAATTTGGCCCATAGGAAATTCACCTTTTTGATTCGCATCGAAAATTTTTAAGAGAATTTTGGGGTAGAGGTCGGAAAGGTAATCACACTAACCAAATCCATCTTCTAGGAATATCTTATCTACAAAAAAAAAAAAATTGTAGTTTCTTAAAATTTTGGGTGACAAGATGCATTCATGGTGTTATTAAAAACATTTTGGGTGTCCATTGATGAAAATCATGCTTAAAGATGTTAGAAAATATCTTATGTTGTCCATGAATTGATAGGTAAGGGATTCATGTTTACTATATTATCATAATGTGACATGATTATGCTGTACACATAAGATATATTGGATGAATAAAAGAATTAAGAAGAAAGAGAGGAAGAGCAGTTGTGATCATACCTTCTCAAACGAGAGGTGTGCTTCATGGTCTGAAAGGTCATGTTGATTGTCTCTTTGAGCCCACTTGTTCATGGATGCCACAAAGGACAACATGTTCAGTTCATCACAGTGAGTCACTCGCATTTCCTCCAAGAATTGCCATTTCAAAATGTGCAAGTCATGGCAAAAGCCCTTGAGTTGTGGCATATCATGGAACACCAAAGAAGTTAGTTGCGGAAAAAGAAATTGAGCCGTAGTAGAGTGTGAAATGCCATCTCCACTCGCGACTATTTGCTTGATCCCACATGACTCCACTTGAAGTTTCTTAAGTTGGGTTAGACTTGTAGCCACCCAATGCGGAAATAGACTTTCAAGGCTCTTACAATTCTCAACATTCACATTCCATAAATGTTCAAAATTGAGAGTATCTTGAGGACTGTCAGTCCATATTTTGCTTAAATTGTCCATGTGGGAGAGAACCATTGATACAAGCTGAGGAAATTGTACCTGGTATATTGGAAAAGTGACACAATAAATTCGATTACATTGAGTGATGACCTCAAAGAAGGAATTTCCAAACTTCCCTTCCTCTTACGAATCATAACATTCTAGAACTTGTTAGTGACACAATCAAGGAGGGGTTGCTTGATGCTTTCATTTCTTGATTGATGACTAAGGCCGAATCTATTGCATTGGAACAAACATGAAAGTGGGTGCGACAAAATAAATTACATTACGGTCCATACCACCTATTAACACTCATGCATAAAAAAAGATACGAAAACATTTTCCGTTGTGTTACGACCCAAAGAATGCAATGATGATCCCAAATACCACATGAATACTTCTACAATTTCCTAAAAATTTCATGTCACGTGACATGAAATTTCAAGGCGAGTTTCTTATGCAAACAAGGATACCTGGGCAAATGCAATTAATCTTCATGAACAAATGAGACATGTTATGCCAAAATTGATTGTGATGCGAAAAATGAAACCATTGTATGAGCTGCTTTGAATTGTTCATTTTGATAGCCTGTATGGAATTTTCATATTATTATGATAATATTAATTAAATTACAACATGCTACAATCTCAATTACCAAATGCACAATTGCGCAGTTCCCTAAGTCCACGGACCACGGAAAAAGACAAGTTTGTCATACAAGTATCGAATGGTCCACCAAGACATCTGCCTTATTCAAATGATCCCTATGAGCATATCATGTTTGTTTGCAGAAAATCAACGATGTTATGAGCTCTTACAACTTGTCCACTAAGAAGCGGGCATTGACATTTTTTATTTGGTTTCAATAAGATTAACACAATTATGACTTATCACTAGCTAAAAACCGAATGACTATTTCCATACTTCCCTAAATCTATTAATATTCTAAGTCGAGGATTATGATGAGTTTTTGAATTATTTAAAAAGATGTGATGGGTACCTTATATTTGACAAATAAATGACATAATGTCATTGCAATTTGTCACTAACAAAAATCAGGTGACCAGTTTCATACTTCTTTATCTATTAATATTCTAAAATGACTATTATGATGGCCTTTTGAAGTATCCTAACAATGTTGGCATATGACAACTCATAAACGACATATTAATGGCATTAGAAGTAAATGCATAATTAGTAGTAACTTCTATTGTTGAAGAGTTAAAAAAAAAAAGTGTGGATGCTTATTATGATGCAACATCTTACTCACACATAACAATAAATAAATAAAAAATTGGAAAAAGTATTAGAATAAGAGAAAACTCAAGCATTTCCTCCATTGGAAAAGAAAGCAATAGTTAAAGAGCCACGTTTTTTTCACTCTTCATTTGGCTTAGATACTCCATATTACAGTGTTTTGACCATATTATCCCTTATGTGGCCCACATTTTGGTGTTATTTTCCTTCGTTTTTATTTCTTTCCTCATGGGTCTCAATTTTTTATTATTCTTCTTATCTTCCCCTCCAATTCCCTCTATCCATTTTTTTCGCTTTAGACAAGCCTTCTGAGCATGTGTAGATTCTAGAAGGAGGACTGCTGGAAGAAAGATTAAGCCAAAAGTCCCAGAATTTTGATTAAAAGACGAAGCATTGAGTAGTGAATGCATAGAACTCAAGCTGGCAATCACATTCATAGAACCAAAAGGAAAAGGACCCCCGCACAACATTTATTTTTCCTAGCTCCTATAAGAGATAACGGATGAATCCCATTGAAGCAGCTTGCAAACACTAGGCTTAATGACCGCAAGGGAGATCGAAGTTGCTGGACACCGATACAGGTCATTGAACAAGACGAGGACGTCTACGATTCAGTCACGAGTCGTCCCCTTACTAGATCTTGGCATTGGAACTCCACCCTCATCCTCTCCAAGTGGCTCTCTATCGAAGCTCACTTCCGCCCGTTCCCTCTCGCTGGCAAGAACGTCATCAAGCTTAGCTAGGCTCTTATGCTCACTGCGGCTCGGCTCGGGGCCAACCGTGTCGTCCTCACTAATGTCGCGCTAATCCTCCCAGGTTGAGGAGAAATGTGGAAGCAAACGGCTAAGGGAAATGAGTGGAGGTGAGGGGGTGGTGTGGGGATCAGAGGAGTTAGCTAGGGGTATCGGGGAGAGTTGGACGTCATGTTGATGAGCACATGTTCTTAGACGCTGAGGAGGGGATGGGGTTGGGAAGAGGCTGTGGGATTGTGCAGAGAGAGAGTGTCCCTCTCTATTTCCAAATTGCTTAAATGTAGCTGATAATTGCGAATGGTGAAGAGCAAACAATAATGCCAACAAGTTTAGTTGACATTTTCTATCATATTTTGCTCTTCCTTTTGAGCTTTTGTCGGGACTCATATGAAGCATTTGAATGTTTTTTGAAAAAAAAATGGAGAGAATGAGACACCAAAGGCATGTCTGAAGCAAAAAAAAAAAAAAAAAAAAAAAGGAATAGAGAGACACAGGATTGACAAGAGAAGACTAAAGGCATGGAAAGATAAGAAATGGGAGGAAAGTCGGATCCGTGAAAAAAGAGAAGTAAAAAAAAAAAAATAGAAGCAAATAATGCTAAAAGGTAGGCCATATAAGGGACAATATGGTCAAAATATTATGATAGAAAGTGTATAAACTAAATGAGGAGTGGGAAAATCACAACCTTGAATAAAACATGTAAAGTATTTGTAATAAAAAAGGAGTGACGGGAAAAAAAAATAATAACCTGCAATGGTTGGTATGTGTTTGTTGCCTTTTAAGATATGATGGAAATCAAAACAAATTTGGTAAAGATATTAGCTTGTGTTCACTAAATTCAATGAAAATAAATTTGAAAATTGACTTTTATTCTTCAAAAGATTAGATGGTGGCGTGTACATGTATTTCTTTATTATTCTACTTCGACGACAACCTCTCCTAAATTCAATTTATAATCAATAGTACAGTGAGCATTGACTTTTAATTGGCTTATTTGACATTAAATACTGGCAACGCCTTCTCCCTCTAATTTTTGGAAAGTTGCCATGATGACTTCTTGGAAAATTCCCTCAATTTGAATGTCAAAAGACAAAACGTTGCTTGCAATTAATTTATAAGGTAACAATTTTTCGATTCATTTGCTTTAAGTTGAACATGCAATTGGTTTTCATTTTACCTTATTCAAGAAAACTAATTCTTGATTTTTGTGATTTCGGTGATTGGGAAGATTTCAGTTTAATCGATTTGTAAATGGGTTTACAGTTATTAAGTTTTATTGGGTATTGTTGACACTCAACTACAATATCTTTTAGCCTATAATGGGTAACCAATTTTTTATCCTTGATTGATACCATGTCTAGGATTTGGAGGTAAAAACAAATGAAAGAAAAAAAACGGACGTTGCACTGCACTGGCACTGAAATTGTTTCATGCAAAGCACCGGCGTTCCATTGGTACTTCCATTTGACAAGATAACTAATATAAAAATCAAAAGCAATGGATTAAGAATAAAAGACTGACCTGTGGGGTGAAAAGTGAAGGACTATGGTGGCTAGTCTCCAGCAAGGATTGTCCGATCAAACTACTCATCTTGGGACAATGGGCAATGGTCAACTCTCTTAATGTTGGGCATTCCAATATTTGATTCTTCCCCGAAAGGAAGCTAGTCAAATTGGGCAAGCATTCTAGCTTCATCCAATTGAGATTTGGGAATGTAATCTTCTCCAGTGTGCTTCGCTGCCCTTCTTCCTCTTCAATCACTCCTTCCATCCGATCACACTCCTTTATTTCCACCCGGTTTAGATTGGCAAGACATTGAGCCATCAATGGATTGAAAGCATGTCTCAAGTTACTGCAATTATAAATGGTTATATAACGTAGAAAATTGTAGGGCAACAATCCTTGAAGATCTTTGTTCCATAGTCGCCTCAACTTTGGTAGATTCAACAAGTCCAAAGCCATGGAGGAAGGTATCATCCGAGTGCTTCCCAAACCCACCAACCCTTCAAGGTTGAATATTTCTTCTAAAGACTCGCAATCGCAAATTTGCAACATTGTCATATTGACTAAAAGAAGCATCAATTTGGATGGAATAGCATTAATAAATGATGGACATTTATCCACCATCAATGATTTTAATTGCCAAGATAACTTGATGGGATTAAGTTCGTCGTGCCATTTTCCAATCAGCTTAGGGAACTCAGATAGTTGTATAAACTCCATGCTAGCAACCATTTCCTGTTAGAAAAATCATCATTAATGTAAACTTCTAGTTAGCAAATAGAAATTACTCTATTGTTGAATTGCATAGAATTTGGTAATCAATGCATACCATTTCTTCAAACATATTTTGGATGGTGACGTTGAGGTTTTCCTTCCAAAACCACGCTTCTGTTGATACTTGTACTCTATCCAACTTTAGCGCCTCTATTGGTCCCCTGGAGAAGAACTTCATGCCGGGACATCCACTTACTATGACATCTTCCAAGAGAGGGAACATTAAAGTGTATTTAATTGAGCTGAAACATCTCAACCTTGTCAACCTATCAAGTTTAATATACTTCAATTGATTGAAAGCCACCATAAGCCCCTCTTCACCTTCCTCGTCAGAAATGACTTCCGTCAACATTCTACATTTACTTATCCTCAATTCTGTGAGTTCCACTAGATTTCTAGCTACCGTCAAAGTGAATATATTGGACAACCCATCACAAAATGACATATCTAGAGTCTTGAGGTGTTGAAAAAATCTTGAAAAGGGTAATATTATGTATGGATATAATCCGTCGCAATTTGACATTTCTAGGGTCTTCAAATATTGAAATGAAAAGGGTAATATTACTCCAAGCTCATGACTTGGACCTGGTATGGCTTCTATATTGATGTTCAGCTCTTCTTGGTAAGATTCGCACACAACAAGTTTTTCCAAGTTGGCTAAGCTTTGGACAAAACAACATGTGGATATTGCAAATTTCTTTGAGAAATGACGAAGCTCGAGAACTCTAAGCTTACTGAAGAATTCTCCATTATGAAAATGTCCATGCCATATCTCCATCCATCCGGATAAATCCAATTTTAACTCTTGGAGATTTGGGAATGTGCCCTGAGAAATTAGTCAAATTATGATCTAAAATATCTTAATTAAAAGAGTATTCGTGTATTATGATATATGCCCTACATATCATGCACAATAACTGCTTCTTAAGATATTGAGTCTCATGTGACCTAATGGAAGGACATGCAGGTTCATGGAATAGACACTATCACCAATCTTTTATATTTGACTTTATACCCATATTTGAACTCAAGTAAATCCCTATATTCCTATTTCTGTAGATACATGCCTTGTGAAAATAACTTCTCCATCAATTATAATCATAATTGCACAAATTTCAGATATTAATGTCAACAAAAACATCACATCTTTATGTTTTTAGCATAAAATCAGCTATCTTTACATAGTCCAATTTAGATAACACATTTACAATTTCGTAATATCACACCCCATGTCATGTATTTTAAATCTTCATGACAGTTAAGAGGGAACTGAACCATCGAAATTAAATTAAACCTTTTTTTTAAATTAACTATTATGCATTACATTAGACATTGACAAGAATTTTCATTCAATATTTGAAGAACATATGATGTTTCCATGTTGTAATAGTTCTATTGATTCGAGGAGAGTCATGTAGCTTAAATCTTAATATGTATAGCTACTTGTATGAGATGCTTGGTTGCGACCTTAATCATCACTTCCAATATTCACCATTAAAGCAAAAGATATAATCTTGGGTCATACCTTTTCTATCAAGAACAAGGGTTGTTTACGAAGAGGCATCTCATTCTCAGGTGGCGAAGCAAGTATCTCCACTTTGTTACAGCCCTGCACCTCCAAGTTCTTCAACGCTGGCCAACATAAAGCATGTATTCCAGTGTAGATGTACTTCAATTCTATTAGATCCTCAAGCTTGAGGGAGGTTAACCTTGGGAACACAACCTTAGGAACTAATCCTTCCTTCTCGATTAGTTCCACAATGCCACATTTTCTGATCTTCAACTCCTCAAGTTGGGTTAGATGTATTGCTATTGAGGCTGGAAATAAAGAGGTGAGACTCTTGCATCCAGAAACGGTAACAAAACGGAGATATTGGAATTTGACTTGACTATGGAGTTCTTTATCCCATACACACTTTAGCTTTGGTAATCTATATAACTCTAGCCTTTTTAACGGCAAATCAACAATAGGATGTCCATCTAGAGAATTCAGTGGCTGAAGTTTGAAAACAACTTCAAGCGAATCACATGATACTACCTCCAAATTTTCCAAGCTCCTGAGCCGTTCAAGAATGTAAGAAGGAATAATGTTCAATAGCTTCTTGCATCCGCTCATCTCAAGCAATTTTAGTTTGTGGAAAGAATCCACAGCAACTTGATCATCCCATATTATCTCAATGTTATCCATGCAACGGATGTATAATGTCTCCAAGTAAGGAAACACAACCTGTGATATTTGCTCACAAAATTAGTGATTCTGTTAGATTAAAATTTCATGAAGTTCCATTACATATAGACGAGCTTGCTTGAGGAAGAGTGTTAGCATTATAAAGAAAACGATGGAGAGATTGAGATTGAAAAGGCGACTAATAATTCATCAAAAGGTGTAGTATAGAAGTAGCTGCTCAAACTATCCTTGAAATCTAATCATGAGTTTCTTAATTGTCATAAAGAAAAATTACGATATGCAAGGAAACACGTGGAAGAAGCGGTGGTCCTAACAATCTTGGTCTATTGATTGTGGTCGTCTTATAAGATGAACCTCATCTTGTAAAGGTCATATGAAAGATTTGACGGAGTGTGCAAGTATCCCCATTTTTTTTAAGGACAGTTCAAAAGGCAATATAAAATAGTTGAAGACAAAAAGGACAATATTCCTTATTTGTGGTGGGCCTTAATTTTGGCATGGTTGGTTGTGCTGTTTCTTCGCGATAACTATGCTACTTCAATAAAGTAATGGCGGTTGATTTGTCCATATTAGCAATTTTCCTTTTTTCATTTTACTAAAGGTAGTATCATGTTTCATTTTGGACAAGTCTAGCTTCAAAATTAGTGTATTAATCCCCATACTGTCTTCGTTAGCCTGTTAGGTTTCTATTGATTTTACTAATTTGCTAAAATTAAACATGTGCGATGCAAATAATATTACTATTTATAATCTTTAATATCTCTAAAATATAAGTGAAATATATCAAGGACATCATGACTTCTGGTTGAAGTCAATATCAATTATTTTTATTCAATATTATATCACTCTAAAGCAACTAAAAAGTTAGGCTAAAACAAAACAATGAAAAACGGGATTGCTTGGGTCAAAATGAACAAATCTTCCTTATATCATTTTACTCTCGAAAGAACTCAATATTGTAGTTCATATAAATAATTAAGTCCAACAGTCGAAAATAGTCCTAAATATCTCATTAAAGAAGATTAAAGTCATCATATCAATCCTATTGAAGGGCCCATTTAGTTAAGTCAAAGTGAATCCCCCGGTAAACTTCACTCATTTTCCAATAAAACGTCCTTCCATCGTCCACTCAAGAAGTTACATGAGTCGACTAAAATAGTTACACCACAAAAACTTAACGAACGTCTGACAAAATCGAAAATCGTTATTATGGTTTCCGAATTATCAACGGATCACTCGGTTTCATTATTGACAACTCGATTGATTTGATGATACGGGCAAAGGCGTTACCTCAAACGAGGGGTGCTTTCCACAAGTTAAAGTTCATAGATCGATCAAATTTGATGGATCATCATCTACAACTCACGAAAAGCTCTACCACCACCGTCAATTCTATGTGGTGGCTGATGAACAGTTTAAAAATTTCAAATCAATGTTTCAAGCCATCTAGCACCTCTCTTTCCCCTCTGTGGACCACTACATCAAGAAGAAAGACCTAACCCCAACATGGCATGAAAAACATCCTTGCATTGCCACATAGCAAGAGCTTTGTATAGGAAAAAACCAAATGCAACGCAAAGCCTTACCGGGGCCCACCGCCCATTCTACCTTTCCACCAATGGCCTCCTGCCACATCATAGAAACCTCCCCCTTTCAAAAGAGTACCTCAAGGAGTGCCCCCCTCCGTGAGTGACAATCCCACAAAGCGGAGCAATCGGCACCAGTCGATTAGCGCCATCAAAGCGCACTGGGCCCGCACGACGCAATGCTAAGATTGCGTCTATGGCTCGCGAGCTACCTTAGATCACGTAGTCTCACAGAGCAGCAAAACAGTAGCCCAGGGGTCGCCTGAAATTCATTAACGTTAACGTGTCGACCACCCCCCGCCAACTGGGTTGACAAATCGGAGCCCAACACAGTGCCCATAGTCAACCCCCCGCGCCAGCATCCATAAAAATGGTCGAGCGATGAGCAAAAACTAAATTGCGTAGTTTGGCATTGGAGATAGAATCGGGGCTTTGGGGGTATGGTTAATCTGGAAGCAAGAGCTCCCTTGCATCGGAAAAAAAAAAATTGTAAAAAAGAGATCAAGTAAGTGTCAATGAAGTCAAGTGAGTGTAATTATACATGCCCATGAGAACTATTAAAATTTTATATATAAAAAAAAAAAAATGAAAGGGCTGACAATTTGTAATGCAAATTAATATATTCATAAATGATTATCTGACAAATTCGAAAATGACATGATTTAAAACGAACATAATATATGTAAGTTTGTAACAAAATCAACAAAAATATGGTGTTGTCCAATGAACATGAATTGCCAGGCAGTTGATTTTTTATTTTTATTTTGATAGAAAGTACTTATATTTGGTTACGTTTGGAAGAAAGATGATAACGTGGAAGCTTTAGAATGCTCAAAATACTTCTCTCAATAACCTATACACCTACCCAACAAGCAAAAGCTGGCAGACTACATGATTCCTCTTTCTTTAATTACTAGGTAATTAGCAGCATTCTCATGCGTTTGCACGGGCATGGAATTTTTATTTTTGTAAAATCAGAATATGTTTTAATACAAATAATTAACTAAATTTTATCTCATTTCTTATGAATCTCCCTTTTTTTAAAGAAAAAAGTCTAAATTCTTAACTTGTATTATGTAAAACATAGGGATTTGATAACATTTAAAAGTTCTTAATCATCATCGTTATATGATATAGTGTGATTTTTTATATAAAATATAACATTATTGTAATAATGAGAGAAAATTACGAAACTCATCAAAAAAAAACATAGGAAGAGTTACAGTGCTAATTTGCAATGCTAAAACTCATTAAAACCAATGGTCACAAGCAAGGCAACCATCTATGAGAATGAGGACTTCGCGTTGGAAGCAAGATGAGTGGAAAGTACAATGAGAGTTTCAATTCCAAGGAGAACAATCTTCTTGCAAATTAAAAGTTTAATGAAGAATACTGTCTTAAATATTTATATAAATTTTCAAGTGAGGTGCCGGCGATGAAGTGGAAACAATAGCACATTTAGAAAATTAACCACGTGTCTGCCACATTGATAGTTTGCCGGAAAAGTTCGTATTTTTTGTCAAAGGACATCATCACTTCCGGTTAAAGTCAATATCATTCATTTTTATTTGAAATTATATCACTCTAGAACAATTAAAAAGTCAGGCTAAAACAAAACAATGAAAAACAGAATTGTTTGGGTCAAAATGAACAAATCTTCCTTATATCATTTTACACTTGAAAGAACTCAATATTGTAGTTCATACCAATAATTATGTCCAACGGTTGAAAATAGTCCTAAATATCTCATTAAAGAAGATTAAAGTCATCATATCAGTCCTATTAAATGGCCCATTTAGTTAAGTCAAAGTGGATCCACCTGTAAACTTTTCTACTCAATTTTCCATTGAAACGTCCTTCCACCATCTACTCAAAAAGTTAGATGAGTCGACTAAAATAGTTACATCAAGAAAACTTAACAAACATGTGAGGAAATTAAAAATCGTTATTATGCTTTCCAAGTTATCAATGGATCACTCGCTTTCATTATTGATAGCTCGATCGGCTCAATGATAGAGGCAAAACCATTACCTCGAACAAGGGGTACTTTGCATGAATCAAAGTTCATAAATCGATCGAATTTGATGGATCATCATCTAGAACTCACACAAAGCTCTATCACCACCGTCAATTTTATGTGGCGGCGGATGAACAGTTTAACCTAAGCTTCAAACCAATGTTTTGAGCCATCTAGCACCTCTCTTTCCCCTCTATGGACCACCACATTAAGAAGAAAGACCTAACCCCAACATGGCATGAAAAATATCCTTACAGTCCCACGCAGCAAGACTTTCTATAAGAAAAAACCAAATGCAACACAAAGCCTTGCCAAGGGCCCACCGCCCATTCTCCCTTGCCGCCAATGGTCTCCCACCACGTCATAAAAAGCCCCCTACTTTCAAAACAGCACCTCAAAGAGTTCCCCAACCCCTCCCCCCACCCGCCGCCTTTACGTGAGCGACAATCCCGTGCACCAAAGCACTCGCGACTAATCGATTAGCGTCGTCAAGCGCGCTAGGGCCCGCTTGGCGCAACTGCTGAGGTTGCGTCTATGGCTCACTAGTTACCCGGTGCCCGTGATTCGACCGCGGCGCATGGCTCACACACATGGCAGACCAGATGGGCACGATCACGTAGGCTCGCGGAGTAGCCGAACGTTATCCCAGGTTGCCTTAAATTCACATATGTCAAACTTATGTGATCTTTTCTCTCCTCATGTTTTTTCTTTCTTTCTTCTTTTATTACTGTTCCTTCCACACGTTCATTGCGTGCATTTATGATTGGAACTTCTCCTTCTTTTTTTGGTTCTTTTCATATGTTCGCTTTAATGCAATTTTGCTTACTTCCCGGTTGTCTACTTCTTAATAAGGTCTATGTTGTAATAAAACTGTCCAATATTTACAATTTCTTTTTAGCTCACTTTGATGATATATTGATTTTTGAAACGACTCCAAAAGTGTTGACTTTAAAAGAGGATACTAGAAATGTGCATAGTCTATCTTGTGACATAACAAACATTTCTGTCACATTAACAATATGGTAGCATGTTCTTTTTTCATCACTTGAGTAATGCCATTTGTGTTTACCATGAAAATTATAAATCCATTGAGTTAAAAGTTTGTACATGCCCATGAGAATTATTAGAATTTTATATATAAAAAATCTAAGAATTGAAAGGACTGACAATTTTTTATACAGATAAACATATTTGTAAATGATTATTTAAAAAATTCGAAAAATGACACAAATTGATATGAACTTAATATACTTAAATTTGTAGCAAATTTAACAATAGTGTTGTATTATGAACATAAATTAGCAGCTAGTCAATTTTTTATTTTTATTTTGATAGAAAGTACTTATATTTAGTTACGTTTGGAAGAAAAGATCTAACGTGGAAGCTTCAGAATGCTTAAAATACTTCCTTCAATAACTTGCACGCCTACCGATCAAGCAGAAGCTGAGAGACTTCTTTGCATGATTCCTCTTTCTTCAATTACTAGGTAATTAGCAGCTTTCTCACGCATTTGTATAGGTGTGTGGAATCTTTCATTCATTCATGTAAAATTAGAATATGTTTTTAATACTAGTAATTGATTAAATTGTGAATTAAAAGTTTAAGTGATGGTCATTAAGGATATTAATGAATAGTACTCCATATTAAATATTAATATCGATTTTCCAGTGAGTTGCTTATTCGGTGATGAAGTGGAAACGATAGCACTTTCAGAAAATTAGCCATGTGTCAGCCACATCAATAGTTCATTAGAAAATTTTGTACTTTTTGTCAAAGTGCATAAATTTTTAAAGAAATGAAAATCTATTGCCTCAGGTGATTAAATCAAAGTTCAATGACTTTATTACAAAACCATTTACTATATATTTACCCCTATTTTTTAGAGTTAACGAATGAGCTCATTGAAGATTAATTATCCAACTTCTGCTTATATAGTGACTCTACTTTAAATTCTTCATTTCAATTTAAAATTACAATTAGAATAGTGGCTCTACTTTGACTTATCCAGATTTTATGGGGCCGTGATTACGTGGAAGGCAATTAATTGTAACCAAAGGGGGCTTTGGCGATTAGGCTTTGTCTCCAGTTGTTAATTTTAATTATTTAGCTGGCTGGCATGCATATATATTTTTTTTCTAATTTCTTAATCATTTGATGTGATTGATCCAACTCTTGTTGGTATGAATTGAAACTTGCCAATTATTTTGAGTGGCATGGGGCAACTTGAAAAGCACAACATGTAAAATCCTAAAGTGCTATAACACTTAAATTGATGCCAAGCATTTTACTCCTTTATATTTTTTGTTATACTTATGATTTTGACATAGCATTAATCACATACCTCTTGATGGAAGAGGACGGTAGAGTGCAATTTGACGCTGTCCTCACTGTGAGCTTTTGGTGTACCTGTCATCAATTTTTCATTAGATGAAAAGAATGTCATCTTTTGCATTGCAGGGATGAATTAATCTAAAAAGATCTTCAATGATGAAACCAAAAAAAATCAATCTTACACTTTCTGTGAGAGAAGCACGTCAAACTTGTCAATTCTGTCAACTCTAATTCAGTTAACATTGGGAATACTAGAGTTTCTAATGTTTCTACTCTCAACCCTTCTTCCTCCATAATGATCGCCTCCATGTTCTTGCAACTCCATACATCTAGTTCTCTCAATTGTGCAAGAGATTGAACCATGGATGGGAAAAACATAAACCCAAGGTTGTTACAATGATACACATTTAATTTCTTCAAATTATGGAATCTCACAATTCCGCAAGGATTCTTGTTCCATACGCATCTCAAGCTTGGCAATTCATCTATATGGATGGTGTTTAGCTCAGAGAGAGTCTCTATATTTGCACCAGCACTGTCAAGGTCAAAAATTTCTTGCACCGAAATGCAAGCTTTTACCGTTAAAGTGTGTAACTTGTGTAGCTTTATCAATGACCTGGAGTTGATGACTTTTGAGAGAGATTTGCACGAAGACACCCGAAGAAATTGGAGATTGCTTAGCCCCAATAAAGATTCATCGGTCCATAAGTCTTCTAGATTGGGAAGTCCAGCCATTGTCAAGGACTCCAAGGATGGGATTGAAACCTAACAGATAAGCCCATCAGCAATAGCATTTACAATTAAAAAGAGCAACCAAGAAACTTGCGCTCTATAGCAAGTTATTACAAATGGTGGCAAACGGAAATTTACAAATTTAGGATAATTTTTGCATTTACGTATATCTATGATAGGGAAGCTGATTTGCAATTCGGAAAGGTATCAGAAGACAACTAATAAACTTCTTTTTTTATTTACAATATATTCATGGATGTTATCATGATTATATTTTGTTTGCGATTTACTAATAATAAGGGAAATTATGGTCATAAAGATATAGCAGTCAATCATTTTGCTGATGACTAGAAAAATTAGTCATTCATATGGCAAAAGAAAGTACATGCAAGGTAAATTACTTCCTAGAAGATAAACTACTCCCTCTTAGGTTATCTTACTATTGTGACGATATGACTTAATTTAGTGAATGATTGCTAAAAAGTATTGTACTATTTCAAGATGGAGATTACTACAATGAAAAAAAAAATAAAGAAACTATAGAATGACTGATTACGAAAGATATAGGCAATTTACTTATAGAGGAAAATATTTTATTGCGATAATTGATCAACAAGGCGAGATTGCAATCATGAGAAGTAAATTATTATGCTATAAGACCTTAACTACTACCTACTTAAGGAAACTTAGCTCTGACAAAAAAGATGAAACTTAGCAGTTTCTTGCTACTTCACAAGGGAGGATTACTGTCATGAAAGTTTTGTTACTGCAGGTAACTTCCTTTCTATGCTTAGGCCACACACCTAGCCCACTTGGGCTTATCCAGAACCAATCAATTAATTCATGAAATAATGTAATTCATATAATGAGATCCAATAAAGTATTGTATTTTTATCTAATAACATGACGGGTTTGTCTTTCATAGTTGTCGTATAAATTGTATCTTCTCACGAATGGCAGTACCTTATATCCTTATTATTAACTACCTCGGCATGGATAGTCTATTACAATGCTTACACTTATTGTCTGCAACACAAATAGTTAATCACACGGTGCGTTATTTTCTCTTCGTTTTTTTTTTTTTTTATCTTACCAAATTTTTATTCACTCTCTTTACATCACCGAAGAATCAACCTCAGGAAAGCACGACCAAAGCTCGTGCTAGCGTCAAGGCTGTTGGTCGCGCCGAGTTGATGAGAGAAACATATAGAGATAGAATTTACGCTTGGTCCGGAAAGGAGATGACCGAGTGCGAGTGTAGAATCCGCGAGCTGTTGGTGGCGACGTTGACGGAGGTGAGTTGTGGCCGGTCATGGTGGTGGCGGATGAGCGTGGCGACGGTGGGGGCAAGCGGATCTGGTTCTCTCGCGATGCAGAACTTTCGGAGGGAGGGAGGGAGAGAGAGAGCCCAAACATAAAGAAAAGCAAGATGACACGTGTCGGCCAGCCCTGCGTGTCGTAGACAATGGCTGCATAGTCGGCCGCAAACATCTATACTCCCACTTTCCTTTATACTTCGTAATAGGGCAAATTAAAATTACAGGAATCTTTATTACGTAATTATAATAGAGCAATCATGTCTAATCAACTAAAAGGCTCTAAGCAATTTTTGTTGTACAAAACGGCCATACGTTTTCCTTAATTGGACCACTGCTGGTCATTAATTACTTACTTCTCTTACTAACAATGACCAATTTAATCAATTATACATAAATGGCCTCAATTTCAATTAAATGCCATTAGTTGTTGTTGTGATGATTTAAATTATCAACTTCATATTCATAAATTCTCAATTACATAATGCTTCATAACATTTTCTAAGTCAGATTTCGAGGTGATAAAGGTTTATTATACCAAATCATTTAATTAATTTTCTTGTGAATGTTACGGTCTATTATGAATCTCGATTGCTATTTCATCTGCTCAAGCCTCGACTACATCTTGGAGTAATGCTTTAAACCAAGCATTCCTTGAAAATCATTTTATTTTAATCTTTCACCAATTAAGACCATGATTTTGACCATAATGAAGGAACAAAGCACATGAAGTAGTTTGGAAATGATCACAAAAACTCAATTATGAGAACTAATGGACAAAATTAAGCCTAAATTTTGAGTAAACAAAGCGGGAAAATGACAATGATTTTTCACCACTTAACATAGAAGTCTTGAGTCATATTTCAGTTAATTACGATAATCAAAGTTCCACTCTATCAGGTACCAAATCTATGTACATTCCCATGATTTAGGTCAAAACTATACTTAACTTCATGAAAAATAAAATGCTATTGTTTCTATCGGTGAAGTTCGTCAATAACACTAACATTAGAACTTGATTTGCATGTATTTCAAATTGCCAGTACGACAATCTTAGAACTCCTCTCTCAACAAGCCACTCATTATTAATTGCTTTCTCCTCCTCTCTTTCTGCATTATTTCATTATTTAATTTTAACACTCTTACATATTTCCTCATTCTTATACGATGCTAATTTACATCAATTTAACTACAAAAGAACATAAAAATTACGGGGAAATTACCAAACCCACTTAATTATTACATGAGTTTGTCCAACTTTGATTTTATTGCGGATCTCAACCTTTGTGCATTTTACCATTTGCATGTTACATGTGATTTTGAACGATAAAGTTGCAATTCTTTTGTATCTGTTTTATTTAAATGATCCTTTGGCCTCCGAGTGCACTAAAATGAGTTTCAAATATCCAAAATAAATAAAGAAAAATGAGGAAAAAAGCACAATGATTTTAACAGAGATCAAGACAAAAATTACTAATAACATGTTTCACTTCATGAAAAGAGCTAAACATCTACTAGGCTTTCAAATATTTCCCAAGCGTATAAAACATTCATAGGAAAGGAATTTTTTTACTTGATTATGCATATAGCCTCTCCAGTCAGTTACTTTAAAGGACCATCAGACGACAACATCACATAGCTATGCACAATACACGGTAATTTATATAACCAAATTTTCATAGTAAATGTGTACTGCTTTAAATCTTCATGGGGGATTTCATGTAGTTTTTCCCAAAAGTTGCTCGCTAATGCCTATGACTACGAGATACTAGTACAAGTTGAAGATTTATGTTTGTCATCCCAAAAGTGCTTACAAATATATTTATATCTTTTACACAATTTTGTATGCTTGCAAGCATGAACATGCACGAAATTGTGTACTTTTATAGTAATAGGATATGCAATAACAAAGTGCTTATTGAAAAATACGATATGGAAAAGACATGCATCATTAGATTTGCATCGTTGCTACTATTTGAAAATTCATTCCCATTGCCCTTTTTCTTTTCTTATTGATTTTTACCTAAGTCAGCTAGATATTGTATCTTATAGATAATAACAAAGTTAGATAACTAAATTCGTTATTATGGAATTATTCTAATGACAAAATTCCCTTCAATGTTGCTCTACAAAACCCTATTATATAGGTATACTTGCAGCATGTAAGTTGAAAATAACTCAAATCCTATCACAAACTAAATTTACATGGATTTAATTTTATTAGTTTGACTTCTGCACAATGAAGAGAAACAGAAGATTGCTTTATCTAATTGCAGAGAAGGCATGACTGGATAAGGTAATTAGGAAGAAACTGAACTGAAAAAAAAAATTAATAAAGATTAAAATCTGTTACATCTAAATAGCAAATGAGCAAAAGATTAATAAATAATATATTCCTTTGATAGAAAATTACCTGTTGTCCGTTGAAAAATGCAAGTTGAGTGCCAACTTGGTCTTTTGATGTACTACTTGAAGGAGCCGTCCTGGCAATGAAAAGGTTCTTGACATTTGGCAAGTAACACAATTTCAATACATGCAAATTATGCAACTCAACTTTGCCACAATCATCAACTTCTACAATCTCCCGCATTAAGGGGCACTTGATAGCTCGGATCTCTTCAAGCCGTGGAAGTTCTCTCAATAATGAAAGAGGAAACAAAACTTCCATCTTGTTGCAACTTTCAACTCGTACTACTTTTAATGCACTAAAGGACTTAGAGGAGATATGGTTGTTGCATATCTTCTCCAAGTTAATGAGATTCTTGATAAATAATGACTCCAACATCTTAAAATTTGCATGGGATGGTGATTGGAGGATGTAATGGACGGAGGGACTATTCTTCACATGTAGATGCTTTAATTTTGGAAAGCCTTCTTGGGATAAGATGCAAATACTTTGCTCAATTCCATTTGATCCATCTAAAAATAATTCATCTGTTTTGCCTAATAAAGTTTGTATGCATCCTTTCCTAAGAATATCACTTCTTGGATCCAACTGAAGCTGCAATGTGCTTGATCCTTTGTGAATTGGCCAGCCCGCACATCACCTATTTGGATTTTGTACTTGGTTAATTTGTTGACATTTAGATCCTTTGGGAGCGCACTCGGATCGAGAATGGACACATGCAAAGTGCAAAGATGCTTCAAGTTATTCAACTCAATAAGCTTAGCATTAGTTGGTGGAGTTTGATCCACAACATTCCATCGATCAAAGCTATTCTCCATATACAACTCCTCCAATTTCATCAAGCTTCCAAGCACACCCGGTTCAATTATCTTAAGTCGTGAGCAATGGTTCAATTCTAACAACCTCAACTCTACCAATTGTCCAATTTCTCTTGGCAATTGTTGAATTTTGGAGTTCACAAAGCTAAGAATATGCAGCCCTTTTAGCTCGCCAATTATGGCTACATCCTCTAACAAGCAGCCATCAAGACACAGAGTGTGTAAGTCCTTCAAGAACTTAAATGGTGAAGGTGAATGAGTGAGATGTACCTGAGAAAGATGTAAGACCCTGAGTTTTCTCATGGAGTTGAAATATGAATTTGGGATCTTAAGAGATTCATTGTTTGTGAACAACAAAAAGATCCGCATTTCGGGACAATCTAACTCTTCAAGAAGCTCCTTCATGTCAACGTAGGAAAGCATACCGCTGTGCAATTTTTGAGCTTGTCCTTTGGCAGCTCTGTCAACGACTTATCATTATCTTTCAACACAAGAAGAGGGTCATCTCTTGAAGCGACCGATGTAACAAATCCACGAACCAAGTCATGTATCTTGAAACCAGTAGCATCTTCATCGTCTAACAAAAGGGAGGATGCTTGCAGAGTTTGGATTAGTGAGCTCAACCTATTTCTAGCTTCTTTCATGCTGCTATTTTCTCCAAATAACTTCAAACCCACACCGTACCTCACCAAATATTCAAGAGAAGGTTTAGAGACACCATAAACAACACAGAGTCGTAACAATGACTTCGCCTCCTTGCCGTCCTCCCTTTGAAATGATTATAACTCAACTGCAACATCTCATTTATCTTCTCACTGATTCCTTTATTTGTAGACATCTCAATTTGTTTCAAAGCATCCTCCCATTGAGAAAAATTAGTGTATTTGAAAAGTTTCGCCATTGTGATAATTAGAAAAGGCAAACCTGCACACTTGCGGAGTGCTTCATCCACCAAGGATTTGAACGGGTCATCATGAACTTTCTCTCCCACCGTCCTCTCAAACAAACTTTTTGCCTCTTCCTCCTTCAGCTCGTAAAGGCGGAAGTCCCTGTCGCAGCCCATTTCCCTTTGTAAAACATCTTGAAATCTTGACGTCAGCAACAACTTGCATCCTATGACTTTGTTGTCATGTCCGCAAGGAATGCCCACTGATTTCAAGTCAAGCCCCTTCCATAGGTTGTCCAGTATTATGAGGACCTTCTTTTTCGCCCTCACCTCATCTTCCAACCTTGTGCGCAGACGCTCTGCTCGCGGATTGACATACTCTACATCCTTTATGTCCAGGTTTAACGCATGCGCAATCTCTCCTTGAATCCTCTTTATGTCTTGATTTTCTGACACATCAGCCTTAGCGACCCAATCAAACAACTTCTCTTTCCTTATTCTCCTTTCGGCATTGTCCAATAGGGTGGACTTGCCGACACCACCCATCCCATAAATCCCGACGACGCTATTGTTGTTATCGGCAAGAGCGGCCATGATCTTTTGCATGATCAATTCTCTGGATTTGACGATGTGGTCGTCGTTAAGCTTAATCGACATCGAGGCAAAAGAAGCAGAGGCCGTCGTGGTGGCCAACTGGACGACATCTTTGTCCTCTCTCTTGGCTGGAGTCGAAGCAGCAACATTCCCCAGAGCAGGACCGCTGGAGGAGATATCCTTGAATTGACTATATTCTTGAGTGAGTCGTTGAATGCCCTCGATCTTGTCCTTGGCCGTCCTGCTGAACTGATAGCGACAACTGGGTTCGGGAAGATTCCCATAGCAGCAAGTCTTGGTTGCCTTTGCGAAGTCGTCCAACAGGTCTCGCGCCTCATTCAAGGCCTTCTCAGCATTTGTCTGCCACTGCGTGACATGACTGTAGACATTCCGACTATTGTTTCTGGCCACTTCCATGGCATTTTGGACCATCTCAGCCTCGTATGCCAGCTTCCCGACTTCTTTCTGAAGATCCTGGGCGTAGCTCTTGGAGGACGTAACGTATCCGAATTGACGCTTGATGGGAACAACTACACACTTGAAGGCATCCCATGCACTAGAGATGACAGAATCAATTGACATTTTTATTTTTATTTTTGTTGGAGAAACAAAGAGCGAGCAGAGAGAGAGAGAGAGAGAGAGAGAGAGAGAGAGAGAGAGAGAGAGAGAGAGAATATGATGAAAAGGAGAAGCAGATACTGAAGAAGGAGAGAGGAAGAAAGAATGGTAGTGCCAAGGTGAAGAAAGAGAGAAAGAGAGAGAGAGAGAGAGAGAGAGAGAGAGTATGATGAAAAGGAGAAGCAGATACTGAAGAAGAAGAGGAGGAAGAAGAATGGTTGTGCCGAGGTGAAGAAAGAGGGAAACAATGCAAGAACGATGAGAGATGAAGAAGGCTAAGAGACTTGAGTGCAAACAAGGATGAAGAAAGGGGAGGGAGGAGCAATCAATTTAAGCAGAAATGAGCTCGGTAACTTAACCTTGGTTAAGACCTTGACTAAACATCAGTTAATTCCTTGGGTAGCTAAAAACTTGATAACATATTGCTCCAAGGTGGAAATTGGCATAAGGTAAAAATTATATAAGATCGCCCTTGGTCGCCTCCATCAAGACAAGAATAGGATTGTGGACTTATGAACAATCGGTCGCCTTGGGGATGATTTAATGCATTTTATAATTTCTTTAGTTCGTCGGTAAGCGTGATGTCGGGGTGGTGGAGCCTCCACCGCTAATGCATGTACCGCCGTAAGGTGCCGGGTGACGGGGTTCTCGGATTACAAAAAAAAAAAAAACAATCGGTAAAAGAAATGGATGATTTTCTGCATTTTATAATTTCTTTAGTTGATCGGTCACCATCATCAATGCCATCGAATAGTAATTAAGAAAAAAGTGACGAAAGCTAAGCCCACAGTCGCAAAAGACCAGCTGTCCAAGTACCAAAATGATCCGACTTAAATCCTCGCCCGTTTTATAAATACTTTATACCCCATGTTAAGATCAATATAACAAAATGTTATTAGCAAAGAGAACAAATGGGCAAGGACACGTGACATCTAGTTTTGTTTAGAGGCGACAATATGGGATATAAATCAATTTCTTAACTCAATTATCATCAAGATATTATTCAATAGATCCTAATCTTATTGTACAAATTCTAATTTAATTTTAAACTTTTCATTTTTTAAATTTAATCTTAAATCTCTGCACAAAATTCTTTTGTAGTCCTTCTAGTCAATTGCGATCGAAAAATTCTCGATGGCCATCGTGCATGCTTAGTGCACGATTTATTGACATTATTTTGCTAATTTTTCTTATTTTTCGACTCTATTTCAAAATTTTAAACATAAATCTGCTGTTCATCCCCTCCCTAGCTTTTGTTGTTTTTAGAGGACGTTGCCGCCACCGCCATTCCCAACAACTTGACCACCACCGTCAAGATCATACAGAAGCCGCCATCGTGTCTCTCTATCTCGCCCTCACTGTGTGACCGACCTCCGTTAATGGAACTCGCCTCCTGGGATTGAGGCGCGACACCTCACTTGATGTTGCGCGTTGCACAATGCAGATCTAAGGTCGCTTGAGTGTTTCCATTAATGGAGGTTGACGGTGATCGACAGAAGATGATGATGAAGCACCGAATTAGCGCATTTAGTAAGGTAATGCTTTAGCTAGCGTAGCTCGTCCATGCGTGCCGAATGAGGCCTTGTCTCTCCTTGAAACTCTCTTGATCTTCACTACCCAATTCGCCTGTGGAGCAGGACGTTGATTCCCATCCACCGCATTGTTCGAAAGATGAGTTCGTTTTGCGCTCAATGTGTTTGCGAGAATGCATCAACGAACTTGGAGGTGCAAGGCTTCTGCCAAGCGGCACGCCAAGATCGAGCCAGGCGGTCTCGCCAACCGTCAGTCTCAGTTGAGAGTATCCTGTCGCTCCTCAAACAAATTCTTATAACGAGATTCGCTCCACGATTTACGTGCTTGAATGCAGTCATGGTGATGGCGGTGGCAGCTTGCGGTGGCAATGATCGAAGAAAAATCTTGCAGGGCAGCTGAAGATGACAAGGAAGAAGACAAACAGTAGCGAGAAAAAGGAAAGACAAGAAAAATTAAAGAAAAAAATTTAAAAAAATTGAAATATTTCTACAAAGTTATTTTACTTTAATTTTTAAAAAATTTTATATTGGACAACCGGCATTAACTCGATTTTCACGTTAATCTATTTTGCCAAAATTAAATAAAAAAATTTATTAAAAAATTTTCAAAAATTTTAAGATTAAAATAATAAAATTGAAAAGTATAAAATTAAAGAAAATTGCTTGAAGTTGTTTTTGGACAGATATAAAAATAAACAAAGTGGACATCCACAGCAACTTTTTGCTAGTAAATTTGCTTATCAATAGTCAAAATTTAATACGAGCGATCCATCGAATAGCTTAAAAAAGACCTAAATCATAAGGAAGAAAGAGGAGATGGGTATGAACTGTGGAGCTTAGTAATCTCACCTAAAACCTTAACCGTTCGCCAATCTATTCCTTGAGAAGCTAAAAACCTAGTGGAAGACTCGCGTAAGAAGTCACTAGCCAATATGTAAAAAATATATATATAAAAAGACCGTTGTCGACTACCTTTATCGAGACAAGAATGGTGGACTTGTAAACAATTGACAGAAAGGAGGCATTCTGTATTTTATTTTATTGACCAATCACCATCACCAAGTTTTGGGCAAATGGGCAAACAGTGGATGAGTCTCCATCATTTCGTCCACCACTAAAGGACAAACATACATCCATTACGTAGTCATATTATTGATTTATACGTTGCCTAGCAGTTTTTTGATAAAGCTTCACTCATTGACATATTAGACATGGGTTCACAGATTTTTCGATAGGACGGCCCTTAAATCATCAATAGAAAACTCAGTTTTAAGGAAAATTTGAAGTTGTCTAATTTTTTGGCAGCCATATGTGTTAGATTAGAATGTCAAATAATTCACTAAATCCCGTATATTGTTTATGACTATTTAAAAAGGTTATGACTAATTTCTAAAAAAAAAAAATTGCTTGACTAATTAAAGTTATGAGGGACGTTCTCTTTCTCATTAAATTGATAAGGACCTTTTGCATATTAACTAACTAGTTTATGAGGAATAAATGCATCTAAAAGAAATACGGAAAATGTATTACTTTATTTATAGGGGCACAAATGGGGATATCCATTTATCTAGATTCTCATAATATATCCTACAAACCTTATAAATTGATCTCATGATGTTAGCATGTGTCAGCGGCTTTGAAACCACAAAACATCTTGGGATTCAAATGCGCAATCTCTAGTTTCAAAATTAGAAATCCTTCAGTGCCCCAACCAATAGCAACACTACTTGGTTTAAGTAACCATATCTTTTTATTGTAAAAATAAGTTTATTTTGCATCATTTGTCACTCTTTAAGAAAATGACAATGTTAACAGGAAATTATCATGTTATTACTATCCAATAATTTGCAAGAGAGATATGTTAAGCAAGTATAAAGTTTTTAGTGTAAAGAATAAGTGTATTATGCATTTTGCACAATTTTTCAAAAAAAGATGTATTATGCATTTTGCACAGTTTTTCAAGAAAAGATAGTCTCTAGTTAAATGGTATGGGTTTGCTTCTTTTGGTGATTGATTGGCACATAATCAACGCGGATGGAACTCCATTGCAATGTTTTTATATAGAGCCGATGGCATATTTGCTATATTGTAATGATAGTGACGTGTGGATGCACATAAATATAAGATGAGTGACACAATGCATGTGAATATCAGATTACTTGTTTCATTTGTAATGGGTTGCAGAGAGACAAAGAGCAAAATTATCTAACGCAAAAGTGCATGGTCTTCTCAGAATGATTCAATATTCACAAGGGATTTCTTCAAAATTATCTAATGCAGTAATTAGTTTATTTATTTCCATCATTATCATGCCTTTGACTGGTGGGTTAAAAATGTGGACATGATCAATATGCAAATTTAGCTTAAAAAAGCAATGTGCTTGCTCGATTTTTCTATTTACAACGTAACCTTAGTTAAGACTTTAACTAAACATCAATCAATTTCGTTGGAAGCTAAATATTTGGTAGGAGACTCCAAGTCTTCCACTAGCCAAAAGGAAAAATAAAGAAAGACTGTTGTCGGTAGCCTCAATCATGACAACAATGTGGACCAATGTCTAAGTTCCCATCCCTTCCTCCCCTACTAACGGACAAACATTGATTAGGTACAGCTTGAAGGTACAGGTCCTTCCTTGCGTTGGTCCTTGAAATCCCATTGAAAGCATAGAAGTAGCATCACAATTAAGCTAATTACTAGATTATAATGTCAATTATGATTGTTAGCTTAGAAGTAACTTCAATTATAAAAGTTAGTTTAGAACTTCTAAAGAAGTTAATCCTTTGCCATTCTTCATTATCATTTTAAATTAATTACTTTACTGAATACTGCTACTATTTATATGACAAAATTAATATTAGAAATGATTGCGAGACCCGACTAACATTGTTTCATGGTCTCTTATTCTGATTGTAGTTTCCCCTTATTTTTAAAATGCTTGGATCTATTTGGATTCTTTAATTTTAGCATTTATTTTTCAAAAATGGCAGTTACCAATAATTGATTTTTAAAAACTTTCTTAATACATAGTTATAGGCAAGGAGAATTATATGGTTTTTCATAATTTACAAACCTAAGTTTTTTTTGTCCATTTTTAATTTTTTTCAGCGAAAGCAAAAGGAAGAAAAAATGTTACTTAATATAAGTGTAAGCAAATAAAATGAGAAGTCGGCAAATGTAATGATGGAACATTGTGTGGAATCTTTAGAATCACTCTTGCATATTCCTATTTCATGACAATCATTTTGAAAAAAGGTCCATCTTATACCAAATGCCACTGTGCCATGTGAATCTCGTTAGAAGTGGACATTTCACAAATTACAAATCGCAATGATTTAAGGCTTTAAAACATGATATGGTAACACATAACACTCTCTAATTAGTACATTCTGACTTATTTCTTTACGCAAAACAAAACGCAATAAACCGAAAAACGTTCCAACACATTGCCCAACTTATTCTCATCCAACTTCTGCCATTTACGTCCCTTCTTTGCTGGCTTGCTCAACTGGAACACTGGGTGCCTCCACAGCTTCCTCATCCTTTTCTCAAACTCTGCCATAGTTGTTTGATTAGAATGTCAAATTACTGCTAAATCCTTTATATTTATTCTAACTATTTGAAAAGGTTATGACTAATTTCTAACAAAGAAAATTCTATGACTAACGAAAGTTATAAGTAATGTTGTCTTTATTGCAAAGTAGATAAGGGTCTTTTGATATAAAGTTTATGAGGAAGAAGTGCACAAAAAAAAATTACTATGTAAAGTTAGCATTTTTTTGTAACCTAGGGCACAAATGTGAACATCCGTCTATCAAGAAGCCCATAAAAAATATAGAAATAATACTATAATTAAGCTAGTTGAACAAGAAAAAGATTGACGCCTTTTTTCAAAAATGGTATCAGAAATAATTGTAAAACGTATAGTGGCCGTGTCATTGATTTGAATATTCAACATCAATTTTGGAAAAAATTATACTTATTGACATGTTAATCTTGGGCTTAACTTGGACCCCTACATCTTCCTATTGACAAAGAACTTCTCATTTCAATAATGAGATGCCATTACCTAACCTTGCTATTTAAATTAGTCATTCTCATCCATAGTGCCAAAAAGATGAAAAGATGACAAATCTAGAAGAGAATAAAAAAGGAAACAAAAACCCATTTCTAGACAAGAAGTGGCCTATCTGAATAAAAACCGAAATCAAAATCACGACCAAAACTCGCGGTAACATCCAGCAAAGTACCAAAAATGTGCCAAGAAGAACAGTTTTCCATTGAAATTAAGACTAAACCAATTTCTTAACTCAATTGTGATGAAGAAATTATCCAATGGATCAAACTCTAATTTAGGTGGTCTTATTCCAATCCAACATTGATGCGCATTACATGAGGTTGCGCAATGCAGATCCAAAGTCGCTCGACTGTTTCCATTAATGGAGGTTGACGGTGATCGACAGATGATGATGATGATGATGAAGCACCGAATTAGCGCATTTAGTAAGGTAATTCTTTAGCTAGCGTAGCTCGTCCATGCGTGCCAAATGAGGCCGTGTCTCTTCTTCAAACTCTCTTGATCTTCACTACCCAATTCGCCTGTGGAGCAGGACCTTGATTCCCATCCACCGCATTGTTCGAAAGATGAGTTCGTTTTGCGCTCAATGTGTTTGCGAGAATGCATCAACGAACTTGGAGGTGCAAGACTTTTGCCAAGCGGCACGCCAAGATCGAGCCAGGCAGTCTCGCCAACCGTCAGTCTCAGTTGAGAGTATCTTCTGGCTCCCCAAACAAATTCTTATAACGAGATTCGCTCCACGATTTACGTGCTTAAATGCAGTCATGGTGATGGCGGTGGCAGGCTGGCAGCTTGCGGTCAAATATCTTGCGCGGCATTTGAAAATGACAAGGAAGAAGACAAACAGTAGCGAGAAAAAGGAAGGCAAGACAAATTAAAGAAAAAAAATTGAAATATTTACAATACCAAGTTATTTTACTGCAATTGTTTTATTTTATATAGTACAAGAAGCACTAACTCGGTCTTCGCATTAACCTATTTTTTTTCAAAATTAAATAAAAAAATTATCAAAAAATTTAAGATTAAAATAGCGAAATTGAAAAGTATTAAACTAAAGAAAACTGCCTCAAGTGTTATTGGGCAGATATAAAAATAAACAAAGTGGACGTCCATAGCAACTTTTTGCTTGTAAATCTGCTTATCAATAGCCGAGATTTAATACCAGCGATCCATCGAATAGAGCCTTAAAAAAGACCTAAATCATAAGGAAGAAAGAGGAGATGGGTACGAACTGTGGAGCTTACTAATCTAACCTTAGTTAAGGCCTTAACCGTACGCCAATCTACTCCTTGAGAAGCCAAAAACTTAGTGGTAGACCCCTGTAAGTCGTCACTCTATATATATATATAAAGACCGTTGTCGGCCACCTTTATCGAGACAAGGATGGTGGACTTGTAAACAATTGACAGCATGACATTCTGTATTTTGTTTTATTGACCAATCACCATCACCAATGGTTTAGTCTCCGTCCTTTCCTGCCCACCCACGTTAATGGGCAAACATTGGATAAGTCTCCATCATTTCGTCCACCGCTAAAGGACCAACATCGATTACGTTGTCATATTGTTGATTTATACTGCCTAGCAGCTTTTTGATAAAGCTCCACTCATTGACGTATTAGACCTGGGTTCACAGATTTTTCGATAGGAAGCCCTCTAAAATCGTCAATAGAAAACTCAGTTTTAAGGAAAAATTGAAGTTGTCTAATTTCTTGGCAGCCATATGTGTTAGATTAGAATGTCAAATAATTCACTACATCCCGTATATTGTTTATGACTATTTAAAAAGGTTATGACTAATTTCTAATGAAAAATGCTTGACTAATTAAAGTTACGAGGGACGTTCTCTTTCTAATTAAATTAATAAGGACCTTTTGCATAACAACTAACTAGTTTATGAGGAATAAGTGCATCTAAAAGAAATACGGAGAATATAGGGGCACAAACGTGGAGATCCATTTATCTAGATGCTCGTAATATATCCTACAAACCTTATAAATTGATCTCATGATGTTAGCATGTGTCGGTGGCTTTGAAACCATAAAACATCTTGGGATTCAAATGCACAATCTCTAGTTTCAAAGTTGGAAATCCTTTAGTGCCCCAACCAATAGCAACACTACTTGGTTTAAGTAACCATATCTTTTTATTGTAAAAATAAGTTTATATTGCATCATTTGTCATTCTTTAAGAAAATGACAATGTTAATAGGAAATTATCATGTTATTACTATCCACCAATTTGCAAGAGAGATATGTTAAGCAAGTATAAAGTTTTTAGTGTAAAGAATAAGTGTATTATGCATTTTGCACAGTTTTTCAAGAAAAGATAGTCTCTAGTTAAATGGTATGGGTTTGCTTCTTTTGGTGATTGATTGGCACATAATCAACGCGGATGGAACTCCATTGCAATGTTTTCTATATAGAGCCAATGGCATCTTTGCTATATTGTAATGATTGTGACATGCGAATGCACATAAATATAAGATGAGTGCCACAATGCATGTGAATATCACATTACTTGTTTCATTTGTAATGGGTTAGAGAAAAGTGTAGAGAGACAAAGGGCAAAATTATCTAACGCAGTAATTAGTGACGTCACATGGTCTTCTCATGCTTTGAATGATTCAATATTCACATTTCATGGGATTTCTTCATTAATTGAGACATCGTCTAATGGCTTAGTTTATTTTAAGTAAGAGTTTATTTATTTCCATCATTATCATGCCTTTGACTGGTGGGTTAAAAATGTGGACATGATCAATACGCGAATTTAGCTTAAGAAAATGTGCTTGCTCGATTTTTCTATTTACAACGTAACCTTAGTTAAAACTTTAACTAAACATCAATCAATTTCGTTGGAAACTAAATATTTGGTAGGAGACTCCAAGTCTTCCACTTGCCAAAAGGAAAAATAAAGAAAGACCGTTGTCGGTAGCCTCAATCATGACAGCAAGGTGGACCAAAGTCTAAGTTGCCGTCCCTTCCTCCCCTACTAACGGACAAAAATTGATTGGGCTAATGGACAAACATTGATTAGGTACAGAGACTCCTATATCCGTTTTTTGTGTTGGTCCTTGAAATCCCATTGAAAGCATAGTAGTAGCATTACAATTAAGCTGATACTAGATTAGAATGTCAATTATGCTTGTTAGGTTAAAAGTAATTTCAATTATAAAAGTTAGATTAGAACTTCTAAAGAAGTTAATCCTTTGCCATTCTTCATTAACATTTTAAATTAGTTTACTTTATTGAATATTGCTACTCTTTACATGAAAAAAATTAATATTAGAATCGATGGTGAGCCCCGACAAACACTCTTTCACGGTCTCTCATTTTGATTGTAGTTTCTCCTTTTTTAAGATGCTCAGATCTGTTTGGATTCTTTAATTTTAGCATTTATTTTTCAAAAATTGCAGTTACCAATAATTGAGGTTTAAAACTTTCTTAATACACAATTATTGGCAAGGAGAATCATATGGTTTTTCATAATTTACAAACCTAACTTTTTTTCATTTTTAATTTTTTTGAGGGAAAGCAAAAGGCAGAAAAAATGTACTTAATACAAGTGTAAGCAAATAGAATGAGAAGTCGAAAAAGTAATGATGGAACGTCGTGTGGAATCATTTAGAATCACTCTTACATATTCATATTTCATGACAATCATTTTGATAAAAGTCGTCCAACTGATGCCTATTGCCACTGTGCCACGTGAATCTCATTAGAAGTGGACAATTCACAAATTACAAAGCCACAATGATTTGAGGCTTTATAATATGGTATGGAATCCTATACAGAACACTCACAGTTACATACAGCTCCTCTAATGAGTGCATTCCGACTTATGCAAGAACAAAAGACAATGAAAAACGTCTAAATAGTGGCTTATGGCGAGGCTTGACGGTGCTACCAAGCACCAGAGGGTCGTGTAATATCCGAAGGGTGATCTCTCGCAGTTTCTCGATCATCACAAAAAAAAAAAAAAAAAAAAAAAAAAAAAAAAAAAAAAAGCAATGAAAAACGTTCCAACAATTACATCCCATGAACTTGGCGTCTTCTTCGCCAGCTTGCTTCACTGGAACACCGGGTGCCGCCACAGCTTCCTCACTCCTTTTCTCAAATTCTTAGATCGTTTTTTAATTAAAATGTCAAATTACTGCTAAATCCTTATATTTATTCTAACCATTTGAAAAGGTTATGACTAATTTCTAACAAGGAAAATTCTATGACTAACGAAAGTTATGAGTGATTTTCTCTTCGCAGTAGAATTGATAATAAAGTTTATGAGCAAGAAGTGCACGCAAAAAAATTACTATATAAAGTTAGCATTTTTATTTTAATTTTTTGTAACCTAGGGCACAAACGTGAACATCCATCTATCAAGAAGCCCATGAAAAATTATAAAAATAATGCTATAATTAAGCTAGTTGAACAAGAAAAAGATTAACGTTTTTATTTTCAAAATGGTATCTAGATCGAATAATTTTAAAACATATAGTGGATGTGTCATTGATTTAAATAGTCAATAGCAATTTTGGATAATATTCTACTTATTGACATGTTAGTCTTGGACTTAACTTGGACCCTTATTTCCTATTGACAAAGAACTACTCATTACAATAATGAGATGCCATTACCTAACCTTGTTATTTAAATGAGTCATCCTATTCCATAGTGCCAAGAAGATGACAAACCTACAGAAGAGAACAACCCGTCCCTAGATATGGCCAATCTGAATAAAACACCGAAACCAAAATCACGACCAAAACTCGCGGTAACACTCGGCAAATGTGCCAAGAAGAACGGTTTTCCATTTAAATTAAGACTCCTAGGTTGTCTTTATTTCAATCCAACATTGACAAGAATAAAACGAGACAAAAACCAGCAAATGGCCCATCTCTTGTTTTATCGCCACCACGAAGAGATTTTTCAATTTTTTTTCATTATCCTGACACGACAGTTTATATTTAATGTAAAGATTATGACAAGTAATCCAATCAGGGAATACTCGCGTGACATCACAAATCGACATACGCGTTGCCGAAAGCCTTACAATAAAAGTTTATCTATTTACTTATTTATTTTTGTTTTTGTTTGAGAGGGCCTTGATCGGATGCTATTGCTGGACCACCTTCTTGACCTGGGGCTGCTACATCTCCAGTGTACCTAGAGTTCAATTATAATTGCTAGCACCTACAATGTCATGATCATACCAGCTGTTGATGTCCACTTGCTGAATATTCCTTTCCATTTATATAGTATTTATAATATAATTCAATAGATCGCAAGAGTAATACACATTAGCATCACATATTAGAAAAGGATGTTAGCCGGCAATTTCTTTCATCTTCGAGTACTTTCAAAAGGATAGATTTATACTTGGATTTCTACGACCTCAAATCATTACCATATGGCTCTTTAGAACTAGCAATCAAATGATTTAGAATCTTAACAAAGACCGAAACCACAAAAAAGAAAGGAGATGTGTATGAATTATGTAGCTTGGTAATCTCATCCTTCACTAAGCACCAATCAATTGCTTGCGAAGTTGAAAACGTAGTGGCAGACTACTCCAAGTCATTGTCTACAGATATAAACTAAAGAATGATTACTTCTCAATCATAGAGTGATTTCTTTTCATTATAAATTTTAAATTGGAGTTCCATCAAGTGGCCTATAAAAATCAAGAACAATTTTTTTTTTTTTTTGGTAGAAGGTAAGAAATATATTAAGAAGAGCCAAATGTACAAAAAGATTTCGACACCAGTAACTTGCACTCCAAATGTAGTAACAAAAGAAGTGGAAGGGTGACGAGATGCAAAAGCCGCAGAGGCGGCACAACAACTACAACAACAACGCCAAACTAAGCACGGCTAGCTCGACCGGCTATCAAACAGAGACAAAAGCAAAGAGGAGGCCAGCGTCAGATCAAGGACCTACGGGTCCCCATTGAAAATAATCGAGTCTAGGCTCCAACTCTCTGCAACCTTCTGTTTCGAAATTGTCATCGACGTTCCGAAGGTGATAGCCATGTCTCGGACCACTTTGAAGAGGTGGTTCTTGATGGCCGGAATTGAGAGAGGCTGGTCTCTAAAGATGATGTCATTCCTATTTTTCCAAATGATGTGACACAACACGCCAAAGGAAAAACGGGCTATGCACTTATAGAAATCTTTCCCCATCAAATAGGTAGTTGCCCATCTGAAATTTTCCCCCCAACCTCTGTTGCGCCAGGGTAAATTGCATCTGGATGCCCAAAAGAAAGCAACGCTAGCCGTGACACAGCAGTCAAAAAATAAGTGGTCAAGAGAGTCAGGCACATTCTTGCAAAACGCACAGGCAGCATTCCCAATTATACCATAGGCCAGAAGGAGGTCTTGGGTTGGAAGCCTACGCTTGGCCATGAGCCAAAGATTGAGTTGATATCGAGGCACTATGGCGTTGTCCCATACAAAGGAGTACCAGTGGACCTACGTCCTCTTCTTCCTGATGAAGTTCCACGTCGATGCCATAGTGAATTGGCCCGAAGAGCTTTCTCGCCAACAGCAACGATCCGGGTCATTCATCAGGCTCGGAAGAGGTTGCCCCCACGATTGAAGCACCAACCCGAGAGCTTGGCCAGCCGAGAAGAGGTCGCAAATGAAGCTTGTCTAGAGAGCCCCGAGCTATAGATAAGAGAATCTGAGAAGAACAGGTTCAAGGGCCCTCTAGGGTGCCAGTTGTCAAACCATAGAGAGGTTGTTTGGCCATCGCCAATTTTCCAGTAGAAGGCCATCCCGAAATTCCTTCTTAGGGTCAACAAGCTCTTCCGGCCCAGGGATCAGATGTTGGCTTCCTAGCAACCCAAAAATTCTTGTTTTTTAAGAACGTGGAGTGAACCCATCTACACCATAGCGCTTCCTTGTCGGAAAACAAGATCCAAATATGCTTTAGCATGGAAGCTTTATTGCAATCTTGGAGCCTCCTAACACCTAGCCCTCCTTCATCCTTTGGAATGCAAACTTCATCCCAGGCTACCTTAGTACCACCCCTGCCTAGGTTCGGACCTTTCCATAGGAATTGTCTAAATATTTTCTCTATCTGTTCCATCACAGCTGTAGGTAAAACAAAGACACTAGCCTAGTAGGCTTGTATAGCATGAAGCCCCGACTCCGATAAGCTGAAGCCGACCAGCAATAGAGAGGAATCGGTGGGTCCAAGACTGAACCCTTGCAGTGATGCGATTGACCAGGGTACAACAGTCTGCTTTATTGATCCTTGAAGTGATAATGGGAATCCCCAGGTACCGAACTGGCAGGCTTCCTTCTCGAAAGCCCAACTCCAAAAGAATATTATTCCTTAGGGAGGGATTGCCACCCGCCAATAAAATTTCACTCTTGCACGAGTTAGGACAAAGGCCACTCCAAGAAGAAAATATATTTAGAGCTTCCTTAAGGAGAGTCGCCGTAGGAAGGTGCGCCTCACAAAAAAGGAAGACATCATCTGCAAAAAAGAGATGTGAAAGACCCACTGCCTTGCACCTCTAGAAGAACTTGAAATCAGGCCGCGAGGAGTGCTTAAGAATGATCCCCGAGAGCACTTCCATGACCATAGTGAAAATGTAAGGAGAGATGGGATCACCTTGGCGAAGACCTCGACCGCCGCAAAAAACCCGTGGAGCTCTCCATTCAAAGCAATTGAGAATTTAGGGAGTGCGAACACACGTCATAATTAGACTAGTGACGAGTGAGGGAAGCCAAAGGCCAGCATCACATTCTCAAGGAAGCCCCAATCCACGGTATCATAGGCTTTCCTGAAGTCCACCTTTATCGCACATTTAGGTAGATAAGGCTCAAGGTGGAAGCTAGAGAATAGTTCTTGAGCCAGCAATATATTGTCCCTAATTCGTCTACCTTTTATAAAAGCGGTCTGAAAAGGGCCTATCGTGTTCTTCAAAGTTAGGGCCACCCGATTAGCTAGCACTTTTGTAATACACTTGTAGATAGTGTTGCAGAGGCGATAGGCCTATAATCCTCCACGTAAGTGGCGTTGAGCACTTTCGGGAACCATTACCAAGATGGTATTGTTAACCTCCCTCAAGAGTTTTCCGGAGTTGAAGAAATCCAACACTGCCAGTCGTTACTAAAGGACCAATTGTGCCCAGTTTTCTTTGAAAAACTCCGCCTGTGAAGCCTTCCGGCCCAGGAGCCTTTCCCTTAGGCAAAGAGAAGATAGTGTTCCGGATCTCCATCTCTCAGAATCGGTTGAGCAAGAAGTGCAGCCTGATCAACCGAAAGTGGATGTTGAATAACCTCCCTCAAGTCCTCTAACGAAAGTCTAATAATCTCCCCTTGCGGCATCAAGAGGTCCTCAAAGAACTCTACAAACCTTCGTTGCACCAGCCGTGGTTCCGTCACTATGTTCCCCAAAGAGTCGAGGACGGAGAGGACTCTGTTCCTCAACTGTCTTTTGTTGACATATTGATGGAAGAATTTGGTATTTCGGTCTCCCTCCCCGAGCCATCGACCTGGACTTTTGCACGAAGAATGACTCCTTCGAGGAGCGCAACTCTCGCAAAGATACACCTCTGGCTTTCCTCCACCTCAGCAAGGTTAGCAGAGAAGGGATTTTAGCTGTAATTCTGCTGGCGTGGCCTCCATCATCTTCCGCGCATTAAGAGTTCTAGCAGATATATTAGAGAAGGAATCTCTGTTGAGCTGCTTGAGCCGATATTTGAGAGCCTTGAGTTTAGAGACAAGCTTATACATAGGGACACCACTCCCCGGCGCATCCACACTTGTGAGACAATTTCATTGAACTCCGGGTGCTTCATCCAAAAGTCGAAGAACTTGAAGGGCTTCCTTCGATGAGTCGGATTAAGTACCTTCACCACCATAGGCGAGTGGTCCGAGATTCCAGGAGCAAGGAAGGAGGCTTCTGAGTAAGATAGATCCGAGCTCCACTTGGCATTCACTAGAACCCTGTCAATCTTCCTTGCTTTCCTAGAATGCCCTGAAGACGTAGTCCAAGTGTATCTAAAACCAACGAACCTCAAGTCCTCCAGCTCAGCTTGCTCCAAGCACTGTCCAAACTCATTAAAACAAGGGAGCCAATCTTCGGAGCCACCGACCCGGTCCGATGGATGCTTAATAGCATTGAAGTCCCCCAAGACAAGCCAAGGAGTGTCTCGGAGATGGGTGCTTTTCATGATAATGTCTTCCCACAGCGGTCTCCTCAGCGAAAAAGAGTGATCTCCATAAATAAAAGAAACACAGCAAGTACAAGCTATTAAAGTAAGAAAATGATTCGCCTTGGATTATCACTTGTCTGATAAGAACTTTCTACAGCTCGTCTTTACCAATATATCAAAATGTAATTAAGAGCACAAATGGACAAGCACAGATTACACCCACACATGCACGTGATGAGTAGCATCTTTAGTGTTTTTCATAATAACGATATTTTCATCAATATTTGTATATGGGGTCTTGTGGGAGTCAACACGGAAGTGATCACACTTTGAAATGTATATGACACTTTCAATCAAAATATAATTAATAAGATGATTCGACTTCAAATCACGGCTCATATACAATTTTTCAACATCCATATAACAAATGTAATTAACAAAGAGAATAAACGGGCAGAGACAGGCTGGACTCACGTGACATGGAGTTCTATCTAGAGGTGACAATATGTCTCCGGAATCCTTTTGAACTCAATTTTGCGCAACAGGTTCCATATCTTCAAATTTTAAAAACTGGTCGAAATGAGAGTAAAAAATCAAAGCCAGCTCCATCTGCATTTATGTGGGTTTGGACCAGACTCATGTTCAACTTGTTGTAAGCCTAGTAATATGAGCAAATAAATTTTTACTACTATCTTGGGGGAGATCTCATTTCAGTGGGGAAAAATATTTAAAAAGTTATAAACACATTGCATTGATACCAATCAATCCTAAACCTTTTTATTGGATTAATTTAGTTATAAAAATTTTCATATTAATATCAATTTAGTTCATCGACCAATTTAGGCTTGAAATTCTTGACGTGGACTCTAGTTGTTCTTGTCAATGTAAAGACTTAATTTGATCAATTCAATAAGTTTTAGAACTTAATTTCATTTTTTGAAAGTTTTATAACTTAATTACACTTTCGAATAAGTTTTATGACTTAATTATACCTTTTGATAATTTTAGGATATTTGTTCTTTCGTAATAAGTTTTAGAACTTCCAATGTACTTATCCTATCTTTTTTTATTAAAAAGAATAACTTTTTTTACATTTTGTACAGTTTCGTAAGAAAATATGAGAGATTTATGGAATATTTGACAATTATTTTAAATCAAAATTTAGAAGGTAAAAGATTCAGTGGTTACTTACGTATCTTTCTAAATATATATACAAGTTTTCATATGGGATTTTCTTTGTAAACATGTGAGGTTGAATTGGTCATTGGTTTTCTCAATCAATAGTATAGATTGATATTCCAAAGCGTATTATTACAGCAATGTCATGTTTAAACTATAGTCTGCATCGGTCTTCAAGGTATATTTTACCAAAACTTTATTTAATCTTCTAAGCAATATCTCATGCTTTTTTCAATTTCATGCCAATTTTACCGGAAAAGTATTAAAAAGTCCTAAACGTTTTACATTTGTGACAGTTTAGTCCTAAACCTTTTATTACTGTCAATTTAGTTCTAAATATTTTCACTTGGTGCCAATTCAGTTATTTCCGGCTAATTTTGGCCGGATTTTGCTGATTGACGTAGGTCGGCTGGCGCGACATGATCGATGCTAATATGGACAACTTTTAAATCGTGAAATGTGGATCATCTTACTAAGTAGGACATTTAGTTTGCTTAAACTTTTTGTTGTTTGTCAAGCCCTCTTTGTTTTTTGTTTCTTTGTACTTTTTAAGGTATTTTTTTTCCTATTATGCTTTAAGATTCATTCTAATTATAATCAAATGAAAGATTCCCCAGTCCATATTATTGTACCCGATTCCAAGGATTAGATTTTGGTAGAAAAACTTCTGCCAAGTGCCTAGAGGTCCTTTTCCATATACCAAAGAGTATGTACTTGTAAGATACTCTTGCCTTTTTAGTGTACCAAAGAACGCAAATATATACTACCAAAGGCTTGTTTGAAAATCGAATGACACCATATACCGATCTATAGTGCAGTTTATTTATAAATGTAAATAGATTACCAATGCATAGATAGCAATACCTTTTTCTTGGCCACATGCCGTCACAAGATTTAATTCACTTATTGCTAGGTGACCATGTGCACAAAGTCGAATTATGATGTAACAAAAGGGTTCGTTGTCCTTCAATTTTTAAGGTAAATCAAGCATGAAGGGCATGGTTTCTTGTTCCTATTTGCCAATTTTAATAGAAGAAAACTCTTGTTAGATAGTAAAGAGTGGTGGCAAATATTTTTCAAGAAAGTGGTCACAATTGAGAGATCAATTTACACAGTGCTATTTGTGTTGCATACCAAGGCAAAAGTACATGTGGACCCTTGGAATTTCCGGAGTACTCAAGAAACTACATGATTTTTATAAGTAACTAGTACATGATTGTGATAAATAGCATCTAATATCTTTCATACTATTAATACTTTCATCAATATTTGTATGTAGAGCTTGTCTAAATCAAAACTAGGTACGATTAGAATTTTGAAACATATGTGACCCCTTCAATGATTGTTTGCAATATCTAGTTAATATGACAATGCTAGCACTGAGCAATATAAGTTTTATGTTCTAAACGCATAGTGAATTAGGACTTTGTCATGCTACTAGATGTTATATATATTTCAAAACGGTTATATTTTGTTTGATGTCACAAGAGACTCACAATATTCAAAACTTGATATTAATCTGGATAAACTGAAAGTTATTAGCTGAGCATCCTCACTAGTACTAGTGATTTAATGACTTAGAACCTTAACAAAGACCCAAATCACAAGATAAAAGAGGAGATAAGTATAAATTATGCAGCTCGATCATCTCACTTTGGTTAAGGCCTTAACTAAGCGCCAGTCAATTCCTTGGGAAGCGAGACCCTTGGTGGGCATTGCTCCAAGTCATCACTGGCCAAAAATAACAATAAAATATGACCACTCTCCGTCTTCTCGATCAAGAGAACAATCGTCGACTTAAATTGACTTCTTTGCTTGATTTCTTCGCATTATTAAATTTAAATGGCAACCCATCAAGTGGCTTAAAAAAAAAAAAGATTACCAGCTGTCAAAGTACGAAAATGATTCGACTTAGATCATCACTTGTTTAATAAGTATTTTTTATAATCTATCATTATTGACATGATAATATGTAATTAAGAGAACAAATACACAAGGACAGTTTATGCCCATACACGCATGTGATTAGTAGCATCTTTAATTGTTTTCACAATATTAATATTTCCATCGATATTTGTGTGAGGAGGCTTGTGGGGAATCAATACAAGGTGACGATTAGAATAAGAATGTTTATTAAACCTTCAAAGAAGATGTAATTAATAAATTATTCAACTTTAAATCAGTGCTTGTCTGCTTTATACAGTCTGTCATCATAGATATAACAAATGTAATTAATAAAGAGAACAAACGGGCAAGATCAGGCCATATTCACGTGACTTGTATATCTAGAGGCGACAATTTGTATAGAAACCCATTTTCCAAATGTTAGTGTCATAGGTTGTGTATGGATCACTTAAAATTTTAAAACCATTTGAAATAAGTTTAAAATGGCAAAACACAACTTTACGTGAGTCTTTTTGGATTTGCATCATATCCATATTCAACCCATCTTGAGTTTAGTAAAATGAACAAATGCTATATTACGACTATAATGCGGAATGTCTCCTTTTGATGCCCCCAATACTGTTTAATTGGCAGTTGAAGATGGTAATAGTAGTATGATTCGCTAGATTATATAGCAATTGTCTTCTTGTTCATTTGTGTGAGGGGGCTTGTGGGAAAAAATTGAAGTTCAATTTTCGAAATGGTATATAGATTGAAACAGCTCTTAATCATAAAATGGCCTTGTTTTCTGTTCTATATATTGCATAACAACTTTTGTTAAGTTCTACTTATTGATATATCAATACTTGGGCTAACAAACACCTTATATCTAATTAATGTTGTCCATTAGTTGAAAATAAGTCTTGACCTTTCTTGTATAATCTTTCAAAAAGAATAAGTTAATTTTACATTGTGTATCCTTTCTTAAGAAAATGACAATGTTAACGTACAACTATCATATTATTCTTCATATACAATAATTGGAAGATAGAGTAAGTATAATTTTTTTGATTGTGAAGAATAAGTGTAATTTGCATTCTGCACTATTTCCTTAAAAAAAATGTAATTTTATGTAATATTTGACAATTATTCTGAATTAGATATTAGAAGGTGAGAGAATTGCTGATCAATTCGGAATGTTTTTAAATATATGTATGGGTTTTTCATTGAGTTTTATTTGTAAAAATGTGAGGTTGAATTGCTCATTGGTTTTCTTAATCAATAGTGTGGTCTTTAACTTATATTTCATCGAACCTTTATTATAACTTCTATACAATGTCTCGCACTCTATTTCAATTCATACCAATATTTATCATAGGAATTGTAAAGCATGAAACGGTCAATATTTCTCTGTTTTGACATGAATGCCTATATAGTTTGTATGTGGCTAAGAAAAAGTATTGACAAACATTCAGGATATACTTGAGAATAATAACTAACTTGAAGTGGGAATGAAGGCAAAATACATTAAAACGAATGTTTGGAATAATATTTAAAAGCACAGTCTTAGATCTATACGTGCTATGCACGGACATCTTGCTATCAACGTGACCGAGTGCGTGGTATCCAATGACTTTGCTCTTCACGTGATTTTGTTTGTCATTATTGAATCATTTTTCTGAACCGTGAAATGCGGGTCATATTTGTGCCTTTTGAGGCATATTTTTTTCTTAAACTCTCTGATTTGAGGTTCATAATAATTGTAATCAGATGAAAGATTCCCTTTTGCATCATACTTTCCCCGATTCCAAGATTGGCTTTTGCTAGGAGCACTGCTGCCTAGTGCAAATGCACGAATGCCAATACTTTTGTCTTGGGTACATATGCCTTCCACGATATTTAATTCACTAATTGCTTGGTGACCATGTGCGCCAAGTTGGATTATGATGTAAAAAAAGGGTTCATCCTCCTTGGATACCCAAAAAAATAATAATAAAGGTAAATCAGGCATGAGGACGAAAGGGAAGGACACTCTTGCTAGAAAGCAAAGAGTCCCGCACAATTTTTTATGAGAGATCCAAGTGGGCTACAAACCTAAATGAAAAGCAAACGAGGTTGCACGAATGAAGATACCTTAAAACCAAAATTGGACCGTCATCTTAATTAAGTCTCCATAATAAGCCCACTTCATTTTAGGGCCTTTGAAATGTAGGTCAGCCCAATTCACTTTAGGTCACCGGTAGCACCATAAGACATCCCTAAGTTTTTATGGTTGATAACCAAACAATTGAACCATGGAAACAATGGCATGTTGCTTCATGTAAGAAATAACAAAGAAACAGTCAATTTTCAAAATGTTAAATCTAAATCCCAAAGCTCTCACACTTAGAAAGCCGTTGGGGCACATGGATAGTTATTGAACTCCACCAACTATTATTTGTCCGAACACATGAGAGTCACAATTTTCTTGTTTTCTTGGATATTTTTCTTGATGAATCCGTAAGGAAAAAATTTGGAATACACATGTTTGAACCACCAATTTATGACATTAGTATAAGCTGAGGAGAGAAGCACAAATGATATAGATTGCTAACTTGAGTAGCTTTAAGGAGCAATCTTTAACTGACCAACAAAAGCCATCGATCTTAACCTAGTTGCTTGTCACAATCTTTCTTACTGAAATTAGACGTCAAATATGCATTCAGAAGAGGTGGGAATGGGGCAGGGCTAATTCTCGGCGGAAGAAAGCCACCTGATGCAAGGCAAAGGTGCTCCTTGGATTAAGCTGAGAACTTTAAAGAAAATAACAGTCACATGTTTTCTTACACAAACCAATTCAACTTAGCAAAGCTAACTTAAAATATGAGGCAGTATAGGTAGCGTCAATAATGGAACTGGAGATATGCCAGTGATAAATTAAGCTCGAGATCTCAGCACGTCTCTTCGTAACGAGTTGGCTATATCACCAACTTGAAAAAAGTAATGCTCAATTCAAATTCGCTGGCTAATTCAAGAGTAGCGGGATGCCTTTACTATAGAGCCACAGATAACCAACTCAGGGCGACTCTGCATCTCGAATGTTTGATCTCTTATGTACTGAGATGTTTCGCTAATAAAGAGCGTGATGTGAGCAAGAAACATGGCTTATGAATTACTAGTGATGCCCCCTCGAGCTGGGTGGATGGATGGTTCCCTAGCTTCACCATCCATGACGAAGCGGTAAGGCCAAAACAGGTAACATGTCCAGAGGCTGGGAATGATCATGGTGAAAGCCAACACAAAAGAAAACCATGAGATTGGTTGCAGTTTGTGCATTAGTTGGTAAGGGGTGGACCTAAGAAAGTTGATCAATCAGCCGAAGCTGTTGCAGGATCATCTGCCGTATAGTTTCGTTTCTTTCTATTCTGCTCAAGCTACTGGTAAATGAGCAGCTTACCAGTCGGATACCATGAGAGGCAGTGCAGGTGTCGAGAATAATTTGAGGACAAAAGCTATAACGGCACGGAATTTAAAAATACAAAGAGAGGCAACAGGTGAGTTTAATTTTTCACAAAAAGACTTCTAAGATCCTAATCTTTCCAATAACGCTATGTCAAGTGAAGCAGATTACTCTCATCCATTTTCGACATAGACAAACACTCATCATTAATCTTCTCTTGAAGATTCTTCATTCTCTAAAGATTCACTCTCTCTCTCTCTCTCTCTCTCTAGCCTATACTAGTCGAATCTTCTCCTTCAACTTCTCCTTATGAGCCATCAACATCTTCTATTACTTCTTTCTTGTGACCAGAACTTTCAGGGTCTTTGCTGGAAGCGATGCACAATCAAGCATCAAAAGCAATGACTAAATGCCACAGCAGGATTTCCATTATGCTTTCAAAACAAAGCAGGATCCGATGTGAAACAGAAAATGAGCATCAACAGAATATCAGATTTTTTAGTTGAAAGATGAAAGAATATGAGCAATCGTTCAATCATAATACTGCAATTGCAAAACCTCTCTTGGTTGCTTGTGAATCTGAACCATATTACTCGAAGTTTTTCCGAATTGACATATTCAGGCATTGCCATCAATTTGCATATAATCAATTTAAACAATGCGCATAAAAATAGTTAGGAAAGAATAGTTTATGAAATGATTGGAAAGGGCCGGTATATATGTCTGCAATTGATATTGGCATGCTGTAATTTTGATTAAAAGTAGTATCTTTAGTTTTCCTATTTTATGCCCTCCCTTCACACTGACAATATTTCCCATCATTTGATTCATAATTCATTATTTATCATCTGACCAGGGAAACATTCGAGATGATCAAGATGTCCTTGTGAGGGCACACACGGGATGACGGGATGCAGCAGAAAGAAGTGGCTGGAAGCAGTGTGCTGCTCTACCTCCGAGGGCATGATGGAAGAGGAGCAGGTTAAGGCATATATCACATGCCTATAACATGCAAGACGATAGGCACGATACCATGGAAGCAAATGTGGAGCTTGGATTGCCCGTTGACCATAGAGAGTATGGAATTGGTGCTCAGGTATTTCTTCTTTAAAGTCAGAAACTATACTGATGTGAGAGGCAACTGTTGGAGAGATTGTACATCATTTTGTAGGACAACTAGAGGAAGCTGGTGACTAAAGCAGATCTTCAGGTTCTCATCTTAAAAAGACGAGATCTAATTACTCTAATGAATCGCTCCACCATTAATCTTTTTATAGCATTTGACGCATTTGTTTTAGTGCTTAACATATTGACCAATGCTGCAGATGTGGCGTGACCTGGGAATCAGAACTATGAGGCTGATGAAGTATGTGGGACTTGAAGGTTATGGCTTGATTATTGCTTAGAGTCCCTTCAGTAACTCCCATAATAAAGGAGAACAAGAGATACTTTGAGACAAAATGCTCCAAGATGGGGCACATCTATGGAGCGGGCAATCTCATCAGCAAAAACGGCAAACTGAGCAGTTCTGTTTCTTCGCATCTGGCTGTCTGACTCATAGGAACCGCTGGATGGTTTGACTGTTAATGATTAATTTGGGTGAAACAAGCAAATTCACTGGCGGTGTTGCTGCTTTATGTTTTAAAGCCCTATGGTCAAGAACATTGGGACACCTGCTGACCATGAGTTTTGGAAATTTTGTTGCGGTTCAGTTTTATAATTATTTTTCTAGCAATGTCATTCATCCATTTTGTCAAGAGAAAAGGTGAAAGACTAGCCCTCTAATTGAAACTTCTTTTTGTGTTATTGATGGATGGCAAGAATTATCCTTAATTCACCTTTCCGCGATTCTGTGCATTGATCTCTAGAGACCTCCCCATATTTCATGACCACAGAGTTGGTGCAGGACATTCTTTCTTTCCTCTTCTGTGGCCACCTCAATTGTGACAGATATTACTCTAAGGAAGATACTAGAGTCTGTTATAAATCAACTCTCCATGGGGGCAACAGATAAGGATTCATTTCGACCTTTTATTTTATCGATCCCATGCTAACCATGAGTTCGAACTTTGTTGAATAAAGATGCAATATGCAAGGAGGTTGGCAATGAGGCACGCATGTACCTGGAATTTTGGAAGATGGAATTTCCCTGTGTAATGTTCACTACTCTCCCAAAAAATCAGGAAATACATCAATGTTAAGTTAGTTGCAGTCGAAAGTTTTGCTTTCTTTGATCTGATAAATTAAACAAAACATAGTGAAGCAGAGGTTTTACTGTAGACCTACCAAAGTTGACAACCAAGTCTTGACATTCCTATGACTACAGAAGTCTCCTTCCTTCAGATAAGTTTCTTCTTTGAAATTCGGCTCAATTCACAGTGAAATTTTCTGAGCCATTTGTGGGAAGTACACTGGCCATAATCCGTTTGAGTATTTAGGAGTCGTGGTCAGCATATGTTGCGAAAAGCGAGCAATCAAATAATAAAATAGACAAAATAAAAAAATAAATTGGACACCAAATTTAGGAGTCGTGGTATGCATATATTGCGAAAACCTCGCAATTGAAGTCCTAAATAAAATAAACCTTTTAATACACCAAATTTCCGTGATTTTGCCGGCTGGCGCCGACGTGGACATCGGCCGGTAACTGCAGGCGACGTGGCAATTTTTATGATTTTTCGAATTTTTTTTATTATTTTTTATTATTTTTTCTTTTTTTCTTTTCTTTTTCCTTTTCTTTTCTGCTTTTTTCTTCATGGTTGCCGGTGAGCCTCCGGTGAGGCTCACCGACCACCGGGCGAGGGCCGCGAAGCCCTCGCCGGCCTCTAGCCGCCGTCCACAGGAAAGCAACATGAGGCCATTCTACTATCGCCGGGCGGAGGCGAGGGCCGCGAAGCCCTCGCCAGCCCACCGGCGAGGGTCGTGACCCTTACTCGGCCTCGCCCGGCCTTGCCGGCGAGTCCCCGGCGCCTTCTCCGCTGTCGACCCCGGAGCTTCTCGACCTCGTCACCGCCGCCCTCACCTCCACGACTCACGCCGCCGCTCCTCCGCCCGATCTTCGCCTTCGAAACCCTAGCCCGCCGCCCCAACACCCTCCTCTCCTTCTTTCGAGGCTAGCCTCGCCCGCGCCCCGGGCGAGGCCGAGCGAGGGTCTCAACCTCGCCGGCGGCTGGCGAGCCTTCGCAGCCCTCGCCTCTACCCTGGCGATGGTCGCCATGGCCTCGCCAGCCGTGGGCGAGGCTAGCCTCGCCCAGATCTGGGCGAAGCCGCCTCGCCGGCGGCCGGGAGAGGCCGGGCGAGGGCTGCGACTCTCGTTGGCGACAGGTGAGGGCTTTGCGACCCTCGCCCGGTGGCGGCGAGCCTCACCGGAGGCTCGCCGGCAATAGTGAAGAAGAAAGTAGAAAGAAAAGGAAAAAGAAAAAAATCAATAAAAATTTAATAAAAATTTCGAAAAAATCATAAAAATTGCCACGTCACCGGCCAACGCCCACGTCGGCACTGGCCGGCCAAAATTGGCCGGATAGACTAAATTAATCCAATTGAAAAGTTTAGGACTGAATTTGTCCAATTGAAAAGTTTAGGACTGAATTGGTACCAATGCAATAAACTTTTTTGGTACTTTTCCCTCAAGCGATGCAATGAATATTATACGTTCGAATCACTCAAATACTCTTAATGTTACTCGAGCCCCAATTACATATAATAACACATGCAGTGTTTAACCCCACAACTTCTTGCAAAATAATTTCTCAATCTTACGAAGAAATTCAAAAATCTTACCACATGATTTCACGGTTACAAACCCTAGTCTTCCTTGGATGTAATTTCACAAACAAGAACAATGAGATAACCCACGTCAAGCACTCGTTTGAAAATGGAAGCTTTTCACATCAACAACGGAGGAACACCAAGCACTCATGCAGTGCTTCAAGACCTCTTCGTGATCAACTCAGCCACCCACGGCCACAATATTAGGACGTCAAGGAAATACATATTAACCCTTTAGGGCAGTTAAGCAACCAGAAACCTTAAAGAAGTGCCAAATTTGAGGGAGATGCCAAAATGGAAATATATAACAAAAACTAGTACAAAGAAACAATAAACCATGAACAGAAATGAGTCTCATTTTCATCAATTCACAACAGCTGAATAAAGGAGGCATAATTAGAAATCTTGAATTCATATTGACCCTGTGAACAGTCTAGAATAACACAACCGATGAGCACCTCAATCAATGTGAATCTGATCCTTACCACCACTGCTGAAGATGGAGACTTTGAACACAACATCATCCCTATCGATGAGCTCAAACACGCAGACATTTCCTATACACAAATGAGTTTTTCTTGAAAATGCTGGCCAACCAGCAGAGAAGAACACTTGGATTTCCCGCATATATCTTGAGAGCTTCATCGGCCACGACCTGTCTGAATACCTAAGAGTTCCCTCTTTCTTGTTTTCTTGAATATGTTGCCTGGCAAATTGACCGGGAACATGCTGCACATGGGTAGACGTTTGAACAACCAATGAATGCCGAAAGAAGGACAATAATTTAAGCATGCACCCTTGGAAAGAAAGCACAAAAGGCCAGCTTTAGTCAACAGTCTTAAGAGGCTCATGAAAGCCTTTGATCTTAACCCGCAAAGTAAAGCATTTTCAAACAAATTACTGCCATTAATTGTATTTTAGGTTAGTACTCAATTCAAGTGACATTCTATCTTTTCACTAAGATAGTGATGGAGCAGCTAATGTGGACTAAACCTGGCCTCATGATTCTTGGGCTCATCAGATTAGCCCTTTTTAATTATGAACAAGTTAGGCCCCTAAAAATTATTCTCTCTCGCTCTCTCTTCTTCTTCTTTTTTTAAGTTCTTTCATTTTTCCCAGAACTCCATGAAATCTTAAATGCACCAGATTTTAATCATATCAACAACATGAACTTTAGAGCTACCTTAAATATCAATATACCAAAGCCTGAAATCGTTAACATATAATCTTCACCCTCAGCCACCTACATTCATCACCAAACCGCCACCATCCGCCACCACCCATCCTCTATTATAACTCCACAATGATGCTTATTGCGCAGCAAACAAAATGGAACATACCTAGTAAAGTTAAGTCGAGGATCGTAAGAAATCAGTGTTCATCAAGAGTCTGCCGTTCATTTCCTCGCCAGTATCCACCATGAGAACAATGCACAAAACAAAACAACACACGAGTTACTCTCAGTCTTAGATTCAAATTTATAGGAGAAGTATAAATGAATTGAAGATGCCATTGTGGTTTTAACGTGTGATGAGCATCCGTATCTACAGATTCAAGCGGGTTTTCCTCAGAGATATTTCGCAACTTTGTTGGAGCATTTTCACAAACAGTTGGCTAGCATTTCGATGGGTAAGCTTAACTGTAACAACGAAACAGAGACTCGTCCCCTGACTATGATTGGCTTATCAAAGAACGTACACCCCACTAACAAACACTCGTTTAGAGTCAGTTTTCATACAGGTCGTGTTTCTATATTCTCAGCCACAGAACTATGAAAAGACAGAGCATGGAATAACTCACCTTGAATCTGGAATTTCTCGACACGAGCGAGGATCAAATGAAGAATCGTGGCCTCAGAAACCTGTCTCTGGTGATTCATGCTGATGAATAAGCTTTGAACGACAGCTTGAGCTCATCGGACGCACGGACAGCGAGATTGTCTCGAACATGGTCCGATTGTAATGGGGGGCACGAATGTACCCATCATCCTCAAAGCCACGCAGGCTCTTGCTGTTGCTTGCCGACCATAGGTACCGCAGCTGGAAAACTCCGTTCTCGGATGAAGCTGACGCCAACTATTGTCCAAGCCCAAGCCATCGTCGCCTGAAGTTCTGCTGCCGAACAGGAACCATTTGACTAGAGAGAACACCATCCTAACAGCAGCGCAGGCAAAGATGTCGAGATGAAGGAGGCGGCGACGGTGAAAGGAGAAACTGAGAAGGAGCAGGAGGTCATGACGTGTTTTTCACGGGCGAAAAGGCCTCAAACGAAGGCTCAAACTTCTCTTATGAACTTACAGTAAAACAGGGCAAGACAGAGAACTTCTCGCCATCGGTGGGGAGGTGATCGCTGGTGACGATGGAAGACGTCCGACAACGAAAGAGAAGGAAAGGGATTTTTCCTAGATTCAGTCTTATGAGATTTTTCCTTTTGCATTTTTGTTTGATCACTAGTGAGGGTGAGTTTAAGTAACTCAAATCTTAAGGTGTCAAGTTTCATGCTCTAAATGATTTATCGGTTTCATAGATTAAAATTTCTTCAATTGAATCCAATGTCTCTTTAACCATCTCTAAATCAAATGTCTAAAAAAATTTAGGAACTCACGAAATTCCAATTTCTATTTTCAGACTGGTTAAATTCTTCCATTTAACCAAAAAGTCGACCTTCGGCCATTTGTATGAAAATTTAAAATTTAAAGGACTAATATCGACACCTATATGCAATTTTTTTACGTTTAGAGCTGACCTTTTCTATAAGTTTAAAAGTCAATTCTTAATTTATAGACAAATTGATGCCTTATTACTAATAAAGTTTAATGCTCCTAATCTCTACATGCAATTAAGGTATTAAAGACGCTAATCTTATTTATTTACTTTTTGTCAAGAAACGAGTCATGACACATTCATAGATCACAAGTTTTGAATTTTCTAACTTTAATTTTAAAAAAATATTCAAGTATCAGCATAACTTAAAATCAATCTTTGAATTCTTAACATAGTAAACAAAAATCAGTACATTCATTTATAGCAAATAAGGCTTAAATAGAGTAGTGGGGGCATTGCCTCCAACTCAAAATAACTTCAAGTTGGAAATATAATTCGATTAGCAATCTGTCGCGTACAATCAAGTGCTTCGCCATACAACTTCCTAACAATCTTTTTTTTTTTTCATTTAGCCGTAAAAGTAAACGCATTTTTTTTTTCTTTGTATTTAGCCTTTCTTGTAAAACTTTGGTTAAACACAAAATGTTAGGACGTTAAGAAAATACATATTAAACCCTTAGGGCAGTTGAGCAACCAGAAACCTTAAAGAAGTGCCAAATTTGAGGGACTCTTGCCAAAATGAAAATATAGAACCAAAACTAGCACCAAGAAACAATAAAACATGAACAAAAAAGGGTCTCATTTTCATCAATTCGCACAAGCTGAATAAAGGAGGCATAATTAGATATCTTGAATTCATATTGACGCTGTGAATGGTCTAGAGTAACAGGTCCAATGGACATCTCAATCAATGTGAATCCGATCCTTACCACCACTGTTGAAGATGGAGACTTTGAACACAACATCATCCCTATCAATGAGCTCAAACACACAAACATTTCCTATGCACAAATGAGTTTCTCTTGCAAATGCTGGCCAACCAGCAGAGAAGGACACTCGGATTTCCCGCATATATCTTGAGAGCTTCATTGACCTGTCTGAATACCTAAGAGTTCCCTCTTTCTTGTTTTCTTGAATATGTTGCCTGCACATGGGTAGACGTTTGAACAACCAATGTATGCCAAAAGAAGGACAATAATGTAAGCATGCGCCCTTGGAAAGAAAGCACACAAGGCAGGCTTTAGTCAACAGTCTTAAGAGGCTCATGAAATCCATTGATCTTAACCCGCAATATAAAGCATTTTCAAACAAATTACTGCCATTAATTGTATTTTAGGTTAGTACTCAATTCAAGTGACACTATCTTTTTACTAAGATAGTGATGGAGCAACTTGCCGTGAGCAAGACTCTACTTGGGGATGAATAAATCGGCATTGAATTACAGCTCAATGCAGTAGCGCTTAGAGCGATTTCAGCTGACACCATGCCCCATGAGCACTTGTTTCCATCTGTAAGAAGATAAATATGACTTGGACCGACCACCACAGGCTTTGCTTCTATTCCAGGAGCGATCAAGGATATCCGCCAAGGAAAGGTTGGTGTGCTCTTTGCATTACATTGTCGAGTGCATTTTAATTGTCCCTCCATCATGTCACAGTCGGAACCGAATTCTAGATTGTAGCGGAGGTAGACAATGAGGGCAGAGAAAATCGAGGGTGATCTAACAATTGCAGCACCTTATGCTATAGCATTTATTGTGGGGTACGGCACTAGGATTGTTTGTGTGAACATGAAAGGCGAAAGATTTGAAGCACTTGCAACTTCCTTTGATGGTGAATCGGAGGGAGAATGACGATAAGCTTCACCACGACTATAGTATGTGTCATAAGATGCTTAGTAATTATTCTTCAATCATCGCAAAGCCAGAGACTTTTCCCGATGGTACAATCAATCTGATGGTGTGGTGTTGCATAATCCCTAGGAAAGCCAAGATAAGTGTCGTCTCTCACCTTTTGATTCTTGAATCGAAGTGGAAGAAGGTGCTGATTCAAGTTGATTTTGGGTTCGTTCAGTTGTTTTGGTGGGTGGGAGTGAATATGATCAACATGAGTAGTTTGTTTCGTGCTTGCTTTCGCAGGCTTTGATTTGCTAGAATGGATTTGCATGACTGATTTGTTTGGGCAAGGCATTGCCTCTCACAAGGGAGTAGCACCTACAGGGTGATAAGAGGGAGAATGACACGTTTTAGGAGGTTCACAGAAAAGGGCCAAGGGAAAAATTTTGGTGTTGCCATCATTTTGATGTAGAGCGAGTACAACTGTAAATTGGTCGAGAATTTCCAATGATTAAATTTATATATATAGTTTAAACATGTGTATATCTAAATATGATTGATTTGTCTAGTCTAATAACTTAATGTAATAACTATCACAAAACTATTATTTTAAAATGTTCAAAAACTATATAATAGCTAGTACAGTAAAGGAATACGTATGAGTACACATGAGTTCTTGTACATTATATTCATGCTTTTTTTTTTTTTTTTAATGCCACACGTCTTCTCGGAGCAGCGTCTCCAGGCGAGTGTGAATAGATGAGTGCAGGAAAGTGGGGACGGCGGGCGGACGGTTCAGTCGGGCCCAGTACGGCCCAGATCATTTCGCGGCACCTCCTTTTGTATTTTTTTTGTTAATTTTTTGGGGCCCAGTAGAAATTTTCTTTTAATCATTAATCTTTGAAAAAAAAAATTAATTCTAAAGTGGAGACTCTCGTCGTCAAGGGAGAAGAGAAAGACTCTTCTTATTTTGTAACGTCCGTTGCGGTGAACTCAGCCATCGCAAAGCTTAAAGTCCCCTCCTCTTCTTCCCTCATCTCCATCCATCCATCTTCTTTCCATCACCACTTCAAATCTGAAGGGAGAAAGATGGTCCAAGTTGATGTCAGTGGGGAATTGCTCTTTTATTGTCTCATCAGATTCTAATCTCCATCGGATAAAGACTCTCCAAAAAGCGACCTTCATCAAACGCTTGCATTTTCTGCTGAAAGATTCCCCACAGATTGACAATGCCAGTGCTCGATCGTTTCGAATTTAGGGCTTTTGTCGACGGCCGGAAAAGCCCAAAATCCAAACTCCAGTCGGTGTTCGACCTTCATGGCGAAGATCCGAGCGGCCTTGTTTCCTGCCGAGGCTGCCGCAACTCGCAATCCTCCAATTTTGCTGCTTCGGGCTGACCCTTCTTCGCGAATTGGTCTTTCGTCTGATCTAACTGCGGTGGTACCGGAGAGTAAGATGCTTCGGATTATGGATTTGTAGTGGCGGTCAGCGATGAGGACGGACGGAATTGAGGGTGATCTTATAATGGCAGCACCTTAGGCTTATGGCATTTCGTTGTGAAGTATGGCGCTTTGGGATTGTTTGTGCAAGCATGAAAGAGGGAAGATTTGGAGCTCTTGCAACTTCCTCTGACAAAGGGAGAATGAAGACAAGCTTCGGACTGCATTCACCGTGACTGCGGTATGTGCTTTTATTCCCCCTTAAATCTATTTTTCAATCCTTGATTTTTTTTTCTCAAAACTTAGTTGAAGATAATTGACCGGTACTGGTTCCTTCAGGTAGGAATAATCAATTTTGCTTTGGAAAGTAATGATAGATAATAACACAATGATAGCACTTTTATAGTTCAGTAGAACAATTTTGTTTTCTCGAAATCTTGATTTCCTAATAGCCTTCGATCATCTTAGTTATTTTCTTTAATCATCTCTTCTCTTACCTTGTAATGGATGATAGTTAATCAATATTGTTATAGGATGCAGAGCATGGGACGACTACAGGCGTATCAGCACGTGACAGGGCAACCATAGTTTTGGCTCTTGCATCTAGAGATTCCAAAGCCTGAAGATTTCGAGAGATTTCGAGAGGCCGGCACATGTTTTCCCATTGAGTACAGGGAGGGCGGTGTCCTGAAAAGAGCTGGGCATGCATAGGCTTCTGTCGACCTTGCTGTGTTAGCTGGATTGGAGAACCTGCGGCAGTTCTCTTTGTGAGGTTGTGGATGGTGATGGCTCCATGACAAGATTACCTAAGCTCCGTGAAATTTGCGCAGCGGGAGAACTTGAAAATTGTATCTACTGCTAATCTAATGAGGTAAGTATTCTCTTCCCAGCAATCCAATGCAAATACTTTTTAAGGACACGTAGTCCCCAATCAAATTAAATTTCAGTTGCAACTTTCACTTTTTAAGCTTGTAATTGTTATTCTGCTTATCAACACCATGCCAATCAACATTTTGGAATCTGAAGAGTTGTTTCTTACAATTTTTTATGTGTAGTTGTAGATTAGTGTTTGCTGTTCATCTATTACCCGATGTTCAACTTTAGAAAGTGGTTATGACTGGCCAGGGTTCTTGTTGGGTCATGTCAATGAGCCCATGACCGCCGTTATCTCTGTGTACATTTTCTAGTATTTACCTTGTTTCAAAACCTATGTCTGAATGTCAGTTGACCATTAACTGAGGCAAAGCTTGAGGTGATTCTCAACATTATCACCAGGAAATAAGGATAGAACATCTTGATTGACAAAAGAGTGCTTAAAGTTGTCTGATGTATTCTGACTTGTATATTGAGAAGCTTCTTATATTGTGTGATCGAGAAATGATTTCACGACTCATTAAATGCATAAATTTACTGGTATTGCCAGAAAAGAGATTAGCAACAACGTGGGGGTCATTCACAGCCTATTACTATAGATCAATATAAGTTGGAATGCACATTGCAATAGTCAAGGTGAGATAGATTATAAGTGAATTGCTAAAACTATTCAAAGAATTCAGAGACTAGTATACAAAGAGTTTCGAATGGATTAGCTGTGAACTTTGAGAATCTTGTTTGTGGCAGTGCATTTTTCAATACGACTTCAATTCGCACTTCATCTTTATATACTTCCAGTGCATGATTTTGTTTGAGAATAATTTTACTGGAACTGGCTGTCAAGCTTTAGTGGTGAATATTTACACCAGTGAGAAATCGATGGTGTCTTTTAGGTGGACCGCCCTTAAATTTATCATTAATTTTGTTAAAAGAAAAAAAAATCTAATCACGTGTCAATCACAAATTGGAGTACCAAATTCATGTTACTTGGAGAAGAATGCTGTTTGGACAGGAATGTTTGACATGAGGAGAAATAATTGTTAGGTTATTGATAAATTGATGGGCTACTGGTACGTTTGGGAAAACTTTTGGGGAAAGTCTTTAGAAAAATGCAAACCCCTTTGAGTTAAAGGTGTTTTCCAAAATGCAACCGTGTTTGGTAAATTATATTTTGAAAGTCCTTTGTGAAGCACTTTGAGCAAAATAGTGTTTGGGGAATTATATTTACAAAGCATCTTTATGGTAAAAAAAAATTATCAAAAGAAAAATTAAAAAAAAAATTGACCAAGAAGGGCAATGAACTCCCAAGAACCTCAGGCGACCTCCCGGCAAACCTCCCGGCGACCTCCAGGCGACCTCGGATCGGGCGCGGCGAGGTCACACGACGCCGTCGCGACCTCCGCAACCCGGATGCGGGGCGACGAGGCCCGGCGACCCCGGATTTGGGTCGTGGCAGCGTCGCGCGACCTCCCACGACCTCCAGTGACCCCGGATCGAGAGGCGGCGAGGTCGCGCGATGCCGCCTCAACCTCCGCGACCTTACCGGGCCAGATCTGGGTCCCGGCGACCCAGACCTCACCGCGACCCACCCCCGGCGTTGGTCGTGCCACCCCGACGACGGGCCGTCGGGCGCGGCCGACAACCGCCCGCCTTTCATAGGAGGCGGTCGCAGAAGAAGAAGAAGTTCGTGGAAGAAGACGATGAACAATAAGGTCGAAAACGGAAACGAAAAATGAATGAGGGTAATTTGGGAAGAATTTTTTTTTTTAATCCTCAAGCTCAGCATTTTCGGTAAGCTAAAAGCCCAAGGCAGCCCCCACCCTGCCTTGGGCTTTCAGCCTTGTGAAAGCACGCATTTGGGGAATGCCAACCCAAAAATGAATGCCAAACGGGCTGGCATTTGCCCAAGGATCTTTAAGCTTCCAAAAGGCTTTGGGATGTGGTTCCTAAACGGAGCCGTCCTACCATAATTATATTTTATGAAATGATTGAGAAGGGGCCATATGTGTCTGCAATTGATATAGGAATGTCTTAATTTGGTTAAAGTATCCTTAGTTTCTTTTACTTTTATGTCCTCCCTCTAGACAGCAACATATACTGTCACGTGATTCATACACCACAGTTTATCAACTCAGCTGGGTGACATTGGAGATGATCAAGATGTCCTTGTGAGGGTACCCTCGGAATGCCTCACAGGAGACATATTTGGATTTGCCAGATGCAACTGCAGCAACCAGCTTGCACTTCGATGCAGCAGCTAGAAAGGGTTGGTCAGGGCGTGTTGTCATACCTACGAGGGCACAAAGAAAGAATTATGTGCCTAAAACCAGCAGGACGACGGGCATGACACCGTGGAAGCAAATATGGAGCTCAGATTGCTCGTTGACCCTAGCGAGTACGGAATTGGTGCTCAGTTATTTGTTCCTTGAGTCAGAAACTACACTGATGTGATAGGTGCTGCATAATTTAGCTTCTGAATGAGGTAGATTCATAGTCACTGTCACTATGCTCTTGGAATCGAGAAGGTATCATTAATCGAAATTAAACATGGCTGATTTCGGATCATGTTTCGAGATATTTTACATAATTTCTAGGACTGGCTAGAGGAAGCTAGTGACTAAAGCGAGCTTCAAATTCTAATCTTAAAAAGATGAGATCTAATTAGTATAAAGAATCACTCCAAACTTTTCATAGCATTTGATGCCTTTGTATTAGTGCTTGCCATATTGACTAAGACCGTAGATCTTTGTGTGACCTGGGAGTCCGAACGATGATGCTGATGACGAACAACCCCATTGAAGTATGTGGGCCTTAAAAGTTATGGCTCAACTATTGCTGGGAGAGTCCCTGTTGTAACTCTCATAACGAAGGAGAGCAAGAGATACTTGGGAGACGAAACGCTCCAAGATGTGGCACATCTATGGATCAGAAGTCAATGGCCGCTTCAGCTATCTCATGAGCAAAACGGCAAGCCGAGCGCCCTGTTTCTTCGATCCAACCGTGTCCGACTCGTAGGAGCCGCCGGATAGTTCGGCGCTAATGGTTTGTTTGGGGGATACAAGCCCCAAGGTCAAGAACATTGGGACACCCGCTGATCATGAGTTCTGGAAAATTCTATGGCTATGCAGTTTTATAATTATTTTAATTTTCATTATTACTCTGCTGATGTCTTCTTCTTTTTTAAGGCTATACTCTGCTGATGTCGTTCATCCATTTTGTGCGGGGAAAAGGTGAAAGACTAGCCGTCGTATTGGAACTTCCTTTTGTGCTATTGATGGCTTGCAAGATTTATCCTCAATACAACCTTCCTTAGAATCCGGAGACCACTTGCAGATTTCATGAAAACAAAGTTGGTGCAGGACAGTCTTTCTTTCCTTTTCTGTGACCACCTCAATGGTGACAGATATTACTTGTAGGAATGTACTTATACTGTGTTATAGATCAACTCTCCATATGGACAATTGATAAGGATTGTCTTTGACGTTTTATTTTAGGGATAAATGTTCCAGAAGTCCTACAACTTGTCACGAAAGTGCATTTCAGTCCTAAAACTTGCAAAAAGTGCATTTAAGTCCACCAAAACTTGTCAAATTGTTTCAAACGAGTCCAAGATCGACGCCGTTAGCCTTTTCCGTTAAATATGATGACGTGGCATTTTAAATAATTTTTATCTTCCACGTGTATTTTTTAATTATTTTTTAAAAATTAGATTTAAAAACTAAAAAAATCAAATTTATTCATTTTATCTTATTTTTACCAAAAACTTAAAAAAAGTTAAAATAATTATTAAAAAAAAAAAAAAAACAGCGGCTCCTCCCGCCGCCGCCGCCCATCCGGAGGAGGGGCCGGAGCGCGATCGCGCCGGGCGGGGTGGCTGGCCTCGCGGCCCCCAGGCAAGGGCCGGCGACCGTCGCCACCTGGCGGGCGAGGCCTCGTCGGCCTCGCTCGGGCCGGCGAGGATCGCGGATCTAGGCGAGCCTCGCCGGCCCGAGCGAGGGCCGACGAGGCTCGCCTGTGGCGGGCGACGACTCACCTGTGGGGCGACGGCCGTCGGCCGAGCGAGGGTCGGCGGGCCCGGATCCGGGGCACCCGCACCGTAGCCGAGCGAGGGTGCCCGATTTGGGCCTGTCGGCCCAGGGGGCGGGCGGCCCGTCACCCCCGGGTGAGTCGCCGCCGGCCCTCACGGGGCGGCGACCGTCGCCCGCCCGGGTGAGGCCTCGTCGCCCTCGCTCGGGCCGGCAAGGCTCGCCCAAATGGGCCCGGCGATTCTCGCTAGGCCCGAGCGGGGCCGACGAGGCCTCGTCCGGGGCGACGGTCGCCGCCGCCCTCGCCCGGGGGCCGGCGAGGCTCGGCCACCCCCGCCTGGGCGCGGCGACCGTCGCCCGGCTCCGGCGACGGGCGGCGCGGCGGCGGTGGCGGGGAGAAGAGCTTCTGGCCGCCGGTAATTTTTTTTTTTTTTAATAATTTTAAAAATAAACTTTTTAACTTTTCTTTTTAGTTTTTGTTGAAAATAGGATAAGAATAAATTTAATTTTTTTAGTTTTAAAATCTATATATATTTTTAAAATGGATAAAAAATAATTAAAAAATACACGTGGAAAATAAAAAAAATTATTTAAAATGACACGTCAAAGCATATTTAACGGAAAAGGCTAACGGCGTCGATCTTAGGACTCGTTTGAAACAATTTGACAAGTTTTAGGACTTAAATGCACTTTTTGCAAGTTTTAGGACTGAAACGCACTTTCGTGACAAGTTGTAGTGACTTCGAACACTTATCCCTTTATTTTATTGATCCCATCTCCGCATGAGCTCGATTTATACTTTGTCGAACAAAGGACGCAATATGCTAAGAAGTTCAAAATTAGGCACATGCGTACCCAGAAGATGCAATGTTTAGTAGGAGTGAGCGGTTCCAGGTTCCTTACAGATTCCACTCGAAACCTAAAACCTACCCTCCGGTACAAGTTTCTCATTTCTTAAAACCTGGAATCTACCTGTCAAAACCTGCACCTACCCTATTACAAGTTCCAGGTTCTTATACGTTCTTTTTTTTTCTTTTTTTTTAAGCAAAACGAAAATAAACGCAACAAGGTACTATTAGCAACACCATGCTTATACACAAACCTACAATGAATGCACTTCACTTGATATGTTTTTCCATTCTCATCTTTGATTTTTGCATAATGATTCCAATAATCGAATATATATTTCTTATCATGAGGATAAAGATGAAAACCAAGTACCTTATTTGTCGCACTCATAATAGGAGATGGCTCTTCTTCACTTTCATGTCCGATAATTCCAATTCCATGATTGGAGTCAATTCCTCAAATTCATCCACCTCCATTGACATGTTATCTTGATGCGTCAACTTCACATATACATAACAACATATGAATATAATTAGAAATTTCAAAACAAAGATCAAACATTTACAAAATAACAAAACACAAGCCAAGGACAAGAACATAAACAAATTTCTTTCCATTAACAGTCTTTCTTCTTCTCTCATTCTTTAGAAAATCAGCATCGAGCAGAATTAAATAAGAACATAACCTTGCGGATGGCTGCCTGATCGCACTAATTGTTGTGTTTATAAAATGCCAAGAGCAGAACATTAAAATTAAAATGATTTTCACCTATGTTTTCATTTTATGGTTCCCAACACAACGTATGCTTGCTAAAGTAACAATTATTATGAATGCCGTTACTAATGAATTATAGGAATAGGTTACGTGCTGTGAATAACTGCATGGACCCTTTTTAGAACAAACCATCCAAAGACTCGGGTCAAAGTCGAAGGAATATTTAAGTGCAGTTTCAATGAGAAACCTTGCCATTTCAAACACAGTTTGGTATATTTGCACGAACATGAACACAGCTATTGCCCTCTCTCTCAAGCACTTGATTTTGCATTCGACACACTCTTCCAAGAGCCACATCTCACTGGTTTTGCCAGAAAAATTCAATCACTAAATAGCAATGATTAATGCACAAACTCGCCTATCCCAAGTGCAGAATAACACGCCAGAACCATAGACAAAGGACACCACCATCTAATTTTCAGTAAGCCACAAGTCAACAACATCAGCCTCTTCAATTCAACCCCAAACTCAATCATGCACCAAACTCTAATCTCTGAATGTAAAATCTACCCAGCAACTATTGATCAAACCAAAATGAAGAGGAAATAAACAATCAAATCAATCGACTAAATGACATAAACAGAACAGGCATAGGATCATTAAAATAATTTTCATCTTTGTTTTCTTTTTATGCATGCAATTCACTGACTTCCCCAGTTTATCTAATATTCCTGCCCGAATCAAACTAGAACACTAATCTATCTTCATTGAAATTGAAGCACAACATGCATAGTCCTGAATCAATTACACCTCAGAAACCCATTAATACCCATACATATCACACGAATCAAATACAACAGTCCTGGAAACTCGACAAAACATATTGAAAGCGCTTGAAACAAGCAACAACCGCTTTGCAAGACACACCACATAGATCAGATCCAAGTACGTAAACCCTATGGCCTGCCCTATCCCCACAGCCAAACGCCACATTCACGCCAGTTTTCACTTTGCTTTCCCCTCTGTCTGTTGCGAAGAGGAGGATATGGAATCAACCAACACCCCTAAACCCAACAACAATCGTGTCTGCTGTAACCCAAGAGAAGCCCAGAACTAAGCCCTAATCTGGCAATCGCCAACCCAAAACAACACGCGTGCAAACTTCGACAGCTGGATGATGGTCGCTGTAGAGAGAGAGAGAGAGAGAGAGAGAGAGAGAGGGATTTCACCAAATTCCTCGGGCCTGAGCTGTGGCCGGCGGCGGAAAATGAAGCGCTTGGCGACGATAGAGAGGAAACAAATGGAGTCGAAGGGCTCAGCGTTGTGGAAGGGAAGACAGATGAGAATTGAGAAGTGGAAAGAAAAGGGAAGTGACTCGGGGAATGGGGGGAAATAATTTTGGATTTAGGGTTCCCGGTCCGGTTCCCTTCTGGTTCCGGTTTCGGTTCCCAATTCTCGGTTCCGGTTCCCAAAAAACTGGAACCGAGAACCAGACCTCTTCTCTCTAGAACCGGAACCGAGCTGGAACATCGGTTCGGTTCTCCTGGTTCTCTCCTGGTTCCCGGTTCTACCCGGAAACCGTGCTCACCCCTAATGTCCAAGTGTAATGTTTGCTACTCTCCACAAAACATCAGGAAATACATCACCATTCAATTACTTTTCAGCAGAAAGTTTTGCTTTCTTTGATCTGATTAAGTAAAGAAAACATAGTGAAGCAGAGATTTTTCTGTAGGCATACCAGAAGAGTTTACGCCTAAGTCTTGACATGGAGACTTTGAGTTCAATATTATCAATTCTAACAAGCTTGAAGACATAAACATCTTCTTCCTTTAGAGAGAGTATGATCTTGAATAAATGAGATGCCTTCTGCGCAAAACTTTTTTGGTGCTGTTCCTTTTCTCTCCGGCAATGAGAAGTCATCCCCTGAGCACAATTTGTGTAGTAAGTTGTAATGTCTGAACCGAAACTAGATTTGAGGCTTTAAATGAGCCAACTTAAATAAATGAAACATTTAATTGGAGAAGATGTTCATTTCTGAGACGAAAAGTTCAAAAACAAATGAATACTGGAGGAAGCTCGTTAAGAAGAACATAAAGGGAATCGAATGGATGAAAAGATGGACAATCTGTTGGTTGATCGAAATTGTATTGAGAATAATCCCCGAGGTATTGAGGCTGAAGTCGATAGATTTGATTTACAAAATGATGTGTAATAAGTATGACCATCGCCATTGGATATTCAGCCCACTAGTTAGAAGGCTTGACCAATGAGCAGTTTGGTATAGGAATTAAGTATAAAAACTCTTGCGAAGACTTGCCGATGATTTCAAATTGCTAATGAACTTTGCTCAAAATTGTTTGTCTTCGCCCATTTAGTTGCACCTGCGGCTTGGCGGACCTCGGCGAACGATGCCGTGAGGCCAAACCCCAACTCTAGTTGTTATAGATAATTGGGGCAAAAGAAAATTCACTCAAACTCAACCAATCGTATCTATCATGTTTAAGCTAGTCAATTTTAGCGTTTTAATTTACATAATCGCTGGGAGAGTCTCACTAGCAATTCCTGTAACTAAGAATTGAAAGAAAAACACCGTACACGCTACAAAGGCGAAGATCCTTAGCCTTTAGAAATTCCTTAGCCTTGTGTCCTATACTTTTAAGGCGATTGAATTTAAGCTTTTTCAGCTAATATTTGGGTAAGGTTCATGATTATTTTGTTCAATTTCATTCGTTTTTCTAAGTTGAATAGGTGAAAGACTAATCCTCTTGCGTGACTTCCTCTTTCAGCGTCAATGCTGGCTTTTAATATTCATCCTTGATTTTTTCAATAAGTGATTAATAAACTTTAATCTGAACCTACTTGCCTATTGATCACTAGAGAGCAATACCTATTGGAAAATTGATTTCGGATTCCGACACGCCAAGTCAGCAAATTTGGTTGAATGGTCACCAGGAAGGACTTCATTACATTTAATTCAAAACACTTATGACATAATGGTACTTTTTTTAAATTTAGAACTTGATTGTACATTAAGCAAAATGTTTCTGATCTTTTTTATGTAAAATCCTTAAAAAGAAGAAGAGAACGGATCAAAATGTTCATTCGTTTGAATGAGAAGAGAACTGAAAATAAAAAGGAAGGAAATGGGATGCTTTGTTAAGTTATGAAAAATGAGAACTGAGAAGGGTGTCATCTAGGCAGTTATGTTGAGGTGGCAAATGGTGAGAAAATCATGTCGTCACCTACTTATCCATCACCAGCAACTACCCCCTTCTTTTGCAAAACTGTGATTCTATTAGTGAGAAAGAGAAAAATTGGAAAAAGAATAACTACCTCAATAGAGATTTCCATCATCTCAACTTTTGATTGTGCCTCTGTAACTTCCACATCTCCATACCGCTTGCAACATTTGCCCTTCCCTTTTTCAATGACTAGATAAGTTAAAAAAAAAAAGATGAAAAGTTTAGAACTTATGGTGCTTCGGGTGTTGGACAATTTAAGAAGCGAGAGGCAAGAGAGGAACAAATGGATGAGAATGACATTAATTGGATCTTACCAATTTTATGTGCACTTGTTTATGCTAATGACTTTTGTATTATTGTATTGAGATCACCTTCCCAGTTCCCATCCCTCCAATCCCACTGATAACTCCCATCCCACTGATACCTGAACAGTGACATATAACGTAGTTTTGGTGTGCTTGGCGTACCCTTAGAAAATATCTTCATTTTCGGGCACTCTTCCAATGTAATAAATGTTAAGGATGGAAACTTGAATATGCAATGTGGGGTGGAGGAGAAGCATTCTAGGTTACGCAAATGTGCGAGTCTCAACCAAGAGAGCTTCTCAAAAGAAATCACTTTCCCTTCTCTGTTTGCATCATCTGTCACTACTTCTTTCATTCTTTCACATTCAATTATAGTCATCTCGGTATGATGCACCAAATTTGTGACCGCTGAAACTGTCACCAGCTGTACCAATCCAGAGGAATCTTTCACTACTAACTTCATCAAATTCCGAAAGGATGTCATGACTGGAAATATTGTTACCAAACTAGGACAATCCCAAACCTCAAATTTCTCAATACTTTGAAGAATTTTCGCCACTAAATAGCCTTCTCTCCAAACATACTTTAGGTTGTGTAGCTTGCTCAACTTAAGTTCTTTCAAATTTTCAAGCATTGGATGTTTTCCCTCATCAACAAGCTCTTCATCGGGGAATATATCTTCAAAAGAACTACAGAAGACCTCAAGACTTTGTAGGTTCTGAAATCTTTGTAGGAGGAATATGGGAGGAAAGACGGCAATTTCATCATGAAAGCATGCCAATGTTAGTGCTTTTGGCTTGCCAAAGAAGTCATCACAAAATTTTCTAGTTTGTATCATCTTAATATCCTTGTTGACCAACAAAAGTCTCTCCAAGGTGGGAATGCCCTACAAAATTGCCAATACAATGAGAGAAGTAAATTCAATAGGGCTTGAAAATAAATCATGGGCCCTTAAAGGTAAACTTAAGTCAATTGACTCCCATGGAAGGGGGCCCTGTTCTCGCGTTTCATTAATTTCTAGATGCCTGCATACGAGTCTCAAGCTTCTAAAGTCGAGCTACAAAATGCAAACTATAAACGAATGCTCCACTATGGCCATCCGCCAACCAAGGTAGGCTATGCGCCCATATTATAATGATTAGATAGAAAGGTTGGCATAGGAATGATCAAACAAACGAATGAAAATTCATTTTACCCAGAAAACATCAAAAGATAGATGGTCATCGTGCTGTGATTTGAAAATATATTGCTAAATATCAGTGCCTAATTCTCATTTTAGTCCATAGAAAATTCACATTTTTAATTTCATAACAAAAAAATTTCAGAGAATTTTTAAGTAGAGGTCTGTATTGTAATCACCCCTATTAGGAATATCTTATCCTGTCAACAAAAATATGTGGTTCCTTAAAATTTCAAGTGATGAGATGCACTCACGGTGTTATTAAAACATTTTGGGTGTCAACAAATAAAAGTGTGCCGAAAGATATTTGAAATATCTTTTGTCAACAAAGTCATAGGTAAGGGGTTCATTTTTTTTTATAGTATCGTAACGTGGCATGACTATGTGGTGCATATGAGATATAGTGTGTGACGTAAAAAATAAAGAAGAAATTGAGGAAGAGCAGTTGTAATCATACCCTCTCAATTGAGAAGTGCACTCTGGGGTTTGAAAGGTCATGTTGTTCGTCTCTCTGAGCCCACTTATTCATGGATGCCACAAAAGGCAACATGTTTAGTTTGTCACAGTGGGTCACTCGCAATTCCATCAAGAATGGCCAGTTCAAAGTGAGTGTGATAGAGCAGAAGCTTTTGAGTTGTGGCATATCATGTAATACCAAAGAAGTAAGTTTTGGGAAAAGAAATTGAGTAGTGGTAAAGTGGGGAGTGTCATCTCCACTCATGACTATTTCCTCGAGCCGACAAGACTCCACTTGAAGTTCCTCAAGTTGGGTTAGACTTGTAGCCACCCAATGCGGAAACAAAATTTCAAGGTTCTTACAGTTCTTAGCCTTCACTTTCTGCAAATGTTTAATAGTGAGAGTTTCTTGAGGATTGAAGATCCATATTTTGCTTAAGTTATCCACATGGGAGAGAACCATCGATTGAAGGCAAGGAAATTGTACCTGCCATATTGAAAAAAAAATGATATAATGAATATGATTACATTGGGTTATTACCTCAAAGAAGGAGTCGCAAATCATGAGAATTCTAGAACTTGTTATTGACAAATAGGGAGAGGTTGACCCTTCAGTTGACCAATAAGTCTCGTGATTAAAGAGTAAATAAATGTGCGGATACATGTTATGAAGAAACTTGCTACTAACAAATAACAAGAAGAGAGAACTAGTAATTGGGCAAATGAATCTATTAGAAAAAAGGGCAAACAAGAAGGGAAAAAAAGAGTGACCTGATCAGTTGGTATGTGTTAATAGCATTTTGAAGAAATGACATAAATTATAACAAATTTGGTAAATACATTGGCTTGCGTTGGATCAATTCAATCAAAATATATTTGAAAAATGATTTTTATTCTTTTAAAAATTAGATGATGGTGTGTACATGTATATTCCTTGTTATTCTATTTTGACAGCAACTTCTCCTAAATTATATCGAATCAATAAAATAATTATTGAAATTAAAAATGTAAGTTGTTTCAATTTATAATCGATAGCACATGGAACATTGACTTTTAATTGGCTTACTTGACATTAAGTATTCGCAACACTCCTTCTCCATCTAATTTTGGAAAGTTGCCATAATGACATCTCGGAATCTCCAATTCGCTAGTCACGTATAAATGCGTTATTTTACTTCAATGCGTTGGTGAATATTAAGAAATAAAAAGTTGTTTGGATCATTAAAGCCTAGAGAGCACTCCAATTAAAAAAAAACCATTGATGCAACATTGTATAAGGTAAGAATTCTCGGACTTATTTGCTTCAAGTTGAAGATGCAATTGAAAATTTCATTTATTGAGAAGATGATTATGGTACAATGAGTAGTATTTGGTAACCAATCTGAGAATTGGATTTACAATTATGAAATTTTTAGTTGGTGTTGACACTTAACTCCAATACCTTATAGCCTAGAATGGGTAACCGGTTTCTTATCCTTGATTAATGCCATGTGTCGATGATTTAGGAGTTTTGTGCGTGTGGAGGCAAAAACAAAAGAAGAAAAAAATTAAGTCGATGTTGCACTGCATAGAAATTCAATTTCTTTTTTTTTTTTTAATGCGATACATGCAAAGCAACATTCTATTTCCAAATTCTAATTACTAGCATTGCATATTTCGATTTGACAAGATAATTGATCTAAAAACAAAATCATTGTATTAAAAAAAGAAGACTGACCTGTGGAGTAAAAAGTGAAGGGGTGCCAAGGCCAATCTCGGATTGCAAAGTCAAACTTATTATCTTGGGGCAGTGGACAATGGTTAGATGTTCTAAGTTGGGACAATCCAGCATATGATTCTTTGCTGAGAGAAAACTAGTTAAATTGGGCAAGCGTTTCAATTTTATCTGTTCAAGTTTCGAGAATGTAATCTTCTCCATCGTGCTTCCTTGCCCTTCTTCCTCTGCGATTACTCCTTCCATTTTACCACACTCATTTATTTCCATCCATTTAAGATTGGCTAGGCACTGAGCCATTGATGGAGCGAAAGCATGTCCCAAGTTGCTGCAATTGTAAAGGGCCAGATAAGATAGAGATTTGAAACAAAGCATCTCTTGAAGATCTTTGTTCCACAGTCGCCTCAACTTTGGTAGATTGACTAAGCCCAAAAACTCTAGCCGAGGTAGCAGTCGAGTGCTTTCCACACCCTCTAGCCCTTCAAGATTGAAAATTTCTTCTAGCAACTCACAGTCGCACACTCGCAAGCTTCTCATATTGTCTAAAACAAGCATCAATTTGGATGGAATAACATCAGTAAATGATGGACATTTATCCACCATCAGATATTTTAATTGCCAAGATGACTTGATGGGATTAAGTTCGCTATGCCATTTTCCAATAATCTCTGGGAACTCATATAGCCTCATAAACTCTTCTCCAGCAATTGTAGCCTATCAAAAGATGCATCATTAAATGTAAACTCTTAGGTGGCAAAAAGCAACTATTCTATTGGTGATCAATTGCACAAAATTTGAAAACTAATGCATACCATTTCTTCAAACATATTTCGGATGGTGATGTTGAGATTTCCCTTCCAAAACCATGCTGCTTTTGATATATGTACTCTCTCTAGTTTTGGCATCTCAATTGGTCCCTCAGAGAAAAACTTCATGTTGGGACATCTTTTCACAATGACATCTTCCAAGAGAGGGAACATCAAAGTGTATCCACATGAGCTGAAACATCTTAACCTTGTCAAACCATCAAGCTCTATACACTTCAATTGATTGAAAGCCACTACATGCCCCTCCTTCCCTCTCTCATCACAAATGACCTCTGCCAACATTTTACAATTACTTATCCTCAATTTTGTGAGTTCTACCAAATTTGCAACTATTGTCGGCGTGAACATATTTGATAATCCAACACAACATGATACATCTAGAGTCTTCAGATGTTGGAAGTATCTTGAAAAGGTTAATATTAGTTTTAGCGATAACCCATCACAACCTGACACGCTAAGGGCCTCTAAATGTTGAAAATATCTTGAAAAGGGTAATATTACTTCTAGCTCATGACTTGGGTCCTCTATGGCTTTTACATTGATGCTCAACGCTTCTAGATAAGATTCACATACAACTAGTTTTTCCAAGTTGGTTAAACTCTTAACGAAATGACATGTGGATATTGTAGTTTCCTTCGAGAGATGACGAAACTCAAGAACTTTAAGCTTGCTGAAGAATTCTTCATTATGACAATGCCCATGCCATATCTCCATCTGTTCGGATAAATCCAATTTTAATTCTTGTAGATTTGGGAATGCACCCCGAGAAAATAGGAAATCTAAAAGTCGGTTTAGTTGAAAGAGTATTCACATTTTATGGTATAGGTCATGCATATCAGACACGATATCTGCATTTTAAGATGTTAAGTCTCATGCTATACAACAAAAGTAAACGTGCTCTGATGCAATTAACATTATGGCTGATCTTTCATATTTGACTTGTATACTTATTCAAACTTAAGTGAACCCCCACATTCCCGTTTCTATAGATACATTCCTTATGAAAATAACTTAGCCCTCAATTGTGGCCACAATTGCACTAATTTCAGTGATTAACGCCAACCCATCTTTCCTTTGTTCACATAACATTTGTTATCTTTGTAGGGTTCAAATTAATTACACACTTATGCCATAGTAAGCTCACAACACATGCCAGGTGTTTTCAATCTTTGTGGTACTTAGGAGAGAGCTAAACTATTGGAATTGGTCTAAACCATTTTTAAAGGGGGATCAACGAGTATACATTTGATAAATCAGACATTGACAGGAATTTATAGTCAAATACTTGAAAGACATGATGTTTCCATGTTGTGATATTTCTATAGAGTCAGAGTCGTAAAGTTTACATCTTCATATGAAGAACAACTTGTATGTGATGCTTGGCTTTGACCTTAATCATCTCTTTGAATATTTACCATCAAAGCAAAACAAATAATCTTGGGTCATACCTTTTCTACTATGAAGAGAGGCTGTTTATGAATTGGCATCTCATTCTCAGGTTGTGAAGCAAGTATCTCCACTTTGTTACAACCATGCACCTCCAAGGTCTTCAACAATGGCCAATGTAAAGCATGTGCTTTGTAGACGCACTTTAATTCTGTTAGATGCTCGAGCTTGAGGGAGGTTAGCCTTGGGAACACAACCTTGGGAATTAGTCCTTCCTTCTCGATGAGTTCAACAATGCCACATTTATCGATCTTCAATTCCTCAAGTTGCATTAGATTTCTAGCTACTGAGGCCGGAAATAGAGAGGTCAAGCTCTGGCATCTAGAAACGCTAACAGAACGTAAGCACTGGAATTTAACTTGACAGTAGAGTTCCTTATTCCATATACACTTTAGGTTATTGCACGCTCCCACATAAAGCGATTTTAGACTCTGCAAAAAATCCACAGCAACTTGATTATCCCATATCATCTCGATGTTATCCACGTAAGCGATTTCTAATGTCTCCAAGCTAGGAAATGCAACCTGCAGTATTAGCTCACAAAATTAGTGATTCTATTAAATTACGAATTCATGATCTTCCAATATGTAAATACAGATGAATGCTGGGGGGGTCATTAAGTTGCACAAAAGAAAAAAAAAAGAGTAACAAAATCTCCATATTAATGTAGTTTCAATTTCCTTCAGTATTTCATAGAATCATCTAAAGTTATCTAAATTCTCATTGAAAAAGACAAGGAATCTTTCTCTAGCCTTTTCTTCCGAAAAAAATTCGCATTGCAGGGCTTAGTTTGAGCGTCAAGAGTCCCAAATAATAATCATCATTTTCACGTTTATTTGAAAAAACATACCGTTTGTAATTTGGCCGCAACAATACTTATGGACATATTATCTTTGAATAATTTTTCTAGGATGGTCAAATGAGAAATCAAATTTTTAATTTTAGTCTTTACATGGACAAAAAGAACAATGGCAAGATTTTATTTTCCAATATTGATAAAGGATATATGAAAACAAAATTCGTCATAAAGATCGCCTATCAACTCTAATACCCAAAATAAAAGGATAAGCATAGTGAGAAGAACTTACCTACCAACTCTCCACCTCAGTGGAAACATGAAGTGAATATTGTGGACTAAATCATCACCCTATATACTTTAAAGCCGATGGGATGGGAATAGAATTTCTAATTAAGGAATTGCTATATCAAAGCTGATTCTAGGACTCGGATATAGAGGTTTTTTCTTTTTTTGTCAAAGATATAGAGGTTGATTACCATGCAACCTTATGTGATTTTTTTGACTTCATGTTTTTTCCTTTCTTTATTTCCTTTACTTTCCCTTCCAGATGCATGCATCTGTGGTTGGAGTTTCTCATTTATTTTCCTTTGTTCTCTTAATGCGACCACGTTTACTTTCTGGTTATCTACTTCTCAATACGGTCTATGTTGTTACAGAACTGTCCAATGTTTACCATTTCTTTTTAGCTCGCTTTAATGATTCTTTTAAATAAGTATAAAAGCATTGATTCTAAAAGAGGGTACTGATTGACCGAAAAAATAAATATTAAACAAGTGTACTAAGATATGTATAATCTACCTTATAACATGACATATATATCCATCATAAGAACAAGAGGGTAGCACGTTCTTTTCTTCGTCACTGGAGTAATGCTATTTGAGTTTACCTCCATATTCATCCATCCACTGAGTTCCAAAATATCCAAAAGCAATCGTGCACGCGAGTGAAAACTTGTAGAATTTTATTGAAAAAATGAGGAGGGAAAGGGCTAATAAATTCTGACATTAATTAATGCATTAATACATGACTTTATGGCAAATTCCAAAGGTGACACGAATCAAAACAAACTATATACATAAGTTTTAGCATATTTAACAAAAATATAGTGTTTCGAATGACACAACTATAAAATCCAATTATGACACGTAAATACAAATTACCGGCCGGTTAATTTGTTTAATAGAAAGTACACATTGGGTAACCTATAGATTGAGTAGCTGTTACAAAGGAGATATAATTAGAGTAATCCCATTCGCCGACGGAGATAAGAGCAGAGGGGCAAGCAAGAAAATGTTCAAGGAATCAATGAAACATGCAAGCTCGTTTGAAAAACAGATGCCAATATGGAAGCTTCAGAATGCTCACCGTTCATCTCTGAATAACCTCTGTTTATCTACCTGGCAGAAGCTGAGACTCCTTTGCGGAGTTCATTTTTCTAAAATTTCTAGGTAATTAGCAGCATCCTCATGCATCGTGCCAGCGTGAATTTTTTCATTTATGGAGAACGGTTATGTGTATTTTAGTGTAAAATTTTGTTAAATCGTGTCTCTTTTCATATGAATTGCTCTTTTTGAAGAAAAAACTTGACTTACATTATGTGAAACGTAGAGACTCAGTAACAGTATAAAAAGTTAATAGTCATTGATATATGGCATAGGTAGATTCATGCGATCAATGTATTAGTTTAAAATTGAGTGGAAAGCGCAAAAGAAGTTCTCCTTGCAAAGAGAATGATCAACATCTTTCCAATAGCAATCTAAGTGACATTCAAGAATGACTTTTTAAGGAGTACTCTATAATAAATATCTATATAGAGTTACCATTGAAATGCTGATTTGGTGACAAAATGGCACATTCAGAAATTTGGCCACGTGTGCGCCACAACGATAATTTGCTGGAAAATTTTTGATGTTTGGTTGAAGCGCATAACTTATAAAGAAATAGAATCTAATTCCGTAATTTGAGAGTTGACAATTGAGCTCATTGAAGATTAAGTATCCAACTTTGGTATATGTAGTGACTCTACTTTAAATTCTTCATTTCAACTTAGAATTGCAAATTAAGCAGTAACTTTACTTTGACTTTTATCCAGATTTTATGTTGCGGTGATTATTTGGAATGTAATCCATTTTAACCAAAGTAGGCTTTGTAAGTAACTTATTTTATTTTAGCTATGCTTACTCTTCGGTATAACTATTTATTTGCTAATTTCAATTATTTAATTAGGTGAGCATAGTAATTGTTTAATAGGCCTACATCTTCTTTTTTTGTACTTTTTTTAATAATTTGTTTGATTGATCCAACTCTTGCTTTCTAGGGAATGGTGTGAATTGAAACTTGCTTTCTGTTTATAGTGCCATGTGGCAACTTGAAAGGCACAGCATGGGAACTTCCAAAGTACTATAACACAGAAAATTGATGCCAAGTATTTTAATCCAACGGTTTTATGTTATATTTCATATTGACTTAACGTTAATCACATACCTCTCGATCGAAGAGGACAATAGAGCGTGATTTGACATGGTCTTGACTTCGAGTGTCTTGTGAACCTGCCAATGATTTTTCATTAGATGAAAAAAAATGTCACCATTTGTATTGTAGGAATGAATACAAATGGTGAAAACAAATCAATCTTACACTTTCTACGAGAGAAGCATGTCAAACTTTCCAAATATTGAAACCTTATATTGGTTAACATTGGGAATGCTAGAGTTTCTATCGTTTCCATTCCCAACTCTTCTTCCTCCATAATAATTGCCTCCATCTTCTTGCAAGACCATACCTCTAGTTCTCCCAATTGAGCAAGAGATTGAACCATGGATGGGAAAAATAGAAACTCGAGTTTGTGACAGCCAACCACCTCTAGCTTCTTTAAATTATGGAATCTTACTATTCCACATGGATTCTTGTTCCATATGCGCCTCAAACTCGGCAAATACACTAAATCGAATTTAGTTAGCTCAGAAAGGGTCTCAACATTTCCATTGGCGCTTGGTCCATCAAGGTCAAAAATTTCTTGCACCGAAACACATTCGTGTATACTTAAGGTGTGTAACTTGCGTAGCTTTACTAGGGACAAGAAGTCAATAACCTTTGAGAGAGATGCGCACCCCAAAACCTCTAGAGTTTGGAGATTGCTTAGTCCTAGTGGAGATTCATCACTCCATAATTCTTTCAGATTGGGAAGTCTAGACATAATCAAGGACTCCAGGGATGGGATTGAAACCTGGAAGATAGATCCATCAACATTAGGATTTATAATAACAAAAGACAGGCCAAAAATATCCATGCTAGTGCAATCATCGACAAAAATCTTTGATAAACGAAATCTACTTTACAATCTAAAAGGGCAGTTTACGACCCCAAAAGACAACCAATGGGCTTTACTTGTTATTTACAATATAACAGGGGATGTTAATACGATTAGATTTGGTTTGCAATTTACTAACAATAAGCGGAATTACGGTCATCAAGAATTTTTCTCTCATTCAGTTTAGTATGGACAATGAAAACTAATGACCTGATAAAGCAAAAAGTACTTTCAAGATAAATTACTTCCTATAAGGTGAACTACCCCCTTAAGGGTATCTAACTGCTTTCAAGATACATTGCTCATTTTAGAGGATTATTACTAGCAAGTCATTTAGCATCTCCCAAGTGGATATTACTGCCATGAAAAAAGTAAAGAACCGTAGAATGATTGTGATTACAAAAGGCATAGACAACTTATTATCAAAGGAAAATAACTCATTCCAACAAGTGATTGACTATCTCAGCAAGGCAAGACTGCAATCACGAGAAGTAAATTACTGTGCTATAAGACCTTACTAACGGAAGGTATATTTTATTTACTACCTAAATAAGGAAATTTAGCAATTGAACAAGTAATTTATTAATTCACGGGGAAAGTTACTATCGTGGAATTCTAATTACTGCAAATAACTTCCTCCTGATAAAGCTTAAACCCACCCACCTAAGCCTGCTTGGGCTTGCCCAGGCCCAATTAGTTTATACATGAAATTTTATAACTTTATCCGATAAGATATCGTATCTTCTCACATATGGTAATAATTAGTACTTCATTTCGTCTACGTACTTCCTTCTATCATTAATGTTAACTTCCAGGGGCATGGATCATCTCCTTTGATCCTTACAACCATTGTCTGTAGATCGCGCAAATAGTCACGTGGCACATTGTGTTCTTTGTTTTGATCTTTTTACACAAATTCGTGTTCTCTCTCTCCCTCATCGATTTCTCTTTCTTTTTTTCCTTTTTTCCAAACTCGTGTTCTCTCTCTCTAAACCTCAGGAAGACGCGGCCACGGCTACTACTAGAGTCGGATTCATTGGCCGCGCCCACGCTTGCTATGGCAATTGCAGGGAAAGAGAATTTGCACCACTTCGCAAGGGAGATGAATGAGCCCGAGGGTCGAATCCATGAGCTGTTAGTGGCGACATCGATGGAATTGATTGGTGGCTGGTCACCTTGTCAGCGGATGAGTGTTGCGACGACGGAGGCAAGAGATCTGGTTCTCAAACCTTCAACGCGTGGTGAGAAGGAGAGAAAGAAGATGTAGGCCCTCTCATGATGTTAAGCAACTTCTTGATGGGGAGAGAGGGAGAGAGAGGGAGAGAGATAGAGAGAAGATGATACGATACAGCCATTCATGCGGGTCGTCGACAATGGGTGTATAGTAGGCTGGAAACAATCCATACTCAAATTTCCTTTCATTATTCGTGACTCTTCGATGGCATCACTAAGTACTCAACATTGCTGTAATTTTCCTCAGTAGGCCGTAACTTCTAATTACAATTATTAGTAACTATACCCCTAACCATAATGTGCCTAAAGTCATCCAACTCTCGACTGGATCTCTATCCTATGGTTTAATTATAGAGATCGTAACATCGGATACTACCACTTAGTAAGTACCTATAACAAAGCAAGTTAACTCAAATTGTCATAAAGTTATCGCGTTTAGTAATTAACTGAAGCATTGTAAATTTCCTACAAGTCCTTGTTAGAGACAGTAATCTATCTTAGGAGAGCACATTACCTCTAAGTTTTTGTAAATATGAAATTTCTAGAGATCTCAACTGAGAAATTATAAACAACTTGAGATTATCGTGAACTTATTTATTCCTATCGTTAGTAAAGTACATTGGACATTCTTTTAACGTATATCAGCTTATCTAACCTGTCCTATTAATTGTCCTTGTTATCGTAATTTTCTTAGGGTTGAGTCTAAATCCACAGCCAAGATGTCTAAAACCACAACTTTTTAGGTGAAGGGACGCAGTTGTCCCTTATTACAATGGAAAGCTTTATTTTTCTTGTCTTTTTTTTTTTTTTTTTTTGTGAAGAGCAACTCCTTTTTTCAAAAATTAACGCTTTAACTTAAGAAAATCCTGCGTCTGCAAAGCTACTGGCAATCTCTCATCTACCTCGCCACCACCCGTCGCTCCCATCTTTACAGCTAGTTTAACTTCTCTGTGTTTTGTTCATTGGATTATCGTCATTCCCGGCAAACCAACCATCAACTCCCACGCTCGTCGGCTGCCACCTCTTTACTATGTTGGAGAGTTTTGTTACAGTTAAAAAGAGGTATGTCATTATAATCCCACGTATATTTGCAGATCTGGATTGTAAGCAAAAATATAAGAATGAAGTATTTACGTGAGAGTAATTCTTCAATGAAGATTTAGAACCCTAGAAAGTTAAAAGCCTCACGATCTCTTTGCGACCAATCTAGTTCCTCCATTGTCTTTGAAAGCAAGCGCTCTCCATGTGAAGATAGTCAGGCACACTACTTTGTCGGACCCACAACTTAATTTCCACGACTCTTTCTTTATTGAGGGAAACTAACGTATTGCCTTAGTCCTGGGCCCCACCATCAATACCGGTGACGACAGCTGCCGATTATTAAAGGGCAATCTTCTCAGTCAACCGAAAGGCTCATTTAGCAGCAATTTTTGCTGTACAAGATAGTTGGCCCTTTCATGGCAATCCTTACTTTACTAACTTCTCTGTCTTGTCAGGAAATTATCTCAGACAGTTCTCTAAGTCAGATTCCTGGGTGATAAAGGTTTATTATACAGAATTATTAATTATTCATATTATGAATATTACGGCCTACTATATCTCAATTGCTATTTCATATGCTCGAGTCTCAACTAAATCAAGATTTTGCAATAAGCTCCGAGCATTCGTCTACAAATTGTTTCATTTTAAAATTTCAACAAATTGGAAGCATGCTTTTGACCATAATAAAGGAACGAAGCACATGAAGTTGGTTAGAAATGAGCGAACAACTTGATTAAGAGAATTAATTAATAAAATTAAACCCAAGCTTTTATCTAGACAAAGCAAGAAAATGTTAAAATTGATCTTTTACCGCTTCGCATAAAATTTTTGAGTTATTTTTCAGTAAATTATGATAATCAAGTCTGCACTCAATTATGGACCATATATATTTACATTATCCCTTTATTTAGGTCAGAGTCATACTTAATTTCATAAAAAAAAAAAAAGAATGGTATGATTTCTGGGGATGAAATCTATCATCGACATTAACATTATAACTTGATTTGCATGTATTACGAAATGTCAGGGACTCAGCCAAAATAAAATATTTAGGACTCAAACGACTCACGACTAAAATGTTACGACTCCTATGACACTTTCCCCACAAGCATATCTATATCTTTCTTTTATGTTGACTACATCATTACATATAATTAAGCATAATGCCATGTAGCAATCTTAGAGCTATAGATGAAAATATGACATTTCTGGAAAACATTTTTAGAAAATTATTTTTTAGAAAAATAGCAATATTTTTGGGTGTTGGGCTTAAACCTAAAAATTACTTTTAAGAAATTTTGTATTCAGATTTTCCTCCGTGCACTTCTTTTAATGATTTTCTATTACTAGTTTTTTTTTCTTTTTTAAAAAATGATTTTAATTTTTTTTATATCATTTCTTTATTTTTCTTTTTCTTTCTTCTTTGGCTAGTCACCGGCCACAGCAATGGCCAACGACTAACCACAAGCAAGCTCGCCTCTTGCCTTTGGCCAATTGCCAGTCGTCCTTGTGGCCAGCCAAGGAAAAAGAAAAAAGAAAAATTAAAAATACAACAAAAAATGAAAAGTAATAATAATAATTAAAAAATCGAATTTCTTTTTAAATTTTTTTATAAGAACAAATGTTTCATTAATTAAGGACCGGAGCTCGAACACCAAGGACTCACGCATGGCCTTTATGAACCAAGGTCTAACTGTCTAGGACCAAAGCTCGAGCATTGGGGACTTGAGCACGACATTTATAAAGCCAGGCTCAAGTGCCGGGGCATCGGGCTCAACCTTGATAGATCTCGAGTGTGGGTGCTAGAGCACTGAGGTCCCTCGCTCGACTTTGTGGACCCGGGCCTGGGCACTGGGAGTCCTAATCCTGAACGCCAAGGACCCAAGATCGGCGTTTAGGTTTTTGTGCCTACGTGCAAAGTTTTAAATCTAAGCACTAATACCTAGTTAGATTTTGGAAAACGTTTTCTAATTTTTCAAAGAAGAAATCATTTTCTTAAATTGAAGCACAGGTTTTTATTGAATAAGAGAATATTTTTTGTTGACACATTTTTCTAAGTAAACCAAATATTATAAAATAAGAAAAATATTTTTTTAATATTTTTTGTGAATTAAACGGAGCTTGCTAACCTTTTTTCCATTATGCATGTTCGGCATTATTACAACTCCTCTCTCAACAAGCCACCCGTTATTTATTGCCCATCCCCTAGTCTCTTTCTTCATTATTTCACTATTTAATTGCCACACTCATTTTTTTCCTCATTCTTCAGTGATGCTAATTACATCAGTATAGTAATCATTTATTTCAAGAAAATAAAAATTAAAGAGAAATTACACACAACCCCTATGAACTTGTACACCTGTACTCCTAAACTTCTAATTATCGCATATATTACTTCAACTTTTATATTATTGCGGATGTCAAACCTTCATGTATTTTACCATTTGCGTGTGATTTTTTAGCTGAAAAGTCGCAATTCTTCTGTATTTATTTTAGTCAAATCATCCTTTGGCCTTTGAATGCGTTAAAATAAAATAAATTTTCCAAAACAAACACACACAAAATGAGGATAAAAAACGCAATCATCTCAAAAAAGAAGAGAAACGGAAGATGGCTTTATCTAATTAGAAGGAGGCACGAATGGATAAAGAAAATAGGAAGAAAATGAACTGAATTCAACAAAAGAATATGCATCATAATCAATGTGACATCTAATTAACAAAGGAAGGAAAGATTAAAAACATACTACATTCTTTTGATAAAAAGTTACCTGTTGTCCATTGAAGAATACAGCTTGACTACCAACTTGGTCGTTCGATGTATCGCCCGAATGAGCTGTTTTGGCGGTGAAAAAGTTCTTGATACTTGGCAAGTCACTCAATTCCAATACATGCAAATTATGCAACTCAACTTTCCCACAATCATCAACTTCTACAATCTCCCGCATTAAGTTGCAATCGACAACTCTGATCTCTTCTAACTGTGGAAGTTCTCTTAGTAATGAAAGAGGAAACAAAACTTCCATCTTGTGACACCCTACGACTCGTACTACTTTTAATGTACCAAAGGGCTTGGAGGAGATACTATGGCATAGTTTCTCCAAGTTGATGAGATTCTCGAGACATAATGACTCCAATGTCTTAAAAGCAGTTTGGGAATGCCATCCGAGGATGTAACGAACGAAGGGATTATTCTCGATGTGTAGATGCTTTAATGTTGGAAAACCTTCTAGGAATAACTCGGAAATACTTTGCTCAACTCCATTCAGCCCGTCCAAATATAGATCATCACTTCTGTCTAAGGTGGTTCGTACACATCCTTTATGAAGAATGTCGTTCATTGTATCCAACTTGAGCTTTAACGCCTTCAACCCTTTGAACTCGCTTGACCAACCCCTCATGTTACCTATTTGGATTCTATACTTGGTTAATTTCTCAATGTTTAGATCCTCTGGCAACGCACTTGGATCGGGGATGGATACATGCAGAGTGTACAAATTCTGCATGTTATTCAACTCAATAAGACTGGCATTAGTTGGTGGAGTTTGCTTCACAACATTCCATTCATCAAAACTATTCTCCATATATAACTCCTCCAATTTGATCAAGCTTCCAAGCACACCTGGTTTAATTACCCGAAGCTGTGAACAATGGTTCAAATCTAATAACCTTAACTCTACTAGCTGCCCAATTTCTTTTGGCAATTGGTGAATTTTGGAGTTCACAAAGCTAAGAATTTGTAGCACTTTTAAGTTGCCAAGACTGGCTACATCCTCTAATAGACAATCATCGAGACATAAAGTGTGTAAGTTCTCCATGAGTTGAAACGACGAAGGCGAATGAGTGAGATGTATCCCTTTAAGATTTAAGACTGCGAGTTTTCTCATAGAGTTGAAATATGAATTTGGAACAATAAGAGATTCATTGTTCGTGAACAACAAAAAGATCTGCAATTCAGGGCAATCTAATTCCTCAGGTAGCTCCTTCACGTCAATATAAGGAAAGCATATTGCCCTATAAGTTTTGAGCTGCTCCTTTAACCACTTTGTTACTAACTTATCTTTATCTTTTAACACAAGAAAAGGATGATCTCTTGAAGCAATTGAGGCAACAAAATCACGAACCAAGTCATGTACCTTGATACTATAAGCATCTCCATCCTCTAACAAAAGGGAGGAGGCTTGAAGGGTACTGATCAATGATGTCAACCTATCTCTACTGTCCTCCATGTTATCTTCTAGAAATAACCCCAAACCCACGCCATACCTCACCAAGTTTTCAATAGAGGGTTTAGAGACGCCACAGACGACAATGAGTCGTAACAATGATTTCACATCATCGCTTTTTAAATGGTCATAGCTCAATTGCAGCATCTTATTTATTTTCTCACCAATTCCCTCATTTTTGGACAACTCAAGTTGTTTCAAAACATTCTTCCATTCGAATAAATTAGCGTGTTTAAGAAGTTTTGCCATTTGGACAATTAGGAAAGGCAAACCTGCACATTTGTGGAGTGCTTCATCGACCAAGGGTTGGAACTCGAAATCGTGAACTTTGTCTCCCACATACCTCTCAAACAATCTCCTTGCCTCTTCCTCCTGCAACTCACCAAGGTGAAAGGGGTCGTCGCAACCCATTTCCTTTTGCAAGATATCTCGATCTCTCGATGTCAACAATAATTTGCATCCCCTGACTTTGTTATCATGTCCGCAAGGAATGCCAACTGATTTCAAGTCGAGCGCCTCCCACAGGTTGTCCAGTATTATGAGGACCTTCTTTTTCTTCCTCTCCTCATCATTTTCATGTTTCATCTTCTCCTCATTTTCCAACCTGCGGCGAAGAAGATCCGCTCGCACGTTGACATACTCTTCGTTCTTTATGTCCAGGCCTAACGCGTGCGCAATCTCTCCTTGAATCCTCTTGATATCTGGATTTTCCGACACGTCAGCCTTAGCGACCAGATTAAACGACTTGTCTTCCCCTATTCTCCTTTCAACATCTGCCAAAAGGGTGGACTTGCCGACGCCACCCATCCCGTAAACCCCAACTACGCTTTTGCTGTTATCGGCAAGAGCGGCCATGATATCCCGTATGATCGAAGCTCTGGATTCGAAGACGCTATCGTCCCTAAGCTTCATTGAAGTCGATGCAAAAGAAGTAGAAGCTGTCACGGGGGCCCGCTGGACGACATCTTTGCCTTCTTTCCTAGCCAGATTCCGAGCAGCTACATTTCCCGGAGCTGGATCACTATAGGAGATGTCCTCCAATCCCTTGAATTCCCCGCATTTTTGAGTGAGTTGCTTAATGACCTCGATCTTGCCCTCGGCCTTCCTGCTGAATTGATAGCGACATTTGGGGTCGGGAAAGGTCCCGTAGCAGCAAGTCTTGCTCTCTTTTTCAAAGTTGGCCAGCAGGTCTCGCGCCTCCTTCAAGGCCTCCTGAGCACTTGCCTCCCACTCCGTGAACTTACAGTAGAAAATCCGAAGATTGTTTTTGGCCACTTCCGCCGCAACGTGGACCCTCTCAGACTCGCTCTCCAGATTCTGAACTTCCTTGTTAAGATCCAGGGCATAACTCTTGGAGGACATCACGTATCCGAATTGACGCTTGATGGGAGTAAGTACGCACTTCAAGACATCCCATGCAATAGGAATAGCAGAATCGATCGACATTTTCCGAGAAAGAAAGAGTGAGAAACAGAGAGGGAGAGAGAGGGAGAGAGAGACAGAGAATGATTAAAAAAAAAAAGGGCAGCAGACAGTGAAGAAGAAGATGACGAGGAAGAAGAATGGTTGTGAGGAGGAGAAGATACAGCAAGACACAGCAAGAACGATGGGAGATAGAGGCGGTGAAGATATTTGAGTACAGAAAAGGATGAGGAATCAATGGCTGAGATCCAGTACTGGAGATCCAACGATTTACTATAAAAGTCAGTTCGCTATTTGGTCGCCTCTATCAAGCCACCAATGTGGACTTGCAAATAATGGAGTAATGGAAATGGATGACCCATTTCATCGTTCCCTGACTTGATGTGTTACCATCCCAATGTTTAATCAGTGGCACCCTACCCCAAGTCATTGTCCAAAGATAAAAAAAATAAAGAATGATTACTTTTTAATCATAGAGTGATTTCTTTTCATTGTAAATTTTAAATTGCAGTTCCATCAAGTGGCCTAAAAAAATCAAGAACGAATTATTACAAGCTCTTAAAGTAAGAAAATGATTCGCCTTGGATCATCGCTCGTCTAATAAGTACTTTGTATAGCCTGTCTTGGCCAATATAACAAAATGTAATTAAGAGAACAAATGGACAAGCATAGATTACACCTACATGCACGTGATAAGTAGCATCTTTAGTGTTTTCATAATGACAATATTTTCATCAATATTTGTATGTGAGGTATTGTGAGAATCAACACGGAGGCAATCACACTTTCAAATGTATATGACACCTTCAATCAAAGTATAATTAATAAGATGATTTGACTTTAAATCACCACTCATGTACAATTTGTCAATATGCATATAACAAATGTAATTAACAAAGAGAATAAACAGGCAGAGACAAGCTGGACTCACGTGACATGGAGGTCTATCTAGAGATGACAATAGGTGTTTGAAATCTTTTTTAACTCAATTTTTGCGTAACAGGTTCCATATCTTGAAATTTTAAAAGCTGGTCGAAATGAAATTAAAAAAATCAAAGCCAACTCCATCTGAATTTATGTGGGTTTGCACCAGGCTCATGTTCAACTTGTTGTGAGCATAGTAAAATGAGTAAATAAATTATTACTATTATCAGAGGAGATCTCATTTCAAAGGTGAAAAATACTAAAAAGTCTTAAACATATTGCATTAGTATCAATTTAGTCATAAATCTTTTAATTGAACTAATTAAATTATAATTTTTTTCATATTGATACCATCAATCTATCTAATCAATTTAAGTCAGAAATTACTGACATGGATACCAATTTGATAAATTTTAATACTTGATTGCATTTTTTGAAAATTTTAGGACTCAATTATATTTTTATTGTAAATAATGTGTATTTAGCATTCTGTATTATTTGTTTTTAAAATGACAATGCTCTTTTATGGTGTTCCAATTGAGAACTTTTGCAAAAATATGAGAGCAATTTAATAGAAATTGAAATAGAAGAAAAAAGGTAGGCCTTTTATGGGTCGACCTTGGGACTCATTATTGCGGTTGTAGGCTGGTTCTAGGATCAACGAGTTCATATCCTGATTTCAAGCAAAGGATAGAGGCTTTGATAGGCTAAGTTCTGCATTCTTGATACGAAAGATACTTTTCCTGGAACATCACCCCTAATAAGAAGATGCAGATCGAAGTATAAGTGAAATGAAATAAAAGTGACAATTTTCTTTGAAAGTTACTTTCTTTGCGCGGTAAAAAGTTTATCTCATTTCTACCGACAGCTTTTAATCTCTCTCCCCTACCCCACTACCAGGGTAATTGTTTCTTTACTTGTATCATTTTCATCATAGTCAAAGTTTGGTAATGGTAAAGTGAAGATGGACGCACTAATGTGTAGTACAACGTGGCCTTTGGTATCGGATGGCAGTCGTCTTATCCGTCACGTGAAGTCCTTTTTTACACTCTTCCTCTGCACATGCAGTGTATAATAATGGCGGGACGGGACAGTACAATGATTTTTCTTATGAACATGAAGCCTTTTTACTAAGCGGTCTAGCTCCAGATATATTGGAATAATGAAGCTCTAATGATGGGTGTCATTTTAAATAAAGAGTGATGGAAAGAAATGCATGGATGGGTCTTAATGCCTAAGCATTATTTTTTCTTTTCCCAGTAAGTCAGATCTTGGTTCTTGAGATGTCGATAATCTTCAGATTTTTGTGATAGAAACGCAACAACTTTTTGCTAGAACATTTTATTAGCGGCTGGGATTTAGTACTATATATCCATCAATGTAAAACATTAACAAAGTTTCCAACCACGACGAAAAAAGAGGCGACTGGTGCATGTTATGGAGCTCTCATCCTTTCCTCCGCGCTAGTGGACAGACATTGGGTAGGTATCCATCCTTTCATCAGTTGCCACTGCAAATGGTCCTTCCGTCCGTTTTCACCGCCAATGTACTAGTCCCGATCCATCCTGTCATCCTTTCTACCACCATTAATGGACAAACGCTAACTAGGTACTAGTCTTAAACCCGCTCCATGCGCAGATCAATGAAATCATATTTGAAATATAAAATTAACATTATAATTAAGCAAATTGTTGTATTATAATGTTACATTAGAAGTAACTTCAAGTAAAAATTGTTGGATTAGAACTCCTAAGAAAACTAAACGTTTTCTGTTCTTGTTTCTTGAATACTGCTATTCCGTACATGACAAACTAAATATACGAATGATTGTGAGCAACAACCACCGATTCTGATTCTAATTAGGGATAATACCTAAAAAACCTCAAACCGGTACACTTGTGACAAATTTACCTCAAATTATTTTTTTTTTACCACAAAAAACCCCAAACTGATATACTTTTGACAAATTTATCCCAAATTGGTACACTTGTGACAAATTTACCCTATGTTAGTTTTCGTTAAATTTTATTCTCAAATTATTAAGTTAAATGACACGTGACAGTTAACTAGTATACAATTTAGGATTTTACGTTCTGTTTGTCACAGTTTATAATTTTTATGATTTTTTTGTGGTATTAATTCAATTTAGTATAGGGCATATTTGTCACAAATTTACCAGTTTATGGTTTTTTGCAGTCGAATAAATTAGTTTTGGGTAAATTTGTCATAAATGTACAAGCTTAGGGTTTTTTATAATCAGTCGGGGTAAATTTGTCACAAATTTACCAGTTTGAGGTTTTTTATGGTCAAAAAAATAGTTTGGGGTAAATTTGTCACAAGTGTACCAGTTTGGAGTTTTTCAATGTATTAGCTCTTCTAATTATCACAAATGCTTGGGTTTGTTTGGAGCTTTTACTTCTAACATCTATTATCCAAATATTACAGTTACCACAAATTGATTTTCAAAGCCTCCAAAAACTATACAATTATGGACAAGTAGAGTTGTTTTTTTTTTTCACAATTTATACAGCCTAATTATTTTAATTTTCAAATTTTTTGAGTGAAAGCAAAACGTAGAAAATGGTACTTGAAAAGTATAAACAAATAGAACAAGTTAACCATAGAAGTCTTCGACCAAAGAAAAAAAAAACCATAGAAGTCAACAAAAATGATGATGGAACGTTGTATGGAGTCTTTTAGGGCCCGCATGTTTTGTTTTTACATTTTTTTTTTTGTAAGCAAAAACAAAAAAAAAAGTGTTTATGTTAAATAATTTTTGAATAAAAAAAAAACGCGTTTGGTAGAACTGTTGCAGGAATAAAAAAAACGAACGTAAAAACACATTTGGTAAATTTTATTCTTTTTTGTTTCTTTTAATTTTTTAATGTTTTTATTTTATTTTGCATTTCTTCCTTTCTTTCTTTTTTTTTTTTCTTTTTGGATGGTCGCCAGCCTCCGACGACCGGCCGACGGGGGCCGCCAGCCTCGCCCAGCCACGGCGAGGCTCGCCGGGGACGGCGAGGCTCGCCAGGGGCCGGCGACGCTCCGGCGAGGTCGCTGACCCTCGACAGCGTCGCCGCGCCCGACGGCCGGCCGCCGACCATGGCCGAGGCCGGCGACCGGCAAAAAAAAAAAGAAAAAAAAAGAAGAAGAGAAGAAGAAGAGAGAGAAGAAGAAACGTTTATTTAAAATCGTTTTGGAACAAGAAACAACTTTTTTTTGTTTCTCATTTCTATTCTTTTTTGTTCCGGGAACAAAAAAAGGAAAAAAGAACAGAAACGCAACCAAACGCGTTTCTGTTCTTTTTTTGTTTCCGGGAACAAAAAAACTAAAAAGTGTTCCTGGAACACTTTTTAGAAACAAAAACATGCAGCCCCTTATATTCCTACTTCATGACAATCATTTTGAACAACGTTATCAAAATGAATATAGTTTTAAGGAAAAAAAATGACTAGGAAAATATTGCCAGAGCAGGACCCAAGTTCTTGTTTTCAATCATATCTATTGTGAAACATCACCCCCTAATAAGAAAATGTGGATAGAAATATAAGTGGAAAATAACATAGTGATTTTCTTTGATGGCTACCCTTTTTGCAAGATAAAAAGTTTAATTTTTTGTTCACCGACAGCTTTAATCTCTCATATCATTTTTCTAGAGTCAAAGTTCAGTATTGAATATGTGAAGATGGACACACTGATAAGTATTGCAACACGGTCCTTGGTGTCAGATGCCAGTTGTGTTAGCAGTGACTTGATGTCGTTTTCACACCCTTCCTCTTCGGTGAATATTAATGGTGGGACGGTATAATGATTTTATTTCAGAACAGCAAGACTTTTTACTGAAGGGTCAAGCACCAGATTTATTTAAATAAATGGGCTACAGTAATATATGTTGTTTTAATTCGAGGTGATAAAGAGAAATAGAAGTGATGAGTATCTATATCCGAGCATTACATTTTTCAATTTGCAGTAAGCCAGATTTTGGTTCTTGACATGATAATCTTTAGATTTTGCTGATGCAAACACAGCAACTTTTTTCTGAAATTTTATTATTATTAATGGCTGAGATTTAATAGTAGAGATCCAACAATTGAGAACTTAAACAAATACACAAACCGCCAGGAAAAAAGAGGAGATTGGTACATACTGTTAGAGATATCTAGAATATTTCCTAAGCTATCAAAAAAGAAAGAATCAAATTGAATCTTAGCTTTTTATTTCTTTATGCCGCCATTTTTAGTCATCTCCTTTTTAAGTAACTTCTCAATTTTGTAAACACCATCATTAGTCATTTCATCTTCAGAGGGAATATTTATGTCTAACACAGATAATGGATCTCAGCGACTTAACCTTAGTTTAGGCTTAAACTAAGCGCCGATGGTTTTCTTTAGTGTAGAAATTAATGATTTTCTGTATTATCATTCCCATGCTTGAACAGTACCATCAATAATGTCTGGTCTCCATCCCGTCCTCCACTGCTAATGGACAAACATTGATTACCCACGAGTACTTGCGTCCTTTTGTCGTTTTAGCTTTTTCAAAAGGGCATCTTTATTAAAGGTCGAGAGGGAGATAGATGGGACACCCGCAATAGCACATGTCTACTGAAATTATTGCATCTTCATCGTCGTGTTTCAGTCACTCTTTTATTATTGACCCTTATATGACTGTTCGACGTCAGGCATGGGAGAGAAGAAGGCACATGCAATTTAGTCCTTTATTTTTCTGACAATACATGATGAATCTTTAACTTCACCGTCCACGATTTTTCTAAATTAATAAAGGTTGCGAAATTACTATTTCTCTCAATCTATACCTTAAAAAATCCAAAGGGAACTGTTTGCCCACATAATTATTTGAACAAGCAATGGTTGAATGTGAATGAAATACCATAATATAAGCATGCAGAATGAGAGATACAAGATGTATATTCACGGCACTTGGCAATATTTGCTAATTTCAAGAGTTATAATCAACATCCCGAACTATACGGTAGGGTGCATAATCTATAAGTAATCAATCTTAACCCATCAAAATTTGCGCTTTTAGACCATACATAGGGTACATAACGTAATCTCAAGTTTTAGCCACATGTACAAGGGATAAAAGCAAGCAAAGTGAAAATTCAAGCTAAAACAAACTATAATACAAGGCAAGATTGGAGATATGCCACTGCTGAATTAAGCTTGGGATCTTTCCATGAATCTCTAAAAGAAGATGGCTACATCACCACTTTAAAAAATGAATGCTCTGATTATGTTCTAGATAAGTGAATCCTGTTAAGAATAATGCGTTTAGAGATGATTGGCAAAATGATGCGATTGTTTGACCCAGCTTATTCACATCACTTCTATAAATCAGTTTTTTTAGTTGTTATATATCTCTTGCTTGATAATATTCAAGCGATATGTGCGTAATGAATCATAAACTTTTACCTTGATTAGTGCTTGGCTAAACTCCGGAAAATATTTCGACTCAAAATGGTTGTAAAAATAAGAAGAATAGAAAAGATTAGCTTCACCTTGACCATAATCATGGATCAAAATTGACAAGCGCAAATTATCATTTTACTCGTGTGGTCAAGAAATGTACGAGACTAAGATTCTATTGTGATTAATGTGTAGACATACAAGAATCTTCTATTTCATCAAAGTACGGGCTGCTGGAGTTCTACTATTGCTGGAAAATTGCACAATCAGTCTAAAACTTATTACACAGAATGTAATGGAGCCTCAAATTTTTTAATTGAATCAATTTAATCTTAATCCTTTGAGGAAAATTATAATCAAGTCCTTCGGGTGATGATATGACGTGGACTAAGGTTACAATGAAACGATGCTGTCTTTGTTGAAATTAATGGCGTCTTTGCTTAGTCGAGCGACTAAGCTGAAGCCCCAAATCACCAATTCTCTAGCTCTAACGCTTGACTTAAACAAAAGGGTTGACGGTACACAAAGTCTCGGGATCCAAAATCGAGAATCCATGACTAAATCTACCAAATAGCAGCGAATAGAAGCAAAGCCGCAACACCAACACCAGCAAGCATCTCGACCCTTCCAAAACAAAAACTACCACGGAAGCACACAGAAACGAACTAACCACAAAAGAGGCACACAACAAAACAGAAGCAATTTCATTTCAACAGCAAAAATGAAAATTGCCGACAGACTACCATTTTGGCCCTACTATAAATCAACTTGGTTTATCATCTTGGGTTATTTCCGCATTGTAGCAAAAATAACGTTCAGAACTCTTATCCTATACTTTCGTTTTTTATGTCATCCTCAAAAAAGTTATTATCTTCAAAAAAGAAGCCATGAATTATTATTACAATCTCATGTTTGAACCAGTAATGCAAAAAAAGGGGCTCCACATGTACCCTCTCTGATTGAGCCCTGGAAAATAGCAACGCGCGTTGCTCAGAATACTCGATGCTATAATATGACAAGAAGTTATTCTAAGCTATTATAGAATCGACCACTTCAATTAATGATTTCAAAAATAGGGAATTGATTTTCACATAGTAATTTCTAAGTTTTTGTTTTGAAACATATCTATCATGAAACACATCTAACAAGAACGGATAGAAATATAGGTGAAATAAATAGAGCGATTTTCTTTGACAGCTACCGCTTTGCAAGATAAGTAGTTGGTTTTATTTTCACCGACAGCTTTAATCTCTTGGTTATTTTTTTAGAGTCGAAGTTTGGTATGGGGTAAGTGAAGATGGACACAATGTTAAGTAGCACAGCCTGATCCTTGGTATCAAATGCCAGTTGTATTAGTGGGGACGTGAGCCCTTTTTTTTGGCTCCTCTGCAGTGTACATTGTAAGACGTAAAAATTCATATGCGAAAGCCAGGATCAATTGAAGACAAACCTCCAGCCATTGTTCTTATTCACGTTCGTCAGAAAAACCTGAAATCAAAGGAAATTGGGGACACTCTACTACCCCAATTCACTCTCGTACTGATGGTGTATTCTGAATGAGAGTTTGAATTAGACCTTGTCATCACCCATCAGAAATGAACATACGTTCCTATTTATATACCATCTTCCATCAAAACGGTAACCAATGGGCGGTTGTCACGAAAGGGTACGAAGCGTGGAAAATTTACGTAATCGAATAGTCGCAACTTTAAGAGAAAATGTGGGTCTAAAAAAATGTGGGATCACAAAATAAATAACATTCTCCAACTTGATCCCATCATTTTCATCATACGGATCATTCAACTAATTCCACAAAACTTTATGCTTAAAGAAAAGAAACAAAACACATGGATCATGGCGACATGTCCTTGAAGAGTGAGTAATATCTTCCATGTATCACAATGCACCTTATTTCTTTAATGTCAGCTTATATGTGACAACAAATCTTAATAAATAAACCCCATGTTTATTCCAGAACCAAGGATAAATGTTATTCTCATAAACAACAAAATGTGTACACAAAAATTGAGAATCAACATTACAACTTAATAAGAGTTTCATACAACAAAAATCATTCATATGTCGACAAATCACATGATGGGACCTATTCCCATACTGGTTACATGATCCTTATACTTTATTGGTGGCATGCCTTTAGTTAAAGGATCGGTTATTATCAATTCAGTGCTAACGTGTTCAATGACCACTTTATTCTCCTTAACACGTTCCCTTATGGCTAAATACTTAATGTCGATATGCTTACTTCGACTGCCACTTTTGGCATTTTTAGCTATAAAAAATGCAGTTGAATTGTCACAATATATTCTTAATGGCCTAGAAATAGAATCAACAATTCTAAGCCCAGCAATGAAACTCTTCAACCATACACCATGCGAGGTAGCCTCAAAACAAGAAACGAATTCAACCTCCATAGTGGAAGTAGCAGTCAAAGTCTGCTTGGCACTTCTCCATGACACGGCTCCGCCAGCTAACATGAAAATGTATCCAGATGTTGATTTTCGTGAATCAACGCAACCCGCGAAGTCCGCATCCGAATAACCGACCACTTCCAGGTTGTTAGTCCGTCTATACATAAGCATATAGTCTTTGGTACCTTGAAGGTATCTCATCACTTTCTTTGCAGCTCTCCAGTGGTCTAAACCCGGGATTACTCGATATCTTCCCAACATTCCCACAGCAAAAGCGATGTCGGGTCGAGTGCAAACCCGAGCATACATCAAGCTTCCAACAGCAGAAGCATATGGAATGTTGTACATTTGTTCCCTTTCTAGCTCGTTCTTCAGGCATTAGTTCAAATTGAATCTGTCACCCTTAACAATGGGTGCTATACTTGGTGAACAATCTTTCATCTGAAATCTCTCTAGGACCTTATTGATATAGGTTTCTTGAGATAGTCCTAAAAATTCCTCGAGGTCTATCTCTATGGATCTTAATGCCAATGACATAAGATGCCTCACCCATATCCTTCATGTCAAAACTCTTAGAGAGGAATTGTTTCACCTCATGTAGCAACCCCTTATCATTAGTTGCAAGTAGTATATCATCCACATACAGCACAAGGAAACAAATTTTGCTCCCACTAACCTTTTGGTATATACATTGATCCATGACATTCTCTACAAAACCAAATGAAGAGATGACATCATGAAACCTTAAGTACCATTGGCGGGATGCTTGTTTCAAGCCATATATAGATTTCTTAAGCTTGCACACCAAATGCTCACATTTACTAGAGGAGAATCCTTCAGGTTGTTTCATGTAAACCTCCTCCTCTAGTTCTCCATTGAGGAACGCCGTTTTCACATCCATTTGATGTAATTCCATATCAAAATGGGCAACCAAAGCCAAAACAATACGAAGAGAATCTTTCTTAGATACAGGAGAAAAAGTCTCAGTGTAATCAATTCCTTCATTTTGAGTGAATCCTTTGGCAACAAGTCTAGATTTATATATTTCAATGTTACCTAATGAATCTTTCTTAGTTTTGAAGACCCATTTACAACCAATGGCCTTCGCACCATTAGGTAACTCAACCAAATCCCAGACTTTGTTAGATGCCATAGAACTCATCTCTTCCTTCATGACATTGTACCACAAATTGGATTTATCACTATCCATGGCTTGTGAAAACGTTTCGGGATCATTCTCAGCTCCAATACTGTAGTCAGACTCTTGTAAATACACAATATAATCACTAGGAATAGCCGATTTCCTTATTCTAGTAGATCTTCTCAATGTTGGATCAACATTCTCTTGAGGAGCATGTTGCTCAACTGGTTGTTCAACAGTTTCTGGTAATTGCTGAACAATTGGATCCACTAGATCAATATCAGCAGGTTGTGGAACTTCAACGATTGGTTGTTCAATAGCCGGCTGAACTGAAAGGGCATTATGGGCAACAACCAACCTTAAACTTGAGGTGGAAGGTTGAGTGTCTGAATGATCTTCCTTAGGAACGAGATCCATCGGTCGATCGCTCCCACTGATCAAGTCATTTTCAAGAAATTTAGCATTTCTTGATTCCACAATCCTAGTAGTATGAGATGGACAATAAAACCTGTATCCCTTAGACCTTTCGGCATATCCAATGAAATACCCACTTATGGTCGTTGGGTCCAACTTCTTTTCTTGTGGATTATAAATTCTCACTTCAGACAGGCATCCCCAAACGCGCACATGATGTAAACTCGGTTTCCAACCCTTAAATAACTCAAAAGGTGTCTTTGGGACAGCCTTGGTCAGAACTCGGTTTAATATGTACACTGCCGTCTTAAATGCTTCAGTCATAAGAATTTAGGAAGTTTGGAGCTACTAAGCATACTACGCACCATGTCTAATAAGGTCCGATTTCTTCTTTTCGCTATGCCATTTTGGTCCGGAGAACCAGGTATAGTATATTGGGCAACTATCCCATGCTCTTGAAGAAATCTTGCAAATGGACCAGGTGCTTATCCATCTTCAGTGTATCTACCATAGAATTCTCCACCTCTATCTGATCTCACAATCTTAATTTGCTTATTGCATTGTTTCTCTACTTCCGCCTTAAATACCTTAAAGGCATCTAATGCTTCATATTTATTATGAATCAAGTAGAGATACATATAACGTGAATAATCATCTATAAAGGAGATGAAGTATTTCTGACCACATGAGTCCATATCCGGACTACAAATATCCGTGTGTATGATTTCTAATATTTCTATACTCCTCTTGGCACCTTTCTTTGTTTTGTTAGTCTGCTTTCCCTTTATGCAGTCCACACAAATATCACAATTAGTAAAATCTAAAGTACCTGAGTACTCCATCATTTACTAATCGCTTAATTCTTTCTATGGAGATATGTCCCAATCTCTAGTGCCACAACATAGAGGAATGTTCTTTCACAACACATCGTTTCATACCAGCTTTATCATGAACATGCATGGCATCATAATAGGTATTGTCTTGTAAATTAATTCGAAAAAGACCATCAGACAAAGTATCACTCCCGACAATTTCAGATTTAAATGATAAACAGAAGTTTGAATCTGAAAAGTTAAAAGAGTATCCCAAAGGTACAAGTCTTGAAACTGAAATTAAGTTTCTAGAAAAATTAGGAACATAAAAGGTATTTTCCAAATCTAAAACAAAACCATTATTGAGAACTAGTCTATATGTCCTAATAGCTTTCACATGCGAACGTATCTTGTTTCCTGAATAGATGCTTTGTTCACTTCCCACTGGCTTCCTGTGGTTTTGAAAACCCTACAAGGAATTCGAAATATGGATTGTAGATCCAGAATCAATCCACCAAGTGTTGTGACTTACATCAGTCATATTAGATTCATAACAAAGACAAGAGATTGGATTACCTTTCTTCTCGAGTCAGGCCTTAAATTTGACACAATCCTTCCTTATATGCCCTTTCTGTTTACAGAAGAAACACTTGGATTCTTTCTTAATGTCAGCTTGGGGAGGTATTTTACATTTTCCCTTATGCTTGCCATAGCCCTTATTCTTTCCTTGTGTTGCCAAATGAGCACTTTTCTCCCAATTCCATAATCAGTCTTTCTTCCTCTTGAACACACATGGTCATGAGTTCATTAATTGACCATTTATTCTTATGTGTGTTATAAGAGATCTTGAAAGGTGCATACTGTTGTGAGAGAGTGTTCAGAATATAATACACAAGCAAAGATTCAGATATCTCAACCTCAAGGTTCTTAAGCTGAGCTGCAATGTTCCTCATTTGCATGATGTGCTCACGCACACCTCTAACACTAGTGAGCTTTAATGATGAAAACTTCATAATCAGGGTCATGGCATGCGCCTTCTCAGAACTTTCAAACTGCGCATCTATGGCCTCCAATAAAGCCTTAGCATTGCTATGCTGAGCAACCGAACCACGAATACTAGGAGATATCTTAGCTCTTATAAACATAGCACAAACACGGTTGGATCGCTCCCATTGGTTATAAAGAGCTATCTCAGCTGGAGTGCTCGAATCAGTAGGAGCAGGTGGTTCGTCTTTCCTTATAGCATAGTCAATGTCCATCCACCCCAATTGAAGAAGAACTGACTCCTTCCAAACTTTATAGTTCTCACCATTCAAGTATAGGAACATCAAACTTAAATTCGAGAAATTCATAGGTTGCGAAACTGCATATCAAATAATCATGCTTATGTCACAAAATTTGAGGCAAATATAAATAAATCATGCTTTACCAATGTAAACATGTCACAATATGAATCACATAACATAAAAATTACCTGTGGGCTAAGTTTTTAATTTAAATAGATTCATAATTACTTCATGAAGAAACTACCATATTATATGCCTTTTCTTAATCCCTGTGGGTAAATTAAGAAAAATAATATGATATTTCATCCTAATTAATCATATTAATATAATGAAAATTCCTGTGGGATAAAATTCATCATATTAATATAATTAATTACAATCAATGTCCATTTCTAAATATGATCTGAGGCTTTTAATATATAATTTAATTAATTAAAGATGATGTGGCCACTCCTAATTAATTAAATATATGGACCATTGGACATTTAATTTCATGCACAAAATATTCATAAAAAAATGCATCAAATGACATAATAAATAAATACATCAAGGGCAGAACAGTAAATAAATAAATTGGCCAAGGGAAAGATTGTAAAAATACGAAAAATTTGGGGCAAAAGTGTAAAAAGGAGCTGCGGTTGGGAGATGTCGGGCGCGTGCCGAGCACGTGCGTGTCCAGCGCACAGGCGTGTGCCTCGCACGCGCGCGGTTCAACGCGCAGGCGCGTGCGTTGCACGGGCCTAGCAACTACCGCCCGCGTGGATCCCACGCGCGCAACGGTTGCCGCGCGCGTGAGAGCGCGTGGCGCGTGGATTCCACGCGCCTGCAACCGCAGCGTGCGCGTGGGCTCCACGCGTCTTCTTCCTCGCGAACATAAGTGTTTTCTTCGCCGTTTTCCGCCGTTTCGCCGGCCGTTTCTTCTCCGGCAGCCCATTTCAGACACAAATTAATAGTGGGTTTTGAAGAGCATGTCAGCACGACCACATGGGTACAAGTTTTAGCGAAAATGACGAAGAAATAAGCCCCAAATCATAAGAAAATTCCCAAAACACAAATCCTCAACCACCGCGACTTCTGCCGCCCATTTAGCCTCCGGCGAACACCGAAATGCCAAAATAACTCATGACTAATATTCCTCATGGCGGTGCGACCGTACGGGTCCGAATTCGAGGGATGGGTCGCCAGATTTTGCCCGGAATCGGCGAATTTCTCTTGGCCTCAAAACTTCAAGTTACTGTTCATGTTCTAAAAGCCCGAATATACACCGAAAATACACCAAAATATAATAAAACAAGGCAGAGGCTTTTAACATGCTCTGATACCAAATGTAAGACGTAAAAATTCATATGCAGAAGCCAGGATCAATTGAAGACAAACCTCCGGCCATTGTTCTTGTTCGCGTTTGTCAGAAAAACCTGAAATCAAAGGAAATTGGGGACACTCTACTATCTCAATTCACTCTCGTACTGATGGTGTATTCTGAATGAGAGAGTTTGAGTTAGACCTTGTCATCACCCGTCAGAAATGAACATACGTTTCTATTTATATACCATCTTCCATCAAAACGGTAACCAATGTGCGGTTGTCACGAAAGGGTACGAAGCGTGGAAAACTTCATGTCGAATAGCCGCAACTTTAAGAGAAAATGTGGGTCTAAAAAAATGTGGGATCACAAAATAAATAACATACATTAATGGGGGAACAATGTTATGTCTTTTCTCTAAACGCCAAGGCACCACTAACAGGTCTTAATCCATATTTATTTAAATATATGGGCTACAATAATGTCTCTGCTGTTTTATTTCGAGGGTGATAAAGAGAAATATTGTGCATTACATTTTCGATTTGTAGTAAGCCAATTTTGGTTCTTGACATGATGATATTTAGATTTTTGTGATAGAAACTAAACAACTTTTTTCTGGAATATTTTATTATCAACCGATGAGATTCAATAGCAGAGATCCAATGATTTATAACCTTAACAAAGACACAAACCATGAGGAATAAAGGGGAGATTATTTAGGATATTTCCTAATCCATCAAGAGAAAATGAATCAAATTTAACCCCAGCTTTTTGTTTCTTTATGCTGCCATCTTTAGTTATCTCATCTTTAGTAGCTTCATGATTTTTTTCAACACCGTCTTTAGCCATTTTATTTTCAGAAAAAATATTCAAAACATCTCTTATACAGATAATGGAGCTTGGCAGCTCAACCTTGATATAAACCTAAACTAAGCACCGATAGAATTCTTTAGTATAGAAATGGATGATTTTCTGCATTATCATTCCTTTGCTCGAACAGTGACCATCTGCAATCTATGGTCTCTATCTTATCCTCCACGGATAATGGACAAACATTGATTGTCCATGAGTACTTTCTTTTTAGCTTTTTCAAAAGGCATCTTTATTAAAGGTAGTCACGAGAAAGAGATAGTCATTCACTTATGGACAACATTGAATGATATTCTGTATTATTATTCCCATGCTTGAACAGTACCATCAACACTGTCTGGTCTCCATCCTATCCTATCCTCCACTGCTAATGGACAAACACTGATTGTCCACGAGTACTTGCGTCCATTGGTCCTTTTAGCTTTTTCTAAACGCATCTCTTTTAAAGGTGGAGAGGGAGATAGATGGGACATCCTGCTAGCAATGTCTAGCCAAATTAGGACCTGTTATTTGACTGTTCGACGACAGGCATGGGAGAGGAGAAGGCACGTGCAATTTAGTTCTTTTATCTTTTGACAAGAAATGATGAATCATCAACTTCACCGTCCACAATTTTTCTAAATTAACAAAACTTGCAAAATTATTATTTCTCTCAATATATACAGATGGATTTTTCCCTTTTTGATGGGCCTAAGTTGGCCCGTCCGCCCATGATGGGCCCAAAGGCCTGACCCGTGAATTGAGGACTCATGACGAAAATTATTAAAGATAAAGAGAAAATCTTGGAGGCAGTTAATTTTTTGAGAGGTTACGTATTTTGAGAAAGAGAGATTACGCTCTCTCAATTTTTTACGTCTTCTCATACCGTTTTCTTCCGAAGAATAGAAAAGGATAATCTTCTGAAGAACAGCGTGGATTCTTTCTCTTTGATTCGCAACACCGGTGTTTAGTCTATGGAAATAAGGTATGTTCGATTATGTGATCTGTCTTAGGATCGGTGATTCATGATTTTCCTAGGCTCACTTCCGCTACGTTTGTGTTCGATTCTGTGTCGAATCACTGTTTTGGAGATCTTGTTTTCCGAATTTTTCCCATCATATATCTTGAAGAATCTAAAGGGAATTGTCTGCCCGCATAATTATTTAAACAAGAATATTTGAATATAAATGAAATACCATAATATAAATGCAGAATGAGAGACACAAGATGTGTATTCACCATACTTGGTAGTATTTGCTAGTTTCAAGAGTTATAATTACCTTGCTAGTTTCAAAAGTTATAATCAGCACCCAAACTATATAATAGGGTGCATAATCTGTAAGTAATTAATCTTTTTAGCTTTTTCAGAATGCATCTTTATTAAAGGTGGTCACGACAAGGAGATAGATGGGACGCCCTACCAGCTAATGTCTTTGTCAAATTATTGCATCTTCTGAACCTGTTTTAGTCATTGTCTTATTATTGACCCTTATATGAGGGGACCACGTCAGGCATGGCAGAGGACATAGTAAATGCAATTTTGTCCTTTATTTTTTTGACAAGATGTGATGAATCCTTACTTTTGATAATTATTATTTTCTTCAATATACACCTGGAAGAATCCAATTCTGCCCTCATGCTTATTTGAACAAGCAATGTAGAAATATGAATTTAATATCATAATATAAGCACACAGAACGAGAGAAGACACAAAATGTATTAATGATTCTTGACAGTATTTGCCAATCTCAAAAGTTATAATCAGCACTCTTTGCTTGGTCAAGCGGCTAAGTTAAAGCCCCATATCACCAAATCTCTAGCTCTAACGCTTGACTTAAACAAAAGGGTCCAACAATACACAATCTCTAGGTCCAAAATCAAGAATCCATAATCCAATCTACCAAATAGCAGCGAATAGAAGTAAAGTTGCAACACCCACACCAGCAAGCAATGAGACCCTTCTTAAACAAAACTACCATAGACGTACACAAAAACAGACTAACCATGAAAGAGGCACACAACAAAACAGAAGCAAGTTTCATTTCATCAGCAAAAATTAAAATTGCCGAAGGACCCTCATTTTTGCCCAACTATAAATCAACTTCGTTTATCATAAATCATTGGTTTATTTCCACATTGTAGCAAAAATATCCTGGGCGGAATGCTCCTAGCCTTATGCTAAAGGTCAATTAGAAACAGAGAGAGTGGAGACACTCCATTAAAACATGTCCTACCAAATTATTGCATCGAGAAGCCTGCACACAACGTGCGTTGCTTTGTTTCGGTGACAGAGCTCTATCAGATGAAAATACGTGTGGACCTCATTTTTTATTCTTTTTTGGCATGAATAGTTCAATCATGGGATTTTCGTGACTGCTTTTTGGCAAATAATAACTTTCTTGAGAATGTCCTAGAAAGCGAGAGTTTTCCTATTTTCTACATAGACTTCATTCATGTCATAAATTATACATTGTTTGATATTCTTCTTCTAACGCCATAATCAATTAGAAACTTCTATCTCTATTTACTTTAAATTTCAAAATACCATAATATTTTAAATTAAAAATAAAGAAAACACTCAATAAAATGTAAAATGGTCGTATGCATATAATGTGTGTGTGTGTGTGAATTTTTTTATAATGTTCCTCCTATTGACATATTAAACTTGAGCTAACTTAGACTCTTATGTCTATTTAATGTTATCCATTAATTGAAAATAAGTCTTGACTTTTCATGCATTATCATTTTATAAGGAAATTTTATTATTTTTGCCAAATTGTAAGATTAGAATGTCAAATTACTCTTTAATCTATATATATACTATGGCTATTTGCAAAGATCATGATTGCTTTTTAACCAAAAAAAAAAATGTTATGACTAAACAAAAACATCCAAAATGAATATTCTCACGTTCTTATTCTTTAATAGCATTCTTCCAAGTTTAAGAATTATGGATTTTTTTGGATAATACCACATAATTTTGTTAACTAGATCGATATGCGATTGTATTCAAAATTTCATGCAAATATTTCAAGTCCTCATGGTATGGATGAATTTGGCTTTTCAATAAGACCCTCCTATCAAGCATGCGAAGCCTTGGCCCATTTCAATTTTGAAGGTTAGGTCTGAAAGACCTTTTGATAGCTCGGCCCCTCCCCTAGCTTGGCCCCTCCCCCCTTATAACCGTAATGGCATGGAATCATACCATGCTGGGGCATGATTCCTTGACACCCTTGGATCACCTTGAGCAAAGTAAGAATCAAGGCATTTCTAGAATTTGACAAAGGAAAGGAATAAGATTTATGTAATTGAAAAGGGGAAAGAATGAATCAAGCCACAACTAGACATAGCTTGATTCATGACCGCGATGAGGCCTACTACGTGATCTAGACGTGCCTTGTTTCATTGCTGGCATACATGCGACCGAGCCTAACTTGATCCATGACTGGAACTTTCTTTACTTGCCACTCCCCTCCATTGATTGTTATCGCAGTTTTTCCATTCCTTATATTTTTGTTACCTTTTTTCACCACTATGCAATTGGTCCATATTGCTATTCTTTGATTTACTAAAATGCCCTTGCGTGGGAGTAAAATTGAATGATGGAGTACCATAATTTTGCAACTACATGTCAATCTAAGCTAATCTCATTTAATAAAACGCTGGCACCATGTCGATGCTCAATTGAATTTATGCACATATTGAGTGGCCTTTAGAATGTAGACAATTTAATTGAAGTGCATGCTTAATTTAAAATTAACGATTGCATTTTTGTATAATTGTATGCCATCATAATATCTCCGAAGTACTAGCTCCATGAATTCTTGCCACCCTTTCAACAATGTAATGATGTCATGACTACGCATTTCTAGTGCTATAGTCCAGGTTGGTCCACCTCGAACATTGGGAGGCGCAAAATTTAGAAGGCAAGAGATTCGTTGATTACTTGTGAACTTCTTAAATATATGCACAGGTCTTTCATGGAAGTTTCTTTGTAAAATGTGAGGTTGAAGAGGTCATTGATTTTTTTTTTATTTGATAGAGTAGATTAATATTCTAAAGCATATATACAACATCATTAAGTTCAAAGTATAGTTTGCATCGCTCCAAGTTTTATTTTTAGGGTGCGTTTGGAACGTTTCTATTTAAAAATTGTTCCAGAAATGTAAATAAAAGTGTTTTTGTTCCAAGGGACAATTTTTGAACAAAAACGCGTTGGTAAACTGCTCCGAAATATAAAAAGAATAGAAACACGTTTGATAAATTTGTATAATTTTTTTATTTCTTTTAATTTTATTTTTTTCTATTTTCTTTCTTATTTATTTTTCCTTTTTTCTTTCTTCTTTTTTCTTCTTTTGGCCGGTCGCTGGCCTCGGCCATGGCCGGCGATTGGTTGACGAGGGCCGGCAGCCTCACCCAGCCACGGTGAGGCTCACCGGTCCCCGGCGAGGCCAAGCGTCGTAGTAGCCGGGCGAGGCTTAGCCGCCTTGGTTGGGCGAGCTCGAGCTCGCCTAGATCCGGCGAGGCCGAACCGCCCGCCAGCCGGCGAGGCTTGGCGTCGCCAGGGCCACCGCGCAACGCCGACCTGGCGGTGGCCTGGGCGACGCCGAGCCTCGCCAAACTCCGGGGCGAGATCGAGCTCGCCCAGCCCCGGCGAGAGGTCGGCCTCGTCCCGGGCCATCCGCCAAGCACCGCCTCACCGGCCGCTAGGGCGAGCTCGGCCTTGCCGGATCTGGGTGAGCTTGAGCTCGCCCAGCAAGGCGAGGCCGAGCTCGCCAGGCCGCGACGCCTCGGCCTCGTCGGGAGGTCATTGGCTCTCGACGACCGGTCGCCGGCCATGGCCGAGGCCGGCGATCGGCCAAAGAAAAAAGAAAGAAAAAAGAAGAAGAAAAAAGAGAGAAGAAAATGGAAGAGAGAGAAAAAGTTTTCCTAAATTTTGTTCCAAAAACAAGAAACAACTTTTTTTTTGTTTTTGTTTCCGTCCATATGTGTTCCGAACAAAAAAATAATTTTAACAAAAACGCAAACAAATGCGTTTGCTGTTCCTTTTTTTGTTCAAGAACAAAAACAAAATTGTGTTTCGGGAACGAAACACATTTTAACAAACAGGCCCTTAAGCAACCTTTATTTTAACTTCTAAAAGAATACCTTACATTATTTTTAATTTCATACCAATTTTACTCATAGGCATATTAAAGTATGGGGCCATCAATATTTCTCTATCTTGACATGAATGTCTATATAACTTATTAAATATAGTAATGAAGTAAAAAAATATATTAACTAATATCATGATACGACCAAATTAAAATTGAAAGTTTGAGTAAAACAATTAACTTAAAAATATGAATAAAGGGAAAATGGAATTAAACTAACATTTAGAAAAATATGTGGAAACTATAGTCTTGGAGCCATGTAACAAACATGTATTTTGCTAGTTCTATGTAGACTTCATTTGCAATTACCGCCAACTATTTTATTTTATCAATAAAGAGGTAAGATGGCCACATCACCAACATATGAATTCACCAGCTCATAAACATCTCACTCTGCAATTAGACTAATTAGGCCTGCGCAAAGAAAGGAGAATTCTCGTAGATAATGGTAAGAACTTTCTATCATTCTACTTAGTTGAAATTAAAATGTTGCCTATGTATCAAAATATGTGATCTAGGAAACTATAGATTAAGAAAGGCATATCGTGAAACGGTTACGAACTAGAAAAGAGATTACTGAAAAAATTATCTCTCATAGAAACATGAGAAGCACTAACAGTGAGATATTCTATTCAGAACAAAAACAAAAAAAAAAAAAATGGTTGATAAATTGCAACTAGCTCGAAAAGGAAGAAAATAAAAGCAGAAAGAGTACATTTCTTCATCGATTCATCACAATTGCACAAAGGAGGCATAGTTAGGAATTCTAAATTCAGGTCAGCACCGCAAATGGCCTAAAATGACATTTTCAGTGTTTTAACTCAGTCAACTATTAGATTAGTGGTATTTGTTCCTTTGCCATTTCTTCTTTGGTTAGGTTTCTTTACCAAGTGGAGGATAAATATGTCCACTTGATTCCCAACTTAACTCATCCTTATTAATAAATCCCGGTTTAAATTGAACCATGAAAGCTCTGAAGAAAATAACATATCACATTCTTTCTACACTATACCAAATCCACCTGGCAAAGAAATTAGAATGCAAAGCAGCATTAGGTGGCATTTATATTGGAATTTGAGATATGGCAATGATGAATTAAAACTCAGGACCTTAAACACCCCCGCCAAGGCACCTCTCTTCACATGAGTTGGCTACATCATGAACTTGAGAAAAATGGATGCTCTGATTTGAATTTTCCGGCTAATTCACGAGTAGGAAGACAAGTTGGACTCGGAGTAATCCTACATCTAGACTGTTTGATCTCATATGTACTTTAAAGAGGAGAAATGTAATGAACATTGTTGACACCCTGATTTTTATCAATCATTCAGATATCTATTTTTTGACAAAATATAAAAAATACAAAAAAGAAGGTAAAAACAACAAAAATATAGTAATAATAATAATAATAATAAGAATAATAAAACAAGGAAAACAGATAATAAAATAAAATAAAAAATTCGGGGAAGCCATTTATGCCTGGCCCGTTTCCTTTAGCAAAATTTCCTGCCCACTCGGGCTTAGTTCCTGAATAGGCCCAATTTTCCTCTAACTTTTCCTATTTTGTTCCAGCCCAACCCTTTTCCTTTGGTTTTTCTTCGCCCTTTCTCAGCCCATTTTGTTACCTCAAAAGCCCGGCCCTTTGTCCTTCTCCTCCTTTGCACGCACAGCTTGGTGAGTACAGAGCGTCCGTGACGCAAGGAGAAAATTCTGTTTTGGGTTGGCGTCGACCATTGAAGCGGGGAGAAAGCTGCAGGGAGCTTGGCTGAAGAGAAGAGAAAGGATCAACAAAAGCGGGGGAGAAAAAATCTCTTTCGAAGAAGGAGAGACCACTGCTTCATCTCTGCTCTATTTTGTTCGGTTTTGCTAAAGTTTGGAGGATTAAACTTAGCCAATGAACTCACGAGCAAACCTTACTAAACTGAGATCGTTTTCTCGCGCTTTATGCGCTGCGTTTAGACCGACTATAGCATCAAATTTGGTCTCGGAACTTACATACAAAAAACGCACGCCACCTGCTCGATGATTTGCGCATTAGACGTTTTGAATCTGACTTTGCATAATCGGATGCTTGATAATGTTTAGATCTGTAATGATTCGTGTCCAGTACACCAACTGCTGCCTTCCTTTCCTTCTGGATGCATATCATTCTCATGGTGCCGTTTGAACGTGGTCAAAGTCTCAAATCCATCCTTGTTTATTTGGGCGACGATCGCGATTAGCTACGGCCGTGTTGGATGCCTCCACCTCTTTCAAGCACTAGTGTTTCGTCCGGTTCTGGATTGGTGTGTGTGAATGTTAAGTTAGAAAGGAATTCTTTTCCGGTGGAGGATGCGTTGGAATTACCGCAGGGTAAGCCATCGTCGGCGAAGGTTTGACGACGGTCGGAGATGATTGGCAGTGACGGTTTGGTGACGGTGCTCGAGGTTGGCTGCCGACGTTGGAACGGTTGAGATTTTGAAGTGCGTTTGTGTGGTGAGCTTTGAGTTTTTCCATAGGGAAGATTCGGCAAGTTGCAGGGGAGAGATTGGCTTCGGGAAGAAGACGACTTGAGAAGGGACGAAGGAAATTAAAAATAATAATAATAAATCTTTAAAAATTTAGGTTTAATCCGACGCGGGTCGGGCCGGATAGACGGATGGGGTTGGGGGCTCGGACCGGGTAAAACCGGCCCGAATTCCTTTTCCCGAATATAATAATATTAAAAATCATAAAAATCATTAAAAATAGAAAAAATCATAAAAATAAATTAAAATAATAAAAAAATCATAGAATCCAGAAAAATCATTCAAACTAAAAAAAAATCGAAAATTCATAAAGTCATAAAAAATAAATAAATAATTAAGAAAAATAAAAAAATAAAAATTTCAAAAACTCATAAAAATTCAGAAAATTGGAATTCCTTAAATTTTTTTTGATAGTTCTTCAAATATTTTTTTCTCTTAAAGTTTGAAAATCCTATAAAAAATCAAAATCCAAAATTGAACAAGTTTTTATGGCTTTATAATGAGGATTTTTGGGTTGTTATTTTTTTTTAGAAACAATATTAGGCTACTTATGTGTTTTTACTTAAATTGCACATGATTGCGCATTTCAATATCTTGAGTTTTTTTTTTTTTTTTTTAAATGGTTAGGATGAAACCTAAGAATCTTCGTTAGGTTGCTATGACATTAGTTAGCACGTAATCAAGTTAAGTACTGAAATGGCATTAATTTTAAGACTAATGTAATCAAGCCCTTGTTTCAAGATCTTCGGTCGCACATGGAATGAGATATTTTCCTATTTCTCGCTAGGTTTCTAGTTGATCTAAATAAGCTAGTGGCAACTCTTTACGTAGAAATTTGTATATAATTAATTGAATGAAAACCAATTGTCCAACATTTTGGGAGACCCGAGTCAACATAAGGCCATTGGCTTGAATTTGGTAATACCTCTAAACTTAATTCCTTCCATACCGAGAGGTTAGTCATGACACACTCGTATGAAATTTCAGTAATAAAAGAGCACGATATGAACACAAACATGTCATTGGAAAAACTACTAGTAGCACCACCAAGTTCTTGTAACAGTAGTTCGGACCCGGTGGAAAACAAGGCATATGTAATTTAAGGTATATGTAATTTAGTCCTCATTTGTCGACAAGGTGTGGAACTTTCCAAATTTTCGAGCTCCGCAGTATTTTCCCTTTCCAGTCAAGGTTTGATTGATCCTTCATTGGTCATGCTCAAGGGATATTATATCTCTGAAGCACTTTATCAAATATTACTGCATGAGAAAAGGAGTTCCCTTCGTGTTTTAAAACCTTGATGTGGCCACAACAATCGGAAGCTCGAGAAGCACCGAACTTGGATCCTTCGTAAGGACAAGGTGATAAAATCGTATCGTAGCTCCAAAGGGAGGAAAACAAGACTAGAAGAGAGTGCGCTCACTAGGTCACCACAACTGAAGGAAGGGGGGAATAATTAGGAAATTCAAGGCCCGAAGTGATAGCTCCCAATGTTCGACTTGACTAAATCAGGTATAGGCACCAGCAATACCAAAGATGGAGACATTGAACACTGTATTATTCTCTAATGATGAGCTCAAACATGCAGACGTTTACCATATGCAAGAGAGTTTCTATCACAGACACGGACCAACTAGCTGCCAGGAATGCCCCTCGAGTGGGTTAGTTAATCTTGAGCTTCACCTTGCACGATCTGTCACAATGCCTAGGAGTTACGATGTGATTATATCCATCAAGATGTTCCTTGAAGAATCCAAAGGGAATTGTTTGTTGAGATACATTTTTGAACATACAATGTATGATTATGAAAGACCATAATTAGAGAATACACAAGATGTGAATTCACTGCACTTGGCAATAATTGCTAGCTTCAAGAGTTCTAATCAGCAGCCTTAACTATAAGATAGAGTGCATAATCTGAAAGTAATCAATCTTAACCTTTCAAAATTTGTGCTTTTAGACTATATATAGGTTATACAATATAATCTCGAATAAAAACCACAAGTTTAAGGGAAAAATCAAACAAATTGAAAACTCGAACATGGACCGAATTGAGAATTCCACCGTTTGATCATGCCTATTAATTACGATCTGCACTACCCAAATATTACATTATCAGTCAACATCCGGAAAGCTCATTAAAGAGCATCGAATAATATGGAATGAGAACTTTAAATAACACTAGTTTGAAAATTTAATTGGTGACTTAATTAATTCACTCTAAAAGACTGAGGGTAGAATACAAGTTAATTTTGTCATGGAAATCAAAATTTCGATAAGTTGCTTAAATAATTTTTGCATCCTCTTCACCTTAGAAGTAGTAATATGAAGACCACGCCTTCGGACCATCGTGGTGAGCAGCTGGGACTTAGCTGAGAACAAGGTAAATGTGGTTCAACCCTCATTCCTAGATAGGCCGTGAAATTTTCCGGATATTTTGCTTTGATGATTTTTGTTTTTGCTGAGAGAAATTCGTTCCCAAGGTACGATGTCTTGCCACTGCTCAATGAATAACACATTTCTGAAGCACTCTTCTCGAATATTATTATGCGAGAATAGTCTTTTCTATATTTGGCAACTATGAGGTGAACATGACCAATGGGCTAATGCTCCATGAATCTGCACCGCCCTTTCCACAGCGAAACCTTATCATTGTTTCGCTGTTCTAGTTCTATAGTCCAGGTTGAACCACTCAACTTTGAGAAGCATCGTGTTTGAGGGGTCCTTTCCATGTTCTCTTAAGAAACTTTGGAAATTCCCTATTATGAAAAATTAAAGTTACAAGTAACTCTTCATAGTTAAAACGAAAGTGCAGAAATGAGGAAGAAAACTGAGAAATTTTAAATTCTGCAGCATGGAGGAAAGATCAGTTTCCACTAGAGGTGTGCTTCGGTATAAGTGTGGATCAAATTTTAGTGATTGTTGCTTCATTTGAGAAGCATAATGCGGGAGAAAATCCAAAATTGTCCTGCCCCCACGTATGGTGACGCGATGATGTAGCACAGTCCATTACTTTTGGCTGGACAAAATTGCCATGCCTAATCTAATGGTGGACATCAATTTATCTTGATCGCATAGTTGAGATTGCTTTGTCATCGACGGTTGACATCAATTTGCGATAAGTGAACACACGACATTCGAGAAAGAATTGTGCTACTTCTCCGGGGCAAATAAGTCAGTTCAGCACTTGTCTTGTATTCGACTTATCAATTTATGCTTTGATTTTGATAATTCAGCTATCACGTCATTGTTGTGTCATTAGTTATTACGTTAAATTTGGTAAAAGAAAGATCAAATCCTGTAATGCAGTGCCCGATCATTTCGAATTTTTGTCGGTGGAATTTTGTAACATAGATGCTAGATCAGTTTCCATAAGCAACATGCTTTGGTATGAGTGCGGGTTGAATTTTAGGGATAGTTGCTTCATTTCATAAGTGTGAAGCTAGAGAATCCAAACTATAATTTATAGACCGATTGAGAAAATTATCAAAAAAGTCCTAAACTTTTTGTAATTTTACCAATTCAGTTATAATTTTTTTTTTTTTACTAATTCAGTCGTAAACCTTTTGCAATTATGCAAATTTGATCTCTAATCAAATTTGGCCGATCGACAGTGACATGAATAATTTCTAATAATATTTATTTTTTTAGAATTTTTATTATTTTTTTTCCCTCCTTTCTTCTTCCTCTAGCTAATTGTTAAACCTTGGCAATCGATTAGAGGCAAGGGCCGGTGAGACTCAACCTCCCCATAGCTGAGCAAGATCGAGCCTTGTCATATCTAGCTCAGCCTTGCCATGGAGGCTGGAGGAAGAAGAAAGGAGGGGGAAAAATGAAAATGAAAATATAAAAAAAATAAATAAAAATTTGTGTCATTGGCTATTACGTTAAGTTTGATAGAAGAAAAAGCACTATCAAATCCTATTATATCGCTGAAATAAAATTTGTAAAAAATTTACAATTAAGCCATGTACTAGTACAGACTAATTCAAATTGTGCAGATTTGACAAATCTTAACGCTTTCAAGTTGTGCAATAAAATTCTAAAATTTGTTAAAAATATTAACAAGTACTTCACATTATCTCCTCCAATTTGAGTGACAAAAGTCCGATGTGGTCTTTTCAAATATTCTTTTTATGATAGCTGAAAATGATGCAGTTAACTACTTTTTTCTTATAATAGATCTTAAAACTTTCAGTTTGTAGTCTTTTCCTCTAGTTTTCGTGTGATGGGGGCACACTAGTCACCAATTAGCATAAGGACCTAGGACCAAAACCCTCCTGTGATTGATCCTTGTAGACGGTGACGAGCAGTGCGCCACCATATGTGCTAATATGGTGCTCAGTCGATGGTATATTTCTTGAGAGTAGTTAAAAGTGGAATTATTAGGTTATATTGTTAATCATAATTTACAAAACTAACTAAACTACTTGGTTGCGCCTGCTGCTGGATGAAATCTAGAATTTGATTGCATTTTCAATAAAAGTTTTCAAAGTTTCTGGTGCATTTATCTCTATTTTATATAGTATGGACACAAAAATTATGGATGATAAATTTGCATAAATATATATGTATATATATAGATGTCTTGTGTTTAAAAGATATATAGTCCAATTTACTTAGTCAATTCTCCTAGATTTTTTTTTTAGTATTTTGTTAGTTAGTTAGATTTGCATGTGCAATCTATTCAAATTTATGTTTAGTTAAGACTTATTTCGTGAATTTCCGATGATTAAATTTATATGTATCATTTAAGTATGTGTATATCTAAATATGATTGATTTGTCTAGCATAATAACTTAATGTAATAACTACTACAAAACTATTTTTTTAAAATGTTCAAAAACTATATAATAGGTAGGAGTACATTATATTTATGCTTTTTTGTTTTTTTTATGCCACACGTCTTCTGAGAGCAGCGTCTCCAAGCGAGTGTATGGATGAGTGCAGCGGTTCAGACAGGCCCAGTACAGCCCAGATCATTTCGTGACCTCCTTTTGTATTTTTTGTTAGTTTTTTGGGGCCCAGTAGAAATTTTCTTTTAATCATTTTTTTTTGGTGTCTCAGGAAACCCCGTAAGCCGACAGCCGGCGGGTAGAACCTAGGGGCAGCACAGGTGAAACCACCACCCCATGCCACCGGGTAAGTCACCACATATAGCGCTTCAACCTCCCTGCTTCGTAGGGGCTTCGAACCTTGGCCCCCTACGGGGAAGGGCAAAGGATCTACCATTCACGCTGCCACGGTTGGTGGTATTTTCTTTTAATCATTAATCTTTGAAAAAAAAATATTCTAAGGTGGAGACTCTCGTCGTCATGGGAGAAGAGAGAGACTCATTCTTATTCGGTAATGCAGTGCCCGATCGTTCCGAATTGAGGGCTTTTGTCAACGGTCGAAAAAGCCCCAAATCCAAAGTCCAATCGGCGTTCAACCTTTATGGCGAAGATCCAAGCGGCCTTGTTTCATGCCGAGGCTGACGAAACTCGTAATCCTCCAATTATGCTGCTTCCGACCGACCCTTCTTCGCGAATTGGTCTTTCGTCTGATCTAACTGCAGTGGTATCAGAGAGTACGACGCTTCGGATTCCAGATTTGTAGCGGCGGTCGGCGATGAGGACAAACGGAATTGAGGGTGATCTTATAATGGCAGTACCTTAGGCTCATGGCATTTTGTTGTGAAGTATGGCGCTTTGGGATTGTTTGTGCGAGTATGAAAGGGGGAAGATTTGGAACGTTTGCAACTTCCTCTGATGGTGCATCAGAGGAGAATGAAGACAAGCTTCGGACTACATTCACCGTGATCGCGGTATGTGCTTTTATTCCCCTAAATCTATTTTTCAATCCTTGAGTTTTTTTTTTTTTTTTTTTTAATCAAAACTTAGGCTGTGTTTGTTTCATGGAAAACATAACGTTTTTGGAAAATGTTTTCTGGGAAACCATTTTCCAGGAAAATTGTTAGTTTTCCTTTGTTTGGTGATACGTGACTGTGTTTGGATCGCATTTGAAAAATGATCTAACAATTGACAATAGTGTGCCTCTTACTTCCAAATTAATTTGTTGAGTCCATGTTACTTTATAAATTGATTTTTCTTGATTAGTTTAATAAATCTAGAATTTGAACCTGCAAAATGAAAAGGAAACCTGAATTCATACATGTATTTTTTTTTTCCTGAAAATGGACATGATTTCCGGTTACAAGAGCAAGTCAAAATAATATCATTAATCACTTCAATACATTTGGCTCTCTTCAGATGGATGCGCGTCTCGTGCGGCTCTCTGCAAGTTATCCTGAATTGCTGATGGACACCACGAAGGACCATACCTAGAATCTATGTCCTGTAGATAAAGAAATTGATCAATTCTCCAGGGTGGGATTGATCCTAAAAGCTAAAGAATTTATACTAAAACAATACAAAAATAGAAGGAGACTACATTAGCCATTGTCAAGGCTGCTAACTCCTTCAGTTCCAGTGAAGCATCCTGATCCTCGAAGAGGATGTATGTAAGAGATGGGAGCATGGAAGAATTAACAAGTATGGTAGCATTATCATCAATGCTAGATAGGTTATGCAATGCCATCATGCTGGGTGCCTTTCCTTCTTCCTTCGCTAACATTAGAACAAGTATTTTGGTGGTTTGCCTGGCAACAAACAATTTGCTGTTGCTAGTCATGGTCATGCTTCCCTACATGGAAGCCATCCTTATTGCTGTTTCTGGAAAAGTTGACATACTCCATCAGAAATTACAGCTGTGTTAATGTTCAACACTATATGGCATTCAAGCGGTGTCGCAGAAGCTACTACAAACATTCAAAGTCTGATGCTTAGCTACTTGAATAGCTACTACGAGTAACCAAAGAACAAGTCTAATGTTAAGATCAGAACTTGAAGAAGATACATAGCAGAATAGATAACATGAAAGAAAAATTAAAGCTGGAAGAAGGGACAATCACAAAAGGAAGCTACAGACTCCTAGAGTGGCATTATCAAGCATGGAAAACAGATCGTTCAAAATAAATGGATAGCATCTCATAAGAGGAGATTTATCAGCATTAGAACAAAAGGAAAACCCATTTTGCAATCCTTCTAAGAAACTTGGAGCCTGCGAGTTATTATTATAATCAGATATAATTTGCCCCCTAAAATCAAATAAAAAGACACAATGTAATATGTAAGCTGTAGTCCTCTACAATAATTTTCATTCAATATTTGAATAATATACGATGTTTCCATGTTGTAGTAGTTCTATTGATTTGAGGAGAGTCATGTAGCTTGAATCTTAATATGTATAGCTACTTGCATGAGATGTTTGGTTGTGACCTTAATCATCACTTCCAATATTCACCATTGAAGCAAAACATATAATGTTGGGTCATACCTTTTCTATCATGAAAAGATGTTGTTTAATAAGTGGCATCTCATTCTCAGGTTGCAATACAAGTATCTCCACTTTGTCACAGTCAAGCACCTCTAGGGTCTTCAATGCTGGCCAATGTGACACATATTTTCCGATGTAGATGCACCTCAACTTTGTTAAATGTTGAAGCTTGAGGGAGGTTAACTTTGGAAACACAAACCTGGGAACTTCTCCATCTTCCTTCTTAATGAGTGCCACAATGCCACATTCACTGATCTCCAACTTCTCAAGTTGGATTAGATGTATTGCTACTAAGGCTGGAAATAGAGAGGTGAGGTTCTTGCATCTAGAAATAGTAACAAAAAAAAGACACTGAAATTTGACTTGATTGTGGAGTTCCTTATCCCATACACACTTTAGCTTTGGTAATCCACCTAACTCTAGCCTTTTTAATGGCAAATGAGCAACTGGATGTCCATCTAGAGGATTCAATGGCTGAAGTTTGAAAACAACTTCAAGCGAATCGCATAATTTTACCTTCAAACTTTCCAAGCTCCTGAGCCGTCCAAGAATGCAAGAGGGAACAATGTTCAATAGCTTATTGCATTCCCACACCTCAAGCGATTTTAGTTTGTGGAAAGAGTCTGCAGCAACTTGGTTGTCCCATATTATCTCAATATTATTCACGCCCCGGATTTCTAATGTCTCCAAGCTAGGAAATGCAACCTGCAATATTCACCGATGAAATTAGTGATTCTATTAGATTAATAGTTCATGAAGTTCCATTACATATAGAAGAGCTCGCTTGAGGAAGAGTGTTAGCACTAGAAAGAAAACGATGGAGAGATTGAGATTAAAAAGGCGACTAATCATTAATCAAAAGGTACACTATAGAAGTAGTTGCTTGCACCATCCTTGAAATCAAATCATGAGTTTCTTAATTGTCGTAAAGAAAAATTACAAGATGCAAGGAAACACATGGAAGAATTGATGGTCCCAAAAATTACAAGATTTGATAGGCCACACAAGTCTTCCCTTTTTCTTTAAGGACAATTTAAAAGACAATATTTTGAAAACAAAAAGGACAATATTCCTTATTTGTGGTGGGCCTTAATTTTGGCATGGTTGGTTGTGTTGTTTCTCCGTGATAACTATTCTACTTCAATAAAGTAATCGCAGTTGATTTGTCCATATTAACAATTTTCCTTTTTTCATTTTACTAAAAGTAGTTTCACGTTTTTGGACAAGTCTAGCTTCAAAATTAGTGTATTAATCCCCGTACTGTCTTTGTTAGCCCATTAGGTTTATGTTCATTTTACTAATTTGCTAAAATTAAACACGTGTGATACAAATATATTACTATTTATAATCTTTAATATCTCTAAAATATATCAAGGACATCATCACTTTTGGTTAAAGTCAATATCAATTATTTTTATTCAATACTATATCACTCTAAAGCAATTAAAAAGTTAGGCTAAAACAAAACAATCAAAAATGGAATTGCTTGGGTCAAAATGAACAAATCTTCCTTATATCATTTTATTGTCAAAAGAACTCAATATTGTAGTTCATACAAATAATTAAGTCCTACTGTCGAAATAGTCCTAAATATCTCATTAAAAAAGGTTAAAGTCATCATATCAATCCAATTGAAGGGCCCATTTAGTTAAGTCAAAGCGGATCTGCCCATAAACTTCTCTATTTCATTTTCCATTAAAACATCCTTCCACCGTTCACTTGAGAAGTTATATGAGTCGACTAAAATAGCTACACTGCAAAAACTTAACGAACATTTAACGAAATTGAAAATTGTTATTATGGTTTCCAAGATATCAATGGATCGCTCGGTTTCATTATTGACAGCTCGATCGGTTCGATGATACGGGCAAAAGCGTTACCTTGAACGAGAGGCGCTTTGCATGAATTAAAGTTCATAAATCGATTGAATTTGATAGATCATCATCTAGAACTCACACAAAGCTCTACCACCACCGTAAATTCTATGTGGTGGCTGATGAACAGTTTAAAAATTTTAAATCAATGTTTCGAGCCATCTAGCACCTCTCTTTCCCCTCTGGGGACCACCAAATCAAGAAGAAAGACCTAACCCAACATCCTTACATTGCCACACAGCGAGGGCTTACGCTTACCATAAGAAAAGACCAAATGCAACGCAAAGCCTTACTGGGCTCACCGCCTATTCTACCTTTCCATCAATGGCCTCCTGCCACGTCATAGAAACCCCCAACTTTCAAAACAGTACCTCAAGGACTCCCCCACTATGTGAGCGACAATCCCGTAAAGCGGAGCAATCGACATCAATCGATTAGCACCATCAAAGCGCCCTAGGGCCCGCACGACGCAACGGCTGAGATTGCGTCTGTGGCTCGCGAGCTACCTAGGATCACGTAATCTTGCGAAGCAGCGGAACAATAGCCTAGGGGTCGCCTTAAATTCACTAACGTTGATGTGTCGCCTTCCCCAACTGGGTCGACAAATCAGAGCTCAACACAGTGCCTAGAGTCAACTCCCCCGCCCGCATCCATAAAAATGGTCGAGCAACGAGCAATAACTAAATTGCGCAGTTTGGCATCTAAGATAGAATCGGGGCTTTGGGGGTATGGTTAATCTGGAAGCAAGAGCTTCCTTCCATCGGGAAAAAAAATTGTAAAAGAAAAAAAGATCAAGTAAGTGTAAATGAAGTCAAGTGAGTATGATTGTACATGCCCATGAGAACTATGAAAATTTTTATATAAAAAAGATAAGAATTGAAAGGGATGACAATTTGTGATACAAATTAGCATATTCGTAGATGATTATCTGACAAATTCGAAAACGGCACGACTTCATACAAACATAATAAATATAAGTTTGTACCAAAATCAACAAAAATATGGTGTTGTCCAATGAACATGGATTGCCAGGCAGTCGATTTTTTATGTTTATTTTGATAGAAAGTACTTATATTTTGTTACGTTTGGAAGAAAGATGCTAACGTGGAAGTTTTAGAATGCTCAAAATATCTCTCAATAACCTATATACCCACCCAACAAGCAGAAGCTGACAGACTCCTTTACATGGTTCCTCTTTCTTTAATTACTAGGTAATTAGCAACATTCTCATGCGTTTGCACGGGCATGGAATTTTTCATTTTTGTAAAATCAGAATATGTTTTAATACAAATAATTAACTAAATTGTATCTCATTTCTTATGAATCTCCCTTTTATTGAAGAAAAAAAGTCTAAATTCTTAACTTGTATTATGTAAAACATAGGGATTTGATAACATTTAAAAAGTTCTTAATTGTGATCATTATATGATATAGTGTGATTTTTTATATAAAATATAACGTCATTGTAATAATGAGAGAAAATTACAAAACTCATCAAAAGAAACATAGGAAGAGTTACATTGCTAATTTGCAATGCTAAAACTCATTAAAGCCAATGGTCTCAAACAAGGCAACCACCTATGAGAATGAGGACTTCGGCGTTGGAAGCAAGATGAGTGGAAAGTACAAGGAGAGTTTCAATTCCAAGGAGAACAATCTTCTAGCAAATTACAAGTTTAAGTGATGCTCATTATGGATATTAATGAAGAATACTCTGTATTAAATATTTATATAAATTTTCAAGTGAGGTTGCCGATTCGGCGATGAAGTGGAAACAATAGCACATTGAGAAAATTAGCCAAGCGTCTGCCATATCGATAGTTTGCTAGAAAATTTCGTTTTTTTTTGTCAAATGACATTTTTATTTGAAATTATATCACTCTAGAACAA